>NHZP01000002.1:1200540-2401080 GCA_003313425.1 Pseudopyrenochaeta lycopersici | reverse complement strand
CCGAAACGGCTCGGTAATCCCGCGCTTGCCTGACCACGCTGAATAACCACATAGATAATTTTCTTCGCCATCCTTTCTGGTGAGCCCTTCCACAAGTATGCGCCGCTGTTGTAGTCGCTGACTGGCTCTTAGTTGTCTTATAGACGGTCCTCGCATTATCTTCATCGACTGCTCAGTTAATCGCACACACATTTTGCTTTTGGGAGTTTCCGTCCTGACTTTCCAATACACTCTCCTGCAGTTTCTCGGCATTCAAACATCTTTTCATATTGTCTTGCCTATTTCAGGCGTTTAAACAATACCCGGCGATCGGGTTTTGCTCTACTCTGGATCTGGACTGGACACGCAACTTAAACGGCTATCTATTCGCTCTCCCCATCCTGCAAGACATAAGGGCACCGCATTTCCGATGCCATCGTTTGGACATGGTAGGTCCCTTGGCGGGTCCAGAAGGTGGAAAGTTATGAGGATATGGACTCGTGGAGTTGGCCGCAACCTTCGGCTCCACATCATCCGTCATATGCGAATGTCTTCGACCACTCTATGCACGCTAATTTTGTACCTCAGTTGCAACCCCTATTATGCAGGCCACCTTGCCATCATTCGATTGCAACGTCTTATGTTCGTGCAACCGGGGCTAATATGCCACCCGCGAGGACCCAAGTAGGAGAAGTATGGTCAAGGCGCCCTGCGCCTTGAAACCGACCTGGAAGGGGTTCCTGTACACAACAAAAGATGCCATGACCGTTGTGGAAGCTTCACTCCAAGGCCGTCTAAACTACATTAGTCGTCGGCCTCATAACGAGGAAAGCGCGGAGATGCTCACTTCCGGACCGTTCTGGTGTATGAGGAGACTGCCTCTGGTATCAAGCGCTGGACTGATGCTGTTCACTGTCGCCAAGTCGAGTCCTGAACAACTGTCTCATCTATCGTGAGCTCGTGCGACCCCTAAAGCCTCGCGAGAAGAAGAAGGCTCTCAATCTTTCTAGTGGCACGAAACGAAAGCGTAAAGAAAGTGCTGGACCTGCCAGCACCAAGGCCGGCAAGAATCACAGCAACTCAGGCGACGAATACGGGAACCCCTCATTCAACGGCTCACTGCTTGGTGACGATGACTCAATGAACAAAGTGTATGTCAACTTTGCACAGAGCCTGACCCCGGACCAGCAGCGACATTTCGGCGGATCTCTTATCGACAACTACGAGTTCAAGGAAGGGGGTTTAATGAAGAAGACCATATCTGTCAGGTATCAGGGAACACACCACACGTGATCTCCTACTACAGCCTTGAAGATGTTGTTAGGGGAAAGCTTAAGAGGCCGTTTCAAGATCCGAAGTTGGCCGATATCCAACCCAGACCGGAGCTACTCAATGGCTGGAAAGTCAGTATTGAGGATGAAGAAAGCAAAGATATACCGCTTGTCGTAGGCTATCTCCACCATATTCAACCTAGCAACCTGCAACACCATGCCATTGGAGCTTTAACCCAAGCAGTAGCAGGGCACGCAGTGATTCAGACCCACTCTTACTTCATCCGCACGTACCAGAACACTGGCATGGTCATCAGGTATCGCAGTATACACCAAGTCACCACAGCTCACAGTATTACGCCTCTCCTCAGTCATCTTCTCCTCAATGCTGGGCTCCACAGTCAGGGCATCAGTACTATGCTCGGCAACTACCCCCACAGACGTACGCTCCTCAGCAGCCTTCGATCCATCAATATGTTCAACCACCCTCGCCTCAACGGTTTTCTTCTCCGCAATCTTCAAGCCCGCAGTTCCCAGCCGCAGCGGCTCCACCACAGTAATGCGCACCTCAATCACAACCTACCCGACATTATTCTTTCGATAGGCCACGGACCGCCCTGAGGCCGCCATAGCTCATACCAGGATCGGCTTCGCAGTACCGGCCGCCTCACCACCATCAAGCTCCGGAAGTTAGAATGTCCTCACAGACAAGACACGAAGCTACGCATTAGCATACATTAGCAGTTAAGAAACGAAATAATGGTGGCGTGTCGTGCTGCTGGATGGAAAACACTTATGATTATATCAAATAAACTAGTCTCGGTTGTTCGCATGTCCGTATTTAAACTAGGAAGGCGCACCATCAAAAGGGCTGCTTGGCCTTCAAAGCTAAGCCTACAAGTGAGTTTGAAGGTGGACTACATTTAGAGACTGAATGCATGTGTACTTCGGTGGTCAGCATGCGTGCCTATCCTCCTTTTCTTTTACTTTCTCTACATACAGTATTACGTCAAAAGTTTCTTCCGCCTACCTAAAATCCCCACCAAGCCCCACCAAAAACTTACCTTTTTTGCAGCCACTTTCTAAACAATTATATATTAAAATTGTCTAAAATCCTATAATAAGAGAGAGAATTATATAAATATATATATCCTAATTTATTATAACAAAATTGGTTTATTAACTAGAAAGGCACGTAGGAGGAGAGAAAAAATTATAAAAATTTTGCAAAAAATCGCGATTTTACATATACATTTAAAGGTTTTTAAATTTTCTTAACTCTCTTACACTACTATTTAATAAAACTAATCTTTTAAAGCTTAAGAATAATATTAGATATAACCTAGATATATTCTTATCTTACTCTAGATTTTAGAGCAATTTTAATATACAGTTGTGGCAGAAATAAGTTGCAAGTTAACTAGTTTTGGTGTAAAATCGCTTGAGGGAAGAAACTTTTGACGCGTGACTGTAAACAGCCCAACCCACGTAAAAACCATGTTGAATGGAAAGGAAAAATCTGAAAAATGCTGTTTTAACCGCCTACAATGCTCAACACGCCATCTTTGAAGTTGCACGTCGCCAGTCTCAGGGACAGACAAGATTCTAGCAACAGATCGGGGAGGCTAGATCATTAACAGTTCCGTAGTCAGAGTCCATATTGCCTCATATCACGTCAAACTTGACTGTGCTCGTTCATTCTTTATACGAATGGATTTGGTCTTCGTGTTTATTCTTATTGCCACCCACCTTTGCCCTGGGTGTTAAGGCACCTAGCGTCGATGTCCATCTCGGCTGTTGGAGTTACGATACCAGCGAGAGATATCCTTCCTGTCTCACCAATAGCTTCGAACTCCTGTGCTAACGTCCACAACTTGGACTTTAGGGCCTTAGCAAATAGCTCTTCGTCGACTGGCGCAATGTTCCCATGCGGAGTGCAGAATGGCCCTTGCTTGGAAAGTCAATGTGTACAAGCCTCGATCGACGGCTGGAACGGATATCGCTTGTCGACAGGGATCTTGATTGTTGCGATAAGGAAGGTGATGGCTCGCTTCAATGTATTGTGCATCCGAAGGTGGGTTGAACTGAAATGATGTAATTACTATAAAGATATGGACAAGAGTCGCGTCACTGATATTTGAAGGTCGGGTACTCTGGATTTAGTCAGCAGGAGAATGGAACTTACAGCAGCTATCACTATGATTTATGTGGGCGGTGGTCATTAATGCGACGAAAGCTCTACTTGCCTGTGATCTGGATTTGGTCTTTTCAGCACTGTGGAGGGCCATATTGTGCTATTATAGGGTGGCAGTTGCGGCCACAGCATGAAGACACCTTAGTAAAGAATCTTAATCCAACGTCTTCTCCGTCAATGCAGAGCTTGGGTCTGGCGATGTGATATTGTCTACAGAAAAAGGGGCTTTCGACAGCTTGGTCTTCTTTGATGTACATAGCTAGGTGCATATGAGAATCCATCTAGAGCATGCGAGCTCACTTTTCGTGGGGGGTGGGTGCGGTATGAAATCATGACCGATAATGATGCACCCACTAGCATCATGCAGGCTGTGAGTACGTCAAAGAGAGCCAATCATTGTAGATCTCCAGGGAAGGCCCATGTCTAACCATCTATGCAAATTAAGTTTATCGCCGCAAGAACCAAGCGGGGCTAACGAGATGATGCGAGAGACGGTTGGGCTAGTGCTGTTCAAGCGCAGCGAAGGTTTTAGCGGCGACGTTTAAGCACGAAATGCGCATGGGAGCCTTAATGTCGCTTGTATCTGTGAAATAATTGCGTTTCCTGCGTCCAACGTGTGCTCCCTGGTCGAGAATATGAATCTGGGTTTCTTACTACACGGCACCGAATTTATGATCGCTGTTCGATCCTATACCTAACTCAATCTCGGTCCTGTTCCCCGCCTCAACCTCCTGTGTCTCGGCGTTTGTTGAGCAGCTCAGGTCCAGCGAAGAACTTCCCAGTGCGTTTTTATATGTGGGGATAGTAACTTTAGGGTCGGGGAACTGGGGCCGAAAGGTCTGCTAGGACGCCTCAGGTAGCCTCAACGGTAGAGGTGTCACTATCACGATCGTTCGATCTCAGCCCTAGTGGAGATGAGGATCTCCCGCACTTGCTGTCCAACTAGAGAGAGGCTGAAATCCGCACGGACTAATTGCAACAACATTTCATGTAGCTGGACGCCACATGGCTTCAAATATAGGAGATCAAGCAAACCCCCACATTCAGTCTTTAATTTTTGATTTCGTTGCTTGATATCCCGCGGGAGTACTCGTAACACTGTTACATTGAAACTTAAACAATAATCTACCGTAGCATGAAATGGTATGCATGCGTGCTTTCCCGCTTCCCCGTCTGCCCAGAAGCTGCCACCAATCCAGCCCAGACATAGCAGTGCGAGCGTCTCTGACTCGAATTAGAGGCTCCGAGGAGCTAGGTGACGAACTTACGGACGCTATTAAGTGGTTCTAAGATGGGTATGATGCTCAACACCAGGTCTGGTCATGCCAAGGCCGTATCCTGCTTGCCCTGGTACTAAGACGGTATCTTGTTCTCTGTATTAGAAATTATCCTACTTACCAAATGCCCGCCTATAGGTATCCTTGAATCTTCAGATTCCATTTTGGATTCGGAAACAGACCAAATGGGACGAGGCTCTTCCAGACAACTAGCCCGTAATATTCAGCGAAATTCACTTATTTGTCACTCTAGAGGCTCGCCTCTTTCGGGGGAGATTGACTTTCGCAGGTATAAAACGTCTTGTATCCGTATTTATCCCAGACGTAGTCGACAGTATCTAGAAAGTGGCGACATTCGTGGCGGCACTTGAGGCCGCCGGGAGTGCAAAATGATTTTCAAAGGAAGATTATTGGGTTCGGAGAAGATATTTCGAACACCTAAAAGACATATTGATGATGTTGTTATGATTTATCGCATGTTGCTGTAGCTCAGAAGGAAGTAGCTCGCTTAGTGCTTTCCCATACTTGTGCCGAAGAGGTGGTGGAACGAGGATATCACAGCGCTAGAGAAGCTGTGCGCGTACTGGAGGAACAATGTTAATGCGATGCGGCGGTACACAGGACAGAATGCTGAGCTGCGCGATACAGGAACGCGGGTGAAGAGGAAGCTGTATCCTCCGACGTCTGAACGGGAGGCACTCTCACGGGCAGTTGCGTCTTTTAAAAGAGCGCTGCTCCCGCTGCATAACGGGATGCCAATTATGGTTTATAATCAGCGTCGTAGCCTTAATTTCATGGTGCTGCCCAATCTCTACAATAGAGTTAAGATACTTCCCTAGCCGCTTCCTTTGTCCACCAGAACACGAATTGCTGGCACTTCTATTGCCTTTGGCACTTAATAATGACATAACCTCGCCGTTTGCATTGCCACCACCTTCAAAATGTTGTAACCCCCCGAATCACAACATTCAACATCTATGCTCTATGCTACGCTTCCTATTTCTACGCCTGCTTTACCCTGTAATGCTTCATCATTGAACGCTGCCAAGCCTTCTACTGCCATTTCCATTCCAAACTACCACCATATTCTGGTTGTCACCGGACCGGCTGGGTGTGGGAAGAGCACTGTTGCCAAATTTCTGGCTGAACGTTATGGCTTCTTCTACATCGACGGTGATGACGGGAGTCAAATCCGAATGTCATTTCGAGGCAACTCTCACACATTCATAGTTCCATCCTCGGCGAACATTATGAAAATGGTTAACAATATTCCCTTGGAGGACACTAATCGGTAAGACTGGCTGGTTCTCTTGCGAGACGAAGCGCTGGTCGATTTGAAGAAGGAAGCTAAAAGTGTCGTCATTACTTGCTGCGCCCTTAAGAAGAAGTATCGAGATGTCATTCGTACTGCTCGACTGTACGTTGAGGATTCAAACACCAATGTCTACCTTGCTTATCTCCGTGCCAGCAGGGAAATGCTGCTGGCCCGCGTTGGCGCTAGAAATGGCCACTACATGGACGATTCGATGGTCGTTAGCCAACTCGCTGCGCTCAACGAACCAGACGAGGACGTGACCAAGAGACTGAAGGATGTAGAGATTATTGATGTAACGGCGGTCAACTGGAGGTCGAGAAGCTCGCAACCATTGCTGTTTGAGGAAGTTAGCTGGCCTTGAAGTTTTTTCTCCTTCCTCGATTCTTCCTAGGATTGTGTCCTAGCGTTCAGCAATATAGTATACTCTTGTAACAGGAGAACATTGGATGGGGCATTGGATTTCACATCTTGTTGGGCGAATTGCGGACTATTCTAGAGCGAGGTCGTCATACTGATGCAGTTATGTGAATTGGCTATTTCGAAACCTACTGGATGCTGCTAAGCTTGTGGTTCGAGCTTGTGCATGTGTTTTGCTGTAAAACCCAAACTGCACATCAAGGCTTTGATGTGGAAAGAGGCATTGAAGACCCAGATTGTCCGGGAGAAAGTTCAGGTCATGATATGCGCCTGGGCCATCTGCATGTGGATGGGCGGCGGCTGAGGCCGCCGCAGACTTTGCCGTTCGGCCAGCCGCTCCGCATCTGCAGATAAGGTTGCGTTTTCTTATCCCCATAGAGCCACAACGGGCGAGGACTACGTGGTATCACGAAGTGAATGTATCAAAGCGGTGAAAGCATATATTGGAGGAGGCCCCGTCCTGGTGTGGCGCACTGTCGATCGACAATATTTTTGCGCACTAAGAAGTTTGAAATCCACTTCCCGCCTTAATAACGACGCGGTGCGCTGATTTAAATCGATCCTTTCCGGCGTTAGTCTCCCTCCCTGTACAGATTGCTTCCATTCTTGTGGCGAAAGGGTTACACAGACTGCAGGCTGGTCTTAGGCTTCTCCCACTTACACTCATACCCGACTAAAAAGAAAGACAAAGAGAGGAGAGTTTTGAGCGGCAGCTTGTTCATTAGAAAGACAACTGTACAGGGAGGGAGAGCGTAGCCTGTCCCCTTCCCCTCCCTTGCTTTTCAGTCACCGAACAAGCAGCCACAACGGGCTACATAGTGAGCAGGGCCGTGCGGGGCGACTATTTCCTCGAATTGCAGATCGACGATCATGAGAAGCTGTTGGGAACATTAGAGGTCTGTATAAATATGGCGGTTGGTTAGCATTGCTATCACATGCGATGGACAGACTGTGATGTTATTGGCGGCGTATAGTTGGCCAACGAAGTCAGCGCTGGCACGAATGCGGGCTCTGGCCGTAGACTGATGGCTGCACTGCTGCCAGCACTGTTGCACTGCGTCCATGGAAATCCCCAAACATTGGCCTTAGAGACGCGGAACTGCCCGCTGGTCTACTCGCCTGTCGACTGTGAGCGGACCGGCAAAATGTCATCTATAGAGATACATATCGCTTTCATCAGACGCCTTCGAAGGGAAAATAAACTCGAAAAGCAGAGGCCGCTCGCTTTCGCAGTATTCTATGCACACATAGAAATCGGCTAACGTCTAGAGAGCGAACGAGCAATTATAAGGTTGATTATCTATAAAGTAGCATATTCATATATTGCAGGTTTCCGCTTCAGATCGTATCCACGCCCACTTTTCGTCGTTAGACCTCGTCCGCCACCAGGGGGACTAGTCGAAGCCATTCCCCAAAAGAGTAAGGGTCCCGCTTTCAAAAATTCTCTATATAGCTACCGGAATTAACAGCTGAGAGCGAACTAAGAATAGGATAGCTAATGTTCATAATATTTTATGCAGGATGTCCTCAGCAAAGCGGAGACATCCTCCAGTACATCATCTCGCCACCTTCTTAGTCTTTCACCGGTTGCCTTACTGCATCTGCCTTGCTTACGTCCTGCGTTCGGGGTTCTCCTTACATCGGTTCGTTCGCATTCGAAACCTCCACTGCCCGATGTCAGACCGTCCATGCTATCGAGGCTAGAAGGGCTCTATCGACACCTCCTCAATGCCCAAACCTGAGGGGAAACAGCACATTTCCTATGTTCTTAATCCTATCAATGGATTGGGTGGAACAGTAACTGGATCCTTCGGAAATGCCGTCCACGGTACAAACGCAGCCCTTGCAAAGTCTCACCCCCATTACATACAAGGAAAATGAAACCTTCAGTGTTCCCCAACCCCTACCTTCGGCGCGGCCATTAGGTGCAGAATTGCCCCAAAGCCTCAGAATTCTCAATCTCCCAACAAGCACCGTCAATACACATCGGCCACCCTACTTGACCGCGGGCACTCGTCCAATTGACTTAGTGACCTCAGCGTGGGGTATATCTACTCCTCCTGCAGGAGGCCGGGCTGCATACTTTCCCACAGTGCCACCCGGGCCAACAGTATTGCCAAATATGATCCGAACAGACTTTCATCGGCCAAAGGTCAATTCCTCAAGTTCACTGAGCAGCTATAGAAGCATGCAGATCATGACGATCAGAACCGAACAAGGACTTCCTGTCCGAATTCCGGTTGATGTTCGAGCAGGTTCTAAAGCTGCTGATGAGAAGAGAAGACGTAACGCAGGCGCATCAGCTCGATTTCGCGCCCGAAGGAAGGAGACGGAACGCGAAATATGTAGGAAGATATCTGAATTAAAGGAACTTTGTTACGCGCGCGAAGATGTCGAATACTATCAAAGCGAAAGGGACTTCTTCAGATCTATCGTACTCCAACAACTGGGCGCAGAAAAGCTGTGCATAAGGCCCCGGTCGCCCCGTTTAATGCGAAGATCAGCTGCGCCCTCCAATGCGCCATCAGATACCAGTGGTGGCTCTGAGGATCGTATTTCCGTGATTGACAGTATGAATAACCACTAATACCAACAACTAAGGTGCTATATCACATACCACTTCTCAAATACCCTGCGACTCGGAGGTATTTAACCATGCAAGAGGCGTCGGAGAAAAAGAAAGCAGTGCATCGACTGGACCTTGTCTGCACTTAGGTATGTCAAAACCTTGCGGGTGTAAGAGTTATTAGGTGGGCGAGAATTCTCACGAGTGTTTTCCGGCGATGCTGGATTTTAATCCCTGATAACAGAAATAAGAAGCCTAAAGCTCACGTGAGTCCATATGCAAGAACACCAGAATTTTTGCACACCTGCATCTCCTCAAAACAACGCTTTTAGCAGATAATGTTCTAGGATAACAAGAAGAGTCCTATGATTTATATTTAGCAATTTTTTCTAAAGAGGACAACCTAGTCTTCTTGCTAACGAAGGGAGAGATAAAAAAGATGCCTCTCTTCTGCATAGACCTCTGATTGGCTACCTGTTAGACCCCGTTTAGCGAAAGCTCCAGGCTTCTTAAATTTGATCTTTTTAGGGCTCTCTTCTAAAGCCCTGAAGAGACGCGATAGCGATAGCGAAGTGCTGCCTACCCACAGCGTACCGGCAGCCAGAGCGGCCTCAAATGCGAGCGCGCTGGTACTCAATGAAAGGAACAACCTTCAGCCCGCCTGGTTGCCAAGCCAGCACCAGAAGACCTCGCCGAGCGCGAATAGCCGATCGCGCATAATATCGCCGTACTAGCTTCCGCATCCCCTCAGACGATAACGGAACCGAGCTCAGGGCTGAAGACCCCGCCGCCCGGAGGAGTGAGGAATGTCATGGAGCGGCTGGAAGACGGGTTGGACAGAGGCTGGATACCCGGCGAGCTGCGGAAGCCAATCGAGGAAGACCAGGACTTTGGATACCAAAGAATTGAGCGTCATGCCTGGGGCCTCTAGCAAATCTCGCCTCCTCGACCGCAAAGCCGATTTCACACTCTCTTTCTCCCACATGCCATCCCCTGGTTTCGAAAGTCTATACAGCCAAACGCGCAAGGGCGGATGGTGTGGCAATGCACTCCTGGCGGCTTCATCACCAGGCTTGGAAACAGTGGTAGATAGGGAATTATTACGCCAAGCAGTGGTTCGGAAAAGGTTATACAAAAAGGCTGAAGAAGATAATATACTTATTTAGGCCTCTAATGCTTATGTCCATAGCTGCCTTAGGGATCGGCCACTTATCCCGATATTCCTCTTTCCCCTTTCGTGCATGGCGACCTCGCATTCCTCGTATTGACCGCCAAGAGAGACTCAAGGACAAGATAATTATAAATCTTGCCGTGCCGGTCTCAGTAGACATATAGCGAACTCCACGTTTTCCATCGCACCACGCTGCAGCAACACCGAGTAAGAAACATGAAGCCTGAACTCCGGATTGTCTGGCTTGCCGTGCTCCTCGTACCAAGAACTCTGCATCGGAGGTAGACCCTATATCAAACCTTCGGCCTAATAATATTACTGGACTGGCCTATTATCTGTACAGATATACTGGATCGTAGGTTTCCATAATGATCGGGCGGTAGGCGGCTTTTTTTTAATAAAGGTAGGTACTATAATGGAACGACGACGATACGGATTCAGCCTCAAGACTGGGTAGAAGATGACCGATGCACATTCTCCTCGACGCCGATAGAGATTACATACCAGAATTCTCTTCTCGGAATCCTGAAGTCGAACGGGTATTATAGAGAAACAAATCCCGATGAAGCAAACACCCTTGCATTCCTATTGAAGTTCTGGGAGGAGGGCCTGAATATCGAGCCAGCCAGTTCTAGTAGCGATGGACCGATCAATGATATATCTACGATTGCGTCGGAGCAGTAAAACTCCTTCTATCTTCCCGCCGTGTTCCTGCTAACCATTTCTTGTAGGATGGAGAGAAACGCCAAGCCAATAAACATTGGATACCCAACTTTCTGGAGAATAAATTCGAGCCACATAGCCGACTCGAGCTACTCATTTCAGGGCTATAGGAACGCAACCAACTCTCCTCAATGGCTGGGTTTTAACTCGTCCCAATGCGAATCTCCAATGCTCGCTGAGTACGGAGGATGGATGCTTGGGTTCGATCCGAGGAAGATCCCGAGGGTGATCCATGGGTTCTCAATGTTACCGACTTTCCCCGAGTCAGTGCCCGATTTGATGACAACAGCGCATCACTAGAGATCAAAGGCATGTACGGAGGGAATACGGATGTTGGTGAGAATGGCGTTAAAAGCTATCTCGGCGGTCCAATCACTATCAGTTTCGTTGGACGATTGGATGAGAACCGTTCAGATCAGATCCTGTCCAATACAAATGGGACGCCGATTTGGAACCAGACCTTGGGCTACACGAAGACGATGACTGGAGAGACCATTACACAGAGCGCAGCGATTACAGCGACTGTGAGTATATGGGTTCTTGGGGTAGGGACGTTGGTTACGTTGTACTATAACATCTGAGTCTAGAAATTGAAGAGCCACACGCCCTGTACCCGTCACAAAATCACATCGGCCCCAGCGTTCGAGCCACCACAGCCCCAGCTATTCTTTAAATAGTGCCCGCCGCGACGCGCCTGCGACGCGGCTAATACGCGGGCGGAATTTAGAAACGTAGTATCCACGCACATGCCTACGACCTAAATAGTGTTAAAAGGACACCTAGATAAGAGGAAAAAGAGCTAATTACAGGATTATCTAGGAGGCTAGATACCTATATATATACCAAGGAGGCTGGTAGTAGCCTCAGAGGGGGCTGGTGGCTGGTAACCTTGTTCTCAGCCTAACGCCTTCAACCTAAGCTGTCTCGCACTTTAACAAATAGACAGGAAAGGTCTTGGCAAAAGCTAAGTGCTCTGTTTGGCTCAAAATATTAGCCACTTGCCCAGATAGTTCCACAGCAACAGCTACACATGACTGTCGGGAAGACGGCCAATATCGGAGGAACACATCGATCGGCGAGGATAGTCGGCACCAATAGACTAAATTATCCGATTACCGTCAAATAAGTCATGAATTTGCCTATCAATGTAGTGATTTGTATAATAGAGCAGAGCCTCAATATCCGTCGAGCCTGGTGGGGCCCCAAAAGTCCATACTGGCTCAGTCTAAATCGAGCGGTAAAGGTCGGGGAGAACTCAGATTTTATTAAGCTGTACATTGAGCAAAGGCTGGCAGCGGAACAGAGTGTGAAGAAGGATAGGTCGTAAATGCCAAAAATCATCAACAAATCCGACTCGAACCTTTCACCAGACAAAATCTGATGACGGTCAACCTTTCTGGTGTGAGCGGTCTCTAGTAATTGGATTCCAGCTATCTACCAAGGCTTGGCAGCAAAGCAGAAATTAATCAGCATTGATTTTAGGGTGTTATAATTCGGGTTCATTGAATATAGGTCAGGAATAAAGGGTGTCTCTAGGATACTCAAGCTTGAGTTTCGGTGGTTGTATTTCCTAAAGTGTGCCTGCAGTGTTGCTGCACAAAAGCATGCATAGCGAGAATAGTAATAAGAAGCCTATATAATATTAGACCGCGTCTATGTCTGTGCGTGCAACGCCTAGTATTTTACAATGCCCGGAGCAAGATAACTAAACAATACTGGTATCGGCATTTACACTTTCGGGCCGCGCCTAGTACAAGGGTATCGACGAGCACCCGTTATCTACTCAACTCCAACCCCTTCTCCCTCCTAACACTGAACTTCATGAACTTCTCATTCTAACTCTCCGGACCCCCACTCTATGACCTGACCGTCCTACACCTCATAGTCCTTCAGTACCGACTTGTCGTTATTCTTGGCACCATCACCCTCAATCTTCATCTCCTGCGAGAATACAGCCTGTGAGCTGCAAATTCGTCTGATCTCTACTCCATCTATGAGCAAGCATTGCAATATTGCGCGCCATCGCCAATCTTGCATTTGGGGCCGATGACGGACTCTTTGATGTTTATCTTCTCAGCTAATTATTATCTGATAGGTTTGGGGCTGCGGTGCTCGCTTGTATGCGGCGCTGGCTTATAAACCTCGTCAATGGATTTACTAAATTTTACATAACCTCCTCTCCTCTTTTTAAGTACTTTAATTACAGCGCTATGTTCACCTGAATTACTGCCTACTGAATAGACACAATCTCTTCCACATCCTTCAGCTCCTGTAGGCGGGGATACGTCCTCGCACTGAACTGAAACATGCCTAGCCGCCTGTAACGCCCATCTTTTCCACACTTCGAGAGAATCAGCCCGTCGAGGAACGAGTTAATCATTGATAAGACGCAGAAGGCTACTATGGTGGGTGCGTCCCGCTACCATTGTCCTCCACGGGTGTGTCGAAGTTTGCGTCGAATGTCATGCCACTTCCCTGGAACCCCTCGAATACTTCGCCTGTAGTGGTAGTAGAGGTGATGGGAGTGAGTCTGGAGACAGAGAGCTCCTTGCCTGCATCGCGAAGCGCATAGTCTGGTGTAAACAGGCGCCCCTTGACGCGCACGATCGCGGCCTTCACCTCACCAAAGATGGCATCCGACCCGTCTGGTGGCGTAACGTCCAGGGCGACGAGTTCCGTGCGAGGCTCGTGCAAGGCGTGAGTGACGCCGATCTCGAAGCCTCGCCTACTACTTTCCCCGTGGGGCAGCCGTGTGAATGTCGCGCCATACGAGAGCTCGCCGTCGACGGGCCCACGACCAGGACGGCGCGCCGCGGAATGCCTGTGGCCGCGGCAGCCGCGAATCGCTCCTCCACAGCAGCGCGCCCGCGGGATGTGCTCCCGCCACATGCCCGCAACGTACGTGGCGCCAGAGAGCTGCGCAAAGAGGTGTGCAATGCCTGCGACGGCGATCAGCTTGTCGCTCGTGCGTGTCAGCCCGCCGACGTGTATGCGGCGACGAAGTTCTCCCAGTGTGACTTCCACTTCCATCGCCATGCGGGTCGGGCAGGAAGTGCCAGTTGCGCGGCACCGCGCCGTTCAGCGTGCGCTTGCAGAACGTCCAGATGGCCAGGTCGTCGAAGTGGTCAGTGAAGCCAGTGCTTTCGAGCCACAGACAACGCCCACATTCCCATGCGAGCTGTGTTTCGCCGAGGTAGACGGTGCGGCGCGCGAGGAAGCGTTCTTGCCAGATCCAGCGCGGGGTGAGGACCGGGGGCCGCTCACGCGTGAGGTTGAACATCCGCGATACTAGGCCGCTAGACGCGAGAGGTACAGCGTGATAGGGCCGGCGGATGGGTGGTCGATCGAGAAGTTGGCGCGGTAGAGGCCTAGGACGTTGCGGCTCGTCAGGCATACGTCGGTCGCTGAGGAGCCCACAGCAGCGAAGTTGAGCACCGCGTTCTGGTACACGGCGGCCATGCGCCCGGCCTCCCTCCGCCAGTCTTCGTGGCTATCTTGGATGATGCAGAGCGTGTCGATCCACACAAAGCAGATGCCAGCAGCGGTTGCTAAGGTAATGATCTCTTGGAATTTGCGCGCGAGGCTGGCAAACGGGATGTTGTGCTGCAAGGCATCGATGTTGCTTATTGTGAGCTGGAGCATCTGGGAGGCTCCCCAGACGTGGCTCACGCTGGCATATGAGAGTGTCTCTGTTTCTATGGCGTCAAGCTCCCGCGTGTGCACGAGCCTGAGCGACCCGCTGCCGCCCTCGACGCGAATGAGACGAGTAGGCAAGTCAGCCTCAAATCTGCGGTTACATGCCTCGCCGTGCTCAGCATTGCATTTTTTCATCCATGCCACGATGTGGTCCACGACCCAGGTCGCTGTCAATCCTGGCGACATCGACGCATTGTCGGGGCTCCAATGCGGACGACTGAACAGCGTCTGCCTGTCGACCACATGGGGAATGACGATGGTCGACAAAGGGGTTCCTGGGTCTTCAAGTCCTATCACAATCGCTCCGAGACCGTGCTGTTTTCCACCGTGCTAATGCCAATCTTCATGGGCCTCTCGATCTGTTATATTCAGCTGCAGCTCCGTTTCGCCGTCATGCGGCACCTCCTTGCCACCGCCGATGCCAGATTCCTGAATCTCGGCGAGGATGATGGAGCATATCAGGCAGCGGGACCGCGATCCTGCGATCAAGGCGTCGATGCTGCCGATGGACTCTGCATTGGAACTATTCAGAAGGCCGAGATGGCTGATCTGCATCGATCGCACCATCCATTCCCCAAGGCCGGCTTGCTGGGTCATTGTCGACGAGATTCTGTGCCATGGTAGAAAAGTATCTGCGTCGCTGGAATTCGCTCGGGCTAGTAATTCATTGTTTCTGCGCGTTGGGAAATTCTGGCCGCTAGGAAGTAAGATCGCACTGCTAGAGACCTTCAGAGCACAGCCTTCAGAGCCACAAGCCTTCAGACCCACAAGCGTAGGTCGACTCCAAGCAGGCCCACCGCTCAGCGTGGCTGCACCCACCTGGCTTCCCATTGGCTGATGATCCGAGCCTATTTACTTCAACGGAGTATATATGTTATTCATCAGTTAAGTTAGGTTGTTGTGGAGCTAGTCTCGGGCTTTAAATTGTAGGATGGTGGAGTGCAGAGCAGCTCTGAGTTGAATAATGGCGCACTGTTACGATCCAGAAAACGAGGGGACGCGCCTTTAAAGGACTGCGCACTTGTCCGACATATGACGCAGGAACTAGCGCCATCGGGCTTAGTGTCCCAGAGACCTTAGCGTCAGCCCTATAGGATTTTATAGGAATGCTACAGATATCCAGGTATCCTACAGAATCTAGGAAATCCTAAGAAACTTATAATAGGATCTATAGGATCCTATAAGATAATAATATATGTAGATTATAGTAATAAATCCTTATAGCTTATTATATTTAACTTAATAATATGCTCTCTAGTATAGTGTTAGGATCTGAAATCCTAGTTAGAGGGGGAACGCCCTGAGGACTGACAGCCAGTCAGGAAGCGCTAGTATCCCACTCTGTCACATGTCACGTAACTGCTCGCTGTGCTCGCGGCGAGCGCGACAAGCGCACTGTGTATATAGACTACAATAATAAACCCTATAGCTTATTATGTTCAACTTAATATTATATTCTACAGTATAGTAATAGTAATACTAATTATTCTTAGCCTTAGTACTCTTTACAGAAGCGCCCTCTTACTGTCTTAGTATTCAACCCCTGTCTATTGAGTCCCTCACTCTATCCCCAAGAACTAACCTTGCGGTCTCATTCGTTATCCTCACTAATAGCTTTTAGATCTTCACATATAGTAATAGTAATACTAATTATCCTTAAAACTCTTACTTTATTCCTAAGTACTAACCTTATAGTCTTATTAGCTACCCCTACTAATAGCCTCTAAGATCTTCACACTAAGGCTATAACTTTGACCGCACTAGTCCAAATCGGGTAATTTTAAGCCTTATATATAACCCTATATTAGGGCTTTAAATAAAGCTCAGAATTACTCTGTTCGGACTAGTATTATTAGAGTTACCGCCTTAGAAAGCCTAAAAAAGTACTCTACCTAAGACAACCTATTTACTAAAGTTATAGTCCTATATAGGGTAGTAAATAGGTTAGAGGTACCTGTTATAGGTATAGGTTAGGTATAGGGTTATAGATGAGTCGGTTAGGGTTAGAGTTAGGTCGCACAGACTAAGAGTATAGGTTTTAGTTAGGTCGCACGGACTCTAGGTTTAGTTAATGCTAAGGTTAACGTGTTCCACCACTCGCCGGCCAACACCACTCGCCGGCCAACCACTCGCCGGCCCACCTTATAACACTAACGCGCTTGCCTCCACAACAACAATTATAACTACCTAACGACAGCCTGCAGTAGCTTAAAAGGAGGGTCGTGTCCTTCTTACGTCTCAGGCGATTAATTTAAGACAGATAAATAGTGTGCGCAGGGCTGCAGAGCTATTTAACGTTCCCTAATCGCTCCTTCGGCGGCGCCTCTAAGTGTCAGATTTAAGGGTCTTTACGTGACAGGCAATAAATAATAGATAAATCTTAATAAGGTCTAAAGATTGTTTCTTTTTATTAATTAATTCTCTGTCTCTAATTTTCTTCCTTAGGTATTATGTTATTACACCTAAGATTAGTGTTACGTAACTATCCCTCTTGTGTCTACACATAACGTAGGCTGGCTGGATATTCTAGGTACCTATTATCTAACACTAAGGCTGCCAGCCTCCTTTAATAATTAACGCATAAAAACGTAAGCTATCGTCTACTAAGGAACAGAGCCTTATTTAATAGATACTAGAGCTTAATTAATAAGGCTTTCCGCCTTATATTATTAACGTACGTTAGATAGGAGACGCCCTTCTTGCCGCACGAGGCTAGCAGCCTCCTCTACCTCCTCTTAGCAGGAACTAGGTCTGTTATTTTATTAAGGCTTAGTTAGAGCTTTAGATAAAGTAGAACCGCAAATTCTACTTACAGCGCGTAAAATATAAGGATTCTATAAAGATAAACGCCTAGTATAGCCTTATAAGGGACACAATTAAGATATATAGGATAGCTACTAAGGATACCTATAACTTTAATAAGACTAGGTTTATAATAGGTATTACCTTAACATTAAAGGTTATTACTAGCTCTAATACTATTAGACAAGTAACTATTATACAGCCTAGTAACTATAACTAGATAATAATAATTAAGTGTGTAAGCGCTGTAGGCTACGTACTGCCTCCCTTTATTATCCTTAAGGGTAAGGTCTACTAGGCGTCGTAGTATAGTCTTAAGCTTAAGCTACCTAGTAACTAGAGTATTAGTGTAAGTAATAACAGATAGATAACTAATAACCTTAGCCTTACTTAGTTAAAGTATTTTAACGTTCTTATAGCCGCACGTATAATTAGAGGCTATTACCTTCTTATACTAGATAGCTATAGTAGCTATATAATACCTACGTTTAATACTTACTATATAGAGAAGAATATTATTACCCTCTATATACCTCCTTATACGTCTTATAAGCTACAGCCTCTTAATATTAGTTATTTCTTACCTCTTAAGATAGCGTATAGATAAGTAATAGACAGGCTTACGCGCTAATAGGTGTAGTTTATTAATAAGGATAAGTTTCTCTATATATATCCTTAGATACGTATAACTATTTTTTTAACTTTAAATATACTTAGAGGCTTTTAGGTAACAGGCTTAGTCCTGTTTTATCCTAAACGCGTCCTATTAACGCTGACAGTTGTCTGTATACTATCTCCTCTACAGATAGTAGCTACAGCTAAGGCTATTTAGACAACAGAAACGCCTTATACTACTAATTAACTTAATTAATAGGCCCGCCTTATATATAAGCTCCTTTAATATTAATTACAGAGCCCCTTAAGTAGAGCTCTCGCTTAGCTTATTAAAGGCTGTTAGCTAGCTATAAACTTAGCTATAATCTTAGTAGAGGAAAATAGTAAACTTTATACCTTAAATACGCGTTTATAACGTAGGAAGGATAAATAGTAATAATATATTACAGCTAGAGAGGCTTTATAGGTTAAGGCAGGTCGTGCGTTAGCTATAGCTACTAAAATAGCCTTAAACTTAAGGGTAGAGGGTAAGGCTTCTTAGCCTTAGCAACGAGCACTACTAACCTGCAGCAAATATAGGGTTTAGGGTTATAATCGCACCTTATATAGACAGAGATAGAGAATGCTATTACTATATTTACTAGTAAATTTACTGCGTGGTTGTCGCGTTATCGTGTGTTAAGATCCGCCTGTTTTGATAAGGTGGGCCGGCGAGTAGTGTTAGCCGGCGAGTAGTAGAATACGTTATAGCTTATTATGTTTAACTTAATATTATACTCTATAGTATAGTAATAGTAATACTAATTATTCTTAACCCTTAGTACTCTTTACAGAAGCACCCTCTTACTGTCTTAGTATTAAACCCCCTTCTATTTAGTCTCTTACTCTATCCTAGAGAACTAACCTTGCAATCTTATTAGTTATCCTTACTAATAGCTTTTAAGATTCTTTATAGTTATATCTTAAGAATAAATCTATAAGAGATAGAATATAATATTTACTAAAATACTTAGAGAATTTATCTACTATTAGAGGTAGATTAGTATCTCTAAGAGATACTATATTTATCTTAATTAACCTAAGCATTATTTAATAACTCTTATTCTTCTTTTTAAGTAGAAACTATAAGTTTCTATACTAACTAGTATAACTTTTTAGTACTCCTTAATTAACTCTATTATTAAATATTATAACTACTTCTTTCTTAATAGCTTACGCTATTAGGAATAATTTTTCTTACTAAGCTTTATATTTAATAGTCTATATCTTATATAGAGGATATATATCTTTAATAATTTATCTTATCTTAGAGAAAGTAAAAGTAATTATACCTTCTCTATTTATTAATATTTTAATAAATAACTAAACTTTTAATTTTATTAACTTAGATCTAAACTTTTATAAGGCTAGCTTTTTTAGTATTAATCTTATACTTTATAAGAATACTATATATTTATACTTAAAAAAGTAATTAAAAGGCCCTATAGTAAGAGGTTTTAGACTTTTTCTTAAAAGTTATAGTTTAATAGTATATTACTTTTAATCTTTACGCTTAAACTCCTTAATATCTAATACTATAAGAATATCTATAAGTTATACTTTATTAGCTACTCTCTTATATACAGTATTAACCTAACTATCTATATACTTTCTTCTTTTTTCTTATTACGCCTAGTAGTTAAGTTTATATATAACTAAAAAGGACTCTAATTCTTATATAACTAAAAGATCTTTAGAAGCTCTATATAAAGAATCTTAAAGGCTATTAGTAAGGATAACTAATAAGATTACAAGGTTAGTTCTCTAGGATAGAGTAAGGGACTAGATAGAAGGGGGTTTAATACTAAGACTGTAAGAGGGTGCTTCTGTATAGAGTACTAAGGGTTAAGAATAATTAGTATTACTATTACTATACTATAGAGTATAATATTAAGTTAAATATAATAAGCTATAAGAGTTTATTATAATAATCTATATATATAGAGAGTCTTATAAGACTATACTGTTCTTATAGAGTCTTATATAGAGACTAGATATTAGAGTATAAGATCCTTAAGACTATAAGACTTATAATAAGTTACGTGTTCTTTTCTTAATATAACTTTATACCTAGCGCACGTACTAGGCTGCGGGGCTTCTTAAGGCGGTTGTCTCTTAGTATGTTCTTAGGTTGTAACACTATCCCCCTCCTCTAATAACTTATATCCCTATAAGTTAATCTAATATCCTCTTAGGCTACTTACTATTACTAAAAACGTAGAGATTAAATAAATAATAAAGGTTAGGACGTAATAGTGTCCTATAAGCAGTATGTAGAAAATAATTTAGGTTATTAGATATCTTCTTTATCTGTAAAATGTAGGAATTATAAGGGAGTTAGGGGACAGGTAGAATACGTGCCTGTTAACGTCCTAGTTCTAGATTTCTTAAAAATTTATAAGGAGTTAGCAGATTTAGACTAATAAGATAAAGTAGTAGAAAAAGCTATTAACGAGGACGAGTAATTAGTATAGGCGGCGTTTAATTATATTACCGCGGCGCGTTTAAAGTAGAAACGTTTGCGTAAACAACGTAAGTTATTAAAGAAGAAAGAGGCGAGGTTATTTAATAAGGGCCTCGCAGACGTAGAGAATATTAAACGCCTTAAGGCGTTAGAGTCCTTAAATTCTAAGTTAGCCTTAGTTAACCCTAGGGCTCTCTTAGGTGCTGCTGTCGTAGACTAGTCGCTATTCTAGGAGTTAGGGCTGCTAGAGTCTTCTAGTTAGGTATCCTTAGAATTATAACACGTTTCTTAGGTTAGTTATAGTTCTAGTATCTAAGCTCTTTTTATTCCTTATTACAGTAGTATTCACTAATTCGTTCCTTATAGTTCCTTAAGTTAGACTTAGGTTCCTATGTATTTTCTAAATCTAGGTAGCCCTTCTATTTTATAAGGTACTTTCTTTCTCTATATTATCCCTTCGTAATCTTAGAGTATTCTTCGCTAAGAATTTTTTTAACTTTATACTTTATTTCTTCTTTAGTTTTATACTAGAATGTTTTTTATAGTAGTATTACTAGGTTAGCTAGTTCTAACTTAGAGATATAGAAGCGTAGGTAGATCTTTATATCTAGTAGTAGCTTAAGTATATAATTTATAGGTCTATTTTGTTGTTTAACTAAAAATAGTCTAACCTTAACGTAATTAAGTCCCTTACTTAGTTACTTATTACGTAGGTTTTTTATAAGTAAGTATACTTTATCCCCCTTCTTTAGCTAAGGTGCTATTTTTCTTTTCTTATTTTAGTAAGAAATACTATTACGTTATACTTTCTTAAGGTTTTCTTAGAGTTATTTATATATTTTCTTTATTTCTTTAGCTATTTTTATAGCTGCTTTAGCTCTTCTGCTAGGATATAACTTTATAAAGAGATTGGGGTGTCTCCTATAGTTAGTAAAGAATAGTATCTTTCTAGTTAATTCTAATAATTTATTATTATAGGCTAGTTATACTATTAGTAATAGTAAAACCTAATTATTTTGCTGTTAATTGCTGTAAATCCTTAGGTAGGTTTTTATTATTCTGTTTATTCTTTCTGTCTATCTGTCCGTTTGTAGGTAATAAGCTATTAATAATTTTCTTTTTATTCTTATCGCAGCTATTAATGTAGACTAGAAGTTAGACGTAAAGAGCTTATCTCTATTACTTATAATAGACTTAGGTATACTATAGTATAATATTAATCTGTCTAGAATAATAAACGCTAGTTGTTCTATGTTATAGTTATTTCTAAACAGTATTATTTCTGCTGCTTTCGTATACCTGCAGACTATATTAAAGATAGCGTTATACTTAATTCCTGTTACGGGATCTTTAGATAGTAGTAACCCTGTTACAAAGTCTATAGAAATATCTACCTAAGGTTTATTAGGTAGCTCTATAGCTTACATTTTTTCTGTAAGTTACGTAGGTACTGTATTTATTCTTATAACAGTCCGCGCATTTCTTAATAAACTATTTAACTTTAGCTTTTATATTCTTAAAGCTATAGTGTTATTATATAAGTTCTATTATTCTCTTAATTCTAGGGTAACTATATACTAAGTTATTATAGTATTATTAGATAATTACTTATTATAATTTTTTAGGTACTTTAGACGTAATTATTATAGTGTTATTTAATAACTTATTAGGTCCTAGGCTTCTGTCCTAGTTTACTTAAAGGATAGTATCGCTAACTATTACTTTTATTCCTGCGATATCTAATCTGCAGCTAAGAGTATTAGCTCTACTGTTATCCTTTCTTAGCGTGTATATAATCTTAAACTTATATTATTCTAATATTTTAGCCTATCTAACCTATCTCTAGTTTAAAGTCTTAGTAGTAGTAAAGTTAACTAAGTTCTTATAGTCTGTAAATATTATAAGATCTAAGTAGCTTTCTACGTAGATTTACTAGCAGTTAAGGGCGTTAATAACTACTATAAGCTCTTTATTATACACGTTATATTACTCCTTAGAGTCTATAAATTTTCTTAAGTAGTAGGCTATTAGGTGCTATTTCCTATTACATTCTTATTTTACTATTACACCTAGTATAAGGTCTAAGGCATCTATTTTAAACTATAAGAGTTCTCTTATTTAGAATATAATTAACACTAAAAGTGTAATATAGGCTTTCTTAAGTATCTAGAATACTTTTCTTTATTTATTTCCTTATTCTTATTTTATATTTTTTCTTATAAGCTTAGTAAGTAGAATAGATTTCTTAGAAAAATCCTTAATAAACTATTAGTTAAAGTTAATAAATCTTATAAATAACTATATATCTTTAACTATTTTAAGTTTAGGCTATTCTTTTACTACTCTTATTTTCTCTTTACTTATCTTTACTCTATATATACTTACTATATATCTTAAGAATTTAACTTCTTTCTTATAGAACTTATATTTCTTAGGTTTAAGTAGTAAACTAAATCTTCCTAAGTAGGTAAGAACTATTTTAATATACTTAATATATTCCTATAAATTATTAGAGTATATAAGGATATTATTAAGGTATATAATAATAAATATATCTAGGTATTCTCTTAATATATTATTAATAAGTGCCTAGTATATAGCTAGTGCGTTAGTAAGACTAAAAGGTATTACTATATACTTATAGTAGCTATAGTATATTTTAAACGCAGTCTTTTATTCTTTACTTTCTTTATATAAATAAGGTTATATACTTCTGTTAAGTCTAATACTATAAAGACTTTTATAAAAGCTAGTTAATCTTATAGTTCTACTATATTTAGTAGAGAGTATTAATTCTTTATTATAATATTATTAAGCTTCTAATAGTTAACGTATAATCTTAGCTTTCTATTCTTTTTTAGTATAAATAATATAGAGTATCTTACTAGTAACTATAATTCTCTAATAAATTTTTTCTTTAAGTTTATCTTAATATATTTGTATAGGGTTTTAAGTTCTTTTTCTAATAAACTATAAATTAAGCTAAAAGTTAGTTACTTTCTTTCTTATAAGTTAATCTTATAATCTTAAGGTTAGTATTTAGGTAATACTTTTATACTTATCTCTTTCTAAAAGAGTAACTTATATTCTTTATACTTATTAGAGATTACTAAAGTTACGCTTTACTCCTTAACTCTAGCTTATTAGTCTAAGGGCCTCCTATTAGTACCTGCTAAGTTAGACTCTTATGTCTTAAGGTTATCCTTATTTAAAGTAAGGATTCTAATTATTATTTTCTTATCTACCCTAGGTACTTAGCTGCAGCGTAGGCTTACTTATAGTTACATCTGTTCTACAGTATTTAAATAAGAACTTCTTCTTTTTCTAGTCTATTTCTAGACTATGTTCTCTTAACTATAGGAGTCCTAGTATTACGTTATATTATAATAGTCTAAAAATGTCTAGGTTAATCGTTTCCTTATAGTTCTAGATAATAAGTTATACGTTCTATACTTTGTGTGTAATTACAGACTCTAATAGCATTAGTTATCTATTAGCTACTATTAATAGATATAATACTAATTTTAATAATAGGATAAGGCTAGCTTATTCTATCGCTTACGCAGAAATATAGCTCTGTTATGCTCTAGAATCTACTAGTACCTTTATCTAGCTTTTATTAAGCTTAATATTTAGCTTAAGGAGTCCTTATATACCTATTATATATTAAGTTTATAATTCTTACTGATTAGTAGGCGCGACTCTAAAAAAGGTTCCTTATAATACCTATTTAATATCTTAATATCTTTATACTTAAGGTAGTTAGAGTTAAGGCACGTTTACTATTATTACTAATTATATTCTTTATTAAAGACTAGCTATATTACTATAGTAGCTGCAGGGTTATTATTTCCTAGAAAATAGAGGATAGTCCTCTTATCTTATAGGTAGTTATTATATTTAACTTTAAAGTAATTATACTATTAGTATTTATATTAGTAAAATAAGTAAGGGAAGTATCCTTATTCTATTTTACTTAAATAATATATTATATATAGGTCTGTAGTGCAGAAAGACTAGTAGATAATACTATATTATTTATTACGTAGGTCTATTAGGTAGTCTTGTACTAGTTTCTGTAGTCTCTTACGCATAGTATATAGGGTTTAAGCTACTTCTACGCGCTTATAATAGTCTTTAGCTTCTTCTTCTATAAGAAGCTAGTTAGGGTTAATATTCTCTTTATTATCCTCCTAATATATTTATTACTTAAGCTAAGTATAAATATCTTATTTCTTATTATCTATAAGCATAATCTTACTATAAGAGTTAACTTAAAGGTACCCTTATTATACTAGGTCTTAAGTGTTAAGTACATAGAAGGCGTCTTCCTATATTAGTAGTAGTATTATTTAGCGTTATAATATATATTTAGGGGTCTTAACTACTAGAGGTTCTAGTACCTATATTTATCTAGCTTATTAAAGTTTCTATAGTGCGTCCCTAACGCTTACAAGTTACTATGCTTCTTTAGCTTTTTCCGCCTACTCTTATATTACCTTTATATAATATTTAGGGTAATAGTAGTATTCTTATAATATATCTTATATTACTTATTTAGCTAGGATAATTATACTTATTCTTTATTTTATAGCTGCTTCCTATTCTTCTAAGGTTAGCGTATTAATGTATTATTCTTTATATATATATTACGCGCGTAGTTAGTAGTTAAGTTCTATAATATCTTTTTCTACTTCTATAGGTATTAATAGCCTTAAGGTTCCTAGTTAATATTAGTTCTAGAAGTTTTCCCTTTTCTAATCCTTAGTTAAAAGTACTATAGTATTATTAAGGTCTTTATTTATATCTTTATAGACTAAGAATAGAGAGCTATTACTCTCTTCTTTCTTATTACTATACTAGGTTCCTAGAATCTCTTTCTTAGTAAGTTCTAAGAGAGGTAGCTATAATATCTCTATATCTTAAGTCTTTCTCTCTTAAGTTATAATAACTTCCTATACTTTATTATTACTATTTTCTTCTTTTATAACTATTATATTAATCTAAAGAGTTACTTTATTCTTTTTTCTATAGTCCTTAGCTATATAGCCTTTTTTATTATAGTTAAAATAGGTTATTTCTTTCTTCTTTCCTCCCTTACCTAACTTTCCTCTATTAAAGTTATCTAGATATATTACTTTAGATCTCCTAGACGTGTAGTATCCTAGAACCACTTATAGCTAGTATTAGTAGCGTAGGTAACTACTATTAGACTTATTATAATAGTCTCTTTATAGTTTCTTATCTTCTTTTATTTATCTAAGTTATTATCCTGCGAGTCGTACGCAAAGCTTATAGAGCTCTATATCTAGTTAGATAGTCTTATTAAATAGGTTGTCTAGTATTATAATCTTCGTGCCTGTACGTATAAGTTTAGTCTAGACGTTTGCTTTTAGGCCTTATTTATACATAGTTTTTAGGGTATTATTATTCTAGCTAGTTTATCTAGCGTAACCTAGAAATTTATTAGTATAGTTAGCTACAGACTAAGTTTATTACATATTTTAAACCTTACGTTCTATAATAGTTACTTTGTTTAGAAGTCTAAACGCTTAACGTATACATGCTTTAAATCTGCCTGTCTCTTTAAACATAGTAATTAGTTCTTAAGGCTTCTCCTTGTCGCCTATATACTTAACTAGGTAAGGCTTTACCTATTTAGTAGCTTTACCTCTTATATAGCTAGATATAAGTACTGCTTAATTGTTGTTGTCTATAACGTGTTCTACTACTCGCCGGCTAACACCACTCGCCGGCCTACCTCATCAACACTAACGCGCTTGCCTCCACAACAACAATTATAACCACCCAACGACAGCCTGCAGTAGCTCAAAAGGAGGGTCGAGTCCTTCTTGCGTCTTAGGCAATTAATTTAAGACAGATAAATAGTGTGCGCAGGGCTGCGGAGCTATTTAACGTTCCCTAATCGCTCCTTCAGCGGCGCCTCTAAGGCTGCTAGCCTCCTTTAATAATTAACGCACGAAAACGTAAGCTATCGTCTACTAAAGAACAGAGCCTCGTTTAATAGATACTAGAGCTTAATTAATAAGGCTTTCCGCCTTATATTATTAACGTACGTTAGATAGGAGACGCCCTTCTCGCTGCATAAGGCTAGTAGCCTGCTCTACCTCCTCTTAGTAAGAACTAGGTCTATTATTTTATTAAGGCTTAGTTACAGCTTTAAATAAAGTAGAACTACAAATTTTACTTATAGCGCGTAAAATATAAGGATCCTATAAAGATAAACGCCTAGTATAGCTTTATAAGAGATATAATTAACATATATAGGATAGCTACTAAGGATACTTATAACTTTAATAAGACTAGGTTTATAATAGGTATCGCCTTAACGTTAAAGGTTGTTACTAGCTCTAATACTATTAGATAAGTAACTATTATACAGCCTAGTAACTATAACTAGATAATAATAATTAAGTATATAAGCGCTGTAGGCTACGTACTACCTCCTTTTATTATCCTTAAGGGTAAGGTCTACTAGGCGTTATAGTATAGTCTTAAGCTTAAGCTGCCTAGTAACTAGAGTATTAGTATAAGTAATAATAGATAGATAACTAATAACCTTAGCCTTACTTAGTTAAAATATTTTAATATTCTTATAGCCGCACGTATAATTAGAGGCTATTACCTTCTTATACTAGATAGCTATAGTAGCTACGTAATACTTACGTTTAATACTTACTATATAGAGAAGAATATTATTACTCTCTATAAACCTCCTTATATATCTTATAAGCTATAGCCTCTTAATATTAGTTATTTCTTACCTCTTAAGAAAGCGTACAGATAAGTAATAGATAGGCTTATACGCTAATAGGTACAGTTTATTAATAAGGACAAGTTTCTCTATATATATCTTTAGATATATATAACTATTTTCTTAACTTTAAATATTCTTAGAGGCTTTTAGGCGACAGGCTTAGTCCTATTTTATCCTAAACGCGTCCTATTAACGCTAATAGTTATCTATATACTATCTCCTCTATAGATAGTAGCTACAGCTAAGGCTGTTTAGATAATAGAAACGCCTTATACTACTAATTAACTTAATTAATAGGCCCGCCTTATATATAAGCTCCTTTAACGTTAATTATAGAGCTCTTTAAGCAGGGTTCTTACTTAGCTTATTAAAGGCTGTTAGCTAGCTATAAACTTAGCTATAATCTTAGTAGAGGAAAATAGTAAACTTTATGCCTTAAACACGCGTTTATAACGTAGGAAGGATAAACAGCGATAATATATTACAGCTAGAGGGGCTTTACAGGTTAAGGCAGGTCGTGCGTTAGCTGTAGCTACTAAAATAGCCTTAAACTTAAGGGTAGAGGGTAAGGCTTCTTAGCCTTAGCAACGAGCACTACTAACCTGCAGTAAATGTTGGGTTTAGGGTTATAATCGCACCTCGTGTAGATAGAGATAGAGAATGCTATTACTATATTTACTAGTAAATTTGCTGCGTGGTTGTCGCGTTATCGTGTGTTAAGATCCGCCTGTTTTGATAAGGTGGGCCGGCGAGTAGTGTTAGCCGGCGAGTGGTGTTGGTCGGCGAGTAGTAGAACACGTTAGTAGTTGTATTAAACTTAAAGAAGAGGTTAAACTAGAGTAACTATTCTTTAAGCTTAAAGCGATCCCTATAGAAGAGGTTTAGTTTAGCGACAGCGTTACCTAGCCTAGTAGTATAGTAGTTCGTGTTTTCTATCTTAGTATTACTTATCTTAAAGGTGTTTAAAGTGTAAAGAATCTTAAAAACTATTAGTAAGGATAACTAATAAGATTATAAGGTTAGTTCTCTAGGATAGAGTAAGAGACTAGATAGAAGGGGGTTTAATACTAAGATAGTAAGAGGGTGCTTTTATAAAGAGTACTAAGAGTTAAGAATAATTAGTATTACTATTACTATACTATAGAGTATAATATTAAGTTAAATATAATAAGCTATAAGGGTTTATTATAGTAATCTATATATATAAGAAGTCTTATAAGACTATTCTATTCTTAACAAATCTTATATAGAGACTGTATGTTAGTGTGTAAGATTCCTGAGACTATAAGACTTGTGACGAGTCACGTGCTTCTTTAGGTGCAGCCTTATGCTTTGGCGCACGTACTAGTCCGCAGGGCTTCTTAAGACGGCTGTCCCTCGGTACATTCGTCGATCGTAACAATAACTAGATTATACTTTATCTAAATAGTAGAGATATAACTACCTTTTATACGCTAGTTAGTTTACTTTAATACTATATAATAGTTTAAGGTATAACTAACTGTCGCAAGCAAAAGACTAATCTCTTGCTCGCTGAGATTGAAGGCGTTATATACTGCAACACACCCCCTATGTCTTACAGGATAGTTAAGACATAAACGTATCTTTCAAAGAAAATCCTGCTTTCACTCTCCTAGCTATTCTTATGAAGCTAGTTATAACCTTACTGAGGCGGCTAGTAGCTTCACATGCGTAGCGCTTAATACCTGAGTAAGGTGGCTAGAGGCACTCGCCTAGCACTTTCTACCTTACTCTCATTTGGCGGCTAGCAGTAACAGCGTTGCGCTTAGTACCTAGCAAGGTAGCTCCACAGGAACTGTTTCACCGTGCAGGGAGCATGTGCAGTCTTGGCACCCTCGCTAGCGGTCACCCACCCTCATAAAAATCCTGCAAATTTTTGCTGAGAGTAAGCACAGCGTCACCGGGCTCATAACTGTAGAGGAAAAAGGGAGAGCTTGGCAACAGTTACCCAGGTAATCTATGAGATGGACTACTATTTTGTCTAGGAGGCTTTGAGAGCCAGCTATATAAAGGAGAGCTGAGCACGGCCTATTACAGGGGCCATTATACGGTAGGAGCGTGAGCAGCGTGTATGCGTGCGCGAGCGCGCCCGTGATCGCGCACGTGATCGCGCACGTGAGTCTACCTTCAGGTGTCTCCTGCGTGAGCTTGCCCACCAGCTTGCACGTGAGCGCGCACGTGAGCGCGTACGTGAGCGCGCCCTTGAATGCACACAAAAGACGTGTCTCTCCAGGGTAAGCTCCTACGTCAGCGCGCACGTGAGCCTACCGTACCCCAGGTCACAGCGCGTTGTTTGCAACACTAACTTAGTTATAGTCTTTTAGTAAGTAGTTATAAAGATTATAAAAGATTATTAGCTATATACTATTCCTTTTATAGACAATATTACTACTAGTAGTCTTAAAACTAACTATAGAGGAGAAGAAGTATTTCTTAGAGTAAAAAGATATATATTAGAATATATTTAATAGCTAGATAGAGCTCTAGCTAATATAGAAAGAGCTAAAGCTATAATTTTAGGTAAGAAGTATTATTAGAGAGTCTCTAGATTAGGGGTAGTTAGATATAAAGTTACTGCGTAAGAGAGATATCTAGATTTATAGAAAGTAGCTAAGATTCTAGATTAGCTAAAATATAGAAATATAAAAGAAGTAAAGGCGTTTATAAGTATCTATATCTACTATAAGATATAAGTACCTAGCTTTACTATTTACGCGAAGCCCCTATTCTAGTTAATAAGAACTAGTATTAAATAGTGTGGAGGAAAAAGGGAGAGCTTGGCAACAGTTACCCAGGTGATCTATGAGATGGACCACTATTTTGTCTAGGAGGCTTTAGGAGAGCCAGCTATATAAAGGAGAGCTGAGCACGGCCTATTACAGGGGCCATTATACGGTAGGAGCGTGAGCAGCGTGTACGCGTGCGTGGGCGCGTACGTGCTCGCGCACGTGCTCGCGCACGTGATCGCGCACGTGAGTCTACCTTCAGGTGTCTCCTGCGTGAGCTTGCCCATCAGCTTGCACGTGAGCGTGCACGTGAGCGCGCACGTGAGCGCGCCCTTGAATGCACACAGAAGTACGTGTCTCTCCAGGGTAAGCTCCTACGTCAGCGCGCACGTGAGCCTACCGTACCCCAGGTCACAGCGCGTTGTTTGCAACAAATAGATATAGTAAGAGGCTTAATAAGAGGCTATAAGTACCTTAAAGTAATATATTACTTTAGCTCTAGTATTAGTAAGTTCTAATTATAAGAATAGAGGTATACTTTTTATAGTAGTAGACGTAAGTAAAGATAGACGTAGGCGTGTCTCTTAAATAGATTAGAGTAGATAAAAAAAGACACCTATATTAATTTAAAAGTATAATATAGTTAAAAGCTAAAAGTCTTTAGTACTTAATAAAGCTTAAGTATAAAGTAGTATTATAGGTGCTAAAGAAATTTAGAACCTAGCTATATAGATAATATTTTACTATTAAAATAAACTCTTAGACGCTTATTTATTAACTTAATAGATTATTACTTAATATCCTTAGGTTAGTCTAAAATAAGTAGCTCGCAGCTATCCTTACTTAGGACTTTAATATTAAGTATATTTCTAGAAAGAAGAATATTATTACTAATATATTATTTCGTTATTTAAAGCTAGAAGGATAAGAATAGCTAGATAAAACTAAAGATAACTTTAAAGATTTTATTAAAAATATAATTACTAACCTTAAGTTTACCTTACCTACTAAAATAAGTAAAGTACTAGATAAGTAATACTTAAATAAGTCTAAAGTAATTACTTAGTTCTTAATAAGATTTAAGAAGCCTAAAAGCTTTATAAGAGTATAACTTTAAGTATAAAAAAAGAAAGTAATAAATTTCTTTATATAAGACAGCTAACTCTTATAAAAGTCTATAAAGAATATAGCTATTTATTAAGTTATAGATAATCCTAATCTTAAGACTATAGCTATATAAGAAATATATTAATAGATTAGTTATAAAGGAGTAAACAGCGTCTATTTAATACTTACTTAATAATACTAGTAAGAAAGGATATATAAGAAAGTGTAATGCGTAATTATATTATATAAATAGTACTAGTAAAGATTTTTAAGTTATAAGTAAGAGATACTAATAAATACCTACTATTACGCGTTATAGGAATAAGTTATAGTAGACGTTATTTACATACTCTATTATTAAAGAAAGAAATTTATTATAATTATATAAGAATACCTTAGTAGATAGCTAGAAGTATAAGTAATAGCTAATAATAAGTTATCTACTATTACTAAATTTTTATATTAGGAAATCTTATATTACTAGAGTATAATAAGGATACTTACTATAGATAGTAGGCCTAATTTTAGAAAGGTAGTTAAAGCCTTTACTAAGATTTATTATATTAAGAGGATCTAAGTATTAGTATATAACCTTTAGGCTATAAGAAAAATTAAGAGTAGTTATAAGCTAATATATATTATACTTATAAAGCTTTCTAGACCTTAAGTTAATAATCTTCTAATAGTATTATAAGTAGATAGAATTTCTACTTAGAGTTAGACTAGATATTCCTCTTATTAGTTAGTTACTAGTTAGAATCTAGTACTTCTAATTAAGCTCGCTCTTCTAATATAGTAAATATTACTATTTAGATAAGTAATCTTAAGAGGCTAGTTATTAGTAGTATAAGCTATATAGCTAGATTTAAGAGATTAATTTCTTAAAGACGTAGTATTAAGAACTAAGCGCTTATAATATAAAAAGAAGGAATATTAAGATAATTATAAGAAGATTTATTAAGAAGAAATTAAAGATAATAACTTTATACTAATATAAGACTTAGCTAGAGATATTAATATATTAAGAGATAAGACGCTTATAAGTAAATAGCTAAAACTATATAAAGTCTTTTATACTAACTAAGATAAAAGTAACTATTAACTTATAGTCTTTAATAGTATATAATTTAGAAATACTACTTTAAGATAGAGACTTAAACTATAAGTACTTTAAGATAAAAGTAAAGTTATTTAAGAGTATTAAGGTCGCGTAAAGCTATAGGATCTATTATTATAGGATATTAAGGCTAACGTTTTACTACTACCTATTTAATTTAATAACTCTTAAGATAATAAGTTTATAGTTATTAAGCATCCTAACTAAGACGCGATTTAGTTATAAGAGATAGAGAATAACCTTCCTATAAACTTAGATTTATCTAAAGATATAATATAGCTAACTACGCGCAGCTATCTTATTATTATACTAAGATTATTAATAGACTTTAAAAGATAATAATATATTTAAATACCTAATTTAGAAATTAATTCTAACTTAAAAGATAAGCTTACTTAAGCCTAAGGGACAGGCTTTTATCTTAAAGTAGAGGAGGGGCTGCATTTCTTTTATTAAATTTTCGCATATTTTTATATATTTAGTATTATATATACGCAGCGTAACCTTCTAGGTATATAAAAATAAGTTAAAATTAAATAAAATATTATTTAGAGTTACTGTCAGGACTAGTTCTATATGGTTATAGCCTGGTCCTCAGGGTTGTTGGGGTCAGATGGGCACAAAGGAGTTCAATAAGGGATAATAGGGTTGCATTGGTCACTAGAAGGATCGCTGCCGTACAGGCAGGATCCTGAGGGGCTTTTATGTTCCCCTTACCCCGCACCTGGGACCAATCGGGCCAAAGGAGGTCAACCCCGCCTTTGATAGCCCCAATCTGGCCCATTGTAGGCTAAACTGGCCGAGTATGCCTCGGGTACACCAGACTCGTCAGCCAGTCTGTAATGGGCTGCGCCCTTTAAGCAGGAGAGGCTTCGCTACTATCGCACGGGGAAAGAACTCCTTAATCTCCTCTGCCCCCTTTTCTTATTAGCTCGTACAAGTTAGCAGCTAGAGGAGCACGTTCCTCTTCGCTTGTACGAACATATATATATATCCTCTAAGGATACCTGTAACCTCTTCTCTATCTTTCTCCTTCTGTAGTATAGGACAAATGCACACTCGTTAGTCAGGCCTCTTCGCCTATAACATAAGGAGAAAGATTAATAACTTAAAAAATAATGGACAGACACTAAGGGCCCTTAAACTAACAAGCGTACGAGCTATAATAATAAGAGCACCAGATGCAGATGACAGGAGCCTTAGGACAGCAGCAACACTAGCTGCACCAGCACGCACCTCAGCAACACCAGTTGCATTAGCACGACCCCCAATAACTACGCAATAACCAACCCTTAGCAGAAGATCTATTAGCAACAGTTAACTCCTTACGAGACAGCCTTAATAAGTTAGCTAGTCAACAGCAGAGCTAGCCGTACGAGTTATTGCAGAACTAAGTTCAGGAGCTAAAGAACTTAGTCGCCGAATTAAGCAGTGCACAGATAGTACGCACAGTCTCTACCCCCTTTTTAACAGAATAGTAAGACTCTCCTGTATAAGAGATTAGGAAACTAAGACTGCTAAATATAGAAGTCTTTAAGAAAAGCTCGCATAAGCAATATCTTTAATAGAAAATAAAGGTCTAAGTAAAGCTATACAGAGACTGTGCAGCCTACCTAGATAATAATAGTAGAGTAAATTACGTTATTACTTGTACGACAGGCTAAGCGTTTAACGCCCTTAACCTTAAGCTCCTTAAAGCTAGGTTAGATAACGCAAGCTACGTTTAGAAGATTAACTATCTTAAGAGCAGCTTAAATAGTAAGCTGCTAAGGACCTAAGTAGGTTATTAACTACTGTTTAGAGAAACGTACGAAGAGTTTATACGACGGACTAGGGTAACCTAGGAAAATTTAAAAGCTGTAGAGAGAATTACTATAAGTAAGAGCTATATAGGTAAAGCGTATAACACGTAGAGCTAACTAATAACCTAAAGAGATAATAATAAGATAGACTAGATAACTTCTATAGGAGCTTACTAGCTCTGTGCGAAACCTAGAAAAGAATTCTAGGGAATACGTAAACAGGTCTAAGAAAGAAAAGAGAACAGCGCCTGTTTAAGGTGCGGTCTGCATAACTACTAAGTAGCCTAGTGTACGACAAAGTTATTAAATAGCTAAGAAGGCTATCGTACGAGATAGGTTAATAAACCTGTAAAACCTATAAAGATTGCATCTGCAACTACTAAATAAGCAACAGAATCCCTATCCTCCTTAGACGAGGGAAAAGAGTAGCTCTAGCACGAAGTCGTGTGCTAGAGCCCGCATAAGTCTAAACCCCTATACAAATAATAAGGTTACTTTTACTATAGCTAGTAACTATAAAACCTATGTCTATAAATATTATTATTAATTCTGTATAACTAGCTACTGCTATAATTAATAATAGTTGCTGCACCTACTATTTATTAAGTAAGAAACTTATAAGGGACTTAAACTTACTACGCATTAAGATCCTCCCTATTAAGATTAAAGGGGTAAATAAATAAAAGAGTATAGTGTCGTACGTTACTAAATTTTTATTAGACGTAGGAGGAATACAGCAGTACGCAGCTGCGTACGTTACCCTAACTACTTACTAATACGACATAATCCTTAGGAAGACTTAGTTAGAGAGTATTAAAGGCGTTATTAACGCAGAGAAGAAACTTCTGTACTTAAAAGTATATAAAGTTACTGTACGCAGTATAGAACACGCTACCCTAGACTTTAGCTATACCCTAGTATTAGCTGTAGCTTTCTAACACTACATACGACACTATAGACAAAGCTATAGTAAGACTTAAATCTTTACTATAAGCCTAAGGGATATTAAGAAAGCACTACGCCTAAAGGTTTAGAAAACACTGCAGGAAATATGCGACGCTCTGCTAGCTTACGTATAACCTTATCTAAAGATGTTCCTACTTAAGGAAGGAAATAAGCTACCCCTATAGCGAGGCCTATAATAAGACTACGTAATAGAGTTAGAAGAGAAGGATAGACAGAAGCTAGAGATACTATACAGACTTCTCTACGTAATATTAAGAGATAAACTCTTAGTACTAAGGAAGACGCTATTAGACCTCCTAGATAAAAAGTTTATCTGTGCGAGCAGCTTACTAGCAGCCTCACCTATACTATTTATACGTAAGCTAGGAGGAGGACTATAATTCTGTGTAGACTATAGAGCTCTTAACACCCTAACTAAGAAGAACTGTTACCTACTACCTCTTATACGTAAGACGTTAAACTAAATTAGATAAGCTATATAGTACACTAAGCTAGACGTTACTGCAGCATTCTATAAGATAAGGATAAGTAAAGGATTAGAATAGATAACTGCGTTTCGAACACAATTTAGATTGTACGAGTAGCTAGTAATACTCTTTAGCTTAGTAAATGTACTAAGTACCTTCTAGAGGTATATTAACTAGGCCCTACGAGACTTCTTAGATAACTTCGCCTCTATATACCTAGATAATATCCTTATCTTTACTAAAGGATCTCTCTCTTAGTACTACGCCTACGTATAAAAAGTATTAGATTGCCTATAAGAAGCAGGACTATACCTAGAACTAAGTAAATGCGAGTTTAATATTTAGCGTATAAAGTACCTTAGCTTTATCCTAGAAGTATAGAAGGGTATATCTATAGACCCTAAGAAAGTCTAAGCTATTTAAGAATAGGAGGCCCTAATAATAGTTAAAGGCGTATAAGGATTCTTAGGGTTTACTAACTTTTATAGACGCTTTATCTTAAACTTCTCCTAACTAGCAGAGCCTCTTATACAGCTAATAAGAAAAGAAGAGAAATTCCTATAGGATACAGAATAAGAGCAGAGTTTCTAAGCTCTTAAGGATACATTCTTAGTAGACAAAGTCCTTACTGTTTTCTTACCTAAATAATAGATAATAGTAGAATATAACTCTTTAGGCTTTACTATAGGCGGGGTACTATTATAAGAAGATAAGTAAGGAACCCTTCGTACGGTAGCTTACCTCTTAAGGAAATTTCTAGCGCACGAGAGTAACTACCTAATTTACGATAAAGAGTTACTAGTAGTTATTACATGCCTAAATAAATAGGACGCAGAACTTCGTAGCGTACGAGAATTTAAAGTAATTACTAACTATAAGAACCTAGAGTACTTTATAAAGAAGCAAAAGATAATAGAATAATACGTACGATAGTTAGTCTACCTATCACGGTTTAATAATATAAAGCTGCAGTACTGTCTAGGTAAGGAGAACACCTGAGCGGACGCACTATCTAGAAGAGACTAGGACCTACTATAAGGAACAGACGATAGCTGCCTAGTAAGTAGAGAGTTTATTATGTTAGTACTAGCCTAATAGTAAGATCTAACAGTTATAGGGGTCGTATAAACCCCTACGTTAACCCTTAACGGCTTAATTATAGCTGAGTCCCTACTAAAAGCTCTAATTCTTAAGGACTTAATCGCTGAACACTAAGACTAAGCTGTACGAGACGACTTAACCTATCAGGAAGTTTACAACGCTATAAAGCTAGGTGCTAGGTCGCTACCTAGCATAATAAAGAAACTTACTATATTACTAGGAGATTGTATAATTAACTTAGAGAGAAAGCTCTAATAGAGATCTAGGATCTGGGTGCCTAAAAATAAACCCCTTCGTACAGGAATTATCCAGCAAGCACATCTAGCTGTGCAAATAGGTCACCTAGAAAGAGAAGAAACGTACCGCACGCTAGCTAGTACCTAGTACTGGCCAGGTATAAGCGAAAACGTCCGCTGATTTGTACAGAATTACAGCTTATATAGATAAAGCACCCCGTAGAGAGACAGTAAGCACAGATACCTACGCCCGTTACTAGTACCTAGTTGTACGTAGCAAGACTTAATAGTTAACTTTATTACTAGTCTACTACCGTCGTCTAGCTGCACTAACCTAATAGTAGTTAAAGACCGCCTAGGTAAAGGCGTAATACTAATCCTACTTAAGATAATTAAAGCAGATAATGTAGCCTAGGCATTCGTACGAGAAGTCTTCTGCTACTACAGGCTCCCTAGGTCTATTATATTAGATAGGGGCACGTAATTTATAAGCAAACTATAGGGAAAAATCTGTAAACTCTTAGGAGTATAGAGAAACCTGTTAACAGCCTACTACCTACAAACAGACGGCACTACAGAACGCGCGAATAGTAATATTAAAGCAGTTAGTTAAATCTTTTGTAACTACGACTAGAACAACTAGGCAACGCTATGCCTAATCCTTAAGCTAATACTGAACACTTGTACAAACTCCTCTATAAGCGTCGCTCCTTTCTTCCTTCTACACGGCTATCTAAACTCGCCCTTCTTAGAGCTACCTAGGAAATTAGCTAGCAGCAACCTACTTAACAGAGCAACACCCCCTAGCGAACGAGCAGAAAGCATCGTACGAACGCTAAAACAAGCTGCTAACTAGGCTATCTTAGCTATAACACACGCATAATAATAATAAGAAGCACAGGCGAATAAGATACGTCGCCCAGCTCCTAAGTATAAGGTTAGAGACTAGGTATAGTTAGACCTCAGGCACGTACAAACCACACGCAGAAGCAAGAAACTCGACTAGAAAAGCAAGAAGTACTAAGTTGCCCGCGTACGAGACCCCTATTAGGTTAAGCTTTATATACTATAGAGAACTAAATTATACTATGTAGAGAAGCTAAGACTAGCTACTGAAGACCCCTTCCTATCATAACAAACTAATAACTTAAACCTGGCTGCTGTTGTCGTACGAGACGACAACCTACAGGAAGACTACCTTAAATAGGTAATTAAGAACATCTAAGATAAGCGCTTACAAAATTAATATAATAAGTTCTATGTAAAATAGGAGGAGTACTATAACCTAACTTAGGAGCTAGAAGAGAATCTTATTACTACAGAAGCCTATAAGAAATAGAGGACTTATATACAGCCTGTACGGCTACTATCTAGGAAACTACTAAAAAGTTAGAGAAATAAGCTAGTATAAGCTAACTAACCTCGTACAAGGCCCTCTAACCTAAGACGTCTAAGAAACGTTTATCCTCCTTAGGCTTAGCAAGGACTTAACCCTAACCTCAACTACGCTAAGGAACAGAGACTCTGTTAGAAGGTAGGAGAGGTAGAGCACGCCTAGTCGTACAAGACGCACTATAATCCTGCCACACGTAATTAAAGTAAGCCCCGCTCTACTCGCTAGTAATAGAGACACACCTAGCAAAGGCTATAAACGTATAACGCTCTTATATAGCCTTAGCATAGTTATTAGAATAGAAGTTAGTGTTAAGGGAACCGCGGCTATAGATAAGGTAGGCTTTAAGGTAAGATTAATAACTAGAGAGGAGTTGCTAAGCGTTAATTATACGACGAGCGATAATAAGAGAGAAATTATTAAAACTATAGCCCTACTAAGCATTATACAGGGATTAATTAACAGGATGAAGAAAGAATTTAGCGATGCGAACTAGCTTAGGCTGAATAACGTTAGATATAGAAAAGAAAGAGGAATAAGACGTACAGAAGTAGTTGTAAAGAGACGGTAAAACTTATCTGTAACTAGAGTATCTAGGATATACTAGATTACGTAGTTAGTAGGGAGAAGAGACGTATTACCCTAAGTAGCAGGAATAATAATACTAGCAGGTTAAGTTTAGTTAGGAGCGGTTTAAGTAAGCTAAGCGTGAGTAACCTGAGTAATGTTAGCCCTAGCAGCCGCGTGCGTAGATATGATATTACTAGCAGTCGTACGAGTAAGATGGTTTACACCACCGCCATGACCACTAGGACCCTACACACTGCGATTAGGCTGACTAGCTGAGGGAGCTGCTTTAGGAGGTATGTTGGCAATGATAGGAAGACGAGTCGTACGCAAGTAAGTTAAAGTTAAGCAGTAAAAGAGGAAGAAAGAGTTAGAGGAAAAGCTCTTTATATGCGCACGAGCGAGCAAATAACTAACCTCTCCTCTACTCTACGTTATTAGGCAATAATAACAGGTGAAGGAGGAAAATTGCTTGCAAACGAACAAGAAAAAGTACACGTAACATCTCTACTTTTGCAGCACGATAACATAACGCTACCTATATAAGTATAAAGTTAAGGTTAAACTACGTATAAAGAAGTAATACAGTTATTTAAGGAGGAGGAGGGTATTATAATAGGCTGCGCCCTTTAAGCAGGAGAGGCTTCGCTACTATCGCACGGGGAAAGAACTCCTTAATCTCCTCTACCCCCTTTTCTTATTAGCTCGTACAAGTTAGCAGCTAGAGGAGCACGTTCCTCTTCGCTCGTACGAATATATATATATATCCTCTAAGGATACCTGTAACCTCTTCTCTATCTTTCTCCTTCTGTAGTATAGGACAAATGCACACTCGTTAGTCAGGCCTCTTCGCCCATAACACAGTCCAGTCAGGTGTTATTGGCTCCTAACAGTTACTAGGAGGTTAATCTCTTTATTACGTAATTAAAGTTAGTAGAGAAACTAGGGTATTAAAGAATCTAGCTAATTAGTAATTACTAGGTAAGCTTAGTAAGACCTGTTAAAATCTAATTAGCTAGATAACTTAATATCTACGCTAATAGTAGTAATATAACTATAAGATTATAGAGTAATAATTTAAAGATACAGAATTAATTAAAGAAGGTAGAAGATAAGATAATTAATATTTTTAAGTATAAAGGTAAGTTTATAGCTGCGTTTAGCAGTAAGATAAGACTTACTTAAAAAATATTCCTAAGTAGCCTACTCTTAAGAGGACTTACTATACTAGCTAATTAAGTAATAGGAAAGAGTTAAAATAATAGTAACTTTACCTTTTATTATATTAATAAGCTTTAGTAAGGCTTTTAAGTAAAGTTAAAGAGAGAAAGATACCCTCTACTACTTAAACCCCCTCTAAATCTTAAGCCTATAGTTAATCTTATAAGGCTTAAGTTTTTCTTTCTTACTTCTTATTACTATCTATTAAAACTTTCTAAAGTAGATATATAAGTACTTATTAAGTATAAACTTTAAGTAATATTATAGCTACTTTAAATACCTAAATAGCTTAAGAAGCGTTTACCCCTACTATTAAACTTAAATCCTTAAATAACTATAACTATAATTAAGCCTATACTAATAGAGATTATATAATTTACTAGTAAAGAAGCTATTAAAGACTATAGAACTAAGCTTAAGCGTTATAGTAATATTAAAGTCTTTTAGTATATAGGGATTATAGTATATAGTTAGGTTTAAAGCTTACTAAAAGTCTTACCTATTAAATAGAAAAGTATAGTAGATAATTAGATAGTAGCCTTAGTAACTTACTTTAATAAGACTTTAACTTTTATTATTACAACTAGAGAATTTCTAAAAAGAAAACTAAGCCTAATATTATAGTATAAAGGTATTACTACTTTTAAGTAGTAATATCTTATACTTAAGGATATAGACACTTATAAGAAGAAGAAGAAAAAAGAGATAAAGAGCGCGTTTACTTATCTAGATAAATACTATTAGTATATACTAAAGTAGGTCCTTATTCTATATTCTATTTAAGTAGTATACTTATACTCTAGCGTAATAGTAGTCTAATAGTTATTACGCAGGACTTTACTAGATAATCTTACTCCTTTTCTTAATATAGCTCTTTACTATTAATAATAATCTATAAAGAGGAGATAAGATAAATTTATTAATATTACTAACTAGGAAGAAGTACGTTAGTAGATAGCTAATATACCTACTTAAATAAAGAAGTATTATAAGAATAGTGATACTAAGTTATAAGGTATTATTAATAAGTATAAGATACCTACTTCTAGGATTACAGCTAATAATATAAACATATACTTTAAGGAGAGGTATCTTAACTAGATATTCTAAATAGAAGTAATTAAATAGTATAAAAAGTAATTATATATAAGGATAAAGCTCCCTCTAAATATAACTATTCTGCCTAAGTAGCTATAGAAAAGTTATTTTAGGTATTATAAGTAGACTAAGTTACTTCTTCCTACTACTAGTAATAGTAAAAATAATTCTATAACTAAGGCTAGTATCTAGATAACAGCTTTAGTAATAACTACCTCTAAACATACTAAAAGCTAAAGCCTTACTACTTTATTAAATATTAAAGGGCGTATATAAGTTATTAAGCCTTCTAGTTTTAGTTACTAACGTATAAGTAAAGAATTTAGAGGTAATATCTAGAATAAGCTAGAGAAGCTAGGCGAGCCTTAAATAGATAGGCTGTCTATTATAGCTAAAAGTATTTAAGAAATCTAGCTAGAAGAATAATATTTAAGAGGAAATAAGTATACTTAATAATAAGTTAAGGTAGTAGAGGCCCTTTAAGAGAAATTCTATCTTAGGTAGCGTTAGAGATTTCTCTCTACGTAGCCTCTTACTTTAGATAAAATTTACGTAAGAGACTTAAAGTTAGTAAAGTAGTTATATAAAGAGTGTCAGATAGAATGCTCAAATGCGATGAGGTATGTTGATGGGTTTTATTTCATTGTATTGATGCTCTCCCAGTTCTTTTCTATTTTTTTTTGTCCTTTTTATGTAGTGTGTGTGCCAAGTGGTTACACCTGAGCTATGTGCTACAATGCAGTATCGCGTACGCTCGCTGCTGTGCTATAGATCTAGCAGCATACTCTTTCCGGGCACCCATCTTGTATCTGACAAAGAGTTAGAAATACTACTAGTAATACTTAATAATAGTATTAATATTTAAGACTTAATTAAAGAAGATATCTTACTTAAAACTAGTATTATAGTAAAATTACGTAAAAGATACGCCTATATAAATAAATAGTCTACTCTAGTTAAGATAACTATGTTACTTATATTTAGGAAGTTAAATAATAGTAAGTATATTTAGCTAATTAATACTTAGTATTAAGAGTATATAAATTTTAGTACTCTTAAAGATAAGTAGAGTAGTTAGGTATTTAACTATTATAAGGTATACTAGTAATATTACTACTACGTAGCTAGTAAGATAGGCCTATATACTTAAAGCTTTAGTATCTTAAACATAGTTTAGCTACTTAAGATACTATACTATTATTAAGATTAATAGGGTTAGCTTTAATTAGACCTAGTAACTTAAGTTCTATTCTTAGCTCTATTTTAAGGAGACTATACGTATTAAGACTTAAATAGCTATTATTATTACTTAGTAAAAGTTTAAGTCTAAATTAACTAGGATCAAGTTACTAAGGCTCTTAGTTAAGGAGTATATATTAAAGTATTTAAGGAGTATAGTAGTATTACTTATAATACTTTTAGCTAGATTTTTAAGAATCTTAAGCTAGTCTTAATCTTTAATTAGAGTTTTAATATATACCTCTACTATATATAGTTAATTAATAGTAAGAGTAACTTTAGCTAGTATTAGGTAATATATTATTTATTAGTATAGCAGCTTATATATAGTAACGTTAAGTATTAGCTACTATATATAGTCTTATAAAAAAAGCCTAACCTAATTTCTTACTCTTACTATATAAAATATACTAAGCCTAAGGATAAGACTTACTTCTATTATATTAACTTAAATATCTCTAAAGCTATATACTTAGGCAGGGGTATAGATATTATCTAAGAAAGCGTCTCTTTTAATAATAAAGATAAAGATAACTATATATAGATACTACATAGCTTTTATAATATTATCTATAAGTACTAAAACTAGTAAGAAAACTTAAAACTTAAGAACTCTACTAGTTATATTAAGGGATAGGATAATAAGAGGGACTAGCTAGAGAATTATAGTATAAAATTCTCTAACGTTAAATAGTTTAGTTAGCCTTATAAGGCTAGTTATATTTATATCTCTAATCTTAGGCTGCCTTATAGATCTACTAGACTTATAACTAAGTAATAATAAACTATCTTACTTTAGTTTATTAAGGTAGAAGAGGATATAACTATAATAGAGATTCCTAAAATAAGCTCCTATTAAGAGCTTACTACTACCTTTTAAAGCTTAACTACTATACTAAAGTTACTTTCTAGATACTTAAATTACTATAGTAGTATTAAGTAGGCCTTTCCTAGAGATATTATACTAGTATACTTATTAAATATTACTAAGGCTATAAACTATTAGCTAAGATAAGACTCTTTACTAGTCTTAGAGGAACTAACTAACCTATTTATAGATTAGCCTAATCTTAGATTAATCTATTAATTTATTAAGAGTACTAAAAAAGCTATAGTAAAAATAATTAAAGAGTATTAGGTTATCTACTACTATTATAAGAAGCTTACTTTTAGAGAAGATAAAAACTTTAGCGTGCCTAATAAGTTATTCTTTTTAAATAAAAGTATAAATCTAGCTTAAGAAGCTAAGTAGTAGAAGTATAATAAGTAAGTTAAATAATATACTACTCTAGATAAGGTTTTTAAGGAGCTTTCTAATAATCTTAATAGTAAGGCTACTAAGATACTAGATAAGAAAGAGAAATTAAAGCGCTTATTAATTTAAAGCGTAACTAAGTCTTTATAGACTTTAACTTATACTAGTTTATAAAAGTTATTATTATAGTAATAAGCGCTAAGTTAATATTTACTTAGTTAGTTACTTATAGAATCTCCTCTTATATCGTCTTATCTTAAGTAAGCGTAACTTAAGATAAGCGTATTAAATTTATATATACTATTATAGACTCCTTATTATAGTAAAAAGATTAAAGAGATTAAGAAGAAGAAGTAAGAATAATTTAGCTATACTATTAAGAGCCTAGCTAATTAGTAGTTACTAGGTAAGGCTTAGTAGACTCTAATTAGCTAAGTACTTTAAGATTATTTAAAGAATACTAGGATAATAGTATACTTACTAGCGTCTTTACTAGTAAGTTTAAAGCGCGTTTTCTTTTATTTTTCTTACTATCTTTAATAGATTTAATAATAAAGTATAAGGGTTTATAAAGGAACCTATATAATTATAAGGACTACTCCTCTTATAGAAATATAGCTTATACTACCTTCCCTTTATTTATAAGGTAATAATTTTTTTCTTTCTTTCTATCTTTCTTTCTTTCTTTCTTTCTTTCTTTCTTTCTTTCTTTCTTTCTTTCTTTCTTTCTTTCTTTCTTTCTTTCTTTCTTTCTTTCTTTCTTTCTTTCTTTCTTTCTTTCTTTCTTTCTTTCTTTCTTTTATATCTTTTCTTAGTTCTCTTCTCCTTCTACTAGTAGTTCTATTTATAAAGAGAAGAAATAATAAGTAAGATTTATAAGCTTAATAGGACTAAGCTTAAAGTAGAGGAGGTTTATACTATTATATAGAGTACCTAGGTAATTAAGTAATAATAGCTTTCCTTTATTAGTAAAATTTAGTAATAAGACTTAGAGATATAAGAGATCTTAATATTATATACTACACACTATAATAATTTACTTTAAAACTAAGATTTCACGAAGTAGCTAGTGTATTAGCTACGTTAATTTAATAAGATTTTAGACTATTTTACTTATTACTTTTAATTAGACTCTATACTTACCTTTATTTCTAGCAGACTATATAGGCAGGGCTGCTCCTGTTATTCACGCACATTTAATTCCAGCGTTACCTCTTATTTACAACACCAGAACTGCGGGATTGTGCCGAACCACCTTGTTAACTCTACAATAGCTTAAGACCTTAGCTTAAAGTTTACAAGCTTAAGTTATAGTATTTTATTTAAGCTAAGTAGTAATAGTATTAAACTCTATTTAGAATAAAGCTTATACTTTAACTACAGTAAAATATTTTAGTATACTATATTTTAAGAAAAATAAAGTATTGTATTACTATTTTACTATAATATAATTGTTATAATTACTAAAAATAAAGTTAAGAATATAAAAATACTTAGAGTTATTGTTATATTAGTATAAGAATTTATTAAGTTTTTATAGTAAGATTAAAGTAGAACTACTAGTAGCTTAGAAAATAAATTATACTTATATATTACTATATTACTAGTTTAACTTATTATTTTTAAAATAGTTAAGTATTTTTATAATTTACTTATAAAAATTATAACTTTTAAAGTATACTAAGAGTACCTAAATTTACTTATTTTTTATAAATAAAACTAATATAACTTGTTACTCTTATAGTAGAGCTGTTGCAAACAACGCGCTGTGACCTGGGGTACGGTAGGCTCACGTGCGCGCTGACGTAGGAGCTTACCCTGGAGAGACACGTACTTCTGCGTGCAGTCAAGGGCGCGCTCACGTGCGCGCTCACGTGCACGCTCACGTGCAAGCTGATGGGCAAGCTCACGCAGGAGACACCTGAAGGTAGACTCACGTGCGCGCACGCGCACGCGTACACGCTGCTCACGCTCCTACCGTACAATGGCCCCTGTAATAGGCCGTGCTCAGCTCTCCTTTATATAGCTGGCTCTCAAAGCCTCCTAGACAAAACAGTAGTCTATCTTATAGATTACCTAGGTAACTGTTACTAAGCTCTCCCTTTTTCCTCTATAGTTATGAGCCCGGCGCTTTAAGGACGTAAGTTGATTCTCCCTGCGAACTTAAAGAGCTGGTAAACAGTTACCTTACCGCTCTAACCTAAATAACCCCTGTGTACAGGTCCAAGAAGTTATTAACGCTCACGAAATAGACGATAAAATCACCAAGCCTACGCCTATCCCGCAGATCCTGCTTAAGGATTAAATGAGCTAGCTAGAATAGTACATGTAGCTTTAATATTACGCACACGCGAAGCAAGTCTGGCACTTAATTAATCTATTAGGAGCAGATGCTCTAGATCCCTACGATGCTATCCCGCAGCTCCCTATAATTAAAGAGGTTACAACTAAAGAAAGAGTAAGGAGGCAGCTCTCTTAGGAGAGAGCTTAGGCTAGTAGAGATAACCTAAGTAATAAGATAATCTAGGCGCTCTATTAGCAGGAGCTAAAGAAACATGTGTTGTTAACGAGCACTAGAGCTATTAAGGATAAGCGCGTAAAGTAAGTTAGAGATTAGGTTCAAGCTACTGTCTTAATAGAGATTATAGCGCCAATTACAATACTGCTTATATCTTAGAAAAAGTATACTGTGCAGGCTCTAATTCGAGCCCTTAAGGTCGAGCTTGCTCCCTTAGAAGCTAGTACGATTAACTACCTTAGAGCAGAATACTAACATTACCTAAAGATCGCGAAGCAGGGGAACATGACGCTAGAAGCGTGGTACTAGAAGTGGAATACCCTGCATATAAAAGTAAAAATGTATAATCTCTATAAAGTAAAAAGAGAGCTTGCAGCGCAAGACTTCCTAGAGGCACTAGCTCTAAAGCTCGCCCCTAAGTGGGTATGGACTATGTATAATTAAATCTTATAGAACACGGCGCTTGGAGAACTAACGATCTTACTAGATAAGCTAGGCTGAATCTTCTTAGTTATAACTTATAAGCACGCTGTGCACGTAAAAGGGAGGCGAGTAGGGGTATTTGTAACATTTGGAGGACGCTTAGACGAGCACTAATCTCTAAAAAAGTAAAATAAGTGCCCCTGTAAGCTAAATAAAGCTTCTAACTACTATTAGGCACTAGAGGAGTGCTGTACCCTAAAGGCAGTTATGACGAGATTATTAACGCTTATAACGGCTAGTAGGTAAGAGGAGATTATAAAGCGGCTCTTAAGTAAAGAATATAAGGAGCTCTAAGACTGCCTAATAAAGAAAGGATAGGTAATCCCTAAGATAGAGCTCCTGATAATTACCTACCCTAGAAGCATTTAAGCTGCAGTAATTAACCTATAGCTGTTTTTACTAAGCTCCTTATTAGGCGTTTACGCAATAATAGACTTCGCCGCTTATCCCCTCTTAATAAGCACTATCCTTAATAACAGAGCTACTACGCACCTTGTTAACACGAAGGATCTGCTTATACTAGGAAGCTTTAAAAAGGCGCAGGGTGTACAAATAGTTAAGGTAGGAACTTAAGCGTTTCCTATTTAAGGCACAGGCACTAGAGTACTTAAAGGAGCTCTGTATAGAGTAAGAGGTAAGAATACAGAAGATCTTACCTTATAAGAAGTAGTAGTTGTAGAAGGTTTCTATGTAAATATAGTATTAGAAGCTCATCTTAATAATAAAAAGCTCTAGTATCTTAGATTAGATTGCACACTGCGTATAGGAATACTAGAACAGAACATAGTTCTCGCGAAGCTTAAGAGAGCTTATAACCTTACTTTTATTAAATTAAAGTATAAGCCTTACTCTTATATCTTAATTAACGCGGTAATCCTAGAGCGCTTATAACTGAGGTTATAGAGAACTTATCTAAGGAGTGATTCTAAGGAGCTGTGGTACTTAAGAGCAGGTTACTTAGGACCTACTGCTCTTCGAGCGTTAGTAACGAAGGCGCGAAACGTGAAAATTAAAGGGACAGCGCGTGTAAAGTGCGAGCACTGCGCTATAACACATGCAAAGTAAGTAATCTTACAGAGACCTTAGGAACGATTACCTCAGCTATTCTAGAGAGTAGCATAAGATCTATTTAATATACTAATAGGAAGGCTTAAGGAATAATAGTTTATCCTGCTTAAATATAACTATAGTAGAAAGATTACTGTATACCCTCTATAAGGGAAAACGCTCGCGGAGATTATAAGGATCCTTACGAACTTCTAGAGTAGGGTAAAGACTTAGTATTAGCTTAAGATCTGTAAACTGTAGTAAGACGGAGACACAGCCACACTTCTGTGGAGAGGCACCTTAACCTACGAGCTGTGGGCGAAGGAGTAAGGGATAGAAATAGAGCCCTCTCTAGCCTATACCCACGAGCTAAACGAAGGCCTAGAAAGAGTAGGTTAAGAGATTATTACTAAGTTAATTAAAATAAGAAGTAGAGTAAGGCTCCTAGTAAAACTCTGGCTAGAAGTAATAGAAGCAGCAGCTTAGCTATACAATATGAGCCCTTTATAAGCGCATAATCTGAGCTCACTAAACGAGGTGCTCGACGTATGGTTCACACAGTACTTCCGTTGGTACAGCCCTACGCAAGTACGTCATATTACAGCTAATCTAAGACCCGATTGGAGCGGGATACACGCGTACAGCTGCTGAGCTTACCCTTTAAATAAGGAAAGAGCAGCTAGACGTAATAAGCGAGGGTTCAAAGTAACCCGAGGGGCTATATAGGTTACCTAGTTAGATATAGAGCATCTAATATATACTACATATAGGTCCTAAAGCTTGATTAGGTGATTACCACGAGAAACGTAACCTTTAACGAAGAACTGTTCTTTAAAGATAAAAAGGAGATTACTGTAATTATAACAGAAGAAGCTACAAAGATTATTTATGTTCTCTATGAGCTAGACGAAGTACTATACGCTAGAGAGATCCTAGAGCTCTTACCTAAACGAATGATTAAGTAAGAAGGCTAAGAAACTTATTAGTCCTCTGAGCAAGAGCTTAGGGGTGCTATAGTTTAAAGAAATAATTAGATAGTCGGCTAACTAAAAGATTAGGACGTTGGACTAATACTAACTGTGTAAGAGGAAAGCTAGGCCGGCAATCCTCTAGAGATCTACGTAGGACTAAATAAGTAAACAGGTCTTCTATCTCCTAAGCTAACTCTAGAGCTAGAGAGCTAGAGGGAGATAAAGGAGAATAAGCCTCTAAGGAAACAAGGAGAAGGTGATTATACTAGTAACCTACGGGAAGTGCACTTAACTAGAGAAGGGGGTAAGCTGGGCGAATTACAAGGTTATAAAGACTAACGAGCTGAATAAACAGCTCCTGCCTCTTAGAGTAGGAGCCCTTATTCTCAGGCTCTACACGATGCAGATTAGGCACCTCTAAAGTAAGCGTACAATCGCAAAATCTAGGGAGAAGCGAGCCGCGTGAGCCGCAGGCTTAAAAAACAGGACCTAAGGGATCCTAATAAACTAGATAAAGTAGGGGGTATAAGGAAGGGAGCGCAGCTTACAGTAATTAATAGAGACAGCTTGCTGTATAGTTTAGATAATTAGATAAAGCGAGAAATCCTCTAAATAAACTTCCTAACTATAAACGCCGCTCGCAAAGTAGGAAGTAAAGAGTATAAAACGCTGTACGTAGTAATTACTGCAGCTGTACTTCTAAAACGAGAGCAGGAAGAATAATTACATCGTAATTAACTTCTAAAAGAACTAAATAAATAGAAGGATCTGAATAGCTACCTGTATAGAGCTCTATTTAAATAAGCAGCTAAGAAAGAGATTAATATACTGCTTAAGAAAGAGACATAGGTAGAGATTAATTAAGCTAAGGTAAAAAATAGACCGCTCCCTCTTAAATAGGTATTCACCTATAAGCTTAATAAGGATAGTTACTTCGTAAAATGTAAAGCGCGGATCTGCGTAAGAGGAGATCTCTAGATAAAGGACTTAATTAAGTTAACGTACGCAGCTACGCTCGCAGCACAATCGTTTCGAACAGCCATAGTAATTACAGCTTAATTTAACCTAGAAGTCTACTAACTAGATATTACAGGCGCTTTTCTAAACGCGCGGAGGGATAACTAACTAAGCGTCAACTGCGAGCTTCCAGATGGCTTCATAAAGCCAGGCAAGTGCGTATAGCTAAAACGAGCACTGTATGGCCTAAGAGATTCGCTAGTTCTCTGGTATTACGAGTTCTTAGGCACTCTTTAAAAGCTCAGTCTTACAGCTTTAAAAGAAGAACTGTGTCTGTTCTACGACCGCGAGCGCTGTGTAATAGTACTATTTTACGTGGACGATATATTAGTAATATATTACCGCAGTGACGAAGCAGCAGCTTATTAAGTGATTAATTTGATTAAGGCAACTTATAAAGCTAAGGACTAAGGACTAGTTACCTAGTTCCTTAGGATATAAGTGATTAGAGACAGAGCAGCCAGGAAGATTACCCTTGTTCACGACTCCTATATAGACAAGATCGCTACAAAGTTTAACCTTACTAACACTGCTTACTTCCTATTAACACTCCTGCCTACTAAGTAGCTAACTATAAGTTAAGGGAGCGTAACTAAGCAGGAGATTAAGAACTACTAAGAGCGAGTAGGATCTATCTTGTACACAGCGATTATAATAAGACCTGATATAGCGTACGCAGCGTCGCAGCTCTCGCACTACCTTACGAACCTAAGTAAAGCTTATTTTAAAGCAGCAGATTAGGTAATTGTGTACCTATATTATATAAAGAACCTAGCGATAGAATATAGAGCTAGCTAAGGAGCTCAGCTAATAATGTGTAGAGACGCTTTATTTGCAGACGACGTTAACATAAGGAGATCATCCTATAGGTTTATAGTTAAGCTCTTTAGAGGCCCTGTTATCTGGAAAGCAGCTCGGCAACTAACAGTAACTACATCAATAACTGAAGCAGAGCTCCTCGCCTTAGCGCACACAGCTAAGGAGTCTATGGCACTGAAACGGTTCTTCCACGAGCTACTCCTTAATCTTAGAGTAGCCTAGCAGATCTTCTGCGATAATTAACAAACGATTAGGCTCGTGATAGGCGAAAACGAGAGAATAACCACGAAGCTGCGCCATATAGATATACAGAACATGTAGCTACGACAAGAGCACGCTAAAGGATCGTTTTAAGTGCTCTATCTTAAAACAAGCGACATGCTAGCTAATAGGCTGACTAAGAGCTTACTAAAGTAACAGTTTAAAAGATTTAAAGAGTAGCTTAACCTTTAGGACACGACATAAAGGCTTAAGAGAGCAGAGTAATAAGAAGTAAATAGATCTAAAACTATTTAATATTACTAGGGGGTTTAACCTTTCTACCCCTAAGGCCTAGAGCGTAACGTTAACTTATATAAGAGGATTTAACCTACCTTACCCTTAAGGACCTAACCTAACCTTATTACTTAAGGAGGAGATTAACGACCTTGCTGAGGAGAGTTATAATACGCTAGCAGCGCACTAAAAGCTCTCTACTAACAGAGCCGCCACCTCCCTCCTTATCGTCCTCCTCCTCTATCTCCTCCTCCCGCCCCGCCTGCTCCTCGGCAGCGCGAGCCGCCGCGGCCGTGCGCTCCCCCTCCTCCTTCTCCTCCTTCTCCTTGCCCTTAACTTGTTTAAGAAGCGCCCAGATAACGGTCCTTAACTCCTTACTTTCCTATAACTAATAAGCACGAGCACGGTATATTACACTAAGGAGCTTACTTTAGTATTGTTCTTTTTAATCGCCTTTATAAGGCGCAGCGAAAAGTTAAGAATAATAGGGGGGCTATATATAAAGAATTAGCTTAGTAACTAAGCCTGTTGTAGAATAGAGCTTACCTAGGGACGTAATTATGCCCGGAGGCACAACAGAAGCAGCGCCGACTACTACTAGAGTTGTTGTGGCACTCCCTAGAGGAGTGCCCAGAGAGCGCGCTCCTCACGCACCGAAGGCACAGCGCAGAGCGGAGTGCTCCCTGGGTACGCAACCGGGGAGTGCGCACGACCTCCTGTGGATCTTGAGGAACCACAGGAGGCGTGCGGGCACGCGCGCGCTCGAGCGCGGCGGCGGAGGCGGCGGCGTCAGCCTGGGCTTTGGCCAGGGCGGAGGCGGCGCGATCGGCGGCGGCGAGGAGAGCAGCTCGATCAGGTGTTTTACCACCGTTACGAGCTGCCTCCTCGACCCCAGAGAGGAAACCGGGCACCAAGGGAGGCAGCGAGGGCGCGGGAGTGGGCGTGGGCGCGGGCGCGGGCACGACGGGGGCGGCGGCGCCAACAGCAGAGTTGGGCCTGGAGGCGGCGGAGCGGGTCTCACGAGCCTTTTGGGCGCGGGCGCGAGCGGCGATTTTGGCTTTGGACTATATAAATCAGTATGATCCCAAGCTCGCGCGCAGTGACTTACAGCAGGCATGATGGTGGTGGTGGTGGTGTTGCTGTTGTTGCTGTTGGTGCTGCTGTTGTTGCTGTTGGTGCTGCTGTTGTTGCTGTTGGTGCTGCTGTTGTTGCTGTTGGTGCTGCTGTTGTTGCTGTTGGTGCTGCTGTTGTTGAAGAAATGGAGCTGAGGAGCGCGCGAGGCGCGCTATATGAGGCCATTTTTTGAAGGTGAAGGTGGGAATTGATCTCAAGCAGAAAACGGAGGTGAAGGGGGATATTGAGCACAACGCGCTGATTGGTCAGTTGAGCAGCCCGAGCTGCCCACCTGGGGGGTGTGTTGCAAACAACGCGCTGTGACCTGGGGTACGGTAGGCTCACGTGCGCGCTGACGTAGGAGCTTACCCTGGAGAGACACGTACTTCTGCGTGCAGTCAAGGGCGCGCTCACGTGCGCGCTCACGTGCACGCTCACGTGCAAGCTGATGGGCAAGCTCACGCAGGAGACACCTGAAGGTAGACTCACGTGCGCGCACGCGCACGCGTACACGCTGCTCACGCTCCTACCGTACAATGGCCCCTGTAATAGGCCGTGCTCAGCTCTCCTTTATATAGCTGGCTCTCAAAGCCTCCTAGACAAAACAGTGGTCCATCTCATAGATCACCTGGGTAACTGTTGCCAAGCTCTCCCTTTTTCCTCCACAAGAGCTTAGTTAAATAAAAGCTTAGTATTACTATATTACCTAAAAATATTTAGTATTTATAAGTAAGAAGAAAGTTAGTTAAAAGTAGAACTTACTAAAATAAACTAAACTTATTAAAGATACTACTTACTATATTACTTTATAAGAAGATTTATATAAGTATACTTATTTTTCTTAGTATAAGCTTACTTATAGCTTTTAGAGCTAGCTATAATATAGTAAGTTTAGTAAAGCTTAAAACTTTAAGAGAGCTAGATAATAAATAGTTATATAATATAAAGTTATACTTATTCTTAACTTCTTATAATAAACTTTTTAAAGACTTATAGTTAGTAATAAGCTTATTTTACTAATTACTAAGCTTATTATATTCTTTAACTAGCTTATCTTTTTATTAAGTAAGCTATATTATTATTTAGTTAGTTCTTACTTTTAAGTAAAAGTATTAAAATAGTATACTTTTAATAACTTCTTATTTTTCTTAAAAGTATATAAAGTATACTTAAATAGTATTAATAAGTAAGTAAGTTATATAAGCGTAACACTTAAGAACTTACTAAAGTAGTTTTGTATAAGCTTTATACTTAAAAGTACTAATTACTAAATAAAAGTAAGTAGACTTAAACTTATAAATACTAGTAAACTTAGAAAGTTATTTAAAAGTAGATAGTTATTAAAGTTTTTAAGAAGACTTAAATTAGTAGCTTTTTTATATAGTTATATTTATTAAGCTTTTATCGTATACTATATTATATTATTAAAGAAAAAATATAAGTTAACTTTTTTAGTTAATAAGTTAATATAAGAGCTTATTAATATAAAGTTAAAGTATTTTATATTTTTAATAATAAAGGTTTTTAAAATAACTAGTTCTAAATTTTTTATAGCTTAATTTTTGTTCTTTTGTTAGTATTTATAAAACATTTTTTTAAGTTACTTATAAGCTACTTATACTTTAGCTACTATAGTATCTCTTTAATAAGCTTTAAATTTAAGCTACTAGTTAAAAATCTTTTTATTATTAAAGCTATCTACTATTAAGTTAATAAAGAAAGTTAAAAAAAAGTAAAAGTAAAAGTAAACTAAAAAAAATTCTTAAGCTTTAGTAAGTAGACTTAAGATTCACCTATTAATTAAATAATACTATTAGTTAAGTAAAAGCACTAAGACTAAAAGAAATACTTAGAAGTATTATATATAAGCTAAGTTTAAAGAGTTACTTAATTAGAAAGTTTTAAAAGTAAATATATACTTAAAGTAGTAGAGGATCTATTGTTTTATTCTCTATTTTAGCATATAAACAGAGTAATCTGCACTTAGCTATATTTTCTAATGCACTACTTGTGTACTATAGTGCCCCCTGTAAGGTTGAGACTAAAGGGGTAATCTATAAACTCCTTGTAAAAGGCCAACTTAAGTATTATTAAGTCTATTCTGCACGTGTCCTAGAATATTTCCTACCCAGTTACCAGTAGGCACTGTCTCGTAGTAAACTTTTAAAGTGCCTAAGAGGCACAAATATACCTCGCACCACACTACGCTGGATTATTTAGTACATTATTGTAGACGACCCTAGTTTAGGAAGTGGACTTCATGGCCAGTCTTGCTAGGCATCGTTGTCCGTGCGGCGAGTTTCTCTGATCAGGGACCATTGTTCCTTACCATCCTTACACTATGGCACGCAACAGTTAATATTCGTATTTGTAGACTTAAGCGGTCGAAGTTTCTTGGGTTGTGGCACTCAGTAGAATGGGCTACGAGCGCGTTTTTGGGATCGAGGAGAGTAAGACGAAGCTGGCTGGTCAGCGAGCCATCCGTGGATGACGGCGGAATGGACTATCGAAGAAGGAGTGTGCTGGCTAGATGATATAGTTGTGGAATAGTAGCAGTAATCCAATAGCCACTACTTCATCAATCTGTGGCCCAGGCCGTACGGTACGGGGCAATGATGTCTCGAAACGGCTTGGCTGCGCATTAGTAAATACCGCAATTTATCTACAAGCTAAGACTAAGAGCTTCTGGTACTTCAGGGTGTTTTCGGATCTTTTTTATCGTAGATAATTTACGATAACATTAATACTGACTCGCGATTCCTATTAAGTTTATCGAGATGCATAGTCCAATTAACTGTAACCCTAGGGAATTGATTGATACTGTCTGTGTTGTTGTTCTAAGTACCACCAGTGGCGTTTAATTAGAACCCAAAACTGTACCTGTTAAAGGACGAGATAGCCGTCACCTTCACATTCGCCTTACCCCGCATGGACAACTGATCACGCTGAAAACGCGATTAACAGCGAGGACTGGGTTTTGTGAAACCCATCACAAAACATGTTTGCGACATCTCACTTCGACGAGCCCTCGACTGAACGGCGTCACTGTTACACAAATCACTGCAGACACTCAGCATGCTGCTACTATTGGTGCCGCACAATACTGCACATTAACAGATAGCGTCGTCCACTGTCGCCCCACCCTGGGTTGAAGGAGTGGGGCCACTTCGACACACCGGACAAAGTCTGAGGAGATTCGCGCGAGAGCTCTTATATTTAGTAGCCTCGATGGCACGTCCGAGCAAAGCATTACTCTTATGGAGCTGCGTCAGGACGAAATGGTACGTTTCGGCGGCAGGTCACACCACAAAACAAGGCCACTTAGGAACCTCGTGGGCGGCATCACAATACGAAAGTGCATCGGACTTTAAAAATACACCCTAAACCCTAACCACACCAAGGCAAGCTAGCATAAACAAGAGCTGAACATTAGGGGGAGACTAAAAGTGTAGCGGTCGCGACACACGAGGCAAAGCGCCTCTACGAGCCCAGAAGTACAGCGTTCATGTAGAAGAATCATTTTCTAGATTTTAGGTAGTAGACACAAGGAAAATAGTAGGTCTCTGGGGACAGATGGTTCTTGTGTATAGGAGTAAAGTGAGGTGGCGCGGATATTCTCGACCACCCATACCCTTCCTACCACTCCAACGTCACCGTTACGGGGTGCCAAGTCCGCAGTCGTTTTGATGTTGTTATGATGGAAAGTACTGCCTGCGTTCCGCCACGGTGGGGTTTCCGTTACGCAGGGATGGACGTTAATAAAGCACATAAATATAGTACAAACTGCGCTTAGCGACAAGTATCCTGTAGTGGCACCTCTAAGCAGTTATTATCACCACAGAGCTCCTCGCAATCCTGTCCAGGTCGCACAAATACTCTATGAGTTTGCCCTCCAAAGGAGTTGCTCCAGGTCATACGATACTGGTCGTTACCACTTAAATCCAGACCAGTGCCCCTGTATCCAGCCTGACACATACAAAAGGTCTGACCACTGTGTGTAGATGTAATAGATGGGTTGAAGACAGTGCATGTCGCACGGGTTCCGCAAAGGTTGTTCGGGGGGAGCGGCTCGCATGTCGGCACGCACTTTGGTCCACCTTTGCAATTTGCTGAACAAGAGTCGCCATCTACATTGTTACCGTCATCACAGTCTTCGACACCCGGCGTTAAGATGCCGTCACCACAGATGCTGTGGCAATCTTCGTAGTACAGCTCGCATACACGTTGCGCATCAAGTTTTGACGGGTATTGCGCAGGGCCGTTAAAAACTACACCAGCCATAGGCACGATTGAGAAGCAGTTGTGAGGATCCGTGTTATCCCCGATGCAGCCGTCTCCGTAGTGCATCAAAGAGTTTAAGTCGTACGAACCAGCCCAGTTGCGGCCATTTCCCTCTTCTATCGCAATATTGTTTTCTACCTCAGAGCTGCAAGGGCTGGCATCGCACACAAAGTCGACGTAGGTATTACGATCCGGTCGCTGGTGTTCGTGGATTAGACCCAGGGCTTTTGAAAGGTTTTTGTTAGTGATATCATTTCTGGAGGGAACAAGTTGCGGAACTCACTATGACCAATTTCGTGTCTTGCGCTCCGCGGATTGCAACTAGGGCACAGCTCAATATCTCCGTTGCAGCAGCCAACCCTAGAGCGATTGCCGCTAGACGCTTTGACAGTTCTGGCTTTACCGCTAGTGTTATCTGGGTCGTTGACGAATCTGAGGAACGGGAGCCTGTTAGTCCATTCCGCAGCGCCGGCAAGAAAATAATTCTTATGTGTTTCGGGCAGATTGGCATCCCATTTGTAGTAAACTATGCCTCCGGGCCATTTTTGAGGTGAACTAGCAATCAGGGAAAATGCTCTCTTGCGTATTGAGGGGTTGACTGCCGCTCTGAGTATCTCAGCTTCAGTGCCAAAGATGATATCGCCATCAATCACAGCATTTCCGTGCTCGGTGACAAAGTATGCAACAGTTTTCTTGGCAGTATACGCTGCGGTGGCGTTGCAGTTGCTGTCAGTTTGTGTTGCTTGTGGACCAGCAGGCCCAGCATAGATTTCTAGAGTTGTATAGATATTGACTGATAACACTGCCGGCCCTTCAACGGCTGCTGATGTTATTGGCCCTTGAGTAAAAATAAAATCGGTAGCTTGACTAGAACCAGGGTTTGATGTTGTGGTTGGCAGTGGAGTGAAACTGGCATTTACTGCGACATCTGTTACAATAGGATCAACTGGAGTGCCGTAGGCTGCATGAAGTAGGCAGTTTAAAATGAGAAAACCAACTTTTTGAGCTGCCATTGTGCTTGTTTCAAGAAATAGTCGGATTGAAGTTGTTTATTTTCACGACGGTACTGTGTAAGTCGTGATTTATATTTACATATCTCAACCCACTGCGGTCCAAGTGCTGTACCTATTTTTATTTAAGACATGGCAGGACTAATTCTCTTCATTCAACTCGAACAACTTGTACCCACATGACGATGTATGGGTGTGGATTATACTAGGCTTCAAGGGCTGTGAATACGCGGCTGTCACGAATTAAAACCTGGTTAGGGGACGTAACTTTGAGACATTTTCGCTAAAATGTCCTTAGTGAAGGTATGTTTGGACACACAAGCTGGCGGGGTTGACCTCGCGACCCCAACTTAGCCACCACTTCGAATTCAGCTGGTTCCATCGCCACCACAAGCATTCAGCCGCTGCAGCACTTGAAACCTGTAGCCTAAGAGTACTTACATTATCTTTCATGAGGCTCTGGTTATTGTCTTCTTCTCTACAACACTTCCTCTAGCTACCAACTTCAAGCAATGTCTCAGAGAGCTCAGCGAGGTAACACCTCTTGCATATGGAATATTACCCAGATAAAAATTCCATACGAAATTGGAGGTTATTGTCGCTGAAAATGGACGACATTGAAAATCCGGACTGGCCGAGACGCAAGTTAGCTACTTAAATTTCGCATAAACTTTAGTGAGTCTTAATAGAGTAACTTTTTTAACTTGTGCAAGCCCGAAATTTTACTAGCCTTTCTCATAACCTAAAGGTATATTGCTACGCTCGTTACCCTAATGTACTTTTACATAACATCCGCCTGATTCATCTTCAAAATCTAATTAAGATACTGCAAGTCATACAAATGCCGAGTCTCTGTCCTCTATGTAGCCAGCAAGGCTTGTATTTCTCTGTCTGGCTCAACTCTGCTGTAGGCTCTTGTAGAGGCAGCATACAGCACGATGCCCTAGCTGATCGCAATGGCAGCACTGTTAATGCACGTCCAGCCTATAAGAGGATAACTCTCTTCCACAAGCCACCAGTTGCCTTGAGGCCTCAAATTCTGCGGTACCTTGATCCTGAACGGCCACGACACTGCAGGAGACAAGAAAATGACAGCTTGTAGTAGCAATGTTGTCTGATTAAACGCTGACGGGTCTTAGGTTTCCCTAACAGTGCCGATCTGAAGAGCGAAAGCAACGCCGGTTGCGATCGTGATGACGGAATTAATAAAATATTCGTTGATGCCCATGATTGTGACGAAGGGAAGTTCAGCCCAACCGACTTTTGACTGACCGCCGAGGATCGCCCAGAAGACACAGAGGCTAGCGTGAAGAGTGAGCAGTGTGACTGCCGTCTTGTTGGGTAGGAAGGTGCTATCATCTGTCTTTGTTTATGTCGCTGTTGTCGGACCGTGCTGGGGATCAGTTTGTGCGCACGTGCGCACTACGAGGAGAAATGCCAGGCTGTGCGAAAGATGCACTGGTCAGAAATACTTTGCCATGGATCGTCGAGAAAATATACGTACAGGGGTAATGAGCATATCCATTGCAAGAGGAGCTGCACCGGGTTGGGGTAGTCGAGAGACAGTGGTGACTTGGGTACCACATGTCCGTGTCACTTGAATGGATGGCATGCTTAGAGATAATACATAGTTGCGATTTGTGACTGGGCGCAGAGAGCGAGCAGCAGAGCAGCTGTGACTTAGGTGCCATTTGCTGATCGAAGAATGAATAGTCCCTTGTGTAGTGGGAGATATGACAATGGTGTAAGTAGGATTAGGAGACTGATCGCGTATTAGACTGACGTTCTGTAGGTGGACAGTGGACATGCAAGGCGGTACTTACATGCATAGAACATGTAAAAGTATCGCCATTACAGATTGACCGCGATCAAACGACAGCAGCGAGGTGATCTTTGGCAGGGCAAATCAGAACAATGATGTGTATGCAGCAAAACCATGGACTTTAAGGGTTGCCCAATCTCATCGCGTAGAGAACCTTGGGGGAAGCCTATCGGTGCTTGCAAGTGGTCCACCTATGCACATTTTGATTTGTATCAAGGTTTGGTGACATTGTAAATTTCAGCCATCCAAGAACTGGACACCTGCCGATTAGCAGAAGGTCTTCATCGACTCGAGTATCGAAAATGAAGCACCAGTGGGCTGATGCGTAGTTGCCCCGCTGTGTATTTCAGAGGATTGGCTGCCCTTAATCGAACCACGGAAATTACATAAGCTTAAGGCAGCAGCCATAGTCCACGTCAATTCAGGTACCGTTGCAGGACAAGTAGTTATAAGTATTTAAACTCGCTTGGAAACTCTAGGCTTTCCGTCCCCTTACGACTCACCACCAAACATTGCACAGCATGCCCGTCACTTTCAAAATCGCAGACCATAAAGTCTAAGGCCTAGGCTAGGAAAAAGGTCGACTCTAGGGATTATCTCGTCGCCGAACGCTGCAGCAAAGAAGTAAAATAAAGTAAGCACATTGTTTATAGCTCTCTCTCTAATAATTTGTTCTAAGATTTACACTTTACTCTATCTACTAATAGCTTTATGCACACAGTATAGTATGTATATAGCTATTACTACAATCTTCCTATCTGCCCTAATAACATCTAGTTCACTATCGTCTTACAGCTAAACTTCTTTATTATTAAAACTACTAAAGAACTGCGTAACTACTTTATAGCATGCTAGGGAAAGAAACAACTTATAATAGAAAACCTTAGTAGTATAAATATACTAACTACAGCCTCTCCGCGCGGAAATTAATAAGTTTAATTTAGGTAGATGTAAAAGATCTAAACTTCGGGGACTAGATTATGCCTATATTCTCTACGACTACTATTAATAACTGTTATGGGCGAAGAGGCCTAACTAACGAGTGTGCATTTGTTTTATATTACAGAAGGAGAAAGATAGAGAAGAGGTCACAGGTATCCTTGGAGGATATATATATATGTTCGTACGAGTGAGGAGGAGCGTGCTCCTCTAGCTACTAACTCGTTCGAGCTTATAAGTAAGGGGGCAGAGGAGATTAAGGAGTTCCTTCCCCGTGCGATAGTAGCGAAGCCTCTCTTGTTCAAACGGTGCAGCCCATTACAATAGCCGCTCTACTGCTGGAACCCTTATAATAGGTAGCCTGTAAGCTTACTTCTTATACACTAGCATGTGTATGTGCGGCATTCTATCTGTTACTCAGTAACCGTGGAAGAAAAACAAGGAGCTGGGCGACGGTGGGTGATCTATTCAGGAAGTTCGTAGGAGCTAGTATTTTGTCTAATTAAGCACAGTCCACCGCAGAGGCCAGCGCACAGGCTGGAGGTTGAGCGTGGAAATCTGTTGCTGTACCCAGAGCGCGGTACGTCACGGCGCGTTGTCTGCAACAGTAACAAATCTAACTATGAACACATTCTTTCGCGGCTCAATAAGCTTAAGGGACTCAGCGAGCAGACTACAGACTTCGTCATATTGCTATGTCCTATTATGCGCAACTTTATCGCCAGCTTTAACAATATTATAACTGCAAAAGCTTCGGCTGTCCAAACCTCGGCCCCTGAGCGTGGCTGCGGCTGAAAACAAGTGGGATCGAACCAATCAATCAATCAAATCCTACCACGCTCTAGGCCAGGCTATCAACTTCGACCTCAGCTGCGGCTGAAAACTCGAAAAGCACAACGAAAATGGGTTGTCTGCTCCTTTAAGATAGCACTGTCCCAACCCATTGGGTAATTGAATTCCCCAAAACCCTGCTGATCGCCATGGCTCAGAGAAACCGCATCCGCCAAACAACTACAGCCCTATTCACACAGTTTCCTAAAAACGGGCGAATTCCTTTTGAGCAAGTTCTAAATGCAACTTGGGTTGCAACGGTTGCTCTCCTTATCGGAATTTGCTGTGTGCTAGCAATCATCTTCTCCGCAGATGGAAAGCCCACAAATAGTAATAAGTGGTATGAGTACACTCCAACCTTTATCGCTTTGGTAGCAGTCGTACTTCGAGGTTCAGCCGCTGCTTTGCTTAGGGTTACGCTTTATTAAAACCTGTAGCAGAATGTTGCCGCGCTGGCTAAGGCTAAGGAGGAGCCGCGTGTTGAGACAGAAGGGGGAGCCATTTTATTAAAGAGGGTTGAGTTGCTGTACTTGGCTTCGCGTTTAGCGATTAGCATGTTAGCTTATCTGTTGTTTAAGGCTGGCTGGATAATTAGTCTCCTGGGACTGGCTGTTACCTCTACTGTCTAACCTGTCCTGCAGTCCGCTATTACAGTTAGGCAAGAGAGGCATATCATTTCTACTAGTTAACTGACATATCTCCCTTAATTTAACAGATCGCTTACCTTAAGCAACTCAGCAGCTATGTATGCAGCGGGTCCGACGACGATATCGAGGAGGTCAGCAGTCACAGCTCTGACGGGAGAGAAAAAAGCTTTAGAGCGCTAAGCTAAATTATAAAATATATAATTTAGAGCTCTTAGTAATTATATATAGCTTTAAGTAGTAGCAGCATTACTTTTAAAGTACGTAGCACACTATATAAGTCCTAAGTAACTATAATAACCTACGCTTTATACGCGTAGTATAGAAGTTAAACTTATATTAAGTATATTAGGTAATCTATCTAAGAGCTTTTAATTTTAAAGTAAAGTACTACCTAGGAAAAATAAACTCTATAGAAAGCCCTTTATAAAGAGTAGATTATATATAAGAGAACCTATTACTAACCTAGTTATTACCTACCTTATAGAATAAACTACTAGTAAGAGTAAAGTATAGTAGAGTAAGAGAATCTATAACTAAGCTTAGCTTAGTAGGCACGTATAAAACGTATATTACTATAGTTTATAGAACTATAAAGGTCCCTACTACTAGCGCTATAAAATATATACTATACATGCTACGCTTACTAGCTAGAGTATTAGTTAGTAGTAAACCTATAATAGTAGAGTTTAAAATATAGATAGAGACTCTGTACTAACTATAGTAAGAGGACGCCTTTACCTAGTAGTAAATTATAGACTCTATGCGTGTAGAATGTACTTAAAGTAGTAAAAGGGCGCCTATTTAGCGTCTTAATAAAAGAAAAGTCTTAAGATATAATAGTAGAATATATATTCTAGAAGAACTAGCTATTAAGTAAGAGATTTTATTTTAGAACTATAATACGTATATAGTAGGCTACTTTAGCGCACGTAGAACGCTTAAGCTAATTAGAAAGCTATACTATTAGCTAACGCTTAGCTATAATATTTAAGAGTACATAAGAATATATACTATTTACTAAAGGAGTAAAGCTTTAAGGTATAATTAATATAGAAAGCTAGTACTTCTACTAGTTCTTAGGGATATATTTAAAGAAGTTATACTAAACTTTATTTCTAAGTTACTCTTAGTAAAGGATAGTTTAAGTTACGTATTTAATATAATCCTTATAATTATTAATTACTTCTTAAAGATAGTACTTTATATACTTACTTTAAAGATATAGAATATAAAATAGTTTATAAAAGCTTACTTTAACTATATAATTTTAAAGTTTAGAGTATAGAAAAGTATTATATTAGATAAAGGCCCTATCTTTACCTCTAACTTTTAGGCAGAGATTTACTACTAACTATAGATAAAGCGTAAGCTAAGTATAGCTTTCTATCTATAAATAGATAGGTAAATAGAACGCTAGAATTAAACGCTTAAATAGTACCTTTAAGTCTTTATATTAGTAGCTTAGGATAACTAGGTTAAGCTTTTAAGTGCAGCTTAATTTGCGTATAATAATTTAGTCTATAAGTTAATAAAATTAACTCCTTTCTATACTATATAGTAAGTACCTACTAGTTACTTTACCTCCTAAGGATAGTAAGCTAGAGAAGGAGATACCTAATATAATAGACAGAGTTAAGCGTATATACAGCGTAAAGACTATACTTATAGTCTTATAGAATACCTATAAAAAGTATAAGAGTATTAAAGCTAATATTATAATAAAAAGTATAAAGATAAAGTATTCTACTAAAGAGATCTTATATTACTTAGTACTAAGTATATTAACTTAACTTACTAACTAAATAAAAAAAGTTATCTAGTAAGTTTATTAGACTCTTTAGAGTATAAGAAGTAGTTAGAACGTAAGTATATTACTTACTTTTACTACTTTACTACTATATTTATAATATATTCTATATCTTACTCTTTAAATACTAAAAATCCTAGTAAGAAGAAGAGGAAAATACTTAGCTACCTAATATTACTCCTAAAAGAGAGGAAGTCTAAAAAGTTAAAAAAATCCTAAGTAAATATATAAAGAAAAGCTAACTATAGTACTAGCTAAGGTAGAAAAGCTATAATAAGACTTAAGATACCTAGACTTTAGTATTAGATTTTAAAAATATAGATAACCTAGTCTAAGAGTTTAAATAAGAGAGAAAAGCTACGCGCTTAAAGAAGAGAAAGAAAGTATAAGTTACGTAACTAAAGTACTAAAGAGAAGTAAGTCTAAGAAAGAAAGTAGAATTTATTATTATAGCTTTAAGCTTATAAGTATTTATAAGAAGTAAAAGAAAACTCCTAAAAACGCTAAAACTACTTTACCTTTATTACTTATATTAGGCTTAATCTCCTCCCTAGTATTACTTATACTTAAAGCGTTACTATTACTTACTAAGGCTTAATAGGAAACTCTTAAACCTCTTATAGCTTAGAGTATCTTTAGCCCTATCTTAACCTAGGCCTTAACTTTTACTCTTACTACAGCCTTAACCTTTACCCCTACTTCTACTTTTACTCCTTACGTTATAACGCGCTGTAGTACCTCTATAGCGTAGGGTAGGAGCCTACTTATCTCCTCTACTATTATCTCTGCTACCTTCTTTATTATCTACTCCTCTATTATTCTCTCTTCCTCCTCTTCCCCTATTCTCTTACTATTCTTCCTCCTCTTTATCTTAACTTTTACTCTTACTACCTCTACTCTTATTATTACTACTACTACTACTATTACTATTATTAGTATTATCTAAGATAGTACCCTTTAGAAATATTAGCCTACGCTCCTAATATAAGTAACGTATTAGTATACTATATAGGCCGCGTAGGCTATAAGCTACTCTAAGGTAGCTATAATCTTACGCTGCTTAGCTAAGATTAGCTCTAGAAACTAAGGCGAGGTAGTAGGTACTTAGGTAGTAATACCTATAAGTGTGCTAGTATAGGTAGCGTAGTAGTAGTAGCTAGTAAGCTCTAGATTAAACTAGCGCTAGTAGCGCATAAGCTTAACGCTAGTTATAATTACTATAGTATTAGTTTAGGGGGTAGTAGTAGTAGTAACTACTATATTATATTAGTTATAAAGGATATATAAGTAGTTTAAGTAGGTATTAAGCTTATAAGAGACCTATATTTATTAATAATAACGCGCCTAAAGTAAGCTATAGACTAAAGACTTATAAGAGTATAGGTACTATAGTTACCTATAATATAATAGTTATAGCGCTAGTACTTAGAGTTATTATAGTTCTTCTTCTAGTTAGTAATACTCTACGCGCAGCGTAGGTAAGTCTTAGTTACTATATCTTAGTTTATACGCTTATTAGCTATAGCCTATATAAAGAGCCTAGTACTATAAAAGTATAACTTCTTAATATATTTTAGATTAGGGTAATAAACTATAGTATTAAGTAAGTTATATATATTACGTATATAATTTAATAGTATTTTTATAATAAGGTAAAAGAGTAGTATAATATTATAATAATACTAGAAAACTCTACTATTATAAAGTAGGTCTATACTTTATTTCTAAGGAATAAAAGTCTTAATTACTTTAACTTTACTAGAGGTAGAAGCGTAAATATAGAGCGCTTATAATATATAATAATAACGCGTATAGAACGCGTCTAGGACGCGCGATTAAAATACATATATATAAATACTCTTTTCTTATTTTCCTATATAGTTTTAGGTTTTTATTAAGGCTATTAATACTGTTAAGATGCTAGCTAAAGAGGAAGGCTCTATAATAAAGTATTATAAATCTAAACCTTAGTGTTATAGTATAGTTACGCTAGACCTTTTTAGGGGCTAGCGCGCACTGTAACAGACCTACTTAAAACCTGCGCTAGCTGCGCGGAGCGGGGACGACAAGTATTATTCTCTCCTATAGCTGAGTGACAGCAATACAGAACCATCCCTTCACTATTATCTGTGGTGTGAAGCAAGTACTATTGCCTGAAACCATACGTTACAATTTGATCTGATAACTGTATAACGATTATTAATAGACACAGCGAATATATCATGAGCAAAAGAAACCTTATGGTCTGCTTTGCAATCCTCTCCTCACCACACTACACGTTAGGACGCATGAACGTGCTTGTGACAGGATCCCATACAAAATTGACCCTCGTAGGGTCGTCCTGTGGTCTCCCCATCCAAGGAAGAACCGGCGCTGGTCGAGGAAAAGCCGGACTGAACTGTTGTGCCCCCGAAGTGATCTGGAAACCAGTTTGTTGAAAGACACGGGAGAGACCATACGAATTCAGAATGTTCCCCTCCCAGAGCCTTCGAGCCCAGTTTGATAGGGCTTGACGGAAAGTCAGCGGTCTGTTCCCCTGAGGTATCAGGGGCTGTGTCCCCAGATAGTAAAGAGGTTGGGCATCTTGAGGACATGTAATGAGTGGAGATCGAGTATTGGCATAGCGCATCGCGTTCTGGGCGTTCTGGGGCGGGACTTGGTTGCCGTCGGCTCGACGTTCTCCGACGGTGGGTTGGATCACTGTCTGAGCATGGAAAAGCCGCATGGACGGCGTTCCGATGAAGACGTTTCCGTTCGGGGCGCGTGTGAACGTTCTAGGGTTCGTAGGGTCGATATGAATATGCGCAACGACCCAGTTGTCCCGTTGGCCATTCATATTAACACGATTAGGCGTTAAATCGCGGTAGCGATCAAAGCGACCGCCGTTCGGGCCTGGATGTGGAACAATACTGTAAAGAGGAAGGAGTTAGCAGAGATCTCAAGTGAGAGTGCTGTGGGGTATACTTACTGGTAAGCTAATTCCAGGAATATTCCGTGCGAATCTTCCTGCCAGCGAGCATATTGCAATGGCAAGTCTCCCCTCTCGATGCCGTCCAAAATAGTACCTGCATCGGGTTGATTCGTCCACGTCCTTGAATCATTGTTCCGACCTGGCCCAGTTCCAGCTTGTGAAACGTAAATGCGACGTTCGTCTAGCACGTCACGGGCGTCAAACTGGTCATTGATCTCGATTTCCTTGAGTCCGTCATTGTCACGCTTTGTCGTCGTCCACGTCGAAGTACTAGAACAGTCTTTCTGTGCGTCTTGGTAATTCCAAATGTTCCTCTGCGCCATATAAGGATCCAACAGTACGTCGGACACCAGACCGTGTGGGTCCCAATCATCGTTTTCGGCTACCAGCGCTTGTAAGTTGTCATAGCCGAGAGTGTCCTGCGAGCTGTCGAATTTAGCAATAACGTTATCCCAACCGTACTTGAGGCCATCCGGGGTAGCGGCCGGATATCTCAGAAGTGTCACGATCCAATTCACGAGCTTGATAAAGTCGGTCTCCTTACAATCATCTCGACGGCTCAACCCCGTGGGAGAGTCGTAGTAGTAGTCGTAGCCATCGACGTGAAGAGTCTCCAACGGGCATGCCGGATTCTTTGCCCATGCTTGGAGTAGGCCAATATACTCCTTGTATTGGTTGTTGCCCCAGCTTGGATCGCGCGGAGTAAGTTGAACTGGCTTTGCCCCCTTGCAGCAGAACGCCTGTAAACCTCCAAATTGGGAGTCGCTGCCTCTTTGCATGGAAAGTCGAATCGCGCCTGCCGGACAAGAAGTCTCGCACCACTCTGTGTTGATTACAGTTGACGTCTATTTCTTGTACCATGCGCAATCCGTGAATGCTGCTGGAATCTCCTCTTTGCAACAGTAGCTTTTAGCTCCACGATCGCATACCTGCTCTCCACCCGCGCCTTGTGAGGCGGATACGACACGGTGGGGCCAATCTCCCTCACAAGCCTTGTAACCGCCAGAACCAGAGCAAAGGGGGGCGTCACCAAACCACTTGCACACACTGTACGGCCTAGTGACTGCGGTGGTCTCACAACAAGCGCTCTGATGCTTTGACGAGCAGCCGACCGTAAGCGTGCCGACTTCAGCCTCTCCTTCGAGACACCCAGGTCTACAAGCACCGCTGTTTCGGAAACCACGCCATGTGCAGACAGGCAAAGTGTAATCTGAAGGGCAGCACCATGAATGCACACTGCCGTCGTGTGCACATCCGGTACTGTCCACCATCATCTCCTCCGTGCCATTGCGCGGAACATTCTTGAACCCGGATGGGCAGCTCTCGCCGCAGTTGGACCATCGGCATGCCTTGATCTCTTTCGGTGGGTTCTCGATTGGCTGAGCTACGATGTTCGGCGTGGACATAACCTCCCGCCCAATCGCTTTTGTTAGTGCCTTTGCGCTGGTGCCATCAAGGTCATCGTGGCTAACTGCCCAGACCATGACATTCTTGATACACTGTGACCTCGCAAGATCGCCTTTAATTGTAAAAGTCTCCTCGTCGTCGAATGATACCCATTGTGTGCTGTCCCAGGTAATCGTCTTTACGCCCTCTTTTTCGTACAGCTTCGGTGTGAGGTTCTTGCTCTTAATAATATCTTGGATCTCGCTGTTGAGTAGAACTCCAACTGTGTTCGAGCACTTCCCTGCCGTACCCCTGATGCGTATGTGCATCCTGATTCTAAGCAGCCAGGGTTCTTAAGAGAGAAGCTTCGGCCATAGAAACCCATGCCGAATACAACCTTATCGGGGTCGATGTCGTTGCGCCATAAGAGGTCGAGGGCGTCCTGGATCTCCGTGAGGTTCGTGTGCGCATTGACATATGGCCCAGTCCATTTGCTAGTCAGATCCCAAGTGCCGTGGAGATCGTAAAGCATCATATTAAACCAATCCACAGATTTTTCGAGCTCCTTGATGTCGAAATGCTGCAAGTACCAGTAGCTCGATGGTAGAGTCACGCTCAAACCCTTGTCGCCCAATGTGGACTTCAGATTCTTCATCCAGGTAACAAAGTTCATGTAATCATCGGGTTTGCCGCCGCGATCCGGGTCAACGGGATACTCCCAATCGATGTCCACTCCATCAAAACCATAGGTGCTCATCATGGATACGAGAGATTTGGCAAAAGCGTCTTGATGGTCCTTCGATGCAGCAATGTCGAAGAATGTCGTGTGTGTCGCGCCGGGATCGCTGAATGTCCATCCTAGATAATATTAGCTCCATATGTGGAACAACATTGCTGAAAATTTACCTCCGATGGCTATCCAGATCTGTACCTTCTCCTGCAAGAGCTTGATGGAGCTCATTAGTGAAGCGGCTTGGGCGCTTGTTGCCCTGACCTCGAAAGACTGTGGGTCGATTGTGCCAAAAGCAAAGCTAGATCTGTTAACAAGGTATCTACCATTCTGAAGCGCAGTTTCACACGTACTTGAGATGCGTATATATTCCGTATGGAATCTGGTCAGGGGCCATGGTATTGCAAGATCGATCTGTCATTGACCACGACTCATAGTAACCAATGACTTTCTCGATCTTCGTATCTTTGGAGCAAGATGGTCTTTTGACTTTCTGGTCGCCGCAGAAACCGTCTGTGGTACCACAGAATCCTTGGAGGGAATTGCTGTCAGCACAACGGGGATCGCTTTTAGAAATGGGTGACCGTACCAAATTCACTGCAGCATACATTGAGTGGACAGGTCGAAGCACTCGCCCACTCCATACCCCAGCCTGGATCACAGTCGGATCTTGAGATCGGAGTCAGTTGCTAGGTAAATTCAGAGATTACGTAACGTACTTTCGCTCGCAGTCAGCAACGCAAACATCTTTTGCGCAAAATTTCGGACCATTGCCGCACCATCCGCTTTTTCCTACTCACGTTAGCATTGGACCTTGCATAGAGTACTCAGTGAGCAATCTAGATCAGCTTACCACAACATCCTAATGGACACGGGTTTGATGCACTACAATCTTGCTGTAGAGATGACTGAACAAAGAAGGCAACAATGAAAAAAATGAGCCACCCGTTACAGGCGCGCCAAAGGAGTGTCATGGTGAAATTGATGGAAATGACTGAAGCTGGAGAACGACGTGCAAGTAATCCTCGATAGTTAAAAGAAAAGTAGACGAACAGCGACCTCGCCACACTCAGGAGGCATCATACTGTGAAAAGATAGATCAGCGTAGCTCTCCCAATCGAGCATCAGACATTTGGCAAAAATTCGATGGATTCGTATCCGAGGGGCCATGCATGCATGTTCGGTCCCTGCATACATAATGGGTAGAGAGAGATTGAAGATGTGGGCCAGGCATCCAGATTTCTCGGTAGTGCGCCTTATGACTCTCTATTTCGGAGGCATGCAGCTTATGACAGACCATCTGAGGGCTCGAGCGCTCAGCACACTCTGGAGCTAACAGCGGTTTCCTAATGACCTCGGGAGGTTGTAAGAAACATCGCTGGTAGCTCGGTCGGAACATGTGAACTACATTCGTGAGGTATGGCTTGCGAGAAGCTGATCCTGAATCATCGAGACTAGGTCGCTGATTAGATGGTAAAGAGCTTCGATAGAGCGATGTCCGTGATGGCCTCTCAATTCAAGAACGCCTTCACCAACTGGGCTGTGGCTCTGCTACGAACAAGTTTGGGAATATTGCCCTAAGGTCCCTGCTGCTTTTGGGAAGCACTGGAAGCGGGAAGGGTTGTGTTGACTTTGGAGTGGGGCGTAACCGAGCGTCGGCCTTGGGAGTCGGTACCTGCATGTGTGAGGGGTTCAGATCATGAGACTGGGATGCGGTTAATTAAAAGAAATCGGACCACCTAGGTCGGCATGAGGCTCTGCGCACGCTCCCCCGTGCGTCAAGCACCCCGGCCGTGACAGTAGTAAAGGGTCCAGACAGGTGTGCGCGAGCTACATACTTACCGTTTGAAGCGTGCCAAGATGGACCCATGGTAGTACAGCGCTTAACGACCTCAAGATCGGAAAGAATTGTAATGAAGCATTGTGGGTACCGGGTGGTCGAAGAGCACAACTGTGTTCTCAAATGTCCCGCCAGTCGAGGTTCACCTCGGGAGGCTAGCGAGTACCATGACGTCAACAAAGCTCTTCTTCGAACTTAACAAAACAAAACCGTGTATAACCTTAACAATAACTCAACTTCAACAATCGACCACGACTTCTCAGGCCTCCTTTGAGCGGAACGGGAACGGTGAGCCTCGGCCGGCCAGGAACATCCCGTCCCGCACGTTTTTACAGCCATGGAGCATAAGTAGGATCTAACCCAGATCTATCGCAAAAGCCAAGGCGACCCACTACAACACATGATTTCCCGGAGAGTCAGATTGGGGCTGACGGGTTGGCTTATTTCTTCGTTGCAAAGTCAGATAGACGCAACCCTTAGCTTCGTGGTACTAGGGCTGTTTAGGAAAGTGACACTGCAAAAGATTCACAAGCTGAGAAAAATATGTATAGTTCGACTACGCCGCAATATATTTTCTCCGACCACGCCTGCAATGAGCGACTATCTGGAGCCTAATTCCTCCATAATGCCCTACAGGTTCTGGCTGGGCTGCGAGGTATGTGAGATTTTACACAATCGTAATTTCACAAGCTTTTCGTTGATACAAAATGCTTATACAGATTTGGACTATTGAAAGGGGCCGTTCAGTGGAATGCCTGCCACCAGACACTCGGAATAAATCACATAGAACTACGACACAATAGACAGCAATAATGGGTATGAGCAGCACTGCTTCTCCTGTTACTCTTTTCAAAACTCTTTGCCGTCAGGTGCTCGCTCCCAGAGTCACTGATGATGCGTCTACTCTTTTTCACCTTCGTTCTGTCTGCTTCGGCGTACTCAATTCACGGTGGCCATGATACATTTGGCCACCATCACTCTCGCTTCTTTGGACGTCAAGCCCCTTCCGGTTTCGCCCTTGCAGAGAAGGGTAGTCTTGCGAGCTATAAGCTTAATTCGACGTGTGAGCAAGTCCTGTACCAGACGTTAAGGTGCGATAGCTATGTTGCCTCAATAGGTGCTCCTAGGTACCACGGCACTCTGGGTGATGATGAATTCACAGCAAAAGTTTGCGATGCTAGCTGCGGTTCTTCTCTTGCAAACATGCATCGAAGGGTTGTCGGTGCGTGTGTGTCCACACCGGAGCTCTTCTCTGGGTACCCAGTGGTCGCATTGGTGGACAGTATCTGGGGTGGATGGAACGAGACGTGTCTCAAAGACACAGCGACCGGAAAAAATTGCAATGGTGTGTTGTCGCTTTTAGACCTGTCCTCGTTCAGCGCTGACCCTTTGGCGCAGACATTATCGACGCATGGACTCTGGTCGACAACTTGAGGGAAATGCCAAAGGACCAAATTTGCTCGGACTGCTACAAATCCAAGTACAAGACTATGCAGCAGAATCTATACGGTGTTTACGATAGCCAAATTTGGAAGCCTCGCTATGATCTGATTGCAAAAGGTGAGGACCTAGACGTTCACACAATAGCTTGAGCTGACAGATGCGAAGCATGCGGAATCTCGGGCGTGTCAACCGCACCAACCGCCTGGCCCATCCACCTGAACATCACAGAACCAGCAGTTATATCCTGCAGCGGCAAGGAGTACGTTACGAAAGCCGGCGATACTTGCGACTCAATCGCGCAAAGTAACCTAGTCTCTTCTGGAACCCTGTTCTATACCAACCCCTTGCTCATTAGCTGTTTGAACCTCAACGCTGGGACTGAGCTATGCCTGCCTCTGCAGTGCAAATCCCTATACAAAATTAAAGCGAGTGACGACTGCGTAAGTGTCGCATCTACAAACGGTATCTCGTGGCAACAACTGGTGGATTGGAATGATATGGTGGACTGCTCTGGCTTAAACATGCGTGACGGCAACTTAGAGTGGGGTTCTTTAATCTGCGTTTCGCCTCCTGGCGGCACATTCACAACCCCTCCTGCGAATGAGACAGGCACTGGAGTCGGAGGACCAGGCGCAAGTGGCGATGGGTATGGTAAAGAGCTCGTCGATGTACCAGCTGGAGCCAGCCTCGCACCACAGACCACGACGAAGTGTGGTGGGTACTACACTGTCAAAACTGGAGATACCTGCTTAGCAATATTGGTCAACGGCAATACTCTATCTGACTTGTTCATCGCGGCCAACCCGTCTCTTCGAAACTCTCAACTGTGCGATGCTAGACTGGTCGTTGGCCGCACGTACTGTCTGCATCCCCTGAAGAACTTCGATAAAGACACCCCTACGCCGACAGCAATCCCAACCGCGAGCAGCTCGCTCTCGCAATCGAAGTCTGCAGGGACCACTCCGTGAGGGGCTGCGCAAAGGTTGCTGATGCCTGGTAACAGGATTGTATTTGATGAAGAGGAAAGCTAACTCAGGAGTAAGGCAGCATTTATATCTGCCTAACTCCTCGTGACTATATGATCGAGAAACTTCCAGAGGTTTCTAGAAATCTGAGGTTCTCGCCAACGCTCCGAAGGTTCCACCGAGGAACATTACAACTAGGCAATAGCCTATAACACACTCCATCTCCTACACTCCCTGGCCCGGCTGGCAAACCAACCAATGGGTACTAGGGTTATCATACACAGGTAAACGGAAACCCAATACTGTCTTTAACTATAGTCTGTCCTACTAGTATACGTCGTTGAGTAGATAATGAATGTATGAGCAGCATATAGAGGTGCTTGCGATACGTTATCAGATCGCTCGCTCAATACTGAGAGAACTCGCGGAAGATTACTGCTACCACGTAAATACCATGTCTTCCTCGCTGCCAATATCTTGTGCCTGTGTGGACTGAGGCACTTGTTTCTTCTCCAGCTTGCCTGCCTCGTTGATATGATAACCTTTAACATCAGCGAGCTGAGAAGCACTTTCGCCTGCCTCATCCACGGCACGAATATCTGCTCCTCGCTCTAGCAGATAATTGATAATCTGTTCGCTCGAACCCCGAAACCCGTCTGACGCGATAGCGACGAGCAGAGGTGATTTCCCGCTACTGTCTTTGGCTTCGATGCTTGCGCCGTGGTCAAGTAATTGCGAAACTACATCAATGCGCCCAGCACGGCTCGCTTGGTGGAGGGGAGTTTCGCCGTGCTTGTTCTTTGTAGCTGGGCTTGCACCCGACGCGAGCAGCAGACTAGCGATTCTAGGGTTTTGAACTAGGTGTAAAGGTGTGTTACCGTCGTCGTCCGTGACGTCCAGCTTGCCGCCTAGATTCTTGAAGCAATCCACAGCCTCCTGTGTGGCATCAGCGCGGGTCAGAAGTTGGAAGAACGGGGTACGGCCCATCCAATCTGGTACATTTACATCGGCGCCTTGTGTCAGCAGATAATCGACCAGTTCTGGAGGGGGATCTTGCAGCTGAAGAGCGAAGTGCAGTGGTGTGCGTGGTATGACATCCTCGTGAGCATTAATCGATGCTCCTGCGTCGACCAATAGCTGGATAATCTGCATGGCTACACTCCAATCTTTCCCTGGCTCAGTTTCCATGAGTTGGTCGTGTACATCATCTTGATTGAAGACAGCTAAAAGCGCTGGGTTCAGAACACTTTGCTTGTTGGCAGCAACCGTAGTTGCATCATATCCCAGCTCTTTCATCAGATATTGCACCTTCTCCAGAGACCAGGTATGAATGGCCGTAGGCAAAGTTCTTTCAATCGCCTGTAGTCTAGGCATGTCCGCAAAATCGCTGCTTGTGGTCTCTATAAGCAGTCGAAGCATGTCCATATTTCTGCTCGATACCGCAAAACCCAGTGCATACGAATGTATGCCAACTCCTCTTGCGATGAGTATCTTCATTACTTCGATCCTATCGAGTCGTGCGGCACAAAGCACAGCATCATCGCCCTCGCCTCCATCTGACCCTCCGTGACCGAGCAAATTTGGGTCAGCTCCGCGCAAAAGAAGTAGTTGCACAGCTTCAGGTTTGTCCGCTATAATGGCGCAGTTGAGCGCAGACTTGTCGCTTTGACAGCGAGCGTTGATGTTGTGTCCAGCCTCCAGCAAGCGAGAAATTTCGGCCACGTCGCCTCGCGCAGCCGCACGGTGGAGCGAGACATCGAGTTCGCCGCCGCAATCTCCAATGTAAGTCCAATAAGGACGATCCTCAACAGGACCATCCCAAAACGTGAATCCTGTCAGTGGCGATTGCATGGAAGCAGTGAAGAGCTGTGAGAATATTGGTGCTCTGGCTATGGGAAGCGGGAAGTAGAGGTTGGTTGGAATTAAAGCCATGCGTGAAGATTTGCGGTCCTACACTGACAAGAAGAAGGCGTTCCATCTTGGCAAGATACATGTCCTCCACATGACCAGCCGCTATTTTCTGCAAATGGGGAGGTTCCTAGGTTTGGTTGCGGCAGGAAGTTGAAAGCTCGATTAGGAGCCGCGCCCACGCTAAGCTACAGACGCTATGGGTACTAGTATCATACGAAAGGGCTCGTATTTTTAAAGTTGCAGCCCGTGCCCCGCACAACAACACAGAACAACAACTCCCGTCCCATCTATTTCACTACCCCCACACCCGCTAACGAAAAAAATGCGGACTTAGTGCGCGCCCCTATCCCCAGGGCGGTAAATCGAACGATATATAGTTAAGCATGGCATCCTGGATAAAGACACCTACAACTTCGACGAGACAGGCTTCATGATGGGCATGATATCAACTGGAGCAGTAGTTACGGGCTCTGACCGTCGAGGACGCCAAAGACGGTGCAGTATGGTAATCGCGAGTGGACTACGGTGATCCAGGGCATCAACGCGATGGGGTGGGCGATCCCACCCTTTATTATCTTCTAGGGCAAGCACCACCTCTCCGCCTGGTACAAGGAGGATGATCTACCTCACGATTGGGTTATTGCTGTCTCTGAGCACGGCTGGACAACAAATGAGCTTGGTCTCCAGTGGATGAAGCACTTTGATGCTTATACAAAGAAGCGTACTGTTGGGGAGTATCGGCTGCTTATTATTGATGGCCACGATAGCCACGACTCGCTTAAATTCCAGTAATACTGCAAAGATAATAAGATTATTACTCTCTGCATGCCTTCGCACTCGTCGCATCTGCTACAGCCACTTGATGTGGGTTGTTTCGCGCCTTTGAAGAAGACATATGGCGGCCAAGCCGAGGATGTAATGCGCAGTCACATCAACTACATCACCAAAATTGGGTTCTTGCCGTGTTTCAAAGCGGCTTTTGACAACGTGATCACGAAGAATAATATCCTAGGAGGCTTTCGAGGCGCTGGCCTAGTTCCACTCGACCCAGAGGCTGTGATATTAAAGCTTAACGTACGCCTGCGCACTCCACCGCTACCCACCGTCGAAGACGGTCCTAGCAGTTAAAAACACTGAGCAATACCCTAGAATTTAGGTCTTAATTAAAGCTAGCTTTAGAGAAGATTTAAAGGCATGTAAATAGCTCGCCTACTTTAATAGTTAAGGCTATTAAAAGCTTGTTAAAAGCCGCAGAAGTAATAATACATAATAGCGTTCTTCGGCGCTACTAGGTTTCTAAGCTTTAAGCAGCTAATAAGGCCGCCACGCGACGTAAATCGCGCAAAAGAAAGTAAGTACAGAAGGAGGGTACCTTAACAGTTAAGGACGGTCTTCAGCTAATGACTCTAAAGGAGTTTAAGGCGCGTAGTAATAGGACGAGGGTAAAGAAGAGGGGGCGCGCTGACAGAGGCGAGCTAACCTAAAGGCGCTGCGGATGCTGCGGATGCTGCGGTGAGGTTAGGAACAACGCGCGCACGTGTAAAAACGAGTAGAAGTAGTTGCTGAATGGTATTTCATACTCTGCACGACAGTATAGATTCATTTTTAGACTGTAGTGTTGAAAAGATGGGATGGTTTTGGTGAAGGGTTGACATCGTGAGCCATTTGCCTGCAGAGTTGCTAACAAGCCGGCCGGCCTGGTTGGCCGGCCTGTTCGGCCTGCTTTTAAGCAAGCAGGCCAAGCCAGGCCGCAAGTCGCAGAAAAACCAGGCCAGCCAAGCCAGGCCGAAGGTCGCGGCCTGGTAGCCTGGTTTCGGCCTGGTAGGTATGTATATGAAGCCGTACAAATCAAAGTTAAGTTAAGTTAAGATCGGATGAACTAGCCGCAAAATTTTGCTAAGGCTCACTAACAAGGTTTAAGCAACATAAGCTAATTATAATTTTCTAAGTACTACCTAGGAGATTATAATTAGCTTAAACCCTTTAATACTAGAACTTCCTTAGGCCTAACTTCTCTGTTAAAGACCTCTACTATGCTATGTTAAGTCTAATTAAAAAAGCGCACCCGTAATATACAGGCTACTTAGGAAAATATTTAAACCTTTAAGGAGAAGCTCTATAGCGCTCTCCTTAACGCGCTAACTGAGACTGCTGCCGCAACTACTGCTAAAGCCCTCCCCCCTAATAATAGCGATATCTCCTCTAATAATAAGTAATATATAGATAATTATAATAGGATTTAGTAGGAAGCGATTAAGTAATATATTAAGCCTCTCTAAACACAGAAGAGGTAACTAAGCTAGATCTACAAGTATAGATACCGCGTAGCTTTACTAAAGAACCTAAAACAGACATTTTTCGTCTGTAGACATTGCTATCTTAAGAAGTCTACTTATAATTGTATCTTTAATATTATATTATCTGTTTTAGCTGCTACACGCTATCTAGGGATAAACAGACCTAGCTATAGATTGTGTAAGGATAGAAAAGTTACTGTCTAGATAGAGTCTAGTTAATAAACCTTACAGGGCCTTATTAAAGGTAGGTTTAAGGTCTCTTAGGAGATAGCTAATAAGATTAGCTACTTTAACGTACAGTCTTTTTAGATAAAAGCTGTTATCTAGCTCCTTTAAAATAACTATCCGTTACGCGAATTTAAGACTTCTGCGTTTAAAGAGATAATTACTGCTGCTAACCCTAAAGCCGCAGCAGCGATTTAGAAGAACTACTAGTTAGTTACGCATTTTATAATAATATAATATAATCTACTCCTCTCTACTATACGCTAACATCTCTTATCTGCGCGCTTACTAATATACTTTACCTTTAACAGCTAGACAGTAAAGGGTGGCAAGAAAGCGTTTCTTAGCGTCTATATACACTATCTTAATAATAATAGTAATAAACACGAATATCCTATTACGTTACTACAGCTAGCTAGTGCTTACACAGGCGAGAGGCTTAGTAAGGTTATTAATAACGTAATCTAGAAGTTTAGGATCAAGTCTAGCTAAGTTAGCTATTTTGTACTTAATAATATTAGCTCTAATAACGTTACTATTAACATCCTTGCAAAATACTACTACTTTAATAGTACCTACTAAAGACTACGCTGTAGTCCTTACACGCTTAACCTTGTTAGCTAAACTGTAATCTTTAGCATTAATAGGAAAGTACTTAAAGTAAATACTAGCAAGAGCGCTAAAGACGCTAAATTAGAGGCAAGATATCTACAAGAGTAGAGAAAAGACAGGCTGTTAGGCATGCTCTGAGACGTTATAGCGTACATCTTAACTCTGCAGTAATATAACCTCCTACGCGATTTTTAGGTTAAGGCTAATAAGCAGCTACTAGATCTAAAGTTTCGAGTTAAAGAAATTAAGAAACCTAGCACTACCTACTAGAATTTATATCATGACGCTTTTAAGCGCGCTATTAAGTTATAATAACCCCTTAACGCTTATATTTAATACTATATTAGACAGTATTAGATAGAAATAGCTACTTAGTTTGCCCGCAACCCAAACGCCGCGCTAGTTAACGTACTTGATTAGATAAGGACTAAAGGACTAACTGCCTAGGATTAGCAGGTTATTATAGACTATATTTAGATATTACAGCCTCTTAAGGTTGCCTCTAAGAGACTTAAAGGACGAGGAAAATGTGGGCGTTTTAGTGCTCTTTACGAGGTTATTCTAACTTTTAAATATCTCCTCTGTAAGTACGAGAGCTAGTTTAACTTCTTAAAAGATGTTAACTATAATAAGGTAGACGCTCCTAAAGATTATAAGCTTTACAATATTCGCGCTGCTTAGAAGAAGCTTCGCAAATACTGTATTGAGCTTAATAACTCTCTAGCGTATTACACGGCTATAATCCTCTATCCCTAGTATAAATTCTATTACAATAACTCTTAGATAGATACCCCTTACTAGCTTAACTATAACAACGCGCAGTTTTAAGCTCTCTAGTAGTTGTATAAGGGTGAATTAGGTAGCTGTTTAGAGACCCTGCTACGGCTAAAACGCGTAAGGTACGACGCTGAGATTAATGACGATATTAATTAATATACTGGGCCTGTTAAGACGCTAGGAGACGACGAGGGAGACGACTTTATACAGTGGAAGAGAGTAGATAACCTTCCAAGAGATCACCCCCACGCAATTAATCCAATTGCTTATTGGCTCTCTCTATCTACAGAATACCTAAATCTATCTTAGATGGCCCTTGATATACTCTCAATTCCTGCTGCTTCTACTAATTGTAAGCGCCTCTTTTTAGAAGTTAGAGATATGTTAGAACTAAAATGGAGGAAGCTATCCGGCCAGCTTACAGCTGCGTTAACGTGCGTTAGGAGCTGGATTAGCAAAGGCTTTGCAGGTAAGTTAATCTAACCTAATATAGGCATATTGCTAATCTACTTAGATAACAAAATCTTAAATGCCTCCTCCCTTAGTAGCGACGCTGTCGATAAAATATATAAGCTTTAGGAATGGCCAGAGGAAGACGGATGGTTAGAGGAGGAAATGGACTAATTGGGGTTCAAGAAATCAGATTAGTAATACAAATTTAGGCTTTTCAGGCTTTTCTCAGGCAGGCCGGCCAGGCCGAAAGCATTGGCCGGCCTGGCCGGCTTGTTAGCAACTCTGTTTGCCTGTGAGGTACGTTAACTATATATCGTTATTCTAATATGCTAGTATAGAGGTTAAGCTCTTTAGCGGGCGCTTTAAAGATCCTAGCAGATACTAAGAGATAGCATGATTACAAGAACGTGGTATATCTCCTTTAATTAGATACGCAAGTAAGACCCGCTTGCTACAGAGTGCCTTTCGTTTATAGCGTGCATTAATCGCATTAACATTCCCTAGTCGTTGTTACCTCCTAGAGGCTCCTTAGTGCAGCAAGTGAAAGTGCTTAGGACACTAATAGCTAATAGGGTACGCCTTCATCACAGAGCGCTAATAGACGGCATAAGAGCTAGGCACAGAGAGGTTCTTTAATATGCACTAACTGGTCTACATAGCGTCTGTCTAGTAGTTGGAAGGACATGATGAGCGGGCGACCTAGGCGGGCACAAGCATGGAGGACGTACCTCTCGCACACCATCTATGTGGCCGTCGTGTGCCTCTGTTCTCATGGCTCTCGGCGCTCACGTGTGAAACCGGGGAGTACGTACTCCTATTAGTGAGCTGTCGGATCGGCCTTGAGCTTAGCGAAATATATATACACCATTAAAAAGAATTCTGTATTGAACTAGAACACGTTGGCCATGCTCAGGCGGTACCACCTTAGACGCCAACACATGTGTAAGTCTTGGCTTGCATTTTCTTACAATCTGAACCAACGCCGGGGTTCCACTTGACAAAGTCGACAAGACTGATATGATTAAAGCTTGTGATCTGGCTGCAAACGACGCCCGTCTCCGCATAGTGAAACTTCTTGCAGTTTGTGACCATGCCTGACTGCGTAGGTTGTGGCGTCTGGACGCCGTTTCCTGCAGTTGTGGTTGTAGTCGGTGTTGTTCCTCCGATGACGCCAACACAGACGTTGACATTTGCTTGCATACCGGTGCAATCGTCTTTTACAGTAGGGTTCCATTTCACAAAGTCTGCAAGCGTGATCTTCTGGAAACTGATAACCTGACTGCATACAACACCTGCGGCAATCCAATGAAACTTGTTACAGTTGGTAACCATGCCAGGCTGAGTGGGCTGGGGAGTTTCAACACTATTTCCGGAGCTCGTGGTGGTGGTGATGATGTTAGTCGACTTGCTGGTGGTTGTGTTGGCTTCTTCGCCGATGATGCTGACACAGGCGTAGGCTTCGGCCTAGAGACCGGCGCAGTTGTTCCTGGCTTTGGGGTTCCAGGCGAGGAATTTGGCCAAAGTGATGCCGAAGCGACTGGCGATGTCGCCGCATTGCTTGTTTGCTTTGACGAAGTAGAATTTGTTGCAGTTAGAGACAATTTCGGGTTGGGTTGGGATTGGGGTTTCGATGCCGTTTCCGTTTAGTTTGGTGGAGGAAGGGGTGGGTGTCGTTATAGGAGCGGTGGATGAGGGTTTTAGTGTTGGAGATGGGGAGGATAATATCACTGATTTGAGAGTAGACACGGCTGTAGAGGATACGATGGGGTTTATGGAAGTACTCGATAGCTTAGGAGTGGATGTGGGTGTTTAGGATGTAGCAGCTGGTGGAGCTTCGAAGAGTGCTTCGACGCAGTAGGACTTTCCGCTTGTTAGGCCTGCGCAGTTAGATCCAATAGTAGGATTCTGAGCATTATTAGTACTCCACCGTCATACAATTAAAATTTGGAGGAAGGGCTTACCCAGCGACGGAAATCCTCCAAATTAGTCTAGTTATCCTCGAGCATCTGCGCGCACTCCTGGGATCTATCGTAATCGATCCACTACGTACAGTCTTTGGTGGTATTGGCATCATACGGAAGATTGGGATTGTTATCTTGACGTTCAATCGTCAAGGCATAAGATAAAAGGAATAAAGAGGTTGTAAGGGCTAGTAGCAAGTTTTTAGGGAGCGACATGTTAGACTAGGAGAGAAAGAATGACACCTTAAAAGAACAAGAGAAGAAGACTACTAGTCAATGCCCGTAGTACCTCATTGACGGCTACAATCAGACCTTCTTATACTTGCCCACCTTCTAAGAAGTAATACCTTACTCTACCCTACTAGCGTGCACATGCGATCTACTGGTGGCGAGCACAGTTGCGTGAATACACCTGTTTGCACAATGCGTAATCTCACAATCAAAAAGCACAGCCAAGCGCCAGGAACGGCCAAAAATCTCTTCCCTGCATATGCGCTCTTACCGGATTAGGCCTCCAGCCTCATTCTCTAGCGTATCGGTTTTATTCATCGTTTCTGCTGGCCTATGAGTATTAACCACGCCGCACTTTGCGTATCGCCCTACAACAGCGATATTCAAGGATGTGTTGTAGAAGTTGGGTGAGACTTTAGACAGACGGAATAATTGAGACACGGTAGCGCAGGGTCCGTGGGCGGTGATAAGTTGCTAGCTTAGGCAGGTCCATATGCGATCGCACGGACCAAGGCCATACGCGTTATTACAGTTGATTCTGCCTGTGAGGCGAGGCTGCAAATAAGTATTAATTATAACAGGGTACATAATTTTTTTCTTGTAACTAAATAAGTTACACCGCTAAAAGCAGACAAGTTTATCAGGATCCAGGAAATAAGTCTTAATGTCTCCTGAGTCCGTTTCTTCGAAGACGCGCATGAGCATTACGGGCGAAAACTTCAACCAGCCATTCCACTCGGTTCTCCGACCACCACCACCGCGACTTTGAACTGCAAGAACGACAGGTTTCTCCATCGTCATGTACTCCTTGCTTAGCAGCTTGACGAAGACCTTGCTGGCGTTGCGCGTTGGATCCCAAGGGTACGCATCTTTCGGCAGCGTAGGACCAATTGGTTTAGACCCACTCTCAATGCTCTGGAGCGATTCATCGTCGACAACCAGATACCAGCTATACTTGGGACCGCAATTGGAGTCGTCATCGGTGGGTTCATGATTGGGAACGTCGTGAAAGCTCTCCGGGTCGGTAATGAGAGTATAGTGTTGGCGGAAACGCGTGCAGACGTCGGCGAGCGACGCGTCAGGAAGATAAGCAGCGGGGTTGCAGGCGCAAGGTGTCGATGAACTGTTGATTGTACGGCGCTGGATGGCCGTAGCGCAGCGTGTCGGCAGCGTGGGCGTGCAGCTTGCTCAGCACGGCCTGGAAGTGGGCGTAGTCTTCCAAGTATGCAGCCATCAGAAAATGCTCTTCTAGATTGCATGATTATGCCTCACCCGCTGCCTCCTGGTCATTGTCCTCATCGCTGTCTCTGTCTGCGTCTTTCTGCCCTTGTTGGCGCGTGTAGGTGCCGTAGACGTAAAAGCCCCAGGTCGGGTCGACATAGTTTTGAAATCTCCGCAAGAATCGCTCGCATAAGTAGGGCTATCGGCATCTGGTGTTATTGCAGCCGTAAAGGCGCATCACTCCAAAAGCCAAATATACTGGCTGGGCGTCGTTGCGCTTTGCAACCTGCAACCTCTCGTTGGCACCAACGTAAGACCTCCCAAACAAGATTCCCATGCCAGCTGACTGGTTTTGTGATCAGCTCGCTTGAGTATTGCGCATTTTGCTGTTCCCTCCCTGGGCAATCTGGGCTACGTACCTATTTACTGCCGTTACAGCACCAGATATCGCTCCTTCGATGCCGTACGACATATAGCCTCTGCCACAAATCGTCCTTCATCACTCAAAGATAGCTGATTAACAACAGAATACGTCAAAGTGACATGATTGGGGTTCCAGAGAGGCGAGGAGGAGATGGAGTATTGCCGGCCGCGCATGGGTGGCTGCATTTCGAGGAAGACATCGAGCGAAACATGAATAGAAGGGAAACGCTCGAGCAGATCGAGGACTGATACACGCCGCGAATGAATTCTTCAGCGAAAGCTTCGTCCACCAGACGTGCAAGCTCCTTCTTCGTTCCCTGATTGCATGTCGCACTCAGCTGGGCAAGGACGTTGCGCTTAGTGGCCGGCTAGGCAAGCTCGATGTATGCACCAAAGACTTCAGTTGCGCTAATGCGTGTATCAGTCGGCAGTGTTGTGGGGCTGATGGAAAGCCCACGAATAGTAATAAGTGGTATGAGTACACTCCAACCTTTATCGCTTTGGTAGCAGTTGTACTTCGAGGTTCAGTCGATGCTTTGCTCAGGGTTACGCTTTATTAAAACCTGTGGCAGAATGTTGCCGCGCCGGCTAAGGCTAAGGAGGAGCTGCGTGTTGAGACAGGAGGGGGAGCTATTTTATTAAAGAGGGTTAAGTCGCTGCACTTGGCTTCGCGTTTAGCGATTAGCATGTTAGCTTTTCTGTTGTTTAAGGCTGGCTGGATAATTGGTCTCCTGGGACTGGCCGTCACCTCTGCTTCCAGCCTGTCCTGCAGTCTACTATCACAGTTAGGTAAGAGAGGCATATCATTTCTACTGGTTAACTAATATATCTCCCTCAGTTTAACGGATCGCTTGCCTTAAGCGACTCAGCAGCTATATATGCAGCGAGTACGACGACAATATCGAGGAGGACAGCAGTCACAGCTCTGATGGGAGAGAAAAGCGGACTTCGTTATACAGATGCCAACATTACTGGAATTGCAAATTTTGGCCCCCTTAAGTACCTCGACGTTACCTGTAACATTGAAGCTGTCCCTAGAAGCAAGTCCAACCAAAACGGCTGGGACCTATACAATTTCACCTACCGATATCCAGGTGAGGAACGCGTTTCGGATGATCCTAGGTACGATTTGACCCAATTCCGCGATGTATTCAATACTTCGGTCCTATATGACGGAGTTGAAATTTTGCTGGCCCGAAAATCAAAGGTAGAAGTGCAAGCCGTTATGTTCAACGACACACACTACCATAAGCACCAATGCATGGTTCAAACCGCGATTGGAAGCTGTACCACCCATATTACTGCCGGCACTGGACGCATGGACGGCCCGAGTGCTCGAGAGATGAGTTTATTAATGCCGACAGCGATCTTGATAAGGCTCTTTCATTCTACGGACCGGCTGGTGGAGTTCAATCTCTATTCGACTCACTTTTAGAAGTATTTGTTGGGAAAGCGGTGCTCGCTATACGTGGCAGGCTTAGCCCCGGTCGATCTCTGTTTATGATGGGAACTCTAGTCGCGGAAACGGACAAAACCATCGTCATGCCGTCAGATCTCTTGTCACATATGAAGCGAGTGCTCTGGGTCACTCCTTTGCTCGCAAAAGTCGGTGCTCCAGAACAAGAAGCGCTAAACGTCACGATGTCAGTCTTGGATGAGCGCAACGTCATTGTCTACAAAATTGACAAGCCGCAATCATCGTCACGCTCGCCGTTCTCCTTATCATCGGTTTTGGATGTTTGGTCTATCTATCTCTTTGCCGTAGCGGAGCTTGCGGGCGTCTCACCAGAGACAGCTTGGTTCATTCTCTCACAGTGGCGGGCCCAAGGGGCCCTGCGATCAATGGTGCGTGCTCAGTAACTCTGGACGAGATATTAGATAGAGCGGGAGATGAAAAGCTCCATTTTGGCGTGCTTCTAGAGGCTACAGACTGTTTCAGTGGACATCTTGGGTTTGCAGAACAGCCTCTTGTGCCGAATTCTCCCGAGGGTATACCAACTACAACTGTGGGAAAGCCAGTGCCAGGGAGATGGTATGGGGGTCAGCGTAGCCTCAGAAAAAAAAGCCATAAGTTTAAGGTAAATAAATGGTAGTTGGACTCGATTGCTCCTCATTGCAGACAGGCTCGGGCTCTCCGAGAACCTGGCTAGCAGGATGCTATTATATCAAGGAATTGCGTGCAATAGACAAAAGCCAGGCCCTTGATCTCTTCCACAACAAACTGCGAAGCGTATCAAACAAAGAAGGGGCCGCTAGCCTCCTCAGTACTCTCAACTACAGACTTATTGCCATCACCCAGGCAGCGATGAGGTCAGATGACAGTATCCGGCTATCTAGATGAGTTTCGAAGGAATGACAAGATGACAGAAGTCTCTCTTAACTGGGATTTGGGAGATCTTCACCGGGATGGGTGCACATAAAATCCAGTAGTGTTGACGTAGGCAAATATTGTTTGATTGCATCCGCAAGCAGAGGCTGCAGACCTTCTATAGCTCAAGAAATTCTTTGATCCGCCAGATATTCTGGAGTCGATCCTCCGCAGGCACAGCAGAAGTGTGTAGAAGACTGGCGATGAAAACGAGGCCAATAGCATATTTGACAGGGATCTTGATACACTGCAAGCGTACTCTCTTAGGCCAGCAATGACAGACAGTGGTGTGTGTGAGATGCACACTTTAAGGCGACTAACGACAGTAAGGAGAGCATGGACCTAGTAGTGTTTTGCCTCATATACACGTATGTTGAATCTAAGAAGATTGTATTTGGCATGCACGGGCAATGATACGACTGTATCAATGGAATGTCATTCAGTGAAGTGAATAATGCACATGATGTGAAACGAAAACAAGCTGTTGATAGCCGTGTTGACAAGACTGATGTCAGGCCCTGCGAGGCTGACGATAGCTAGTCCTGCGAAGCAAGGCTCCAGGTAGGCCTGCCGGCTGTGCTGCAGAAGCTTGAATAGGTATGTGTACTATTCTATGCACGTGACCAACTAGTCCTAATCGCTCGTACCTTTTTGGTTGCCTGGCTTGTGTGAAGAATCTTAAAAGCTATCAGTGAGGATAACTAATAAGATTGCAAGGTTAGTTCTCTAGGATAGAGTGAGGGACTATATAGAAGGGGGGTTTAATACTAAGATAGTAAGAGGGCGCTTCTGTAAAGAGTACTAAGGGTTAAGAATAATTAGTATTGCTATTACGATACTATAGAGTATAATATTAAGTTAAACATAATAATCTATAAGGGTTTATTATAGTAATCTATATACACAGCGCGCTTGTTGCGCTCGCCGCGAGCAAAGCGAGCGCTCGTCCTGGGCAGAGCGAGCGGTCACGTGACGTGTAATAGAGTAGGGGACTGGCGCTTCCTAACTAGCCGTTAGTCCTTAGAGTGTCCCCTCCTGTCTAGGATCTCAGATCCTAATACTATCCCCTTCCTCCTTTAGGATTTGTCTTAAATTACGTGTTATATTACTAGATTAGTTTAAAGGCAGGCGTGCCCCGCGTTTATACTAACGTAAGATAAAACATCGTCTAAGTCCTAGATCTGTAATCTGCGTCTATATAACAAGATCCTCTATATAAAAACTATTACTAAATTTACTTATAATAAGTATTTTAGAGATAATATTATTTATTATATTATACTAGATTTAAGTTTAAAATATACTAAATATACTTATTTAGGGAAGCTATATATAAATATGTTATAGGCTTCTTTAGATAAAACTCGCGAAGAGTATTAAAAGAAGGTAGATAATAATAAGAAATTATTAGTAACTATAATTATATAGTTACTCTAGAATAAGGCGATTCTAAAGCAGGTAGAATAGAGGGCGTAGAAGAAAGCGTTATATCTTATATTAGAGATGTATAACAACAGAGAATTAGAGTTTACTAAGGAAGTCCCTTACCTAGCTGCTAATACCTTAGTAGGATTCTCTCTAATAGTATAGTTAACTATAGGTGCTTTAGACTAGCTTACTACTCTAGGGGAACCTAGCTAGGTTCCTACCTTCTAGGTTTATTCCTATTTCTTCTTAGCTTCCTCCCTTTTCTAGTATTCCCTAACTTTTTCTTAACAGTTCCTTAGGTTTTCCTCTAGTTCCTATATACTCTCTAAGCTTAGGTATCCTTTCTATTTAACTAGGTAACTAAAGTTTAATTCTAGGTTATTAACTCTTCTATTTTATTAGTACCTCTAAATTTTTTTAACTTTAAACTTATTTTCTTCCTCTAAGTTATATTAGAATATCTTTTATAATAGCGTTATAAGGTTAGCTAGTTCTAATTTAAAGATATAGAAGTATAGGTAGATCTTTATATCTAGTAGTAGCTTAAGTATATAATTTATAAGTCTATTTTATTCTTTAACTAAAAATAGTCTAACTTTAATATAATTAAGTCTCTTACTTAGTTATTTATTACGTAAATTCTTTATAAGTAAGTATACTTTATCCCCCTTCTTTAGCTAAGGTGCTATTTTTCTTTTCTTATTCTAGTAGGAGATACTATTATGTTATACTTTCTTAAAGTTTTCTTAGAGTTATTTATATATTTTCTTTATTTTTTTTAGCTATTTTTATAGCTACTTTAGCTTTTCTACTAGAGTATAACTTTATAAAGAGATTAGGGTGTCTCCTATAGTTAGTAAAGAATAGTATCTTTCTAGTTAATTCTAATAATTTATTATTATAGGCTAGTTATACTATTAGTAGTATTAAGACTTAATTATTTTATTATTAATTACTATAAATCTTTAGGTAAGTCTTTATTATTCTGTTTATCTTTTCTATATATCTATCTGTTTATAAGTAGTAGGCTATTAATAACTTTCTTTTTATTCCTATTATAGCTTTTAAAGTAAACTAGAAGTTAGATATAAAGAGCTTATCTCTATTACTTATAATAGACTTAGGTATACTATAATATTATATTAGTCTATCTAAAATAATAAACGCTAGTTATTCTATATTATAGTTATTCCTAAACAGTATTATCTCTACTACTTTTATAAATCTATAGACTATATTAAAAATAGCGTTATACTTAATTCCTATTATAGGATCTTTAGATAGTAGTAACTCTATTATAAAGTCTATAGAAATATCTATCTAGGGTTTATTAGGTAGCTCTATAGCTTATATTTCTCTGTAGGGTATATAGGTACTATATTTATTCTTATAATAGTCCGCGCATTTCTTAATAAACTATTTAACCTTAGCCTTTATATTCTTAAAGCTATAGTATTACTATATAAGTTCTATTATTCTTTTAATTCTAAGGTAACTATATACTAAGTTATTATAGTATTATTAAATAATTACTTCTTATAATTCTTTAGGTACTTTAGACGTAATTATTATAGTATTATTTAATAACTTATTAGGTCCTAGGCTTCTATCCTAGTTTACTTAAAGGATAGTATTACTAACTATTATTTTTATTCCTGTAATGTCTAATCTGCAGCTAAGCGCGTCTACTCTACTGTTATTCTTTCCTAGCGTATATATAATCTTAAACTTATATTATCTTAATATTTTAGCCTATCTAACTTATCTATAGTTTAAGGTCTTAGTAGTTGTTATGGGCGAAGAGGCCTGACTAACGAGTGTGCATTTGTCCTATACTACAGAAGGAGAAAGATAGAGAAGAGGTTACAGGTATCCTTAGAGGATATATATATATGTTCGTACGAGCGAAGAGGAACGTGCTCCTCTGGCTGCTAACTTGTACGAGCTAATAAGAAAAGGGGGCAGAGGAGATTAAGGAGTTCTTTCCCCGTGCGATAGTAGCGAAGCCTCTCCTGCTTAAAGGGCGCAGCCCATTACACTAAGTACGACTTAGAAGATAACTACTAGGATAAATAAAAGAAGATAAGAAACCCTAGAAGGATTATTATAATAAGCCTAATAATAGTTACCTATAATACTAGTATTAGCTATAAGAAGTACCTAGATAGTATATATTAGGAGGCCCTAAAGTAATATATCTAGATAACCTTAATAGAGGAAAGTTAGGTAAGGGTAGGAAGAAAAAGGAAATAACCTATTTTAACTATAATAAGAAAGGCTACATAGTAAAGAACTATAAGAGTAAGAATAAAGTAACCCCCTAGATTAATATAATAGTAGTAAAAGAAGAAGATAGTAATAATAAAATATAGGAAGTTATTATAACTTAAGAAGAAGGGGCTTAAGAAATAGAGATATTATAGCTACTTCCTTAAGAATTTACTAAGAAAGGAATTCTAGGAACTTAGTATAGTAATAAAGAAGAAGAGAGTAGTAGCTCCTTATCTCTAGTCTATAAAGATACTAAAAAAGACTTTAATAATACTATAGTACTTTTAACTAAAGATTAAAAAGAGGAAAACTTCTAGAATTAATATTAACTAGGAACCCTAAAGCTATTAACGCCTATAGAAGTAGAAAAAGATATTATAGAACTTAACTACTAACTATACGTATAATATATATATAAAGTATAGTATATTAACGCGCTAACCTTAGAAGAATAGGAAGCAGCTATAAAATAAGGAATAAGTATAATTATCTTAGCTAAATAAGTAATATAAGATATATTACAGGAATACTACTATTACCTTAAATATTACGTAAAGATAATATAAGAATAGGTAGAAAAAGCTAAAGAAGTATAGTAACTTATAAGCGTTAGGGACGCACTATAGAAACTTTAATAAGCTAGGTAAATATAGGTACTAGAACCCCTAGTAGTTAAGACTCCTAAATATATATTATAACGCTAAATAATACTACTACTAATATAGGAAGACGCCTTCTATATACCTAATACTTAGAACCTAGTATAATAAGAGTACCTTTAAGTTAATTTATATAGCGAGATTATACTTACAGATAGTAAGAAATAAGATATCTATATATAGCTTAAATAATAAATATATTAGAAAGATAATAAAGAGAACGTTAACTCTAACTAGCTACTTACAGAGGAAGAAGCTAGAAACTACTATAAGCACGCAGAGGTAGCTTAAACTCTATATACTATGCGTAAAGGACTGTAAAAACTAGTACTAGACTACTTAATAGATCTACGTAATAAGTAATATAGTATTATCTACTAGTCTTTTTATACTACAGACTTATACGCTATACACTATTTAAGTAAGACAGAATAGAGATACTTCTCTTACTTATTTTACTAATATAAATACTAATAGTATAATTATCTTAAAGTTAAATACGACAACTACCTATAGGATAAGAAGACTATCCTCTACTTCCTAGGAAATAATAACCCTATAGCTACTATAGTAATATAGCTAGTCTTTAATAGAGAATATAATTAGTAATAATAGTAAACGTACCTTAACTCTAACTACCTTAAGTATAAAGACGTTAAGATACTAAACAGGTATTAGGAGAAGCCTTTTTTAGAGTTGCGCCTACTAATAGGTAAGAATTATAAACTCTATACGCAACAGGCATATAAAGACTTCTTAAGCTAAATATTAAGCTTAATAGAAGCTAGATAAAGGTACTAGTAGATTCTAGAGTATAATAGAGCTATATTTCTGCGCAAGTAATAGAATAAGCTAGCCTTATCTTATTATTAAAATTAGTACTATATCTATTAATAGTAGCTAATAGATAACTAATACTATTAGAGTCTGTAATTATACACAAAGTATAGAGCGTGTAACTTATTATCTAGAACTATAGAGAAATAATTAACCTAGACGTCTTTAGACTATTATAATACGATATAATACTAGGACTCTTATAGTTAAGAGAATATAGTCTAGAAATAGATTAGAAAAGGAAAAAGTTCTTATTTAAATGCTATAGAACAGATGTAACTATAAGTAAGCCTACGCTGCAGCTAGGTGCCTAGGTAGATAAGAAGATAATAATTAGGATCCTTACTTTAAATAAGGATAACCTTAAGATATAAGGGTCTAACTTAGCAGGTACTAATAAGAGGCCCTTAGACTAATAAGCTAGAGTTAAGGAGTAAAGCGTAACTCTAGTAATCCCTAATAAGTATAAAGAATATAAGTTACTCTTTTAAGAAGAGATAAATATAAAAGTACTACCTAAATATTAACTTTAGGATTATAAGATAATTCTATAAGGAAGAAAGTAACTAACTTTTAGCCTAATTTATAGTCTATTAGAAAAAGAACTTAAAACCCTATATAAATATATTAAGATAAACTTAAAAAAAAATTTATTAGGGAATTATAGTTACTAGTAAGATACTCTATATTATTTATACTAAAAAAGAATAAGAAGCTAAAATTATGCGTTAACTATTAGAAACTTAATAATATTATAATAAAGAATTAATACTTTTTACTAAATATAGTAGGACTATAAGATTAACTAGCTTTTATAAAAGTCTTTATAGTATTAGACTTAAGAAGAGCGTATAACTTTATTTATATAAAGGAAAGTAAAGAATAGAAGACTATATTTAAAATACGCTACAGCTACTATAAGTATATAGTAATACTCTTTAATCTTACTAACGCACTAGCTATATACTAGGTACTTATTAATAATATATTAAGAGAATACTTAAATATATTTATTATTATATACCTTAATAATATCCTTATATACTCTAATAATTTATAAGAATATAGTAAGTATATTAAAATAGTTCTTACCTACTTAAGAAGATTTAGTTTACTACTTAAACCTAAGAAATATAAGTTTTATAAAGAAGAAGTTAAATTCTTAAGATATATAGTAAGTATATATAGAGTAAAGATAAGTAAAAAGAAAATAAGAGTAGTTAAAGAATAGCCTAAACCTAAAATAGTTAAAAATATATAGTTATTTATAGGATTTATTAACTTTAACTAATAGTTTATAAAAGACTTTTTTAAAAAATCTATCTTACTTACTAAACTTATAAAGAAAGATATAAAATAAGAATAGAGGAATAAATAAAGAAAAGTATTCTAGATACTTAAAGAAGCCTATATTATACTACTAGTACTAATTATATTCTAAATAAGAGAACCTTTATAGTTTAAAATAGATACCTTAGACCTTATACTAGGTATAATAGTAAAATAAGAATATAATAGGAAATAGCACCTAATTACTTACTACTTAAGAAAATTTATAGACCTAGAGGAGTAATATAACGTATATAATAAAGAGCTTATAGTAGTTATTAACGCCCTTAACTACTAGTAGATCTACGCAGAAAGCTGCTTAGATTTTATAATATTTATAGACTATAAGAACTTAGTTAACTTTACTACTACTGTAATGGGCTGCGCCCTTTAAGCAGGAGAGGCTTCGCTACTATCGCACGGGGAAAGAACTCCTTAATCTCCTCTGCCCCCTTTTCTTATTAGCTCGTACAAGTTAGCAGCTAGAGGAGCACGTTCCTCTTTACTTGTACGAACATATATATATATCCTCTAAGGATACCTATAACCTCTTCTCTATCTTTCTCCTTCTATAGTATAGGACAAATGCATACTCGTTAGTTAGGCCTCTTCGCCTATAATATAAGGAGAAAGATTAATAACCTAAAAAAATAATAGACGGACACTAAGGGCCCTTAAACTAACAAGCGTACGAGCTACAACAATAAGAGCACCAGATGCAGATGACAGGAGCCTTAGGACAGCAGTAACACCAGCTGCACCAGCACGCACCTCAGCAACACTAGTTGCATCAGCACGACCCCCGACAACTACGCAATAACCAACCCTTAGCAGAAGATCTATTAGTAACAGTTAACTCCTTACAAGACAGCCTTAACGAGTTAGCTAGTTAACAGTAGAGCTAGCTGTACGAGTTATTATAGAACCAAGTTCAGGAGCTAAAGAACTTAGTCGCTGAATTAAGCAGTGCACAGACAGCACGCACGGTCTCTACCCTCTTTTTAACAGAATAGCAAGACTCTCCCGTATAAGAGATTAGGAAACTAAGACTGCTAAATATAGAAGTCTTTAAGAAAGGCTCGTATAAGCAATATCTTTAATAGAAAATAAAGGTCTAAGCAAAGCTATACAGAGACTGTGCAGCCTACCTAGACAATAATAGTAGAGTAAATTACGTTATTACTCGTACGACAGGCTAAGCGTTTAACGCCCTTAGCCTATATATAATAAACCTTATAAATAGGCTAGTAACGCTATCCCTCCTTAAGCTATAGTCCTACCTTAATAACTTCTTTAAGGACTCTATAGTAAGAGAGAAAGCCCTTAAATACTTCTGTACGACTAAGTAAGGAAGAATAGAATTTAACCCTTATATCTAAGCGTTTAACCTTAAGCTCCTTAAAGCTAGGTTAGATAACGTAAGCTACGTTTAGAAGATTAACTATCTTAAGAGCAGCTTAAATAGTAAGCTGCTAAGGACCTAAGCAGGTTATTAACTACTATTTAGAGAAACGTACGAAGAGTTCGTACAACAGACTAGGGTAACTTAGGAAAATTTAAGAGCTGTAGAGAGAATTACTACAAGTAAGAGCTATATAGGCGAAGCGTACAACACGTAGAGCTAACTAATAACCTAAAGAGATAATAATAAGATAGACTAGATAACTTCTATAGGAGCTTACTAGCTCTGTGCAAAACTTAGAAAAGAATTCTAGGGAATATATAAACAGGTCTAAGAAAGAAAAGAGAACAGCGCCTGTTTAAGGTGCAGTCTGTACAACTACTAAGTAGCCTAGTATACAACAAAGTTATTAAATAGCTAAGAAGGCTATTATATAAGATAGGTTAATAAACCTATAAAACCTATAAAGATTATATCTGTAACTACTAAATAAGTAACAGAATCCCTATCCTCCTTAGACAAGGGAAAAGAGTAGCTCTAGCATAAAGTCGTGTGCTAGAGCCCGCACAAGTCTAAACCCCTATACAAACAACAAGGTTACTTTTACTACAGCTAGCAACTACAAAACCTATATCTGTAAATATTATTATTAATTCTATATAACTAGCTACTGCTATAATTAATAATAGTTGCTGCACCTACTATTTATTAAGTAAGAAACTTGTAAGGGACTTAAACTTACTACGCATTAAGATCCTCCCTATTAAGATTAAAGGGGTAAACAAATAAAAGAGCACAGTGTTATATGTTACTAAATTTTTATTAGACGTAGGAGGAATACAGCAGTACGCAGCTGCGTACGTTACCCTAACTACTTACTAATATAATATAATCCTTAGGAAGACTTAGTTAGAGAGCATTAAAGGCGTTATTAACATAGAGAAGAAACTTCTATACTTAAAAGTATATAAGGTTACTATACGCAGTATAGAATACGCTACCCTAGACTTTAGCTATACCCTAGTATTAGCTGTAGCTTTCTAACACTACGTATAACACTATAGACAAAGCTATAGTAAGACTTAAATCTTTACTGTAAGCCTAAGGAATATTAAGAAAGTACTACGCCTAAAGGTCTAGAAAACACCGCAGAAAATATGCGACGCCTTACTAGCTTACGTACGACCTTATCTAAAGATGTTCCTACCTAAGGAAGGAAATAAGCTACCCCTATAGCGAGGCCTATAACAAGACTACGTAATAAAGTTAGAAGAGAAGGATAGACAGAAGCTAGAGATACTGTACAGACCTCTCTACGTAATATTAAGAGATAAACTCTTAGTACTAAGGAAGACGCTATTAGACCTCCTAGATAAAGGGTTTATCTGTGCGAGTAGCTTACTAGCAGCCTTACCTGTACTATTTGTACGCAAGCTAGGAGGAGGACTACGATTCTGTGTAGACTACAGAGCTCTTAACACCCTAACTAAGAAGGACTGTTACCTACTACCTCTTATACGTGAGACGTTAAACTAAATTAGACAAGCTATATAGTACACTAAGCTAGACGTTACTGCAGGATTCTATAAGATAAGGATAAGTAAAGGATTAGAATAGATAACCGCGTTTTAAACACAATTCAGATCATACAAGTAGCTAGTAACGCCCTTTAGCTTAGTAAATATACTAAGTACCTTCTAGAGGTATATTAACTAGGCCCTATAAGACTTCTTAGACGACTTCGCCTCTATATACCTAGATAATATCCTTATCTTTACTAAAGGATCCCTCTTTTAGCACTACGCCTACGTACGAAAAGTATTAGATTACCTATAAGAAGTAGGACTACACTTAGAACTAAGTAAATATAAGTTTAATATTTAGCGTATAAAGTACCTTAGCTTTATCCTAGAAGTATAGAAGGGTATATCTATAAACCCTAAGAAAGTCTAAGCTATTTAAGAATAGGAAGCCCTAATAATAGTTAAAGGCGTATAAGAATTCCTAGGGTTCACTAACTTCTACAGACGCTTTATCCTAAACTTCTCCTAACTAGCAGAGCCTCTCGTACAGCTAATAAGAAAAGAAGAGAAATTCCTGTAGGACACAGAATAAGAGTAGAGTTTCTAAGCTCTTAAGGATGTATTCTTAGCAGACGAAGTCCTTGCTACTTTCTTACCTAAATAACAGATAATAGTAGAATATAACTTTTTAGGCTTTGCTATAGGCAGGGTACTATTATAAAAAGATAAGTAAGGAACCTTTTATACAGTAGCTTACCTCTTAAGGAAATTTCTAGCGCACGAGAGCAACTACCTAATTTACGACAAAGAGTTACTAGCAGTTATTATATACCTAAATAAATAGGACGCAGAACTCTATAGCGTACGAGAATTTAAAGTAATTACTAACTATAAGAACCTAGAGTACTTTACAAAGAAGTAAAAGATAATAGAACAACACGTATAATAGTTAGTCTACCTATTACAGTTTAATAATATAAAGCTGCAGTACTATCTAGGCAAGGAGAATACCTAAGCGGACGCACTATCTAGAAGAGACCAGGACCTACCACAAGGAATAGACAACAGCCGCCTAGCAAGTAGAGAGTTTATTATATTAGTACTAGCCTAACAGCAAGATCTAACAGTTATAGGAGTCGTACGAACCCCTACGTTAACCCTTAACAGCTTAATTATAGCTGAGTCCCTACTAAAAGCTCTAATCCTTAAGGACTTAATTACTAAACACTAGGACTAAGCCGTACGAGACGACTTAACCTATCAGGAAGTCTACAACGCTATAAAGCTAGGTACTAAGTCGCTACCTAGCATAACAAAGAAACTTACTATATTACTAGGAGATTACACGATCAACTCAGAGAGAAAGCTCTAATAGAGATCTAGGATCTAGGTACCTGAAAATAAACCCCTTCGTACGGGAATTATCTAGTAAGCACATCTAGCTGTGCAAACAGGTTACCTAGGAAGAGAAGAAACGTACCGCACGCTAGCTAGTACCTAGTACTAGCCAGGTATAAGCGAAAACGTCCGCTAATTTGTACAAAATTATAGCTTATGTAGACAAAGCACCCTATAGAGAGACGGTAAGCACGGATACCTACACCCGTTACTAGTACCTAGTCGTACGTAGCAAGACTTAACAGTTAACTTTATTACTAGTCTACTACCGTCGTCTAGCTGCACTAACCTAATAGTAGTTAAAGACCGCCTAAGTAAAGGCGTAATACTAATCCTACTTAAGATAATTAAAGCAGATAATATAGCCTAGGCATTTGTACAAGAAGTCTTCCGCTACTACGGGCTCCCTAGGTCTATTACATCAGACAAGGGCACGCAATTTGTAAGCAAACTATAGGGAAAAATCTGTAAACTCTTAGGAGTACAGAGAAACCTATTAACAGCCTACTACCTATAAACAGATAGCACTACAGAACGCGCGAATAGTGATATTAAAGCAGTTAGTTAAATCTTTTGTAACTACGACTAGAATAACTAGGCAACGCTATACCTAATCCTTAAGCTAATGCTAAACACTTGTACGAACTCCTCTACAGGCGTCGCTCCTTTCTTCCTTCTATACAGCTATCTAAACTTGCCCTTCCTAGAGCTACCTAGGAAATTAGCTAGCAGCGACCTACTTAACAGAGCAACACCCCCTAGCGAACGAGTAGAAAGTATTGTACAAACGCTAAAACAAGCTGCTAACTGGGCTATCTCAGCTATAACACACGCTTAATAATAACAGGAAGTATAGGCAAATAAGACACGTCGCCTAGCTCCTAAGTATAAGGTTAGAGACTAGGTATAGTTAGACCTTAAGCACGTATAAACTACACGCAGAAGTAAGAAACTTAACTAGAAAAGTAAGAAGTACTAAGTCGCCCGCGTACGAGACCCCTATTAGGTTAAGCTTTATATACTATAAAGAACTAAATTATACTATATAGAGAAGCTAAGACTAGCTGCTAAAGACCCCTTCCTATCACAACAAACTAACAACTTAAACCTGGCTGCTGTTATCGTACAAGACAACAACCTATAAGAAGACTACCTTAAATAGGTAATTAAGAATATCTAAGATAAGCACTTATAAAATTAATATAATAAGTTCTATGTAAAATAGGAGGGGTACTATAACCTAACTTAGGAGCTAGAAGAGAATCTTATTACTATAGAAGCCTATAAGAAATAGAAGACTTATATACAGCCCGTACAGCTACTATCTAGGAAACTACTAAAAGGTTAGAGAAATAAGCTAGCATAAGCTAACTAACCCTGTATAAGGCCCTCTAACTTAAGACGTCTAAGAAACGTTTATCCTCCTCAGGCTTAGCAAGAACTTAACCCTAACCTTAACTACGCTGAGGAACAGAGACTCCGTTAGAAGGTAGGAGAGGTAGAGCACGCCTAGCTATATAAGACGCACTGTAATCCTGCCACACGTAATTAGAGTAAGCCCTGCTCTACTCGCTAGTAATAGAGACACACCTAGTAAAGGCTGTAAACGTATAACGCTCTTATATAGCCTTAGCACAGTTATTAGAATAGAAGTTAGCGTTAAGGGAACCGCGGCTATAAATAAGGTAGGCTTTAAGGTAGGATTAATAACTAGAGAGGAGTTACTAAGCGTTAATCGTACAATAAGCGATAATAAGAGAGAAATTATTAAGACTATAGCCCTACTAAGCATTATACAGGGATTAATTAATAGGACGAAGGAAGAATTTAGTAATGCGAACTAGCTTAGGCTAAATAACGTTAGATATAGAAAAGAAAAGAGGAATAAGACGTATAGAAGCAGTTATAAAGAGACAGCGAAACTTATCTATAACTAGAGTATCTAGGATATACTAGATTACGTAGTTAGTAGAGAGAAGAGACGTATTACCCTAAGTAGTAGGAATAATAATACTAGCAGGTTAAGTTTAGTTAGGAGCGGTTTAAGTAAGCTAAGCGTAAGTAACCTAAGCAATGTTAGCCCTAGTAGCTGCGTGCGTAGACATAATATTACTAGCAGTCGTATAAGCAAGATAGTTTACACCACCGCCATAACCACTAGGACCCCACACACCGCAATTAGGCTAACTAGCTAAAGGAGCTACTTTAGGAGGCATATTAGCAATAATAGGAAGACGAGTTATACGCAAGTAAGTTAAAGTTAAGCAGTAAAAGAGGAAGAAAGAGTTAGAGGAAAAGCTCTTTATATGCGCACGAGCAAGCAAATAACTAACCTCTCCTCTACTCTACGTTATTAGGCAACAATAACAGGTAAAGGAGGAAAATTACTTGCAAATAAACAAGAAAAAGTACACGCGATATCTCTACTTTTACAGCACGATAACATAACGCTACCTACATAAGTATAAGGTTAAAGTTAAACTACGTACGAAGAAGCAACATAGTTATTTAAGGAGGAGGAGGGTATTATAATAGGCTGCGCCCTTTAAGCAGGAGAGGCTTCGCTACTATCGCACGGGGAAAGAACTCCTTAATCTCCTCTACCCCCTTTTCTTATTAGCTTATATAAGTTAGCAGCTAGAGGAGCACGTTCCTCTTCGCTCGTACGAACATATATATATATCCTCTAAGGATACCTGTAACCTCTTCTCTATCTTTCTCCTTCTGTAGTATAGGACAAATGCACACTCGTTAGTCAGGCCTCTTCGCCCATAACACTTAGAGCTTATAGAGCTCTACATCTAATTAGATAGTTTTATTAATTAAGTTATCTAGTATTACTATGCCTATACTAGAACGTATTAGTTTAGTTTAGACGTCTACTTTTAGGCTTTATTTATATATAGTTTTTAGGGTGTTATTATTCTAGTTAGTTTATCTAGCGTACCCTAAAAACTTATTAGCGTAATTAGCTATAAACTAGGTTTATTATATATTTTAGATTTTACGTTCTATAATAGTAGTTTTGTTTAGTAATCTAAATGCTTATCACATACATGTCTTAAATTCTCCTGTATTTTTAAACATCTTAATTAGCTCTTTTAGTTTAGTTCCTTTAGCTAAGTACTTAACTAGGTAAGGCTTTACCTATTTAGCAGCTTCGCCTCTTATATAGCTTATTATAAGTACTACTTAGTTATTATTATCTATAGTAGTCGCGTTAAACTTAAAGAATAAGTTAAACTAAAGTAGCTATTCTTTAAGCTTAAACTAATCTCTATAGAAGAGGTCTAGTTTAGTAACAGTATTACCTAGCCTAGTAATATAGTAAGCTGCGTTTTCTATATAAGTATTACTTATCTTAAGGGTATTTAAAGTATAAAGAATCTTAAAAGCTATTAGTAAAGATAACTAATAAGATTATAAGGTTAGTTCTCTAGGATAGAGTAAGGGACTATATAGAAGAGGGGTTTAATACTAAGATAGTAAGAGGGCGCTTCTATAAAGAGTACTAAGAGTTAAGAATAATTAGTATTACTATTACTATACTATAGAGTATAATATTAAGTTAAACATAATAATCTATAAGGGTTTATTGTAGTGATCTATATACACAGCGCGCTCGTCCTGGGCAGAGCGAGCGGTCACGTGACGTGTAACAGAGTGGGGGACTGGCGCTTCCTGACTGGCCGTCAGTCCTTAGAGTGTCCCCTCCTGTCTGGGATCTCAGATCCTAACAGCTTAGTGGGCATAGACCTAAGTCCCGACACTAAGCTACTACTATAGCTAATTATTCAATTTATAGAATTATTAAGTAATCTAGATTAGACTATATTTATTTAAGCTTCTTAAGCTAATTTCGGTTTTGGCTCCTAATCCCTTAAGGCATTTCTATGCAGTTCTTTGCTAAGTCTTGCAGCTCGCTAAAGCTAATTATATCCTTAGACGTAAGCTAATTATAATCCTTAGGCGTAAGGTCCTAATACATCTTCTACCCTCAAGGAAACCGCAGAGCATAATACCTACTATTAGCTAGTTTATTAAAGCCAGCACCTATTGCATCCGCTACAAGGTGTCGCTTACATAGGTTAGTTACCTATGATAGCTTCCCTTATTCTATATGAAAGTTGAGGGCTAAGGTTTTGCATGCCTGGACATTGAGCGAAGCTCGTAATTTAAATGGGTTAACTCGACAGGCGCTGACGATAAAAGTTGTCCCTTATCATTTCAGTTCTTCGCTGGCCTAATCAGCTGGAAGTTGGCGAGCAAACATGGGCGAAATGTGAAGGAAATTGGTGCACCGTACTATTTTGATCAAGCGGCAGGCGCGGTATGTGGCTAAGACCCTCGCCAAACGACTTGCCGTCCTTTGTCGCACGTACAATGAATATGGATCTGCAGCACGAGACAAAGAAGAAGGGAAATTGAATAGCCCCAATTTCACCGATTTCTACAACAATATAGATCGAGATGCAATGGCCTGAGGGCCCAAAATACAAGGTGTTGTTACAATTGTTGATTCAAGCTATCTATCTATCCGAGTGGAGAGGTTTCTCTTGATGAGAGACCTGTGCCAAGGCACTAGATAATCATGTGACTTCACATTGTCCACAGCACGAGATGCGCTCAAGATAGGACTGGAAGGGGGGGGACCATGTGCAAGCCAGAATAGTAGAGATGGGCACTCCACAAGAGATTATTCCAGACAAAGCTGCCATACAAATGCTTCGCGTGTTTGCCGATGTAATAGATACGTTGGGGCTTGTGTATACCCAAAAGAACATTGCTAGCAGGAAACTCAGTAAGGACCTAAGTAGTTTATTAGTTACCATATTGACTTTGTGTGGAGGAAAAGGGGAGAGCTTGGCAACAGTTACCTAGGTAATCTATGAGATGGACTACTGTTTTGTCTAGGAGGCTTTAGGAGAGCCAGCTATATAAAGGAGAGCTGAGCACGGCCTATTACAGGGGCCATTATACGGTAGGAGCGTGAGCAGCGTGTACGCGTGCGTGGGCGCGTACGTGCTCGCGCACGTGATCGCGCACGTGATCGCGCACGTGAGTCTACCTTCAGGTGTCTCCTGCGTGAGCTTGCCCATCAGCTTGCACGTGAGCGTGCACGTGAGCGCGCACGTGAGCGCGCCCTTGAATGCACACAGAAGTACGTATCTCTCCAGGGTAAGCTCCTACGTCAGCGCGCACGTGAGCCTACCGTACCCCAGGTCACAGCGCGTTGTTTGCAACACTTTGTAACTAGCGTTATTCACACGAGTTGTAAGTAATTACAAAGTTTATTATTCCTCAACATTATGATATTGTTACGAACTAACCAAGTCCCTGTCTTACTAGTTGTAAATACTACGCCTCATGTTTTGTCACACAGCCCGAGCATATCACGTGACCTGTCTTGTTGCTCAGCATTCTCAGCGGCACTGAGCACACTAATCAAACTGATCACTCTGTATATCGATTCAGTATATGGATATAGGCAATGGCTTCTATAGATATTGTGTTCAGCTTTACAATATTCTCTTGAATAAGTAAAAGAAATCTAAATGTAAACTGCTGTAACACTTTATCCTGACAGAGTAAGACGAAGTCGTTATACGCTGCTCAGAAGCGGTCAAAAGGATACACTAGTTTCCCGCTATCCTCGTTTCCAAGGGTAGACTCACTGTCTCCACCTGGACTGCCACTTCGTGCTCTGATTTCTGCCTTACTCGGCCCGCCTGACTTTGTTCGACTCTCCGCCACAAACGTAGTTGTCACGTTATTATGCACTCCGGGCTTCCACCTTTCAGGCGGTACATCAATGGCTAAGAAAGTTTCCTCGTCAGATCCGTTACTTAATCTTCCGCCCGTAATCGTTGTCGTGACGACTGGCCCCTCAATCGCAGGTCTAAATTCGTTTAGCGGCTGCATATCAAACCTGGGTACTCTATGGGTCTTGTTTTTGGGTTCCTTGCTCCATGGAATTCCAGCGGACTGACCAGAACTCTTACTGAAAGATAGGAAGCTACACCTCATGAGTGGCCTAAAAGTCGCCATGCAGCCGGCCGTTATGCCTACGCCTATTTCCACCGTAGTCCAGATCGCAAAAGAAGTTGTCCGGTAGAGAAAGTCGCCTTTGTATTCCTTAAGACTAGAGGTGTAAGGAAGGCGAATAATGGTTGCCGTTGAGCCACTATTTACGATATTAGGACGTAAGTCGGAAAGAATAGAACATTGATTAGGCAAGTATGCTTATCAAGTAGTTCAGAGAGGGAATATGGTTGCTCACATCGCTGCAAACGCAATCACGGAAGCGACTATGACCTTCATACGCTTCTTCATCTGCAAGTCTTTCACGATAAAGATAGGCAGAGTACCAAAGGTCCAGTCGGCGAATGAGTTTAGGGCCGAGACAACATATGTAAAATTTGTGACCAGCGTAGGGGAGAGACAGATGCCAGTATGATTAGGGTCCAAGTCCCACCAGAACGATATGGGTTTGCACTGAAATATGACAAGGAAAGTACATCCGATTCCTAACACCCCTGAGGCCGCCATGATTATCCGAATGATCCAGACGTGGGCCGGAATGATTGTAATGCGTAACAAAAAGAGACCAACAGCGATTTTGAGGATAGAGGTTGCCAGGGGATAAAAGACTTCGCAAAAGAACCAGTAGCGAAGGGCCGTTTGGGCATTTCTGTCTGTAATTGCTTCACGATGTTGCCCGGTACCATGAGCTGCGCCGCCGAGTTGACATGATAAGTAGGCTGTGTAGAAGCATAGAGTAGCGACCATAATTTTATCATCTATTCCAAAGGCTTTCACTAAGAAGGTTCTGGAGTCAATATCAGAAGACAGCTGTGTACAGTAAGAAGGTGTGGGTCAGACCTAACGTAGCATCGGAGACCAACGGTGAGCCATGTCAAGACGAAGAAAGTCACAGCTACGCCAATAACCTGCCCGCTTCGATCATCCATGGTTCGAAATGTACTGTTGGTTCAAAATCAATTCTTGAGCCAACACAGGCCAAGCTGTAGACGGCACAGGCGAAGAGAACGTTGTGGAGGGCGGACCGATAACGACGGCGTTAAAACAAGGTTTTGAGGCAGCATTATAAAAGATGGGGGAAAGTGAACAATTCGATCAGGACCGCCATTCAGCAGAATTGGAAACATTACGCATTTGGGCAAATGGCGATCCCGAGTCAATCCGAATAAAGTCTGTGCTCTTAGCTTCAAACCTTAGCTCCTATCACATGTGTGGACGAAGTAGTATTTCTTAGTAATTATATCTTTATCCATTAGGGCCGTGTAAGGCCCTTCCTCATGCGTATTAGCGTATGGAAATAACACAGACCTTGTCCAGATTGATTTGTGGCGGATTTGATTGTCAACAAGTTATTGATTGTCAACAAGAGAACCTCTAACTAGGCTGCCTATGCCCATGCGCATCGAAGCGCATTCAAAACTCAATTAGTCTTAGCAGTGCGTATATGTTTCCAATTTCAGTAATGTTACAGCAGGCGCGAAAAGCCAGCTTTAAGATTTGCCTTCTAAACTTCGATGAGTTTACTTCGATGTCGCAGAGCTCTTTATTGATGAATAAAAACCTATATAGCTATCTAAACAGACAATTAGCTACCTAAAATTTGGCTTCTTCGATAAGTCACAGCAAAGGGGCTGGTATTTTGTGGAAGTGAGTTGCAAGTCCCGCTATCTCGCTAAGTAATGCTGCTCCTGGAGAATGTGCCGATCTAAGCGACGTACATTGTAATGACACCAGCGAAATATTATTGGAGGACGGTTTTAGGACTTACCAGATGAAACTGAGGCGCGGTTCCTGGAACGGCACCCCCTCACTACGGTCCAGTGCCGGTACAGCATCACACGCATATACGGTCTTGCATTACCGTGGTTGACCCACTCGATACCCCGCATGTCTGAGCAACCCATGCTAACACGTGCCTAATCACGCGAACTATACCCGTATTGACTTGTTCTGCAGTCATAAAACGCCACACTCAGCTCTGTTCAGATATTCCTATTCGTTAAGATGCATTGCTGACCCTTACACGTCGCGGAAGGAAACGTTTGCCCTGCAAACGCATAATCTCGTATTCAAGCTGGGGTATACAGATAGCTCCCCGTATGCAGAGGCGCGAGCAACACCTTTATACCCTTGTACTACTCCTTTATTCAATTGGCAATACATGTTCCCTGAGCCTTGTCAAAATCTCTACGAAACCGCTCACTGAGCAGACATCCCAGTATGGCTCATGTCAACAGCTTAGATGATCTCTTTGCTCGGAGTGGCGGTCTATATCCTCCTTCTTCTGTTATCAACTCCTGGCCTAGGCCAAATCACATCAATCCGGAGACAAGAGGTTGGGCAGTCCCGGTCACTCTAATTGTTCTTCTAGTGTTCACGGCCATTGTATATTCGGCGCGCATGTGGGCTCGCCTGATGTTAGCCAAAAACGCGGGACTGGACGACTTGTTGATATCGATTGCGATGATAATTGTTGTGGGATCGACAGTATCAGTCATTTTAGGTAAATAGACTATCATCAAGAATTCAAGAAACTCACCTCATATTTGACAGGAATTCGAACGTATGGCTTCCAATGGCATGCTTGGGATCAAAGTAAACGAACATCGATCACTACACGACAGGTAAGTATTCACCACTCGCAAAGCGGATAGCAAGCTTATTTGCGAGTAGATTACCCTAGCAATTGAAATCCTTTTTCTAGAATCCACAACGCTCATAAAAATCTCGATTCTCTGCTTCTACCGACGACTGACAAATGGTTCAATTTCGAAGATCTTTCTGTACTGGGTGTGGGCGTCGATTGCATCCGTTGTTTGCTACAGCGTGATATTCACATTCATTATCATATTTTCATACACACCTATCAAAGGCTATTGGCACCTTTTTGATCCTTCTTGGAGGCTTCAGAACGAACTTAAAAGTCTTGATGAAGGTGCAGTGATTGTGTCTGTCGCTGTTATTGGCACGCTGCAAGACCTTTTTATTTGCGCTTTACCAATATTACTAGTTTGGAACTTACAAGTCCCAACCAGCCAAAAAGCTGCATTGATAGGCATATTTGGACTAGGGATACTGTAAGTTGATCTACTGGAAGCTCAATTGGACTAGAATGCTCACTCGTGGGTTAGCACATGTGTCTGTGGCATCATGCGTACGTACTACGCCATCTACATTTACTATTACACCTACGACATCACATGGTACGCATTTTACGCCTGGATTTGGACAGCACTGGAGGCAGACCTTGGCATTATGTGTGCCTCTGCTCCAGCATTGAGAGTCTTCTTCCGTCGTTACTTTAGCCTTCCAACGAACCGTATCAGCAACTCTGACACCAACAAAAGGAGTGGACCATGGCGACTCATCGGAGATAAAAAGATGGATAGTGTGAGATACAAACCTGATATTGTACCTATGGACTGTATCAAAGTCAGCACTTGTCACCATGTCACTATCGAAGATCAAGAGGAGGTGTTGAGTCAAGCATGTGGTATGAGCACTTTAAACTTGACTGCTTTACCCTCGCCACTGTTAATAGATAAATCAAAGCAGTTTCGATACGCAGGGTGTCGAACAGTGTGTGCAGCAATCAGACCGCAGTCCGCCAGCACTCCGAGAAATGATAGTTTGGACACGGATATTGGTGTATATAATAGTAGCGACTGAAATTTTGTTTCTTTATTTGGTATATTAGGAAGTTTACGGGGGATATATTATACAGGTTATAAGCCATTAACTCCAATAATAGTAAACATGTGCCATGGCTGAGCCCTCATCCTCATCTACACCCTTCAGCGGCGAGAAGCAGCGGTCATAAACCGGCTCCAGCAAATGTGACGGGTTGGAGGCACGAGGAGGGTATTGATAACCTCTTCCTTGCACAGATCCTGAAAAAGCGAGCATTGCATGACCCTCGTGGCTGTCAACGATTAGCAGCCGATGTGTCCCTATGGTATGCGCCTTTTATGCTTGTTGAAGTGCTTTAACCACGTCATAGAAGCTTTCTTAAATTGTATCCGTTAAATTTAACCTCAAGGACCTAGTTGCGGGTTATGTCGTTATACCAGAAGCAGATATAGACCTTGCTAGCGAAAGATGAGTGCCAGGCTATGCGCTCTTCCTAATCCCAGATCTTTCTAACATGGCGACAACCCCCTGAGATTGTACAATATTTTGTAGCTCGGTACCTATTATACAACTTTTCATATATAATTTACCCGTGTACAACTACATAACATTTGCCTCTTCTTTTCAAGTGAAAGCAGAACGCACGCCATAAGTAAGCAACTTAGCAGAGTCTTCAAATCCTATGCAAGCTAGTCACCCGAAGCCAGTCGATCGCCTAACAAAAGTTCTACATCTATCAAGTTTTAAATGTGATGCCGTTACAACGTATTTCAGGAATTTGGAATTATCAAATTGCAAAGATATAGCTTCAGTAGATAACTGGCTCACCTAGGGTGGCCGGCTCGTATAGGAGTCAAGTTGCTATAAAATGGGTTATAAGTTCTGTTGTGAACAACGCGCCGTGACGTATTGGACCGTGCTGCTCGCGCTCTGGGTACAGCAACAGATTTCCACGCTCAACCTCCAGCCAGTGCGCTGGCCTTTGCAGTGTACTGTGCTCAATTAGACCATATAGCTGGTTCCTACGAACTTCCTTACTAAACAGTGGTCCGTCTAATAGATCACCTAGGCTACTGTTGCCCAGCCCCTTGCTTTTCCTCCACAAGTTCTATAGCTCTACGTCGATTCAGAATAGCAATCGTTCCATCTTCACCAGTCAATTACAGAGAATTCCATACGCGCACATAGTCCACCTCCATCTCCACCTTTGGCCCATCAATGGTCGTCGCATTAGGTTGACCAGGCCAGTTACCCCCGACAGCAACATTCAGCAACAAAAAGTGTCCTTTGTGCGCAACTGCCTCCCAAACACTCGAATCATTCACCCTTGACCCCGCAATCTCATGAACCTGTGAGCCATCGAGGAACCACCGGAGCTTCTCATCCCTCCAAGCCGCCGGCTGATGAGAGCCCGATTTAGAGGTACGATCAACCTCAAACCCTACAGTATGCCATTGGCACTTAGACCACGGCACGCCCCCATTTCCCAGCCCATTGTACTCCTCACAAGGACCACCCGGCGCCACGCCGCAGTGTAGTGTGTTATACGTGGCCGGTAGTCCGTTGAGCACTTCTAGGAAATCCCACTCTGAGGCCATGGGCCAATAAGTAAAGTTCCCGCGGAAGTCTTCACCGAGGGCCCAGAACGCATTCCAAATACCCTGCTGAACTTTTGAGTCGGCGCAACCCGTCTTGATGCGACTCTCGATATAGAGCTTGCCACCTGGAGCGGCGGCGAAGTCCTTGCGCTGCGTTTCAATGCGCGCAGAGGTCCAGGTGCCGTTTTTAGACTTGCGCGGCGTGATAACGAGGGTGTTGCTTTTTGTGATATGCACATTTTCGGGCGAGTCGGTGTAATATTGAGCTTCATTGTTGCCCCAGTTCGGCGCACCCCCGGGGTACGAGGTCCCGATGTCGAAAATCCAGTCAGATGATGAAGGGGATGGGAAACCTGGTGTTCGCAAAAATTCGTCAGCCCAGGTCAATTTGTAACCTAGGCGTATTGGTAGACTGAGGTCTGGTGCTCCACGTTGCACTGCTGCATGTCTATGCTGGTTGTTGTGGTGGCCCTGGGATGGTGCGCCCAGTGCACTTGTAGCAAAAGGCAAAATAACTAATAAAAATGACAACATATTGTTAATAGTAATGAACGACTAGAGATCACTATATCAATAGAATTCTCTGCAGCGGTAAAGACTGTAAAGTTGGATCTGCGGTGGATCTAGAGAGAGGAACATTATGTGCGTCGAGTCTCCTTTTGTATGAAGCAACTTTAGGGAAGGTAATCGTCGATTTGTCCGCTCTCGGTCGAATTTGGCCCTCCCTGCTTGTGTATAGATGGCCATAGCTTCTTAGTGGTTTGCTGAAATAACGCCGCAATTCTCCCGCTTCGGCCGGGGGATTTTGGGAGGATTGAGCTTCAAGGTGGTTTGGGGCTGAATTACGCCGAGAAACGATTGCAGGTAAGCTCGCTGTTGGGTCCGCGCACCGGCAACTACCTCAGCCGCCAATCTCATTAGCATGATATATGTGAGAATCTCAACTAGATGTAGCTAGTTCGGATTGCAAAGCGGCATGGGGGTAACATCCATCAGACAAGCTGATTACTAACACAATAAAAGTGCGCTCCTATAAAGAAATGCCAAGGGGCAATGAGAACTATTATATTACTTTCACTAATCAAGAAAATATCAAGTTGAACACAATAAGCCAGACGCGTTCATTATTCAAGATTCATACACAGGGAAATCTCATGAAATGTCGCAGGCCTCAGTATGTGAACGTCCTACAACCACTACGACTTCAAGACTCATAGCCGCTTGTGCGACGTTGAAGCTTCAGCTTATAAGACTGCCGCTACGGGTCCCTGAGGCTAGCTACAGCCTTGAAGATCCACACGCAGTCTATTGACAGCTCATTAACTATCGCGTTTTTAATCCGCCGTAAGTAAGGCGCGGGTCTTATACAATGCATTGGTCTACTCCTGTGATCGTCCTGCCTACGTATCCACCCAGACTGGCGATGCATCACAGGTTGATTTCGCTGATATCGAGCACATACAGGTCGTCTGAGAACTCAGCGTCCTTTGGAAGGAATCGTTCTCAGGTACGGCTTGTCCTCTTCAGATTGTTGCTGATTTGCCTAGAGCGTCTCGGGCACAATGCTGCTACAATGGTTGCGAACCTCGAGCTGCTGAGGTCTGGCAGCCGCGCTGTGGGACTGGGGGATCACCATGTCTAGACCCTAAAACCCGTAGCAATAGGAGCGTAGAAACCTTACGACTACAGTGCCTAGCTAAGTATTGAGGCCTAGCATTCGATAAGCTTCTTTTCCATTCTCCGTCAGGCCGAGCAGAACATACAGGTGTTCCCATAGATCGGTAGGTTTTAACTGCGGCTCAGAACAGAGCGCAATTAAAAAAGGCAGCAGTGGAGCCGCACCCGCCCCTTCGCCTGGACAGAACTTCCACTTCAAGCCCAGCTGGCGTTGCACGGCGCTGAACTTGTGACTGAACTTGAAATTTGCATTCTCTATTAGCGACACGCGGATGATAGGCAACATTACTGTGACAAACACAAATGCCTGTAACACCCGCGAGATGTCCAGCCACGGTCGCTGGGTCGAACGGCAACAGCGGTGTTGACGAGACTGTCACCTGCAAGATCCACATGCGACTCCAGTACGCCACGTTCAACAGCGTGTGCAGGGCCTGCAAGTCGGCCACAAGCACATTATCGATGGCCGCTTTGGTCATCTAAACTATGGGATTAGATATGGTGCATTGCACCGTGAGCGTGTTGAGCATACGCAGGCCAGCGAACGGGTTCCACATGCTGAACTGCGGGATAGTTTCGTTTACGCTTCGATAGAACCGCGTCATCATCTGCACCTGAAATCTTCGCTTCTCTACATTCTTCTGGCCGATGCATTGAATATCGACCCACTAGAATGCTATCCCGCCCATGGTTGACCGGCAGAGGTCTAGGAACGCGATGTGCAGGTTCTCTGTGGTGCCAGCGTCGATGCCGTTGATGCACGTTGAGACGCAGTATTGGATGACACCCAGAAGTGGAGGCCGGGAAGGTTGCGGTTAGCCTGCGCTGTGCGCCTTGATCCAGCGTTATAAAATACATGACCGGTGAACTGCTGCTTAGCTCATGCACTTCAAGGATTGACATATGCACTGCAAATGGCGTTCCATGTATATCCAGAACGCCATCACCAAACCGTATCCCAACCTGCCTACGATTATCTATGATTTTGGGAAGATTCGTGCAGAAGGTGCGTATGAGCCGGCTCGTTAGTGTGTACGATAGATTTGATCGTTTGCTGGTGGCCCTACAGGTTAAGATAAGGTAACCAGTAGCGGTGGTAGCGTAGTAAGACTGACGAAGCTCGCCTTGAAGTTCCGTGCTACTACCTCATTAGATGAATGGCGGCTCGCAGTAGCTTGCGAAGCGATCCCGCGCGTGGAACCTATATTCTCTGCACGATGATGATTATGCAATAACATTCGCACGCATAGCAACCACTCACCTCGCATTGCAGGCGAGGTTGACATCTGGCTTGGAGGGAATGGTAGCCTTGCATCATGCTTCGTATCTCGGTCCTGTGTAAGCAGGAACTCTTCTATGCGTTTATTTTATGAATAAGACCCTGGCTTCCAGGCTGCCTGCCTCGAGAAAAAGGGACGCCAGCTGCCAGGGTCGCAGGCTCTTTGGTTCCAGCTTTGGTGGTCGCCTTGTTGATTTACATTTCAAAGCAGTCATACTTTCTGAACCAGTAATCCGTGACTGAGCTTTAGCGAAACTTAGAACGTTATCGTTTTCTGTATTTCGAAGCAATCGCCGTATTAACCGAGTTCAGTCAGTATGAAGAAATTTGCCTACTCTTGAAATAAGGTCGCGGCCTAAACAAGCGAGTGGACGGCCGGAGATAACACTACCATCGTTCGATAGATGATATTCCTCCTTTAGCGATCTAGTATCCCACGTCAACTCCGAACGCGCCGTCTCAAGTGTCAACCAGCCCGTCCATGCTCTTGAAACATCGGACACGTACAAATGCTATTCTCTAAGTCTACAATCCGATCTTTTCCTTCTTCGTCAACACCTTTATCATCACTTCTCATTAGATTTCATCTATGCTGTAGCTAGGCATCAGGGACCATAATGGCTATGACTTTGTGATATAGACTAGGATTGCAAGGGTGAGGCGTTATCATCCTAACCAACCAACATCTTCATCAAGCCGTAATGAAACAATGAGACGGCTAGAATTTAAACTTTGCTTACGCATTTATTGAATATGTCTCTTCCCTTTCCGGTTAAGCATAATGTCATGGTGGCGGCTTGGTCATGCTTGGCGATACACCTCGCCATAGATGCCCTAAATGACCGAGGGCTATCTTATGTACCATCTTTTGAGAGAAGAATATATAAAGGCGAATTAAAGAGATCATAATATTTTCCTCATCACAACTTCTTGTCTACTTTGGAGTACTTCTCTAAACGTCTTGTGCGCTTCGGTTCACTCCCCGGTAAAATAATGTCACCTCCTGCCGCATCCTCCCTCGGAGGAGTTGATCCTTCTGCTCCTGGCAACATTATCCGCATCGCTCTTGCCTTAGAATCCCTTACCACAGTTGGTGCGGGTGCCTACTACATGTTCTTTCCACACCACTACTTGGTCCACGTAATGGGAGCTGCTGTTGCTCAAGTCACGACAACAGCAATACAATTTGCTCAGCAATTTGGTGCTGTGAACATTCTCGTAGGCGCCACCGTTGCACTCTTTATACCCAACACCAAGAATGCGATAGAATCCCGTCAGATACTATATTTTGTCATCTTAGTGTTTGAGCTTTTGTTCGTTCCGCTAGTATTATGGCAAGCGTTCATGATGGAGGGTGGCATGCCGAGAAAGTCGTTGTTGGCTACAGCGGGGCAGTTCGTGCCTTTCGTGATATGGCGAATTTTTATACTTGGTCGGAAGCCGGAGTGGTTTGGACGATATCAAGATGGGAGGAAGATGGATTAGGATGGCAACGGTTCCTATGGGCTGCTGAAGAAGGGATGAGCCATGATGTTGCTTTTGCTGTAAAAAGAACGCAGGGCAGAGTTGGGCTTGCGCCCTGTCGGAAGAGCGTGTATACTTCGGAATTACCGTCGGGACCGTAGTACGCTATAGAATTCGGTCGAGGTGTGCTCCTTCTACTAAACGTTGCGTCAAGTATGAAGACTTTGGGAGCTGAGTTTGCCCATCATCGCTAGTGGGTAATGTACAATAGCCATCCACTGCAATGCTCCTGGACCACGATTAAAGCAGGCTTTTATATTTCTGGATAGCGTTCAACGAACAAGAAGGATCTAAAAACAACGAAGAACAAATTTTCGAGGCGGACAGACTGTGCTATATGATTCACTTAGCTAGTTTGTATTCATCAATTCATCGTAGAAGACTTTAGCTATGGCAGGATGAACCTACAATGACGCCCTGATACCGAAAAAAAACCCCCCGTCATTCAAGCCGCAGCACTTAGGTCACAGAGTACAATGATATACCAAAAGATGAACACCAGTCATGGTAACTTTCATGAATTCGTTGCTAAACTGTCGTTAGGCTTTCAAAGTTACTTGATGAACTTTTATTTTTTATCTGGAGAAGTTGTAGTCTACTGTTCATCAAGCTCTGGATAGTGGCGATAGATTCCCATGGAGTAGTTCTGTCTTCTGTCGCTAGCCAGGTACTCCTTAATTCTAGGTCGTTCCTGGACGGCTTTGTAAAGCCTAAAGACACTATCGAACTCGCCACTCTTTTCCATGCGTGCCAAAGCCTTTGGGAAAGCAAACATGACGCCATCGAGACACTACAGAACTTAGCCTATCAGTCATGGACCACATATATAACTCACCTGGTAAAGGACTAAGTCGGCATATGTTAGCTGCCCACCATAGAGCCAAGGCCCTTCACCGCTAGCATCGCCCTTCAACACTCTTTCAAAGTAGCCAAGGAACTTTGGTAGTCTTCTTGCGATATAATCCTCAGTTTTGCGTTTGCTCTCCTCCTTCTGATCCTCATAGTATAATGACATTGAAATAGGATGATGTGTATCATGTGCCTCGTTACTAAGTCCATCCAGTGCTGTCAGAGCGAGTTGGTTGATATAATAGATTCCGTTACTGTTCTCCTCGAACCTGGGGGCTAAGCCTAGCCTCGGCCCTAAGTATAGTAGGATGTTCGGTGTCTGATAAATGAGCAAGTCGCCTTGCTTCAGGATCGGTGACGCAAAAGGAGGCGGGTTCAGCTCATCACCTATATCATTGTTGATCTGTGCCATATAGGCCATTGCGTAGTTCTTATTCAGTGCATGGTCAATATATCGGGCGCCGGCCTCCTCGAGAGCGAGACGAATGTGTTCACCGCGTCCGGGGATTCCAGGCCAGTAGATTAGCTCATAAGGGATATCTTTGGCAGAGATTGGAAGTTTTGAATCCAGCGACGCCATTGGTATATTTTCGAGGAAGCTTGATGAAGTAGAGTTTAACAAACCCAGGACAGCTAAAACTGTGGGTTCTTTGTAACATGCAGAGATGAAATAGTCGGTTGATGTTAGTGGCGTTGAGGGGGCAATCAGATTTTATTTGTAGGCTGGCTTGACGTATAATAGCGGGGTAAAAGAGGAGACCTTTCCGCATGGCAATGGCTCAGGAATGAAAGCCAGCAATTCTGCGACAGGAGTGGATCCTTAGGACTTTGTGACTCATACCACTCTACCTTTAATGACTCATCCATGGAATGGCTAACCAATGGTTCGCTGTCGAGTAGCGTAACGAACTTAAAGTACACAGTAAGCAGAATTAACAATTCATCAGCAGACACTAACAGCAGAGGTAGGACAAGTCGCCTATTCACCCACTAACATGGGCTCGCGGATCGTTTGTGTTCTTTGATTCACTAGTGTTGCTCGGAGAATACCGGTTACGCGTTTAACTGACTAACGAGATTTTGCTCTGAAACATCCGCCTGCAACTTGGCAACTTGGCATGGAAGAGACTGAGAGTGAAATATTGAGCTATATAGAATATTGTCTCAGCTCTCATTGGAACTTAAGGTAATAGATCGAGCAAAGTAAAGTCGCTTCAAATCAGGTCTCAAGAGCGCCAACTCAGGGCCATATTTATGTGAACATTCGTTAACAGTAGTCTCAAATAAGGGCCGGGGAGTGAGATGAACACGCCTGCACAGAGCATGGAAGCACCTGCTCATAACAACGGCATATGGAAAAAAAAATTAGCGCCATCTTCTGTGCGCGCTGTGGAATGTAATGTTTGGGACAACGTCCCTGCTCCGCCTCATTTTGAATCTCCATTTAAAGTTGGACATCTCATGAAAGGTTTTCTGCCATTCTGCATTCCCTTGCCGTAGGATGTAACCTTTTAACTCCTCTTCCAGTGAACTGTATCTTAATCAAGAACGCCATGAAAAGGATTAGCACCGGTTATTATATGTTTACCAGCGGTGGTGTTCTTGTTACGGTATTGAGAGCTCTAATATGGGGGCCCCTCTTATGTACCTTAGTCGGTTTGAATTAGAGACAATCTCAGGATCCAGTATCCACCACCAATCTTTGAAGGTGACCTGGCCGACTTCCCAGCTCTTTGCATCATATCCATGCTCATTTGTATCTAATGTAAGGCGAAGTCCTTCTGACTCGTCATCAAACCCTTGAATTAGTCGCATAATAGCCATAGAGCCTCTCGCGATTGGCGGTCTAAGCTGGTCAGGCTGACTGAAAAGACAGATAAGTCTTGTCCTTACTGATGGCCAAGGAATGACGTCTATTACTGGGTAGTGTGGTACTAAGAGCTGTGCTTCCGTTGGGCGCAAGTCTTCAGGTAGGTCTCCTAACGAACCTGGAATTTTCGATACGTCTAGGACCCGGCTTACAGTGAGGTCTAAAAACTCATCCGCGAGACCAAGCATGTGTGCAATCCGAAGTGAGGCCTCCATAGTTTTAAGAGTTGGAATATCAATTGCATGCTCGCATGGAAATGTGAACTGGGAAGTTTCTATATCTTGAAGTTCTGCAGATATTTGGGAATCAGACGTTGACGAAACGCTTTGAGAAGTACTGCCTACAGACCAATCCAGTAAGCATAACTGCACAGGAGGTATGACTTTAGAATTGCTAGGGCATACCATACGGTAGAAGTGCGTTGATTCCAAAATGATCCCTCACATATGATGATGAACTTTCTGAGGTGGTTAACGTCGACTGAGACGGCGTAAGGCATACACCGGACGAGTTAGAAGCGCCAATCATAAAATCTGAATACAGATAATATAGAGGGTCGTTGGGCGTGGTAGAGTTTTCTGGCCTCGGAAGTGGAGATTGCTTTGGGTGCTGAAGCTGTATCTCCCCACCGGAAGAATACATTGAATTCGTACCGCCCACTTTGGCGTCAAGTCTCGTTTCCAGAAATTGCAACCGCTCTCGCTTACGCTGACCTAAACAGAGTGAGTACGAGACAGAAAGTGAAATTCGTGGATTCATTACGATATCTCCGCTGGGCGAGCACATTGAGCATTCGCTGGCGGTCCGGCCCATGCGGAACGGAGGATTGTTGGGATGACATTGTGCTTCTCGTTATGTCAAGGCTGCGAGAGCGAAAGCGAAATTGAAGTGAGTGCATGATGATGATCAAATGAAATGGTGGAAATGTTAGCATTTAAACTTTGACCACGCACTAACTACATGCGCTTTCCCCCTTTTGGATTAATCATAACGTTATGGCCGCAAGCGTAAACATGTGCGGGGAGAGTTGATTGACGGTGAAGGATCATTGAGCTGGGGCCGTTTTGCCGACCCACAGTGAACATCGAAAAAGGAATCATGAGGCAAAAAAAGGTACAGAATACTTCTGGGCGAAATAGTTATTCGGCTTGGTATTTGTCTCCAACCAACAGCACCACCGCGCAGCCACAATACATCACTACATCATATCGTAACCCTATAAAACCTTAGGATCGTTGATTTATAGTACTTAGCTACTCCTTTAAAGATGTCTGAATATGTGGTCGGTGAGCAGTGAAAGTCTATTATGGAAACTGCCGTGTGGATGTCACGATCAAACCCTCCCACTTCCCACATCTTAAGCCTTCCCGTTACCCTCACGAGAGCCCTAGCACGCTATTTCTGCATTGAAAAACCATAAGCGTCATCAAAGATGACCAAGAACACTTTGGGGATGTCCAATCCTCATTAGGACTGCGTTACACGCAATCAAAAACTACGTCAGAGCAACAGAAGCCATCTCAGTTGCCTTATCCTGATGAAATAGGCTACGAAGCTCAACATTCTCAGCCTCTAGGCCACCTAACTCAGCTGGAAACATGGCTTGGAGCTGATCTTTTGCGCCTATACTAAGCAGAACTGGTTCGTCCAATGCCTCTATCACCGTTGTCATGATCTTTTTCTTACGAACGCGCTTGGGCTGGGGCTGAGGCTGATTCGTCAGCTGTGATGGCTCGGGGGTCTACTACAATGATAGCGCATGCTCAAAAGCAGGTGGGTCGCGAGGTTCGACAGAGAGACGTTTGCCAAACTTTGACTTCGATAGAACTCTCGACGTAGCACCTCAAGGACGTCCCTTTGACTTGGCCTTGAGCGGATCGAGCAGCCAAAGGAGCTCCTCGTCGGCGCCAAAGTCCTCTCCTTTGGCTTGGGGCAGTTCGAGCCACCAGTGTCGATCGCTATATTGATGACCTAATGGAGAAAACTGCCGTCTTGCCTTTGTAACTGCGAGTTCACGTATCTTGTGGTCAGTAAAATGTTTCAGAGGCAGGCCAAACTTAGCTGCAAACGCTCCAAACCGTGCATTAGAGGTACTGTATGCATCTGGGAAAGCTGAGCTGAGCTGTTCCTTCATCAACCTCAATGTTTCATGGAAGATCTTTCGCCTCAGATATACAAGCTCCTCATTGTTAGCGTGATTTAGCACCTTCGCAACACTATGAGCGACGCCAGCCTCAAGCTCATGATGCTGCTCGTTTAGGATAAGACGAATAGCGTTGGCGACGTAAAGGATGTGTGTTTGAGGGCCCAAAAATACTTGTCCTGGGATACATTCCCGTACTTGCTGCCATGCAAATTGTTTACATATTCTTGATATGCTGAACAGGTCATACATTGGAGTGTGAATAATCCGATAAGGAAAGCATGTTTAACCCCGAACCCTAGAACATTGATAATCACGAAAATTCCGGAGCTCTGACCCTGGAACTTAGTATTTGTGGAGAGTGTGACTAGTCCAAAAAGGGAAAAAAAGTCATCACGGCGAGTCATGGCCCGGTGTTGGGAATGATAAAGCGCGAGGAAAGGACAGAACATGACATCATATGAATTGATCTTAACCTATAAAGCATTTATAAGGGAGCGGTGTAAGTTTTCAGTCCAGCTTATCGCCGGAAAGGGTGTCTGAAGAGTACGGTGATTTGTAAGTCATGGTCTCTGCTCTCCTGCAATGAGACCCACGGCGCCGTGGAGGCGTCCTAAGTAAGGTGACTATATAAGTGAACGATTTTCCCGTCCTGCTTTAACTCAATTTTCTAGAATCCAGCTCCTTGATACCACATCAGCCCTCCTCGTGATACCTGAGCAAGTCTTGTTCCTCTTCCCATCTATTAGAATCCCTCGCCAACGCAATTATGTCGCGCTACGCTGAAGCCCATGCTAAGCCAAACGGCCCTGGTGACGCGCGCCCGACTGCTCTGCAAATCATCAAGGATGAGGGAGCGGAAGGCAAGCTCAAGGGCGAGGTCATTGTCATCACTGGCACGTCTTCTGGCATCGGCATCGAAACCACTCGCGCCCTGGCCGCCACTGGCGCCACCCTCTTCCTCACAGCTCGAGACGTCGCCAAGGCCCGATCCGCCCTCGCAGGCATCTTCGAACCTTCTCGCATGGAGATAATCGAGATGGACCAGGCCGCCCTCTCTTCCGTCCGGGCTGCCGCCGCCGCCATTCTCGCCAAGACGTCCAAGATCCACCTTCTCGTGAACAATGCCGGCATCATGGCCATCCCCGATCTCCGCCTAACCGCCGATGGCCACGAACTCCAGTTCGGCACAAACCATCTCTCGCACTTCCTATTCTACAAGCTCTTAGAACCCGCTCTCCTCGCCGCAGCCTCCCCCGACCTCCCGTCTCGCGTCGTCAGTCTCGCTTCCTCGGCCCACAACGTCCACGGGATCAATGAGCCCGACAACTACGACTTCCAGAAGGGTGGCTATGACCCCAGTGTGGCCTATGGCCAATCCAAGACGGCGAACATCTACATGGCCAACGAGATCGAGCGTCGCTATGGCACGCGCCACCTACACTCCACGAGCATTCAACCCGGCATTGTCCAGACCGGGTTGACGCAGCACATGCCGCCAGATGCCTTCAAAGGGATGGAGTTCTTGTACCCGACCATGAAGAGCGTTGAGCAGGGTGCCGCAACATCGGTGTGGGCGGCCGTCGGCAAGGCATGGGAACACCAGGGCGGCAAGTACCTCGTCAACTGCGCTGTGGCGGAGCCGTATGTGGAAGGGGATCTCAAGTTTGCTGCGGATGGGTATGCCCCGCACGCCTATGATGTAGACATGGCAAAGAGGCTGTGGAAGGACTCGCTCAAGCTGGTAGGATTGCCGGACGAGGAGTAAGGAATTAAGCGGGTGCGGCCCTACGTATATAGTCAAACTCGTGATTGGCTCTGATGAATACATACATATGAATTCAGGGAGCCATACAATGCGTGGTACTCTAATGATTTACATGTAGCGAGATCACTTCACGTCCGTTAACTAGACTATCTCTCGCATCCATTGCATTACTGTCCATAACCTTGCAATATGAAGCTCTAATATCACCACCCTCAGGCCCCTAAAGACCTTGATTGTCCGTCTTTTCATCCTGAAGCGAGGGTAGTTGAAGTTGGTTGTGCAATAGGTGTGCATCATGCGCCTCAACATCCAGAAATTTGCCTACGAGACCATGTCAACCTCCGCGGCGAGTCGCAGCTCTTCAGACCGACAAAAATGTGTTTTCAGCGACAGGTAGAACAAGTTTTTGTTGCCCACCAGCCGGCCATCTGTTGCTTGCTTTGAGACTTGTTCGGCATAGCGCTATCCTTTCGATCTAGAGAGGCAGATAGGTTCCTCTCCTCGCATCTGCCTCCAGCGGTTACTAGATTCAACCAAGTCGTCGCATCCCTCCACAGCCCACGACCACTTCGTAAAAAAGGCGGGGGTGGCCTCCCAGCTCTGCATGTGGTGCGGTTCGCCCCAAACAATAAGTCCCTTGCGCCCCGCAGTGACCTCGTCCTCGTCACGTCCGGTTGTGAGGGGCAGGGTCCGCTTGGGTTTGGGGTCGGAGACGGTGAAAGAGACGGGCGTGCCTCCTCGCTTTTGAGCCGGCGTGGCACTCATGAGCTCACCGATAAGGTCCTGTAGCAACTCCCAGTGATCGAAGCGTCCTTCACGCCTTATAAGATTGTCACGGACGCAGGGGAAGGGAAGGAGGTTGATCCAGAGCGAGTGCAAGCGGGTTTGCTGGAGGCGGGTTGGGACGAGGGAGAGAGGGATATTAGGGTTCAGGGGGTAGACGCATGTGTCGTCACGATAAGGACCGCTGATGGGACACGTAGTTGGGGACAGAGGGTAATCGGTCCTGCCGGTAAGAAGAGTATTGAGGGTGCGCTTGTTAGAGACAAATGCACGGAAGACATTATACTGGACGAGATGTAGGAGGTGATCGGTTGAGAGGGGGAAGATGAAGGCCGGGGGGGTTAGGGACGTCTGGGCATGGACTGCGGCGGTGGGTGGTAGCCCTCGGAGGACTTTGGCGCGTTCGGGTGTGAAGATTGATGTACTGACGCGAGTATGAGGCGGTCGAGTGGAAATGTTCGCAGCGGCTGTGCCTTTCGATTCTGACGAGGCGCCCGGGGGTGGACAATCATCAAATTCGTCGAGGCGCCAGCGCCTGACACGGAACGGGCGCGACGTCTGTACAGCAACCGGGTCTTGCTCCCTAATCCGCATTCCTTCGACGCTTATGAGACTAGCCAGGGGTAGGACATTGGGGGAAAGGCTCACGGTGTGCTCTTTGGTTCTTCCGGTTTTGCACCTTCCTGCGCTGCTTGTTGGCCGTGGCCTCGGCCTCGGCCTCGACGTCAACGTGTTTGGGGTAATCGCCGACTCTGTTGGCTTCGCCCTCACTCAAGGCTGAAGAAAGCAGAGGGACAGAGTTTTCCATTATCCCCAGTCATTGGACATGCACTTCTGTGTCGCTGTGGGCGAAACGTAGCGGTGAGCAGTGAAGAAAGTAATTCAACAGGGCCAGGTCTTCGCAGTCGAAATGTGTCGTGCACTGAACAATGTCGATCAACGTGAGCTAGACATGGGCACGTACCATGCATGAACCCCACCCAGTAGGCTAGGCAGGAGGAGGAGGAAACTAACATCGAGCGGAGCGGACCTGGGATAGAATGTGGTTGCAGGTAGCCAGTACCAATGTGGCTTGCCAAGGATGTTAGCGTTAGTAAGCCAAGCTTTTAGCGTGGTGGGGCTGACTGTTTGCACCGATCAAACCTCGAAAACTCGGGATCTGAAAAGGTAAAAAAATGTCATCACGACGAGTTATAGATCTGTGACGGAATGTTGAATAGCGGTACACGAGATTCTATTGGTTAATCTTCTGTGCGGAGCATCATTCAAAGGACGGCGTTAACTTATGGATTTACTCCTATTGCCGGGAAGCACTGTGGCTCGAAGTTAGGCAAGGAGACGAGGTTGACGTGAGATAGTAATGATATCGTTCCTCATCGACCTTAAATAGGTGGTAATTAAGCACAAAATGATGTGCAATCACTGCTCTCTTGTTCTGCTACACCACTGTCTTCAACTCCATCTGACTTTCCAAAGAACCCGACAACTTGCATCATCATGGCTTCAAATTCTTCCTCAACGAACCTTAAAGAGCGCATTGAAGCTACAGCCCGAGCATTCTTGTCAGCGTACGAAGAGGGTGCAGCCCAACAGGACGCCTCTATCATCAATCGCAACGTTACAGCGGACTGCACCCGACACCTACTTCCCGCGTCCGTACCCCAAGCCTTTGGCCTACCAGCAGACTTCTTTTTCGACACATCAAAGTATCAGGAGGCATTTGCGAAGGATATTAAAGTGTTGAAATTCGGGAACGCCATCATGGCGAACTTGGTCATCGATACTGAGGCCCGCCGAGCCGCTTTCACTTCTATCGCAGAGGTGCACCCTAACAGCGGAGAGTCATATCCCTCCGAGTTCGCTTGGTTCTTGTACTTCAACGAAGATGGATCCAAAGTTAAGAAGGTGGTTGAGTTCTGCGATAAGGACGTGATCTTGAAGATGGCAAACACAGCTGCCTAGTTTTGATCGGTGCAATACTGAGTTGGAGGACCATCTCCACGGGCCTTATCTAATTTAAACCCAAAATATATGTTTCGCCTCTACGAAGCGAGATTTCAGCTGCTTTTGTTGTCCTATTCTGCATCTTGCGAAGAGCTGAGACCACTTCAATGTCCAGCCTATCTAGCTCTATTTTAGCACCTTCTTGCTTAACTTTGCTAAGCTGAGACTCATATTTGATCTTTTTTTGCGGAGAGTAGCTGCCGAACCTTTTGGTGCGAGCAAAGTACTGCATATTGCCCCCTTAAAAGTGTGCTTTCGGCTAGACCTCCATAGTTGCCTCATGCCTGAAGGAACTGTGTTTACATTCAACTGTGTTTTAAGTTGTGGAAGAATTCTAACTGACAGCGCGCCCGTGTTTACATCTGAGAGCAAGATGAGCAGCCACTACAAAGGTAGTGATTGTTGCTACTGATGACTAGACTTGATCACCCAAGCAAAAGTAAGAAAAATTTCATCGCAACATTTAACTATAACGAGAAAAGAGAACCGCACCCGCATGCCTGTCAATCAATCGACCTTTGCGCCATCAGTACCCCACGGAGGCTGTTCTTGCCAGATCCGCTTCCCCGGGGCATCCACGCGCCTCTTAATCTCCACTAGAAGCTGGTATTCCATATCACTCTCAAAATACATAGCATTATCCATTGACGTGACAATACTTCGAATACGTGCTAGAATCTCATCTGCACGCTGCATTTTCGACTCAACTGCTTCTCTATTTCGCGTCTCTCTGCTACTTCTCCATATTTGTGAATCAAGATCTGCACGCAATATAATGAGTTCTTGGAGTTCGCGAAGCTCCTCTGGTTTCACCACGCCGGCACGGAGATCACCACGTAGCAGACCACTGTCGTTGGATACATGAATCTCGCCGAACGCAGCTGTAGCTGATGTGAGCCGAACACATGGACTTTCATGTTTTGGCATTGATATAGGCTCCTTCATTGAAGACGAGAAGGCTTGATCTTCGCGGATCGTACCTCCATGAGATCGTACTTCGTCTCTACCCGCCTTGGCTATGGAGCCAGCACTCTGTACTGATATGTTCGACCGTCGAAGCGAAACATTGTCTAAACTCATTTTCTCCAGTACACCTCGATTCGTTTTCTCTAGCTGCGAGGTGCTGTGCCTAGTTGCCATGAGTCAGTTAAGGATATCTGGTTCAAGAACAATATCGCAAACAACTTACAAGTGGACACTCTGCATAAGGAGAGTCATTGAAATAGCAAGCCCTTCCATCTGCTTCAGGTAACCTCTCATCTCTCCGTCACTCCACATGACTTTCAGTCGAATCAAAAATCCTGGTTGAAAAATTGTGGACGAACCCCTTTTAATCTTCGCAATGCGCATGTACAAAGATGAGTAAATTGAAGCGCAAACAGCGAGGGATTCATCAAACGATTTGAGAAGACTTGGCTGATGTCTACATTGACGTGCTAATGCGCTTTCTTCATCTAAGCACATGTCCTGAATTTGTGAGAGTGCAGTCGTGATCGTGACTGACTCTGCACACAGCCACTCGATAGTCTTGCGAACATGTTTGTATTGGTCTCGTAGTTCCCTTAACGCTGCGAAGGTATTGCGAGAAGCGATAAGTAAGGGTAGAATTGCAGAAGCTATTGAGATTAAGTCCATAGTGCAAGGGTAACGTTATTTTGGGCAAGTCATCATGGGATGTGATCAGGCTAGGCGGGGTACAGGGCTAGATAGCCGTTTAACATCACGTGATTTCAGCTCTTCAGGTGCCTCGATTGTCTAACGAAACGCCATCGGATAGATAGCTTTCAGCGGTAATACTAAATTCAAGATACTCTTCGCTAATATGGGCTTGCCCAAGTGATCTCATTGTGAGCATTCCTCCCAGACTGGCAGCATCAGCTGACCTTTCTCTCTCGCCAGTAAACGCCAGCCTCAAAAAAATTGCCGAAGATATCAACCCTTAACTCCACATCAGTTATGTAGACAATTGTGTCGCCAAAGCTGCTGATTCGTTGTTCAAAACTAGACAAAGGAAGGCGCGAAAGGTCCCATTCGAGGGTACGTGCAACACAAATATCTGCAAATGTTAGCAAGCTTATTTCGTGACAGTCTATTGCAGCGCGAACCGGATTTGAGCGGCCGTGGTTCTGAGAGGTTGTCAGAGCAAGATAAGACCTTGATTAGACCTCTACGGGGACATGTGGCCTGGAAGTGCAATTTTAGGGGCAATGAATGTTTTGTTGAGCAACGTCCGTAGGTGAGGTCATCGTTTTTGATGAACCAGTGGACATATCCATTGGTATCGTCGTCCAAGAATACCCGCTCGAGTTCGTTACGACTGGAGCTCGCCAGTAGTTCAGATGAGTGGTCTCCAACAAAGATACCGTAGTTGTGTGAGCCGTGTGCGAGCTCTGCTTGAAAATTTGGTCGCATTTCCATGCCATATAGGACAGCGCCGAGCGTGGTTGCTTTCCACGCAGAGTAGGGCTGACGAACTGTAAGATTCTCCCTCCTCAATTCTATACTGACCTCCTTGAGAACATATTGGAGTTCAGAATACTCTCCGACTAAGATCAATGTCTGAGATTGTGAGCTAACGAATTTACATGCATATACTTTGCGTACTTTGAGATCTAGGAAATGTTTCCGAGCGTGACTTATCTGATCCTTGATGCACGTCACGACTTCATCGATCAAAGTATGGTAGAATGTACACATGACTGAGCTGCGAAAGTCAGCCCGATGCCCCAAACGGAAAGAATGCAGTACCCAGGTATCGTAATGTATCCATCCTCCTCTACGAACTCGGGACTTTCAGCCAGGCAAAAAGAGGTGCCCGGTGAGCCGTCATACGCTCTCTTGAGAGTCTCGAACTCCTTCAATATTTTCCTCATGCCGCTCTCAGAGTCTGTGTACATGTTCTTGGTTAGCCGAGAATATCTCTCATCGCCCAGAATCGTCCGCAACCACTCTTGCAATGCTGTAGTAATAGGGTCGGCAGAGAATTTGAGCGCTGGAATAATTAGTCTCTGTCGTGCTACATCTACAACGGTGGCCGGACATGCCTGTACAATCTCCTATAACATCCCATTCGGAGTTAGGTTTGATGCAAAATAGCTGAGCGGACTTAAGTTGGCACGTATTAGACTGTGTATGGCCTTAATTTTACGCACATACGCACCGTTCTTAAAGGCTTAATGTCGCAGACAATAGCTCCGCCCAAAACCTTAACCAATGTCAGTATCGCCATCAAAACACTCCAAAGCCGCTGTGCGGTAAGCGGTGCTTGCCTCGTTACCCATCGAACGGCACCAACGTGCCACATACCTTGCGGCAGCTTCATGCTCGTTGACCATGGCGGAACGAAGGTATGGAAAGTTGGTTGTATTGAAACCCACTTCAGTTGCCGCCCGGTAGAGCTCGCTCCTTGTGCTGTACGACCATACCTACACAAGCATTAGTGTAAGTGTTCGTAAGTGTGATATCAGAGTTATACAGTCTGCGCAACCAGGATAAACTCTATATGAAGTAGCTGGAGCATATCCTGACTAAATCTGCATTTGAAAAAGTCAACCACACATTGGAACACTTCCAATAGGTGTATTCGTGCCATCTGCTGTGATTTTTCAAACTCCGATCCCAAGTGGCCGGTAGAGGCTTTCCTCTTCTCGAAGTCTAGATCATTTACATGTTCGAGTGCTTCTAGGATATATCGAAGTTCAGTTTTGCTATCTCCAACCTCGAGCCTTGCTATGACGTTAGGAATCATTCTTGCATTAGATACGCCACGTGCTCCAAACTCTAATACCGGTGAATATGATATTGAGGCAGGAAACCCTTCATTGCATGGATGCCGCTGGTCTAGCAGGATTTGAACATCGTTCAAGTCCAATCGACTGCCTTCAGCTTCAGCAAACGCCACGTCTAAGGGTTGAGATGTAAGCCGACATAAGCAAGTCTGCAGTCATACTAACATGTATAATCAGAGTCGCAATTCAATGTCAAAACGAGTCGAAATGATTTGCTATGATCTGACTCCATCTCTTCTCTGGAAACTGACTTCACGTTTGTCACGTGACCAAGGTCTTCGCTACGGTCTGACTCCATTTCGCGATTCTCGTGCGTCTTATATAAGGTCAGGAAAGCTTGCAATGCAAACACTATAGAGACGAAGTGCAATCGGCCTGGTCGCAAAGTAAATTTCATCGAAAGCTTTACCCCGCACTATTCGTGGCTGTATGAGGCTTGCTTTGGCTGATTCTAATTGGTGAATGCTGTCAGATGCAACACGATCTTTTATTTGGGATCTCATACATTGCCGTACGATTGAACGATATGTATGCTGATCATGTTGAACCAATTTAATGGGTTTTTATGATGTCGATGAGGATTCGCAGTGCAAGGAACGGGCATGCTGTAGTAGTTTCTACATTCGGATGCGTCTAATCGTGCATTTAGGAGACTCTTTAATCTGCAACCTCTATGAGCTGTAGGCCGCTACGGGTATCGCGTATCTAAACAATACCTTTTCGTTTACTTCACTTGAGATAAGATTGCTAGAAACAGGTGGTTTGAGGCTTCTTACATTTTGTCTATATTACATGAAGCCTAAAGGAAATATCTACGCGTTGAACTCTAGACATATATTTAACCTCGATTAAGAGAGATTTCAATTACTATAACTATCCCATATGGTATCTTATAAAGAGTTAAAACCTCTTTAAGGCTTAACATATTGAGCTTTGCACAGATTAAGATAAAGTAGAGACAACTATTAGTAGATAAAGCTCATTGATCTTAACGCTGTTATTTATATCTAGGGTCTCTTCATTCAAGGCAAGAGCAAGAGAGGAGTGAAAAATCTTGTAGCTGGAGAGCCAGGGGTGAGCTATCAACCTGTACTTCTACTTAACTTCTCTAGGCTGAGACTTGAGTTTGACTGTTTTTAGGAGATAGTAGCTGTTAACTCTTAAGTGGCTAGTAGGTAGTGCATGTGTCCTCTCTAAATTTAGTATATTTTATGGTAAGACTAAACATCTGTGATATCATTATCGATGTACTATAAATATTCTCTACGGACTGTTGGTAGTAATAGCTGAATGAGAAAGTCGACGCTGGTAAGCCCATTGCCCGGCGATAATGCGCAAATCCGTCTTGGAAGTTGTTTGCAGCTGTATACGCACCATGCGTAGCCAAATAATATACAGACAGTAGCGATGTAGTCATAACAAAGAAATCAAGCTTTATTGATGCGCCGCCTTGTGTAAGTTCTTAGTACCCTGGGCCTTGGCCGCCAGACTTTCGCGCCATCGCCTGACTGAAAGCTTATTGAATGAAAGCTTGTGCCATAACACGGCTGCGTGCACGACACCCTTTATCGAGCGGTTTGACAAAGTCTTTGATATGACACTGTTGAGTTGAGCCATCTCAGTCACATCGCAGACCACTGGCTGCACATCACACCTCGGCTGGAGAGACTCTTGATAAGACTCTGCGCATCAGGGACGCTATCAATGGGACGCTGAGACAGGAGAAGTAGATGCATTGCACCGCGGTCAACCATCCACTGCATAATGGACTGTCCCAGGCCGCCCAGCGCGTCTGTAATAATGTAGCGTGCTTCGGCATCAAACTTGGCCGTTACAACTGGCGAAAGCATCTTTATTTCAGACTCGATGCTTGTGAAGGTTAACACTAGTTTGCCCGAGTGCCCGCTCGGCTTGGAGAAATCCGCTAGCATCCGCGGCAGACCAGTGGCATCTGTGGAACATTACCGAATAGTCGTGGAGGCTTTATCAGCCCTTGACGGAGATACCTCTTGAAAGTATACAGTAATTTTCGACCGAGGTATGGGGCTGAGTTGATCAATATGGCGGGTCGACAGGGGAGAAGGTGGCGTTCTTCTGGGACAGCAAGCCCATATCAATCGAACTGACTGCCTGTGCACTCTGACCCTCGATACGCTTGTGTGTATCAGATGTCCTAACGGTCCTAGGAATTGAGGTGCCTAGTACAAGAACTCCAAATTGGTTCGGGCAATATTTAGGATAACGTCGAACCCATCACTCTGGGTAGCGGCCGCCGCTCAACGTAGATCTGAAACGAAGATATGCGACGGTCCCATGCCGGTCTCCGTGGCTAGGAAGACAGCCTTTTCGAGCGTTTCTACGATGGCAAACACATCTGCGCCCTTTGGTTTTGCTAGAATGATAGCTGCAAGGCCGGTATGGGTTGTTGCTCATTGGACTAGCACTGTATTGCCATTCCACGTCTCTGTCGGCATGTGCACGATGCGCTCTAGGGCATAAATAACCGTCACGTACGCGTGTGGTGCAGTCGCCATTTGTACAGGATCGTCGTTGCTCTGTAGGATGAGCGCCAGCACACCCTGGACGCGTGCATAGTTGCCGACACGAAACTGTCCACCGCTCAACCCTGGAGATGGCTTCGACGCCTACTCGGTCGTGCCTGCGAGTGACGAACGCCCGGCTTAACATAGTCCGGGAACAGCGTGTGCACGTGATCAATACTGCAATGTGCATTCGCGCGTCATAGCCAAACGAATTAATGCAGACGCGCTGCACCTGACCGCGGGGCCATGGAGTCAGGTCCTGGGCGACCCGGGCCGCTGTGCACTCGAAGTCGATATTTGGGTTGAGGATGTCGAGGTCGAAGACAGGGGGGATGGCTTCGTGCTCCGGGGTGTCTGCGAAGGGCAGGTTCCCGGCGTTGCGGTACGCTTCTCGGATGACAGCTTGGGCGGGTGATACCTCCCGTCCGCCCGTTGGCGTTTATGGCAGAGCCCCGCACTAGCGGCCGCATAGGCGACCCGTCTGCCGCCGCTGCCGACGCGCGCTTGAGGTAGATGGCGCCATAGCCCTCACCACCGGGCGTACCCCTCAGCCCTGGCGTCAAAGGCATAGGACCTGCCCGAGGCCGACAGCGCGCCCAGTTTATCCAGCGCAATCTGCACGCGCCGTCCTACCTTCGCCCGTTGAGTTTGAACATATGGCGGATGCGGTTCGCGAGAACTCGTGCCAGCACCTGTAAACGCATTATGGTCTCCGATAGTCCCAGTCGCGCGACTGCATCATCTAGTAGTTTAGACAAAAGTTACGGACAAAGACCCCCTTGCGGGTCCCAGACACGTTCTCCCACGTCTCGCCAGCGTTCCCAAAAGCTTCAGAAGTCACCTCGAGCACTTTCCGCTGCGACGGGTTCATTGTCTCGACCTTAATGACAGACCTGTTGACAACCGCATAAAGTTTAGTCGAGGTGGGATAGCTCCTGCGAATTTGATAGCAATCAATAATTAGGAGCTGGCTCAATATTCAAAGTCTGCCGTGATACACAAGCTGTTTCCAATTAACCTCATCTGCGCTGTTCGTTCGGAGGTTTTGGGAAGAACGGCAACGAAACGTATTTCCAGGGTAATCTCACAAGAGGCGGAGATAAGCTAGCGAACACTATGAACCCAACACAGTAGCCGAGCATATCTGTAAAACCGGCCAGCTTCGCCGAGCCCTATGAGGAAGAGCCCCATCGTTATTGCGATAGAGCCCTAGCTAGCCCTAAGCCTATTAAGGGAATACAAGATTAATAATAGAAGTTCCTTTATATAACAATTATCTGCCACCTCACTAGCTAAGAAGGATGTGAGGAGCTTGACACTTTGGTAAGAGAATTCTAGAGGTACCCAATAGTGTAGCTTAGAACAGTACTGCTTCTTGGTGCTATTAAAGTCCGAGTGGATTTTGATGCAAACCCGGGCGCATTCAGGGGTTTCATTTGCCAGCGTGCGTCTTCCCCACTGCTGGTGGAGACCACCTCCTACTAGCGCTCAGCAAAGCTAGTAACCCTTTTCAGGTAAGTCGATTGGCTGGGCCACCTCCAGGCTGCGAGACTTTTCATAGCCGTAGTTCCACAAAATCAGCGCCATCCCAAGACTTAATGCTCGGCCCTGCGGGAACATTGCCACGTTGGTTGAAAAAGGAATTCTCTCCCTTGCGTGAATTTCCGACTATATTGATTATACCTTGCTTTTGGCCTTGTCATGAATCAGGGCTCGAGTATCTTATTTCCAACTTCTGATGGCGAGAATTGGAAGCAGCATTCGCAACTACCGATCTTTGTGGCAGAACGCTGGAAGTTTCATTCGTCAACTTAAGCCCAATAGAAAGTGGAAAGATCGAGTGTCAGAGAATAGCATGAATGATGAAGGCTAAGTCAGTCAGTTTCCAGTACATGAGCTGCCATCGCAGCATAATCGCACGAGAAGTGAGTTTTTTGGAAGCCAATTCCACACTTGTTCAAGTTGCCAAGATCTTGTCTTTGTTTGCACCCTTGGAAATATTGCCCTCCACTGTGAATTGGTGCCGATGCTTTTAAAGAGTTTTGCTTATAAATCCGTTTTGGGGAAGGGGGGGGGGCGGGTTTCGTTGGTACTCGCTTAGCTGTTGATTGGTAATGCTGCTTTGCTCTTGTTACCTTTAGTATCTCATCCATACGCTTAGATAACAAAGATACACCTTCAACAGCTCTCTTGCCATACCTACAAGCATATTTTATTGCCGGAATATATATAAATACGTCCATTAGATACGTTGGCCAGACTGCACTATATAATTTCTCTCTCATCTTTAAAACGTTTGCTCCAACAAAAACTCTGTCAATGCATCAAACAAACGAACAACTTGCCCCAATGACGGTACCAAAGAACGCAGAACATCACGACCCAGATGTTGAGAGAGTAAATACTGAGAAGAGACTGGATCAGGATGGCCTTGAAGTGAGGTTGGAGGACAAGAGCAGAACAATATCCGGCTTCCGCTGGGTCATCATCTGCATCTCACTCTACATTACTTGCTTTCTTTACGGCCTTGATACCACAATCGCTGCAGATATCCAGGGCCCTGTAATTCAAGCCTTCGGTCAAATCGAGCAACTCTCCTGGATCGGAGCTGGCTTCCCATTGGGCTCCGTGTGCGTTATTCTCCTGCTTGGCACCTTTTTCAACACCTTCAATATGAAGTGGGTCTTCATAACAACCGTCACACTCTTTGAGGTCGGCTCGGCTATTTGTGGTGGTGCCCCGAACATGACCGCTCTGATTGTCGGTCGTGTTCTCGCTGGCGCAGGAGGCAGTGGTATCTACCTTGGATCCCTGCAATACTTTGCTGCCCTGACAGTTGAAAAAGAGCGCGGATTTTATATGTCCTTAATTGGCGTGTTCTGGGGCCTTGGAGCTGTACTGGGACCTGTGATTGGTGGAGCGTTCTCTGTATCCGCAGCAACTTGGCGCTGGGCTTTCTACATCAATCTAGTCATTGGAGCATTGTCGGCTCCAGCTTTCCTCTTGTACCTTCCGCCTGTCCGGCCAGTACATAATGTAAGCGTCCGAGCTCGTCTTGCTACCATCGACTTTGTCGGATTCATTCTCGGCGCAGGCATGTGGGTCAGCTTTCTGCTGGCCTTCTCAATGGCCGGCGGTCAATGGCCTTGGAACGATGGACGCACTATCGCCACATTTGTTGTATTTGGATCAGTACTGGTCCTATACGTATTGCAACAGTATTTTGCTGTCTTTACTTCAACTGCTCGACGCGCATTCCCGGCTCATCTGCTGCGCGGACGCACACAAGTACTTCTATACATAGTAACGGCAGCCGGTACCACAACGCTCTACGTGGTGGTTTACTATATTCCCATCTATTTTCAATTTGTTAACGACGACGAAGCACTTATGGCGGCTGTTCGATTGCTGCCGTTCGTTGTCATTGCCGTTACTGTGAACCTTGTGTCAGGAACTCTGCTCTCCTCTATCAAGGTGTACATGTATATTTATATCATCGCTGGTGTCTTTCTGGTAGTCGGTGGAGGGCCTCTAATTGTCTATCTTGGCCCCAGCTCGACGACGGGGACTATATACGGTTTGACGATACTCGTTGCTGTGGGCACCGGTTTGTCTATGGTAACTGGCTATACGGTCGCCACATTGACCACAAAACCGGAGAACGTGGGGGGCGCACTGAGTATGCAGAATGTCTCACAGATCGGTGGTCAGGTTATTGCGCTTGCACTTGCGGGTCAGATTTACCAGTCAACAGCCCTCAAGAACCTGTCAACAGTCCTTGCGGGCAACGACTTTTCGGACAAGGAGATCCGGGGCGCGGTGGCAGGTTCACAGAGTGCTCTGCTGAAAGAACTAGACGAAAAGTTGCGACGCAAAGCAATCGAGGCCATCACCCATGCTATGCAGACGACATTTGTCCTAATACCTGTCGCAGGCGGCATCATGTTGATTGCTGCTATGTGCATGAAGCGAGAAAAGCTCTTTGGAAAGATCGTTGCCGTAGGTGCCTAGAAGTGTTCTGGTAGGGATGTTAACATTTTAATGTTACCTGTTGAGTGGCATCTGCCGCGTCTCTTCCCGACGCACCAATGTCACGTCAATTATACTGAGCAATTTATGCCGAATTGAATCAAACAGCATTAGGGAGACAACTAGAAATTAGCAAATATTTCCGTCGCTACTGCCTGCGTATACCTGCGTACGTCAAGGCAATTCTTACCGTTCGCATGATTATCATGCTCGAAACAATAACAGTGTCTCCTTTACGACAGAGTACGTCACAGTAGAGAACCTTTTTCTTTACTTAGTTACTCATATAAGCCTACATAATAGATATTCTCCTTGTTATTATCCAATTTTGAACACTGTTTTATTTGGTAGTACTACCTACCATCTTTTTTTGTATTAAATATTGATCTGAGTAATGATTATGGGAATCTTTTACCAGGGTTCTTAGGAATGCTATGTTACAGCATGTAGATAGCAGACCATATCCGAGAACCACCTCTCGCAGCGAATTTTGGCCTGAAATGACGCCAGGATACAAACTTCATTGTACAGAACATCCGATGCCTGAATAACAAGCTATGTGGCGTGATTTGCCACGAGAGGTAGCGTCGATGTAGTAGCCTTCTCAAGAAGATAGAGAAGTGGTGTAATCAAACAGCCGGTCTAAGACGTCACTTACGTTCTCTATAAGCACTGGAGTTGAAAAATGATAGTTCAGAATGATAGTTCTTGCTTGGACAGAGCCAATCTAGAGTCTTAATGTGCTTGCAATGGCGCAATGTAGCCATGACTTATTCAACCTCCAAGACCTCACGATAGTCTAGCGCAACATCTTCACGGTATTCATTTTTGTCCTAGACCATTCTGTAAAAAGTTATACCCACACGAGGATGTTTGCAACAGGTATCGAGGGTTGCGTTGCAGGTGTGAAGACGACTAAGCCGGTTGACATGGTGACAAATGGGCTGCAGCTCGAAGGCATGGCAGTATTGGGGTCATTGATAGAGCTGCAGTGTTGCAAGGGTTGATGGTAGGATTGTTACACGTCTTTTTCGTCGCAATTGGCGGTAACAAGAGCACTTTGGGGTTTGCTTCGCTCAAGTCTCTAAATTCGCGGTTGGATTCGTTGACGAGGCTTGAGGTCTCACATATTCTTGCACAAAATAACGGAAAAGAACTTGCTTAGCCGATTCTTCGTTCTCCATATTGATTCCGACGACTTCTGTTACCAGAGAGGAACTAAGGATTGGAAAATGTCACAAGTCACTTTCTATCATACGTCACAGTCTAGCAAGAGTTTATCATTAAGTGGAAAAGGCCTAGTTTGATGCTGCATTCATGGCTTCAGCTTCATTCATATAATCATAACTACTAGTCGGCTCGCAGATCTCAGTATTGTTCTTACAGATGTGACTAGTAGAATCTAATGACACCCCAGGCGGGCTAGTATCAACTTTACAGTGGGGTATCTTGTTTCTTTTGCTTCGTGACCGCTAATATCGGTGCTATTAAAATTTATTCCCCAACATGGGGCACCTTGAATGATAGGGTAAATCAACGTTATGTCATAAGTTTTGCTACTGAATCCATCCCACACGGACGAAAATAAATAATGACCACTGCATCACTAGCTCTACGTTTTCGGTTCTCGCGTCTGCAAACTTGGCGATTGAATAGCAACAACCTAAGATAGGCGACATGTTTTTACTGAGTTGCCTTTCTCATCCCCATTGATCTATAATCAGACACTCTAAAATCAATACAAACGATACCTCAATAATAATTTGTTTCCGCTCTTGGTGCCTATTTTCATTTGATCGATTTTGGGCTGACTAATAACTAATATTAACGTGTTCAACCACTCGCTCGGCAACACCAGTCGCTCGGCCACCCCACTAATACCAACGCGCTTGGCCTCAAAACAACCACCATGACAAGGCAACGACAGCCTCCTATAGCTTAAAAGGAGGGCCGTGTCCTTCTTGCGTCTTAGGTAATTAATTTAAAACAAATTATAAGCGTGCAGAGGGCCGCGAAGCTATTTAGTATTCCTTAATTAACGCTGCAGGACAGAATTAAAGGCCGCCTGCCTCTACTAACAATTAACGCACGTAAACGTAAGCTATCGCCTACTAAGGAACAGAGCCTTATTTAATAGATACTAGAGCTTAATTAACGAGGCTTTCTGCCTTATATTATTAACGTACGTTAGATAGGAGGCGCCCTTCTTACTGCACGAGGCTAGCAGCCTCCTCTACCTTTGTCAGGGTTCAATCCTTTCAGGTTACTAGACGCAGGTGAAAGGGTTCAATCCTTCCAAGTTACTAGACGCAGGTGAAAGGTAACGATCCTGCCAAGTTACTAGACGCAGGTGAAAGGTAACGATCCTGCCAAGTTACTAGACGCAGGTGAAAGGTAACTGTTACCTCTTACCTTTCACCAAGCTAGGTAACTGGATCGGGACTAGCCTGCTCTAGCTCATGTATATAGGCAGCACCTCTCCCCCGAAGGTGAGAGGTATCTGCTATTTTATCTATTTCCTTTTAAATTGAGTTTCTTCAACTAAGACCGTCCTAACTGTGCGTGTTAACTGCCTTACATAATAGCAGATCATACAGCGCTTTGGCTCCTCTCCGTGGTTGATATATAGTTACTTAAGCTATTACCTCTTAGGTGAGTTTAACAGTAAGGTGGTACTAACGTACTAGGACTAGATCCTATCCCCCCTTAGTTAAGCTTTAGGATAGCCCTCGCACGATAGTTAATTTACAGTGCTATCCTCTGCTACCAGTTTAGCTAAAATTTTATAAGCTATTCCCCCTTAGTTAAGCTTTAGAATAGCCTAAAATTTGCTAGGTTTTCTTACTAGTAACCTGTTTCGCACCTTAGTACCTGCGCTTTACGCTACCTAAACGCTAGGATTATTATTAATAAGACACGTCCTATTATTCTCTTCCTTAAATAGGAATACTCTAGGGATTATTCCTACTTTTACATACTATAGTCTGTGCGTGTATTTTAATTACGCGCACGTGCCGCCTTAAGCACGTATTTACCCTCTAAAACTTCCTAATCGGGTAATTCTCTAAACTTAGCCTGTGCACGATACTCTTAAGTATTTATCCTAGTCCTAGTAACCTTACCTAACTAATAACACTACTTAACTAATAGTTAAATCTTAAGTCTGCTTACTAAAGCTTAAGGATTCCCTCTAGTTTTACTTTAACTTTTACTTTTACTGCTATAGCTACTCTTACTTCTATCTAACCTTCTTTGTTTAGCCTAATAGCAGACAGCTCTTATAATAAAGGGTCCTCTAGCCAGCAGCCTAAATTTTAAGCCTATTAGAAAGACAACGCGTTAGCTAAAACACAGGCGGCTTGTAATTAACTTAGAGAAAAGGCTTGTTAACGCTAAAAGAAGAACAAGAATAAGGCTATAGAGGATTCAGAACTAGTTATCTTAGAAAACCCTGTTATTAAAGACGTAGAGTACCCTAAATTTACGCTAACAAGCTCCTGTGCTAACTTATTAACTAAGGAAGTTAACCTACATTCCTTCTCTCGCGATACGATACAGCGTGCTAAGAGAGCTTATTAGATGCAGCTACGTAAGGAAGCTACTAATCTAGGTCTCTCTAAGGACTTTAATAACTATCTTCCTCTAGGTAGCCTTCTAGGTTTGCTACTATCTGCAAGCTTAAGTCTACCTGCTTCTATTTAGTAATTAGCACTCTTAAGTATCTAGCTTATAAAGAACTACCCTAGTAAGTTCTTAAGCCTTAAGCCTACGCAACTTACACGCCTAATAACACTATTTAGGTGTGCCCTGCATGCTCTTAATAAGGATAAGAAGTTATTAGAGATATACTACCTTAACGCTTCTACTCTAAAGCAGGAACTAACTAAATAATAACGCAGCTTTACTTAATAAAAGGATAAGCTAGTTAAAGAATATAATAAGCTTAGCAAGTAGTAGAATAAGCTCGTCGCTAACTATAAGACCTTAGAAGGTTTATTATAAGAAATTAAGAACAAGCGTGACTCCGCGTTGCGCGACTAGCTGTTATCTAGCTCTCCTAAAGTTTTAGGCCTTACTAGACTTACTCTATTACAGCCAGCCCTAAGAGCTACAAATAAGCCTCTGCTAAGAGGAATAAGTACGCCTATACGAATCCTCCTATAAGGTAACGCAGCGGGCAGTATTCTTAATAAGTTTAGTTCTCCTTAGCGTGTTCTGCTCTTAACTAACCTTCCTCTTACTTACGAATACTAAACATCCTTAGGTAATATAGTAACGCTAAGCCCTTATCTAACTAAGCTCTACTATAAGATTAAGGGGTTATATTAGTTCTTATCTATAAAGAATAAGCAAATTTAGGTGCCTCTAGTGTACTCTAGGGGTCCTAATCTTTATAGGTAGATTATAAAGATACTTAACTATTTTAAAAATAATAGGTTAGACTAGTAATATAATAACATGCGAGTATAATTTATCTTTTAAGCTACTAGCAGTTCTGCTTAAACCTTACTACGAGAGCCTAAGAGGTTTTTATATTAATATAAGGACGACTTTAAGTATTTTTATATCCTTAACTCTATCTTTAGCGACTGTAACTACTACGTTACAGCGGAATAGTAATATAATACTTTAGTCTTCCTAGAACGTGGCTTGCTAGAATACTATACTACAGTTAAAGCATAGGCTCTGTTCTAGACAGAGTTTAACGCTATCGCTACTTAGCTTAGATAGATTACTATAACTTAAGCGTATAAGCTTTGGGCTAAGCTTCTAGGCTATCTCTAACAGAGCCTTAGCAGCGCGCCCGCTGTCTATACTACTGCTAACTTCCAATCTCTTTATAATATAATTAATAATGCATGTCAGAGCTACGACCTCTGGTAATTGCCTTAGTATCTCGCTAATTGAACGAAGGGGCGTAACGCGCTAGCTAGACTAAGCCTGGCACCGCCTCGTAAATTTGTTCTAAGGACAGCGGCGGATAAGCCTATTAAGAAAGCTAGTGAGCCTGCTCTAGGCCTACGTCTATTGTTTAAAGATAATAGAATAGGTGACTATAAGCTAGCTAACAGTCCTAAGCCTTACAACGCGGACCCTAGCCGTAACTAGTATTAAGGAAATCCGCGCGGTAACCTAGCCACTAATTGTTACGTGCACGTAAGCCTAGAGACTAGTAACTCTAACTACAAAGAAGCCTCTAACAGTAATAGTAATAAAGCTAAGGACGTTATTTATTTAGGGGAAGAGTAACCTTAGATAAAAGTCCTTTATCTAGGGTTAATAATTAGTCTTAGGAAACTGTGCTAGCTACTACTTACTAGGGCAGTATATACAAGCCTGTAGCGCAGGCACTCCTGCGACGCACGTAGGCTGTCTGGAAAGATAAGCTGTGTCTAGACAGCCTGGACTAGTTCGCTTTCTTAAGCATGATTAGATAATAAGAAAACGCCCCCTACGTCGCCTAGATATTGGCAGACAACAGAGTAGATGTAAACTTTATCTTACAGCAGTTCCTCTAGCTCACCTAGGGGTTTTAACTAATTCCTCTTATTACGCCTATTATATGTAAAGGATATAAAGGCGTTACTTTAGAATCTATTACTTATAAGGTTAAATTCTATATAAAAATTAATTCCTACTTTAAGTATACTTCCGCCTATATTCTTAACTAGTATAGGGCCTTTAACCTAGTGTTAGGATTCTGCTAGAGGAAACTACACGCACTATACTTTAATTACTATTAAGGTATAATTAAATTCCCTGACGCATACTGCTAAACAGAATACTAGTAATACTTGTATACACTATGAGTCGTCTGTAAGCGAGCTACGCCTAACGCCTCTACACAGCCTAGTTCCTCTATAGATAGCAGGAATGAAGGTAAGACTAGCTAATAATAGGTAAAGTTAGATACCGCAGCCCTAGCAAAGCCAGATAATAAACACTAAGTACTACACTAGCAAACTGAACCTGTAGTAGGTATTAAGGTTGTCTCGCTATAAGCTATTCGGGCGTTTACTAAACTAAAAAACTACCCTCTATTTATAATAGTTTAGCGCTTACTACTAGGAGCGTTATAAAAAATCTGTTGCGTAGTAGTATAAAAAGACTATAATAAGTTCTTTGACCCTCCTAAGGAAGTCTTATTAAGAGACATCCTGCCTCTGCACCTGCTTAAGGAATATGCCTTAATTATTCCTGTGTTTAATAAAGCAGCTGCGGCTAAGCTCCTAGATTACTTAGAACATAACTATAAGATTAAGCTTAAGCTAGGAGCTAAGGTGCCTAATTATTAAGTAAGACTATTTTCTAGTAAATAGTTTAAAGCTATTAAGTAATATGTTTAGGAGATAGAGGCCTAAGATTTTATCTTCTAGGGACCCTCTACTGCACGAAATAACTTACTTATTATTACTAAACCTAGTAGTAGTATCTAAGTCTACGTAGATTATTAAGACCTTAATAAAGCCTCTGTTAAGGATTAATACCTAATTCCTTTCTTCTGCAAGACTTTAGCTAAGCTTAATAAAGCTGTTATCTTTTCTAAATTTAATATTATGCACGCTTTTTATTAAATTTGTATAAAGCCTAGTTTAGAGTAGCTTACTACTTTCTCTACGCGTTAGGGCACTTATTAATACTGCGTGATGCCTATAGGCCTCTGTAATGCTCTAGCTACGTTTTAAAGGGTAATTAATAGCGCTCTTTTTAAGTACCTTAATAAGTTTTATACTGCCTATCTAGATAATATCTTAGTTTTCTTAGAATTAGTAGAAGCCTACATAGAGCATGTTAAAAAGGTGCTTACGCGCCTTAAAGAAAAAGGGTTCTATGTAGACCTGCGTAAATTAGAATTTTACACAGACTATATTAAGTTCCTAGGTATAATAATTACGAATAAGGGCGTTAAAATTAACCCTAAGAAGATTAAGGCTATATAGTAATAGGAAATACTAAAGACTGCCTAAGATATGCTCGCTTTCCTTAGGTATACTAGCTTCTCCTAGCGCTTTATTAAAGGCTACTTAAAGATAGCATTACTGCTTACACGCCTTATTAAGGCTACTGTCGTAGAAAAGAAAAGTAGTAATCCTAATAAACCCGCCTATAAGAAGGTTCGTTATAAGCTAATTATATAGAGAGAGGAGGAAGTAAAAGCTTTTAAGGCTCTTAAAGTAGTATTTCGTGTAGGCGTAGTATTAAAGTATTTTAATCCTGCTAAGTAAATCTACATCTTTACTAATGCGTTAGGATAGGCATTAGGCGGGGTTATAAAGTAATATAATAATAAGGACGTCCTATAACCTGTTACTTTCTTTTTAAAGAAACACTCCCTAGTAGAGTATAACTATAATATCTATAATCTTAAACTTATAGTAATTATATAGGTATTTAAGGAATAGGAGCCTAAACTTATAGGCTCTTCTTAACTAATACAGGTGATAACAGACTATAAGAACCTAGAATAGTTTATAATAACTAAAAAACTTAGCTAACAGTAAGTATAGTAGTTCTTATTTCTTAGCTAGTTTAACTTTAAGATTATCTATGCCCCTAGGGAAACTAACAGTAAAGCGGACGCTTTAAGCTATTAACCTCAGGATACCCTAACAGACGCAGAAGACCCTTGTTACAGTACACGGGCTACTATTCTTAGACCCTAAGTACTCTCCCTAGGCATGCAACTAGCAGTTATAACAGCCTTGCGCGCCTTAGCCCTTAGTTAACCTAAGTCCCTAGACTAAATGTCCTAGGAATAAGCTAAGGTAGTGCAATTTTGCTTTACCCGCGCTTATAAAACAGACTTTCCTGTAGAATTTAATAATAATAATAATAATCCTACGCCTATTAATAGTATAATAGATCCTTCGCTACCCTGTTACGAGGACGACTATTAGTTAACAGAAGAAATCCTAGACGCCGCGTACGCTGACAACGCTATAGCCAAAAAGGCCTTTAAAGCTATTAACATAGAAACTGCTAAATTACTATTATAGTTTTATAAGAATAGCTACTATTTCTCTGCTGCAGACCTGTTAAGCACAGGTAAAGGAGCTTCCTAACGCCTGTGGATAGACAAGACTAGGCTTTACGTGCCTCCTAACCTACAGTTACGCCGACGCATTATAGAGTTGTGTTACAACTATTAAATTACTAGTTATAAGGGCCCTCGCAACACGTTCTTCCTTATATACTTACAGTATTACTAGCTAAAGATGCACCTGTTAATTAAACAGTATTACGACGCGTGCGCTACTTATCGCTGAATAAAAAGCCCTTAGGACGGCAAGCATAGTTACTTGCGGCTACTACTAGTGCCTTATAGACGCTGGACAGAAATTTTAGTTAATTTTATTTAAGATTTACCTGCCTCTTAGCTAGATAGCTGTACTTTTAAGAATATCCTTGTTATTATAGACTGCCTTATAAAAAGATAGTATTTTTTCCCTACGTATAGCTGTACTGTAGCTAAAGCCGCTAGGTGCTTTATAGAGGTATTTAAATTATATAGCATTCCCCTTAGTATTATCTCTAACTGCAGTTTAAATTTTATTAGTTAGTTTTAGAGGCGGGTCTATAAGCGACTACGTATCTAACAGCGCTTGTTAACAGCCTATTACCCTAAATTAGACAGGCAGACTAAGCGGGTAAATTAAGCCTTAGAAATTTATCTTTGTTAGTATATTAACTACGCGCAAACTAACTAGGCTACCTAGCTTTACGTTGCTGAGTTTCAGGCCAATAATACAGTTAACGCCTCTACAGGCATAACGCTATTCTTTGTAGATCTTAGATATCACCCTCGCAGTAGCATACACCTAGGAGAAAACTGTAATAAAAAGCTTAGTAGCGCCGCAGCTAGTAATAAAATCTAGGTAGACGAGCTTATAAACACCTACGCGGACCTAGTCGCTTATTTATAAGAATAAATGCTATAGGCTTAATAAGAATAAGCTTACTACGCTAACACCTCTCGCTAATTAGTGCTAAAGTACGCTGTTAGAGACTAAGTTATAGTTAATATAATTAATTAGTCTACTAAATAAGAATTAAAGAAGCTAGACCTTAAGTAGGTAGGGCCTTACAGCGTTATAAGAGTCGTGCATAATAGCTGGGCGTATTAATTAGACCTTCTACTAGACATGTTAGGCAGCAGAGTTTTTCCTGTGTTTTACCCTAAGCTTCTTTAGCCTGCGCCCTTGAAAGGGCTTCTAGATTAAGCGCCAGCTTAGCTAGTAGCTGTTAAGGTAATTAATCCTAATAGTAAGGTTTAAGACGAGTAGCTTATTAACGATTTTCTTAATTACTAGCAAACTAGCGTTAAAGGCCGCTAAAAGCGCGAGTGGTAGTACCTAATTAAATGGACTAGATACCTGAAACCTACCTAGCACCTGGTAACTAAGTACCCTAACAACTATAACGCTTATCTGTTTTATTAGCAACAGCCTAATAAGCCTAAGCTACCTACTTATCGCATGCCTCTAAATTAGTCACCAATCAACGAGGATAGGCTAGCTGCAGAAGAGTATGTCAGCAGCGACGAAGGTATCTAAACAGTTTTGCTTAAGTTGGCGCGCCTCAATTTGCCTCGATTTGCGCGCCTCTAGCCTCAATTCGCGCATCTATAGCCTCAAGATTACTCGCCTTCGCCCTTACTCTGCGCAGTGCGCCTCGCTTTGCGCGCCACGTCTAGGGACCTAGGTTACTCCCATATGTATCGTACAAAGGTCTTTAGGTTCTGTTTTCGCGTCGCAGGGTAGAAGTATTAGAAAACACCTTAGAGCTCGGCGATTTTGTATGGGAAACCGTTTAGACATGCGCAGCGCCATACAAAGCCTATTGCCGGATTCACCGAGTTAGAGGGACTTAGCGGTGAACGGTTTTCTTATGTTTTATCTCAAATTTTTGTCTCTCAGTTCAGAGGCCCTCACTATTTTGAAGGGGGGGGTCGTGTCAGAGTTCAATCCTTTCAGGTTACTAGACGCAGGTGAAAGGGTTCAATCCTTCCAAGTTACTAGACGCAGGTGAAAGGTAACGATCCTGCCAAGTTACTAGACGCAGGTGAAAGGTAACGATCCTGCCAAGTTACTAGACGCAGGTAAAAGGTAACTGTTACCTCTTACCTTTCACCAAGCTAGGTAACTGGATCGGGACTAGCCTGCTCTAGCTCATGTATATAGGCAGCACCTCTCCCCCGAAGGTGAGAGGTATCTGCTATTTTGTCCATTTCCTTTTAAATTGAGTTTCTTCAACTAAGACCGTCCCAACTGTGCGTGTTGACTGCCTTACAACCTTCTCTTAGTAAGAACTAGGTCTCTTATTTTATTAAGGCTTAGTTAGAGCTTTAGATAAAGTAGAACTGTAAATTCTACTTACAGCGCGTAAAATATAAGGATCCTGTAAAGATAAACGCCTAGTATAGTCTTATAAGGGACACAATTTAGACGTATAGGATAGTTACTAAGGATACCTATAACTTTAATAAGACTAGGTTTATAATAGGTATTGCCTTAACATTAAAAGTAGTTACTAGCTCTAATACTATTAGATAAGTAACTGTTATTTAGCCTAGTAATTATAACTAGACGATAATAATTAAGTATGTGAGCGCTGTAGGCTTTATACTGCCTCCCTTTATTATCTTTAAGGGTAAAGTCTACTAGGCGTCGTAGTATAGTCCTAAGCTACAGCTGCCTAGCGACTAGAGTATTAGTATAAGTAATAATAGATAGATAACTAATAACCTTAGCCTTAACTAGTTAAAGCATTTTAACCTGTATATAGCCTTACGTACTATAGGAGGCTATCGCCTTCTAATACTAGACAGCTACAGTAGCTACGCGACACCTACGTTTAATACTTACTACGTAGAGAGGAATATAATTACCCTCTATATACCTCCTTACACGTCCTATAAGCTATAGCCTCTTAATATTAGTTACTTCTTACCTTTTAAGATAGCGTACAGATACGTAATAGATAAGCTTACGCGCTAATAAGTGTAGTTTATTAATAAGGACGAATTTCTTTATATATATCTACGTATACGTTTAACTATTTTCTTAACCTTAAATATCCTTGTAGGCTTTTAGGCGACAGGCTTAGTCCTGTTCTATCCTAAACGTGTCCTATTAACGCTAACAGTTATCTGTACACTGTCTCCTCTATAGATAGCAGCTATAGCTGAGGCTGTTTAGATAACAGAAACGCCTTACACTACTAATTAACTTAATTAACAGGCTCACCTTATATATAAGCTCCTTTAACGTTAATTATAGAGCCCCTTAAGTAAGGCTCTCGCGCAGCTTATTAAAGGCTGTTAGCTAGCTATAAACTTAGCTATAATCTTAGTAAAGGAAAATAGTAAACTTTGTGCCTTAAATATGCGTTTATAATGTAGGAAGGATAAATAGTAATAATATATTATAGCTAGAGGTGCCTTACAGGTTAAGGCAGGTCGCGCGTTAGCTGTAGCTACTGAAATAGCGTTAAACTTGAGGGTAGAGGAGGAGGCTTCTCGGCCTTAGTAACGAGCACTACTAACCTGCACTAAATGCGGAACTCAAGGTTACAATTGGACTTCGTGTAAACAAAGATAGAGAGCAATACTACTATATTTACTAGTAAACTTACCGCGTGGTTGTCGCATTATCATGCGTTAAGATCCTCCTGTTTTGATGAGGTGGCCGAGCGAGTGGTGTTGCCGAGCGAGTGGTTGAACACGTTATAGTTTCTCAATCGTAAGACTAATTTCAAGTAGATGAAGCTTTCCATTGTCGTTTAGTAAAGCAGTTGTACTAGCTATAGCTGTTCGAACCTGTTTTTCCGAAACAGCGATTATCGTGCCATCCTATGATTGTCTTTCTTAGCTCAAATTGATAGTGATAGACAACTAATTGGTTCTGGTGTTGTCGTCACCCACGGACACAAGAGTGTTTTTTTTCTCGGCACTTCCATGCATCCTAAACCCGCTAGTCTCTCTACGTAGTCGCACAGGGCTCCGCATTCCTTGAAAGAATATTCTGTCTAAGAGTTCAAGTACATCTTGGGACCTCACTACGATTCGTCCCACTCTAAAAGGTCTAGAAATGACTCAGTGTTCCACAAGCTTCATGAAATCCTTGGACACCTGCTGAATAGACCAGGCAAGTCAACTCGTGCAAGCTAGATAAGCTTTATATTATCCCACGAATCTGTCACCTCGGACAGTACCACGCACCATCAACTTATTCATGCACGACCTCGCTTCGTCATGTTCGAAAAGAAGCTGAATGCACGACAACCCTTGTGCTTATCTCTCGGCCCCGCTAACAGGGAGTAGCTGAGCCCCTCTCGCCGCTCAAGTCGAAGTACAGGCACCCTACCGTCGACCAAATGATCGCGGACTTTGGTCTTTAAGTTTCGGCCGCCAGCACTGCGTGAGAAGGCAAAGGGGCACCTTTTGGCGGGCCTGGCCGCGCTGTATAATTCGGTTCTCCCCGAAAATGCCCTCTCTGCATCCCTAGATTTTAGGAATAATAAATAAGAGCTATTATATAATATTATACGAGCAATTTTCTGAATTATATTTATATAGAGAAGTAAAAATTCTAGGAAGTCTACTACTTTTGAAGTACAGAAAAACCAAACAAATATGATTAACACAGGATTGGGCGCTGTCGAGGATCCGCTCCAGCGTTACCCTGGGCTATAGGAGGGAAAATATGTGTAAAGAATGACCAATTGACTGTACACAATGTGAATATTGTTTGCCTATACGACAGATGCTTCTTAACATCTACATGCTAAACTTGTTCTACTGCCACCGGACAAGAGCGGGAATGGCAATGTTCTACTCAATTATAAACTCATTAAGTTTGCATCCTTGCCAACGACTAGACACTTCTCCATGCATGATACCGTGAACGTAAGCCTGCCCGACAAATTTCCGTTTCCCAGTCCCAGGTATCTTCCTCAGTATGAACGGGACTTGTGCCCCCGAAATAATACAGATCTCGTCCCCAACCTGCACTGACTGGGGTCCCTTCCCGATAAAATATCCTTCCGTTGTCCTAAACAATCTCATTCGATTCAGCGCACGGTCACCGAAGGAGGATGCTGCTATGCCAACATGACCTTCACTCGTGGGTTGGAAAGTCAAGTGTAGGTCGTCGCCGGAAGCACGGCCTGCAAGAAGTGTGCCGTGGGATTCTTTTCGGTGGACCTTCGCGAGAAGATAGAGCCGCAATGCTTCGGCTTCAAGTTTGACGGCTTCAAGAGAAGGAACTAAATCCGTGGTGTGGTCAAGATCAGTGTTCAAAATGTGCTCTAGAGCCTTTAGGTTTTCATTTCGTTTGCCTTGTAGCGCTATCGATGATGCGAAAATGTAAAGCAACCAGTCTGAAAAGGTCTGTCGGATGCTCAGAGGAGGTGGGTAGTCGATGTCTTTTTCACCTGCAGTGTCTGTCAATATGGCCATGGTTTTCCAGACGGCTTCGAAGGGGTGCTCATTGCTAGGGTATGAAATACCATATCGGGTGTGTATCTCTTCCATCAAGAGTGCGACGCCCATGATACTATTGTTTTTTATAAGTTCCTGTCCAGATTCGCTAGTCCTAGCAACGGTGTCGAATAGGAAGCCATGGAGGGTAAGGTGGTTCTCGACATGATTAATGCTCAAGGGTATTTCCTCCAGATCGCGAGAAGCCGAGAAACAGTCCGTGTAATAGTGCTGGGTGAGACTAGCTGGTTCTAGCCTGGCTTGAAAATCCGGGACCCAAGAGGGCAATGGAATCATCCTGGGCCCTTGGTTCTCCGATAAAGGATCCTCTGAATGTACAGTAGACTTAGAACGATTGACACTGCACGATGCGTCCTCTATACATGTGAGAAAGTTAATGCTTGTGGGAACGCGTTCTAGGACATCGGCCCAAAAATCCGTATAAACCTGCCCCAGGGGCTTCTTATAATCCGGAACAATTCTATTGTAATTGCAGACGCCCATGTGCGCATATAGCATGTCTCTTCCATTGCTACATTGAAAGTCATTCCGGTTCAATGTTAGCACAAACGGCCCGAATTGCCTGCGCAAACGCTCAGTTGGTTTCGATTGGAATTGATCTCTCCAGAATGCAACTCGATGCGGACTATTCGACTGTGCCACCCAGAACCCTGGTCTGCTGTATCGTGTCATGATATCGCACCCAAAGGTTGAATACGCTTGTGAGATATTTCGAACGTCATTCCAGTCCATGACTTGTTTCCCGCAGGTAATTACGATTTCTTTGGCAACAATAAGCTCCTGGAATATCCACATCCGCTGAAAGTAGGGTCGTTGGAGAAAGTTTCGCACTGCAAACCAATGCTCAAAGCCAAGGTTTTGGATGTATTCAGGGGCCGGAAATTCCTCGAAGCTCTCGTTCCAGGTCCAACCCAACATTTGCCGGCAGAACCCTTCCCTCGCTTCCTCCTGCATATGAAGAGCCTCGACCACGTCTGTTACAAGCTTCGGATTCTCATTGCGCTTGTCTTCCGGTCCTACCCAGGCAATGACGGATTTCGCATTTCCATAAATATGGTGCATAATCGGGACTTGGGCACTCTTTTCGTCCTCATCATCCTGGTTTATACAGATTGCATCAATCCAAATGGCTTGAAACTCTGGCTGTGTCTTGTGAAGATGGATGATAGCGCTCCACAGATTTGGAGTTACAGAAAGTAAGCCATCATCGATGTTAATGACATAGTGTTTTGGTTGAAAGAAGCGTTTGAATTTCCTACCATATTTGAGGAGGAGTGACAAGACCGGTGCAACGCAAGTCGCAAGATAGCTTCTGGAATGGATGACATAGTCAACGTCAGGCCCGAATGGATCACCCCACGTGTAAGAGAGACAGTGGTACTCCTCCGATTGTAGCCCTTGGAGACTCTTCAGACTGCACCGTATCCCCCTTTTCTCTTCCGCGTGTTCGACTCTGAGAATACGAATTGTTGCCTGTTGAGGTATATCCTGATCTGCCTCTGCGTTGTCCTTAGCTATGGTAGGGAGAGGTCGGTATTTATAGCGCCAATATTTAAGGAGGAAGCTTCCCAGCCATTCAGAGAAAACCCCAGTGCCAACGATCAATCTTATCCTGCCGAGCGTGAGATGAAATACCCGGCGATGAAGATCCATTCTAATTTAGTATGAGTGATTCCGCAGCTAGCTCTTTGATGTTGTGATCCCCTGGATGGCAGAGCTGAGAGTCCTGATCAAGAGACATTCAGCTATGCCTGTGGTTGATCCAAGCTTAAGCCACTGGAACTTGCCGCGGAAAAAGTAAAAATTACACGCCTCACTGCAGGGGCACGATGGAATCATGAAAGGGCTACTTTGACCGCAGCCTGTCTTCCTTTGAAACCTTGCTCTGCACTTCCATCTGCACTTCTATATGTATTCTTTCGATACGGTTCATGATCCGATATAAGATCAGCCAAAAAGTTACTCTCCTTGGCATCATTGTCGAAACCAGCCTCGCCGCTTCCCTAGGCTCTAAGCACTTTGGTTCGCCCTCCGCTTAGGGTACAAAACTACCGATAATGATCACTATGTTACGTCCCTCACTTCTTGGCAAACGAGTGGAGTCAAACAGATTAGAATCAATACAGCTAAGAACATGGAAGTTTCAAGTCATGCCAAAGCTGCAGGTCCCTGATCACCCTGCGCGGGTGAGAGTTTGCATAGACAGAGCAAGCAGTGCAAAATTATCGACAGCAGTGAGCTCGTTTTTCAACCGGTATCGAAGGGCGGATATAGGACAAACGTTTCTTTCAGGCGTATCGATCAGTGGCCCCGTCAAAGGTGTCTCTCAGCAAACATGGGCACAGATTTTCGAAACAGCATATGGTCAAAGCGGGGGTTGGACATTGTAAGAGTTGCTCCATCTGTTGACTTCTTCTTAAAGGAAGGAACTGGATTGGAGCGAATATTCGCTGCTGTAGGCTTTCCACAGCGCGACGCGGATCCCTGTTCTAACATTCCTGTGCAGTCCCTTGCCGCAAATCATTTGTTATGAGCTATGAATTGCACAGAGAAGTGTTAGACAGCGCGCAAAGAGGATGCGATATACTCCTTGTCATGAATTATCGATCTCCGCATTCGCTCCTAAATGGTGGCGGACAGAAGAAAGCGTTACCACAGCTGCGGAAGAAGATTGTCGGGGCCGTAAATCCACTAGACAAGCCGTCGCCTCCGCCGTTTCATGGGTCATTCCCTCCTGACGCGATAAGGGCTTCACCAACAGCGATAGCCTGGACAAAGTGTGTCGGCTATGCGCTCAGCCACCCGCTCGTACAATTTGTCGGCTTTAGAAGCACCTGGTAAGTACTGCAGGATACAGATTGTCAATAAACACCAAATATGCACACAGAAAGCTTCAGAAACCCATCGAGTATACCTACCGGTACTGTATCAGTCGCCCGTGAAGTGGGTGTTTTGGTAGCATGCAGGGACACGGGCAAATCTCGACGAAGGGCGTCGCAGGCTCGCCGAGGCGACAAAATAGGTGGTCAGTATGCACACAAGGCGGACGTCTTGTGGCTCCATCGCAGCTGGTTGTGCAACGAGTCCTACGGACATTAGACTATAGTGGCCGATGGTTTTCAACAATGCTGTTCGAAAGGCTTTGTAATACTAGCATCTGAGACTTGCCCCGTTTTAAACTGGCTTAAAAATGCAATCTATGCTTTGTTCTCATGCTAGTATAGTCGAAATTTTGACACTAACTAGAGCAGAGCCGGTCCGTCAAAGGTAAAAAAATATTCCAAAGCCTTGCAACATTGCATGCTGCTTCTTACTAAACGTGAGATATGTTGTGCTTCCTCAAGCACTCAAAGATATTATTCGCTCTCTACAGGACTAAAATCGCAGAGACTTACCCTTTCGCCGGCAATAGTTACATTCAATGATTAACAAACGGCATTCAATCGAGGATTACGGACATCAGAAGTACCCGCATACTCTTGAAATAAAACCAGAACCCCTTTAATTTAAAATCATAACCCGTAAGTTTTGTAATATAACATACGTAATGAGAAGAGATTAGGTTTAGTATCAATGACATCTCAATGACATATACAATAATAAAATATACAACAAACCAATCGTCTACTTCATCAAGATCAACATGGGCATCACCATTTATGAGAATGGCTATTGAGAATAAATTAGTGTAGCTTTGACGGCCTTCAAGATAAAGGTAGGACCATGCATTTGTGCCGAAGTTCAGACCGACCAATATTGGCCACATTTAAGCCTACGTTTTACTTGCTCGACTATTCAAGGATCCGAAGGTAACTTCGGCTTTTTAGCAATCGTTCGTGGCCTAGACGAATATTAAGAGAAAACTAACGCCTCAATACCTGGAATTGGTCACTCGGCCGGGATGAAGTTGCCTAGCCCTCTCGGGAGGAAGCTATGCACTAGGGGCTTCAATCAAGTGAGACTGCCAAAAAAGCCTCGCTGTATTTTTGAAATTGGTTCTGGATTGTTTTGCTCTCATTGTTCTTCCATGATATCGTCGTACGAGAATAAAATTTCTCGTGCATCACTTGCATCAATGTTCAGCTCGCCTCTGGGCGAGGCAAGCCGCAGGCGAAAGAGGCTTAACAGCGGACAAGGTATCTAGACGTACTGACTACATAACAGGCCAAGAACATAGGACAGAAGAAGCGTAAAAAAAAAGGTCAAGTCCATCATTTTCGCTACTTGGGACGTATGTGCAATGCCGCTGACGATTCCGTGCGGGTCACCACAATTGCATCCAGGAATGTTGGCTAATAACGCCCGTTGATGAACCTTCTCGGTTTTTTATGCACTATTGGCTCCAGCGTCGACATTACGTTGCCTAGTCCTTCGGTACTTTCGGATGCTGATTACTCTGATTCAGTTCTCAGGCTGCTTGTGAAAGCTTCGGGAACGGCTCATGTGAAGCTCTCTGTCTTGATTAGTGACCCGAGGTGCTTCGGTAGAACATAGACTTGCGGAAGCCCTAATCATCCCTTTCATTTCCAAGATTCCCAGTATATAATTGAATTCGTTTTAAACAGTCGCCTTGTTTTCTTGAGTCTCTGTTCTACGCTTTGACAACAGCACAATGGGTTTCGATACTGCTCTTACTCGAAAGCTCGGCATCCGAGTTCCCGTGGTGCAAGGGGGGCTCCAATGGGTAGCCTATGCTGAGCTCGCAGCCGCAGTCAGCAATGCCGGGGGCCTAGGCATCATCAACGCACTTACACAGCCAGACGCCGAGCATCTACGCACAGAAATCAAGAAGACACGATCTCTGACGGACAAACCTTTCGGAGTCAACATCACCCTGCTCCCCGCTTTGAATCCACCAGACTACCCCGCATTTGTTCAAGCCATCATCGAAGAGAAAATCAAAATTGTTGAAACAGCTGGCAACAGCCCTGGTCCCGTTATTAAGCAGCTTAAAGCAGTTGGAATTACAATTATCCACAAAGCGACGACAATCCGTCATGCAAAAGCCGCAATCAAGCTTGGTGTTGACATCTTATCCATCGATGGATTCGAATGCGCAGGACATGTAGGAGAGTCTGACATTGCATCGCTTATTCTAAACGGTCGCGCGCGCCAGGAACTTGGAGACACGCCATTTATTGCATCTGGCGGCTTTGCAGATGGCTATGGGCTAATGAGTGCGTTAAGTCTGGGAGCTGCAGGGATAAACATGGGAACTCGGTTCATGGCCACTGTGGAGGCACCAATTCATATCAATGTTAAGAACGCGATTGTCAATTCGGATGAGCATCAGACTACGCTAATCTTGAGGAGATGGAAGAATACGAGTCGCATGTATTCAAATGAAATGACAGCTAAGGCGGTCAAAATAGAGTCTCAAAGCGAAAAAGGAGACTTTTCCGAAATAGCTCCAGTGGTTAGTGGGGCCAAGGGAAGAGAGGTCCTTGTCGATGGCGATATCCAACACGGAGTGAGTATCCTTTTCTTATTTGCTAGCCGTATGCTTATAATGGCGACAGGTTTGGTATGCTGGACAGGTAATGGGTTTGATACACGACATCCCCACTTGTGCAGAACTCTTTGCGCGTATCGAGAGTGAGGCAAACAGCGTGCTTTTGTCACTTATAAAATCAACAAAGGGAGTTCAAGACTTGAAGAGCAACCTATAGCATTTTCATGGCTAACGCTGGACGTTGGTAGACCGTTGGCCGACATGGTATTAGAAGGCTTTGGTTGTTCAATAGAGAAGTTATCCAGCCTGGCACGTCGATCTTAGTAGATAATTGTGGGTTCCGTGAAACTATTAGATATAAACAATTATGATTTCCTGGCCAAAGACACTGATATTAGCACGCTCTTGATGCACTATATTAATTTGTGTGATGACAACCGATACTTCTGTAGCTTGAACCAGTTGTAAGGATTGGAAAAGTGCCGGGTAATACAATGTACTGAATTACAGCTTTGCTTTCCTTTCTTCAGGAGGAATAATGCTCACAGGTGTGAAAGGTACTCCTAAATGATAGAAGACCTGGTCCCAGCGGTCATTTCCAAACCAGGATCTCGTCTGTTCATGTTTATTGGTAGCCACAATCCATGGCGCTCCAAATGCCCCAGAACCCATTGTAATTTCCACTACTCGTTTCTTGTTTTCGGGGGTGATTGCTTGCTTGATTATCTCCCTAATTTCCTGCGAACTAAAGACTGTAGACAGAGCCTTTTGAACGCCTTCAGGAGTTGATACATTGATGCCCTTGCTCCAATAACTTGACACCAGGGCATCGAAAGTCTGTTCAAATTTGTCTCCTGAGTAGTGGTCTTTGACCCATGTCGCAACTCGCACCGGCTTTTACAGTCAGGTTTGTCTGATTCCAACATTTCGGACAGGGACTTACAAAAAGTGACGATATTGGGAAGACTTCTGGTGGCACAATTTTTAGGCCCAGCATTTCTCCTGTCAAGGTGGAGTCTTGCGATGAAAAAGCCACCTTCCATTGCGGCGTTGGAGTGAAAGGATTACCTGCACCGTCACGCGCAGCTCCGAGGAAGAATGGTAGTATCTCAACCTCTACACCATGGGCATTGAGCAATGGGCGAAACTTCTTGATGTTTGTGAATCCAAACCACGAGTAGGGAGACACTTAAGCAGTGAGTAAATAACCAAAGCGAATGAGTCTAAAGACTAACCACAATCGATATATATGGTGAGCTTGCCATTCACAGAGCCGTCCATGGCTCCAAAAAACAATTCTGGTATCTAAGGAACTTGCGTGGTGCTTCCTGGTTTAAGTGAGTGTCTTGGAAGCGTAGAACTAAAGTACACCCGAGGTATGTTAGTGTTCACTAATCACAATTGATGATTACCACGATTACTATGTTCCAAACCCTCGCTCCATTTTGTGCATATAAACTCGACTATTATGTCAATGTCAAAGCTTAAATAGTGCAAAGCGGAGCCATATTTAAATAGCTACTTAAGTCATTGGCCTAGCCGAATTGACTGAGAAAGGATGTAACGATGGTTCCAGGAAGAACCGGGAAGCTAGTCACAAGCAACCCCGCAAAGCCAACACCGAATACATATTTAGATTACTCACCATTCCGTCTTCCCCATCTAATCCTGTTTATTTAGAAGATGACACTCAAACAAATGCTGCCTATAGCCTGCTGCAGAATTTTGTTTCTGTAAAATAGACCTGCGACGCTTCTTCAGCTACTACCTGTAAACCTACTATGATCTAGTTTTCCATTCAACATGCCTGTAGAATCATCCTTTCCGCCCGTTACTGTCCCCGAACTTGACATATGGACACTTTTCTTCGAGAATCCCGATCGCCAGTATCCGGATGATCATGGTGCGTATGCGGATGCGACTTCACCAAACCTTCTAACGCAATCGCAGTTCTACTAGTGGACGTTGTCACGGAGAGAAGATTCCAGTTTCTTGAGCTGCGTGCCGCCGCCGAGCAATTTGGAAGAGGAATTCAAGACCATTGGAGCTGGCGTAAGGGAGACGTCCTAGCCATGATGACGCCAAACACCATCGACGTTGTCCCAGTCACGTTTGGTACATTGTTTGCGGGAGGCGTGGTCTGTCCTTTCAACTATCTTTACACACTGGATGAGTTGGTGTCACAATTGAAGTCTTCCAACGCAAAGGCATTGGTAACCAATGTTGCCTGTCTCGAAGTAGCTTGTAAAGCAGCATCAAAAGTCGGTTTACCTTTTGACCGCATACTGCTGGTAGGGAGTACAGATCCAAAGAATAAGGTGCGACACTATTCAAGCATTCGAAGCACATCATCAAGTACAAGGAAGGTAGCCATCAACCCAAAAGAAGATCTGGCTTATTTAGTGTACTCCTCTGGAACGACAGGCTTGCCAAAGGGTGTCATGTTGACGCATGAAAACATTGTTGCGAATACATTACAGTACAGCGCGGCAGAGAAAGATCTATTAAACTGGAAGACAGATAAGAGTCTAGGGTTTTTACCTCTATATCATATCTATGGTAATTGCAGCTGCACTGTGTCAAATAGATGTCAATACTGATATTGCTAGGAATCGCCGTTTTGATCAATTCACCGATCTATCGAGGGATTACCACATACATCATGCAAGGATTTGATCTGGGAAAGTTTTGCAAAACTGTTGAGCGCGAGAAAATAACCCTCGCCTATATTGTCCCGCCTGTTGCACTTGCACTAGCCAAGAGCCCTGTAGTCGACCAATACAACCTTCGAAATCTACGAATGATGCATTCTTCAGCGGCACCAATGCCAAAGGAGGTGATTGTCGCAGTTTATGACCGTCTTGGAGTCCCAATTAGGCAAAGTTACGGTTTATCCGAGACCTCTCCAGGGGTATCGAGTCAACGCCTCGAAGACTGGAACAAGCCCATTGGCTGTAGTGGACGTCTGATATCAAATATGTCCGCCAGGTTCATGAACGATGGCAAGGAGGTGAGCCGTGGAGACGAGGGAGAGCTTTGTCTTAAGGGGCCGAACATCTTCAAGGGCTATTACAACAACGCAAAAGCAACATCAGAATCCTTTGATTCCGACGGCTGGTACCACACAGGCGATATTGGCCGGATGGACGAGCAGAATAACATATATATTACTGACCGCCTTAAGGAGTTGATCAAGTACAATGGTTTCCAGATTGCACCAGCACAGCTGGAAGGTCTACTACTTGGACATCCCGCTGTTGCTGATGTGGCTGTAATTGGCGTGTACAGTGAGCAACGCGCAACGGAGCTACCAAGAGCATACATCGTCGTGGCTGGTGGAAAAAAGGGAGACAGAAAGCTCGAACAAGAGTTGCTAAAGTGGCTGGATGAGCAGGTAGCTCCATACAAGCGCCTTCGAGGCGGCATCAGATTTGTGGACGCAATTCCAAAGAGTAATGCTGGGAAGACTCTTCGACGAGTGCTTGTCGAACAGGCGAGACAGGAGGATTCCCAGGGAGCTCCTAAGGCACATTTGTAGGCGCAAGCCTTTTATTTACATATGCACTTTACGTGCTTAGCGCTATGTTGGAACCCGGAGCAATTTAAAGGATTCTGTGAGAATATATATATTCCTAGTGCTGTCCGTAATCGCTATGTCTGGGTTTTCAACAGCTCACTACCATGCCAGACATAGTTCTGGCATTCAATGCTGATCACTTCACTACGTCTGAAGTGCTGAAAAGCAATAACTAGTAGGTGATTCTCCAAGGCTAGGTTTATGTGATCTTCATTTAGTGCCTAAATTGGGGCTATATTGTATTGCTGTAGAAAGAGTGTTTCTTTTGTTTTTAAATATCCAACTATGTAAGTACTCCGTAGATGCGTAATTTGGAATTAGTAGGTATATGCTAGATTAATTAGCTAGATAAATTGTAAATGAATATCGTCTAGCATTTGCTAGGCTCCTTTACGCGCCTGTTATCTTCTAGTCATGCCTCTAATTTGTTTCTTATTTACTAGTCTATTCATAGTAATGTTTTGTTTACTACATAAATCTCTTTACTATAATATCTATGCAGTGAATCAGAGAGGTGCCAGAGCTAAGTGCTAATAACATTATAGTCTTAATATTGTTCTCTACTCTATAAAACTTATTCTACCAACGTTATGTTTAAAATTAGCGTATTTTACATAAGATTCTCACACTACAGCGCCATTAGATTGGCATCAGCCGTGTTCATCATATACGATGAATTATTGAGTACCCAACATCGGCAAGGTGCATGTCTAAGGCGCAGCAAGATACAAAGGGCTTCGTATGCGGGCTCAAGCCTAAAATGGGGTCGCACTCAGCGCTCGCGAACTACAAGTTTCACTTAGATCAAGCCTGACTTGATGCGATGATTTCGGACTCCGACGGCAGTTTGTCACGTCTGGTACTGCGTGGAAATGTTCATGTCGACTCAAACGCTAACCACTCGACCAGCTCTTGCGCACGTTCTGGGCATGAATCAGTTGCTTCAACAATAGTGATGATATAGCATCAGCAAATTAATGTGACGTCAATAAAACAGACAAGATTCATGGCCAGTTTTGTCGATTTTCTCTCCATACGGTTACTATGAGCAAGCAACTTTGTGTTTTCAACATGCATCGAAATTTGCTTTTTTCTACGTCAAACCTAAATGTGGATACCTTGTTGCAACAACCGAAATCGGGCCGTAACGATGCCAAACTTTGGCGTATGGGCCAAATTACCTTACAAGTACTAAGCCCTTTTGCATAAGACATGTATAAGTCCATAATGACAAGAGATTTATTCTCTTTCGCGCAGGCTGGTCAGGTTTACCGCCCTACTATATATTGCAGTGTAAAATAACTCCAGTAAAGAAACCTATTCAGTATGACTTCAACACGATATCACTTCTCTAAGTGATTTAACGCACTGACCTTAGCACAATTGTGCAAGTAGAATGCGCGAACATACTTCAGTCTACGTGTTTGCTCGAATTATCGTCCAATTTGTTTGATTTGTTCGCTTAGTAGGATATGGCGGCGCGACGGGATGACGACTCCTCCATAAAGTTTAGTGTTAGCGTGCGGGAACTAGTGGTCGGCCCTTCGCGGCAGCCGATCTCCAGAACCCAAAAGATTTTCGTAGCAATGATCAGCGAAAAGACCTGTACCTCCGCTGTTGTTTAAGGCTTGTCGAGTCGAATAGATGCTCCAGTTTGGGGTGAGTAGCAGATAATCAGTACATTGTCTATGACAAATCGAACTGATTCCTTTCTAGAAAGGAAAATCTTGCCAGCTCATATGTCCCAGCTCCCAGCGCGAAATTCGGCTTCGGCAACTTTACGCAAATCGATCAACTTACAGAAAAGGTAATAGATGTTGTTTTTGCCATGGCAGCGTTTGCACAACCACGTCCGTTTAGATCTACTAACGTCAACCACAAGCAAGTAGGCCACCCCATCAACATTTTAAAATCCGTTCTCTACTATCAATTTTGGTACCAACAATTCAAGCTGAACAAGTTTTTTCTACTGCTATCGCGATATTAGCCGTTAATCACGGTCAAATTCAAAGTAAAACAATTGCAAAAACGGTGGGTTGGCCGAATCACTCTTTTTACCCTCTAGCTTGTGGTTGGGGCAGAGCAAAAATGAAGAAATGCCTGCAGTTCGATTTTGGAGGAGAGCCATGCGTCATGCACAGTAGCGCTCAGTCCATAGCACATTTTTTATTGTATCATCACAGATTTTCTCCGCCGAAAAGATGAAGTCTCATGCATGTCAAGATTTTGGCGCCACAAATCGAGCCTATCAACAATATGCTATCGAAGGTAGACACACCTTAGTCGACCAAGAATGTGGAAGGGGCTAGGTTGAAGTCGGTGAAAATACACGTGTCTCTCTATTTAGGCGATTTGCCAGTCAATTTGCCGATCGATTTGTCGATCAACTTGTCAATCAGTTGTGGATCACCTAAATTGTGCCCAACTCTGCATCTCATCATCAGCGCACAGTACTCTGACGACCACTCTTGTGCTGGAAAGAAGCTGTAGTCTCCGAATCCAGGGGTGAATTGGGCTTCACTAGACCCTTCCGGGGAATCATGTGAGGGTGAGCGCCTATTGATGCATGGAGGGTAGGAGGTAGACGGATCGATTGAAGCATCTTGATGCTTAGCAGTTATCGAGGCAACCGTACATCCAACCTACAATTATGTATATAAATCCCCCCCCCCCCCCCTTTCGACGTTCCCATAAATTCACCATTCTCTACAATCGTAACAGTACAACCAACTGCATCTTCAGGGACTTGCTTATTGAAACTACATTACCGTCTACTCCAGCATTATACCCATATTCCCCAACATGGTCTCCTTCCGTACGCTCCTGGTTTCGGCCCTTGCCCTCACTGTACCTATTGCCGCACAGACAACTCCAGCCCAAGTCGTCGACAATATCCAAACGCTCACACAAAAAAGTCAGGCTCTCCAACCTCCTGCACAGAGCATCACCATTATCAATGGTCCATTGATTATGTTAGCCAACACGGTTAGCTCCTCACGTGCTCTGTTATATAAGCATCCACAGGGTATATAGTTCCCTTGTGTCTCATTTGATAGGAATCAACCTAGTTCCTCCTGCCTGCTGCCCACCAACAGATTATAATCGGACAGGGGCCGTTCCCGGTATGTGATTGTATCTTTACTACCTCTCTGAGACTTCTGAACCCTGTCGTTCAGGAAATTCATTTATGGCGAGGCGCCCTAGCATAGTGCAAGAAGCTGAATCTCGGAGCTAATCGCAGATGGTTAAAAAGTTGCTCGGGGAAGTTTCAGACTCATGGACGAGCTGACCACAAAACAGCAAATCATCGCCGGCTTTGCGGATATTGTGTCCACCGCCACTACTGCAATTTCGCAGATGAATGGCATGACTTCAGTTCCAGCCGGAGCGCAAAGCGATGCAATCTTCGATGCCTTCGCGAGGTACATACATTCTTGGCTTCTCTTCACGCACGCAGACATTGATCATATCACGGTTTAGTTCGTCCGCGTCCACCAAGTTCTCCTCAACACCCTCATCGGCAAAGCCGGGCTATTCGAAACCGTGCCTCTCGTTGGCGAACCCATTGCTGCCGTGCTCCGCCAGGTCGAGGCCATTGTCGATGTCAGTGACCCCATTAATCTATGACCATCTCCATAAGTACACCTACTAGGTACTAACATCACATAGACCATTGCCTTCAGCCTCATTGATAGTGTTCAGTCTCGCGCTTCAGATTTGCAAGCGCAAGCCCAGTCGTTGTCCGGCACTATCACTATAGCAATTAACTCATATAGTGGTATCTCGACTTCTAAGCGTGAGGTCTCGCGCCCGCTGACGTTTGCGCGCCGTGGAGTTACTGCAGCATAAGCAGTTACCTGTATCGAAAGAAGGAATCCTATGGGATGAAGAAAGAGGGTTGGTGCTGATGGCGGCTAATGAGTATGGATGGGTATGGGAAAGAGGTAATATATATCGTGCTCAAATGTAGAGATAAAGAAATGGGGAAAGACGACTATGCGGCCGGTGGATTCGCGGGAGACAAGGCCGTGCAAATTTGGCCGAGCCATACTTTAATGCGGACAGAATTCATAGCGACGGCAAGATTCGGTAACAAATACTACACTCACTCTTTATCGTCCAAAATTCTCATGATTCTGATATACTTATGAGATGAATTAATCTATGTGAATAGAATCATGCACAAATGAGTCTACTTTTCCGCTACTGGGACTGATGCATTGTGGCTAAAGAATCTGAAATACTTTTCGAACGTGATCACTCAGCTGCTTTTTTCACTTTGTTCTTCTTGCGGGCGGGCTCTGAACTGAAATTCTTAGCCTAGACAGACCTTGAAGAAATCCATGGGCTTCTTGGGATACCAGTCCGTGACGGGTTGAAAGTGAGGTTTGAGATATAGTATACCTAAACCTCATTAACAAGGCTATTGTATTCGAGACGATGGTAGTTCTCAATTTCAACGCCCTGTCATTAGAAGGGAAGGGCTTTCTTGGCTTCGGTCCTGATCCTTGAGCAACTTTCATCCTGCGATATCATCGTGGGACGCTTGCACACGTATATTGATGGCAACATGAACATAGGAACTCCTATTCACTTGCTTGAAAATCCTTTTAATGGTATCTTACATCAAACGCCTTACAGTGGCGATTACCAGCTCATTCTCGCTTACGGCCGGACAGACGGGTGTACACCATTAGCTGGCCACAGTGCTTGTCGCCGACCTCATGCGCACCACCGTTAGAGACAACTTGTATACTGGGCAGATCAATGTCCTGGCGTATGTAAACCTCCTGAAATAGAAAGGAATCAAAGATGTAGATGACTTGGGCTCCTCTCAGAGCGCTCAGGAATCTTCACGGGACAACCCATAAAGTCTATAAGCGCACTTTGCAAGCAATAAGTGGGAGCTGATCGGGATCCCTGCAGCGCGATTTTTGATCGGATAATCTACCACAATGATCTTTCCAGTTCGAGCGCCTATGCGGGCGCTGTCGGTGCATTATCATAGGAGAGCAAGGCAAACGCTTGTAAAGCATCGAATCGAAACAACTAAACACCAGGGGTACTATCTTGTTTGCACAAGATACTGTCAAAAACAACCACTTAGTCGCCTGGAATTCGCTGGTAGGATACACAAATTGTTCACGGCAATTATGCTCTGTTAAGGTCTAGCTATTTGGCCAGACAAACTGGTCGATACAAGAACTGAAAACATCTTCACCTTACCCGGAGCATCTTCAGTGAAGAACTTTACTCTTAGCAGTGAAAGTGCTCACAGCAAATCAAGATATGATGGCAAGTTCATTCAATGGAGGTATAAAAACGTCTATTCTATGATCGTTAATATATATCATTATATCATGTAACTGGGTATTGTACTCTATGCGCCAAATCTTAATGAAACTATAATACAGCAGACATTCTTAACCATTTGCGAAATAATATAACGTTCATGACCTGTCCTTTTCTGTTGTGGCAGCATCATTGTCGACCACAACGATAGGAGGGGCAACACCTGCCTCCGCATCACTCTCCTTATTGGTCTTATTCTTCTTGAACAGGCCCGTGACCTTGGACGCACCCTGGCAACACCACCTGTAAACAATGACGAAGGGCTTGCCAACGAATGCCGCAATAATCGCAAACCACTCATCAGGGAAGTACCTGATAGCAACTGCCCACGGAATACAGACGAAGCCAGTGACTATCGAAATACCCCACTGTGTTGCGTCAAGACCATTAGGGCTGATCTGGAACGCTCGGCCGCCGACAAAGACAATCATGATTTGCAAACCAATGATAAGCACGACGATACCGATGAAGAAGAAATTCCGGAAGATACCCTCAAGCACGTTGAGTTTGTTGTCGAGACGTCGGTTGTTGAAAATATTGAATATCTGCATCCAGACGAAGCTGTTGAAGATGACTGTATCGAGCTCAAGCTTCTTTTCGGGGATTGAGAGGTCATAGCCGAGGAGGTCACCGCCGGCAAAGTAGAGGACGAAGATGACTGTGAGTTTGTAGATGTTCTGACCGGTAATCTGCTTCCACATGGTCGTAGTGATGAGAGGCTTGTCTTTGCCCTGTGGAGGACGGTCCAAGATCTTCTCTGATGGCGGATCGGTAGCGAGTGCAAGAGCGGCAAATGTATCCATGATCAAGTTGACCCAGAGTAATTGTACGGCTTTGAGCGCGGGCCTCATTTCCTCATCATATACAGCTGTGACGAAGGCTAGTAGGACAGCAGTGATGTTGACAGTGATTTGGAACTACTTTCTGTTAGCATGATTGTGCAATGAGTAAATGCTTCAAGGACTTACTTGGAGAAACTTCTGCACGGCATCATTGACAGCTCGTCCCCACATGAGAGCGGTGATAATGGACGTGAAGTTGTCATCCATGAGAATGATAGCAGAGGCCTCCTTGGCAACTTCGGTACCAGAGATACCCATCGAGAATCCGATATTGGCAGCCTTAAGAGCGGGGGCATCATTCGTACCATCTCCAGTCACAGCCACAATCTCGCCAAGGGCTTTGAGACGTGTGACCAGAATCCTCTTGTCCTCGGGAGAAGAACGTGCAAGAACTTGGAGTCGTGGCAGAACCTTGTCCATCTCATCCTCTGACAGACGGCGGAATTCAGGACCCTCCATGACAACGCCACCCTCGGTGTAGATGAGACACTCAGTCGCAACGGCACGTGCAGTTTGCATGTTGTCGCCAGTAACCATACGGACTGTGACGCCGGCACCTTGTGCTTTGCGAACAGCATCTGGTACACCGGGACGAACGGGGTCCTGAATACCCACCACACCAAAGAATGTGAGATTGCGTAGCAAGGAACCAAAATCAACGGTACCGCCTTCAGTGAGCTCAGCATCAGCCGGCGGCCATTGAGGGATGTCTTGATATACAAGGCCAATTGTCCTCAGAGACCGACCTGCGTATTCATTAATGGTTTCGGTCAATGATTGACGCTGAGTTTCAGAAAGTGGTTCCGTCTCGAGTGTATCGAAGTGGGCAAAGACAGAGGAGAAACCGAGAAGAATTTCAGACGCGCCCTTGACGAGGAGGCGGTATCCACCATCCTTGAGCTTGACGACTGCTCCCATGCACTTCTTGCTTGAATCAAAAGGAAACATGTGCATAACTTGCTCGTTGTCACGTGTCTCCGAAAGTGATTGCAGCCCAAGATGATCCTTGGCAAGCTGGAGCAAGGCTGTCTCGGTCTTGGATCCAATGTAGACGGTTCTTCCTTCCTCTTCGCCCTCGAATGCGGTAGAGTTAATTGCGACAGACTGAACGAGGAGTTCCTTGGCAGCTGGAGTTATCTCTGAAGCCCAAGATGAGGTGGTTTGGGCTTTCTCTGAAGTGGAATCGGAATGTACAAAGCTCGTGGATCCAAATGTGCCAGCTACAACAGTCATTTTGTTGGTTGTCTACACAGGTCAAGTTAGTAAAAGATCATTCATTGTTATTGGTCAACTCACCAATGTTCCAGTTTTGTCAGAGCAAATAGCTGTTGCATTGCCCATGGTTTCACATGCTCGCAAGACTCTTACGAGGTTGTTCTCCTTCAGCATTCTGGTTGTCGCAAAGGCTAGTGCAAGAGTCACGGCCAGAGGAAGGCCTTCGGGGACAGCCACAACAATAATAGTGACTGCAACGATGAGGATGTCCATGAAAGCTGAAACCTTCTTGGCGGGAGGCCGGGTGTCGCCAGAGAGACCTCCTACGAAGCGGAAGAGAAGCACAAAGAACAGGATAACTGCAGCTGTGGTTCCAATCTTAGCAATAGCCACAGCGAGACGGCCGAGCTTCTCCTGGAGCGGGGTGGCTTCAATGTCGGCGCGGACAGACATCATGATACTTCCAAAGCTGCTGTGAACTCCGACAGAAGTGGCCATGTAAGTCCCGACACCTTCGATCACCTTTGCACCGGAAATGATGAATGGGTCAAGGCCTTTCGTGGATTGGCCTGACTCCAAAGCCTTCATGACGGCAGCACCAGGTGTCTTACGGATAGCATCGGATTCTCCGGTCGCGGACGATTCATCGCACTTAACGTCAGAACCATCAACGAACACACCATCCACTGGAATAACATCGCCAGGTTCTAAATGTACGAGATCTCCAGCAAGGACATCGTAGACGCTAATCATGATGATCTTCCCTGAGCGCGTAACCTTGATCTCTCGTTCTTCCTTTTTGGCATTCAGTCGCGCGAATGCTTGCTCTTTTTGCCAATCATTCAAAGCTGTAACGAGGACAACGATGATGATAGCGATACAGATTGCAAGGCCTTCTACCCAATCGACTGGAGTTGGAGCACCGGGCTCATGTTCTGCGCCGAAAGTCTCGTATAGGCCGAGAGCAAGCGATATAGCGGCGGCAACGGTAAGGACGATAAGAACTGTGTCGTTGTATGCATTCCACACTAATTTCCATAACGGTGTAGCTTTCTTCGGCGGGAGTGTATTGCGTCCGTAAACTCGTATACGATCCTGAAAAGGCTGTCCATCGCTAGGTGGTCGGCTGGAGTCTTTCTCCTTTATTGGTGACTGTGGGTTGGTAGCCTCATCGAACGAAACATGTCGAGGCGCTGTCGATTCGTCGACGCTTAATCCAGAATGGATATCTGACTGTAAACCGGTGGCGATGCCCCTGACACCGCCTAACGCTTGGAATGCAGCGAGGGATTTTGGATTGAGAAGCTTGTTCAGCTGGCCCGGGGAGAACGCGAAGGGGTTGTTCTCAACTTTGAAGTCAGCTTCGTTGCTGCCAGGATCTGGCCGTAATGCTGCTTCTGGGTCTTCTATTACGGTGGATGCGCTGCTTCTAGATGCATTGCTCGGTGATACTGGTGTTAGAAATGGATTTGATGTTTGTGAAGTAATCGTCTCGGCTTCACTCAAAGCTCGTTGCCGAGTGTTTATTTGGAGCGTGGGAGGGGCTAGCTTGCCGGCCTCCATGGTGACAGATGAATAAGAATACGAATATGAAGATACCGCCCAAAACAAAGAGTATAAGAGGAATTGGTTGTGTTTGAGTGCCTAAGGCAACACGTGATGGTGAGTAGATAACTTGACTGTGACAGCGCGAAGCGCGCACCCCAAGCGCCCATATACCTATTGGGGGGCTGTGTATGATATTTGCCCCATGCCTAAACGTACTCGGCTCTTGGTGCGTCATTTCGATTCCTGAAGACAGGAAGTCGCCCACCGAAGCCTTGCTCGGCGGTCCTCCGCTCGGCCATATTGCGGTCTTGTCGTTCTTGAATGCGAGAACGACAGTTGAGGCTTGCTGAAGTCCGCTCGATTTCCACACTGCTTAGCAGCGTAGCAAAGATCGACGCGCTGGTGGCCGACAGCCAAGCTGGCGCAAAGTCGATGTGTTGGTGGCAAGCAAGTACCCGATGGCGGAATGCCCAGGAGACAAGACGACCGGCGCTCCTTGGAGGGGGCAGTGCAAAATGGCATTACCACACCGAAGCGCGGGTTGTTCTTGCTTCCTTTTCCGACGCGCGAAACCGGTTCCACAAGTTGCTATGACGTTTGATGCCTCAGAAATGCGAAGGTCAGAATGTTCACGATTGTGAAGTTGAAGCAGATGTTTGACCTGCAGGCCTCAGTGTAGACTAAACAGAAGCTAGCAGGGCTTTTTCAAGGGGCAAAAGGCAGTGATTGGCCTGGCCCGAGGCTAAGCCACACGCCACAGAATGCTTCGCCACGTACTAGTCCGAACTTGGCGGACAGTGCAAGCTGATAGGCACAATTGACAGTACCTGATTGTCGGACTGATTCCTTCGGAGTGAGACTAAAGCCTGAGGCATCACCTTTGGCCCCGGTAGCTGATTCCGACAACGTCTTCGTTCCGGGGTTGCCATATTACTCAGGATATTACTACAATATTGCTGAGACAGACCTGCGTCGATCGTCAGAGTTAGCCTAAGAAAATGCCTTGTGGGGACAAGCAGATAAATGCGGGGCGCAAAGTCTCATCCCCTCTGGATGAATATCTGGCACGTCTTGGAGCGTTATTTTTCGGGCTTGTTCTCAATCATTCACGGTCTCGGTGCCCTCCGGACATTGTTGATGACACCTATGTTCACATGCTAAATCGTCCTAGATGTGCGTAGCTTACGATTGCCAAGTGTACACTGCCCACGCTCCGTCGAGACGTTGATCATTTGGCATCAGCATAGAGGGCAGGTAGATAGGAACTCAGCCTCGACGTCGTCACCGGATGTCGACTCACCCATATCCCACCGAGCTCATGTTGAGTTCACTTGGACTAGACTTGCGATAGATGATGCCTGCGTTCCAGCTTTCTTGTTGTCTATCAGCTTCGTTGGGATTCCACTCGCCACAGTGTGGCGCAGTGGCTGTGCTGCGCATGAACGAACTAGGCAATCCCGTGTAGAGATGTGTACGACGCAACAATGTTCGGAGATTTCGCCTGGTCTAGATGATTCAGCGAACAGGTACCAGTATACAGCCTCAAATTTTTGTCATTCCGCGGACTTCGCCTCGTATGACGAAAGGCCGTTTTACCCCTGGCCCTATCATCAACGGCCACATACGGAGAGGTAACGCAGCGAGAGAATTGTGAGGCTCACAATTTCGCACTTGCGTGTTGGCATCGGAGGGAAGATCAGAAAGGGCCAGCTTGTACTTGGGATACGATGCTCCGCCCATACTTACGAGTCGCGATGGCGAGTCTGAGCAACGACTCTACTATCACATGTCTGCAACAGTTGTATTTTATGCAGACTTGATGCATAAAGATATGTAATAAAAACCTGTTGGAAGTGAAGATAAATATTCAACGACTTGGTACAAAATTTTGGCTCGACTGAGCGTCTTGGTAAGAGTTTAAGAATGGCTTTCTGGCACAATGAGTCACCCTTTGACGCTCTACACAGTAAGACACTGCCTGAGCCAATCTATTGCAGCATCCTCCGATTTGACTATAGTCATTCACCGGCCATTTGGGTGTCCATCATCCTTTGTCAGACAAGCATGCACTAGCAGTCTTCTTTTCCAAGAGTAACCCCTGACAGTCATGCAACTTGAGTTCCAGCCAAGGGCATCGAGGATATACAAGAAAGCTGCTGCTGAGTTGATGCCTGTGAGGTAGTTTGAGTCAGAGCAAGTCACATCATTTAAGAGCCAATATTGGAACAGGTAAGGTGTTGCAGGACTGTGCGTGCATTGAGCAGTCCCTTGAGGAGATGGCTGGAATACTATTCTGTAATCAAAGCCAATTCGAGCCTGAAATGATCAAGTTCTTGAATAGATGGTTTTGAGGATAGTGTAGAATATTGTGGATGGAAGTGGTAGCGCCTGTTGAAGGCCTGGCGCTGTTGAGAGGCCAATACGTCCGAGTATTGCGAACGCAAACGACCACCTGAGAGAGTGATGAACTCCTCACCCTGAACGCCTGTTTATGTGACATGACTCATAGCTTATATACAATGAAAAGCGAACAAATGGCGAAAAGGAAATTCGCCGAGAATATGTACCCCACTGCATAGTGCAGGTTCGGGGCTCTACCGTCTGTTGATGAGACTCAAGAACTCCTCCCTCGTCTTGGCGGTGGAGCGCATGCGGCCGAGCATGCAGCTCGTGGTCGTCGAGGCACCAGTCTTCTGGACACCGCGCATGACCATGCACAGATGGCTTGATTCAACCACGACGGCGACGCCTTGTGGCTGTAGCATCTCGGACAGCGCAAGGGCGACTTGTTTTGTGAGACGCTCTTGGACTTGGAGGCGGCGGGCGAACATTTCGGCAATGCGGGCGAGCTTGGAGAGACCAATTACGCGGCGGTTGGGGATGTAGCCGATGTGCATCTGGTATTGATTAGTAACGACTTCGGATCCGAGGGCACAAAGGATTGTGAAGAGGAGCGTACCTTGCCGGTGAATGGAACCAAATGGTGCTCGCAGAGAGAGAAAATCTCAATGTCCTTGACAATGACCAGCTCATCATGGTCTTCGTGGAAAACGGCGCCATTAACGATGTCGCGCAAGTTCTCTTCGTAGCCCTTTGTGAAGAAGAGTAGGGCTTTGGCGTAGCGCTCTGGCGTGTCCAGCAGGCCCTCGCGGTCCGGGTCCTCGCCGAGACACTCGAGCATGGTGCGCACGGCGCCGGAGAGTTTCTTGAGGTTCGCTGCCTTCTCGTCCTCGGTGGCCTCCTTCCTGCCGCGCGTGCCTTTGCTCGGCCAACTCAGGCCGTCGAAGTCGATGGTGGGGTGCTGGGTGTAAGGGCTGTGGGCGCGGCTGGTGGCCAATGGAGTGTGCATGACGGCGCCCTCGTTGTAGCCCTCGACGTCAATCTCGCTATGGACAATGTCGTTTCGCTCGTGGGCATTGCCGGCCTTTGCGGGGAAGTAGCCGTTGGGGCCGTCAAAGTCAACAATCTGGCGGCCGCGGCTCGATGTTTCTATGGCATTGTAGAGGTTCTCGCGCTCTCTCTTGTCGCGCGCCTCAGTCGAGACGCTGAGCGGTGACCGGCCGTTCACCATGTGTGTCGGGAGTGCTGACTTGGGCTTCGGCGTCTCGGGGTCCATTGCGGCGGGGGCGGGGATAAACAAAAAAAAAAAAGGTGGTTCAAGATGGGATGAAAGCGACTATGAATGCGAAGAGGGCACCAGTGCCTGGAAACTGCGGTCAATTTGGCGCATGCTTGACCTGGGGCATATTGGCGGAGGTTCGGTCTCCATGACTGGAATCGAATAACTTTCACCTGCGGTTGGCGGAAAAGAGCCTAGTGCTGCGCGGTTCCAGCCATGGCCCATGACGGACTCCGATTTTCACGTCACGTGAGACTGGCCAAGCGGGCGGCCACGGGCTGCAGGGTCAAGTGCGCTGGAATGCCGAGCGCAGCATCAACCACAACACCACGCCCACCGCCCCAGAACTGCGCTCGTCGATGCACGCCTGGCTAGGTATGTATCTGCTGGAACCCAGGCACCAGCGTTCCCGATATTCACCGCCGTGCAGGGAGTCCTCGCCAGCTCGACGTCGCCATGAACGTGGCAGGGCAGTCGGCATCGTCCATCCGGCTGTCGCGCAACCTTGGTCCATAGCGGACTGGTAACTTGGAGGAGAAGAAACGGCTGTAGAGGGTGGGAGAATGGAAGCATTGCTGCAGCTTTGTACTAACCTGCGCTGTGTACTCTGTTGACGCCAACTTTGATTGCGACGAGCATGGCGCACACTGCCTGCTGCCTCACCCGCCGCCCGGCTTGTACAGTACGGCCGTCGTGAGCATCTCGCTCCTTCACCAACCCTGTGAGCCTGCTTTGGATCAATATGGACGTCTATCGATCTGCCATGTCGGCGGTAAATCTGACGCCCCCCCGGCCCGAGGTTGGACGACAAGGTGGATTGCGTTTGGCCCTTTATTTTGTGCCATCTGATGCTTCTCATGTATCCATGTGGGCAGCCTGGAAATGGGCAGCTTGGAGTGTCCAGCTACCACTTTTGATGCTCGGCCTGCGCCAGCTTGAGGACGCACAAGTCCCTCTCGCCGAATGCTGTAATCTCACGCAATCCCTTTTCATGCACCCCCTCCCTCGACCTCGGCCGCCAAAGACATTTACTGCTCCCGCTGCATCCACGCAACAATCAGCGCCCCCGCATGTTTCCATCAGGTCCATCAGGTCCATCAGGACGCCATCCCTCCCAGCTCGCTGCCTTGGAACTCTGCTCCTGCATGCTGCTTACCGGCATGTGTGGGGTGCTGTCCCGGAGAGGTCCCGTGATTGTAGTCGCATGCATTAGATAGCTATTGTGAAGTCTTTTTGGGCACGCTTGGTCGGCGGCAAGGATGGCGTGTAGCAAGACAAGCAGAAGCTAAAGAGGGACATGTTCTGGAGGATTCAAGGGCTGCTGGCTGAGGTCCCTCCTAGTCAAGGGGCTTGGCGCCGTTGATAGCGGCAGGCAAAAGGCGGCCGGCGAGAAAGGGCTGCAGCGGCACGACAGCATCACTGCGACCAGCATCGCCGCCAGCGCACGCGTGATTTTGTTTCAGAAGCGGTCGCAGCGGCCTCTTTTTGTGTTTTCTTGCTCCGCCTCGACTTTTGCGGCAAGGCTGAGATTGCAGAGGCTCGAGTCTTTGACGCTCGGTTAGGCCGTGGCCCTTCACTTCTGGTCCGCGGACCCTCGATGCTTGATTCTCTCCACCACTGATGCCCTTCCTGCCTCTATGGCTGCCCTGCAACGGGCCCAGGATATAGACCAGTGGAGACCAGAGGAACCCTCCGCCAGGCCGAGAGAGCGGAGCAGGGAACGCCCACGCGAGCGGAGCACCGAACCCAGGCCCTCCGCACCCACGACTTCCTCCAGACGCCGCCCGCTCGACGCAGACGCCCGCTCATCGGCCAGGCACGCGCGGGAACGCTCACGCGAGAGGAGCCCGAGTAGAGACCGCGCCCGCCGTCGCAGCAGTCGTGGCGCGGAGAGGGCACCCAGTGCAGACTCCCCTCGACAGCAGCAGCACCACCACCACCACCATCATCACCACCACCACCACCGCCGCCACCGCGACTCGACGCCATCCTCGAAACGCCATCGCAGCCGCTCGCCGTCGCCCAAGGGCTCTCACAAGCGCACGAGGCGGCACAGGAGCCGCAGCACCGCACGCTCGACGTCGCGAAGCCGCCGTGCAGACTCGACGCACCGGCCCCTTGCCAGACCAGCGTCTCCTCGCCCCCAGCGCTCCGACCGCGACCGAGCACCGCGACGACCCACCCCAGACGTCGACACGTACATTCCCTCCAGCCGCCGCCGCTCGCCCTCGCACGAGTCGCGCTACCAATCCGTCGCACACCGCGCACGCAAGACGTCGCTTTCGCCCGATCGACGCTCGCGACGGGAGCCATCGCCCCGCAAATCCTCCCCCAGGAGGCCCGGCCGCCGACCCAGCTCGCACTTTGACGAGGCTGGAGAACGGGGGCACAAGCACACCCACACGCGTGCCCGGGACAGAAGTCGCAGCCGAGCGTCCAGATACGCCAGGTCTCGTTCTCCCCTCCGCAGGCAGTCTCCTGCAGCTCCTGCACCCGTCCGAAGAAACCCCACGCCCACCTCCAACCGGACGAGAGCCTCCCCGCGCAGAAGCGGCTCCCGCCACTCCTCCCGCTCCTCCTCTCCAGCATCAAAACCCCGACGACGCTCAGACAGAGAAGCCAAGGAGGCCCAGTCTGACAGGTCGGCCCGCGCAAGCAAGCCAGGCTCCCGCAGAGGCTCCCCTGCGCCTGCATCAGCCTACAATTCGGACGCTTCCAGGGGGAGGGACGAGGACGACAAGATGAGGGGCGCGTACCAGCACCAGGGCCGCGGTGGCCCTGGCTTCCAGCATTCGCCGCCGTACTCTGGGCAAAACCAATACCCCCCCAGGGCCAGTCCCCATACCACAGCGGAAGGGGAGGGTGGAATGGCCAGCCTTATCCCAATCAAGGGTAAGTCCCCAATCTGATACCGTCTCATTCAAAGCTAACATTCCAGTAGCTCTCCAATGCAAGGTTTTTCGCCTAACCAATCGCCATACCACAACCACTCGCCTGGGTACTACCAAAACCAACAATATCCCGCAAACAATGGCTTCCAGAACGGGCCCTACCGAGGAGGTGGCGGCTTCCGTGGAAACCACTTCAACGGCCCAGACCGACGGTTATCAGGACCCGGGGCAAACACCCCATTTGGAGCACAGGGCGGCCGTGGCCGAGGCACTGCACCCACACAGTTTTCAAACCTTAGCTGGACTCCAGCTTCTGGCACACGAGGCGGTCGGCCAGCTACCGAGGCACCACGCGCCCAGCCTGCGCCAATAACGTCGACCGAGTCGGCAGCGGTTGATGCTGATGACAATCCATTCCGCCCTTCCAAGGACCTGCGCGTAGAAGATGAAGGCCAAAAGGAGGAAAAGAAAATGGCCCCGCCGACGAAATCTACCGCTGCAGCCCCCCAGCAGCCAAAGTTGGGCTTCAGTTTTTCTCTCAAGACCAAAAATCCAGTGCCTCCCGCCAGCAAAGCCAAGCCCGCCTTGGATGAACCGGAAAAACCAGGCGTCTCCACAAAGGAGTCGCTGCTCGACCCCAAAGCGAAAGAGGCAGCCCGTGAAGCGTCTTCCAGATACCCATCAGACTCACGAAGCGAACGCGATCATAGGGATCGAGATTACGATCGAGACCGAGACCGAGACCGGGAGCGCGAGCGAGAACGCGACAGAGACCACCGGGACAGAGACCGTCGTTATGACGATTACTACGATCGAAAGCCCGCCTATCGAGACACTCGCGATAGGGATCTGCGAGATGTACGAGACCCGCGAGACCCACGAGACGCCTACTACCGCGACAGGGAGAGGGACTACAGGGATCCACGGGACAGAGACTCACGCGATCCAAGGGACATTCGAGATCCGCGCGATGTTCGAGATAGAGACCGAGACCGTGACCGAGACCGTGACCGCGATCGCGACCATCGAGACATGCGTGATCCTCGAGACATTCGCGACATCAGGGACAGAGATCGTAGAGAGCCTTATCCACCCCGACGATTAGATGAGCGACGACCAGACCCACGGTCGGAGACTCGCTCTGCTGCTAGACCAGAAAGGCGAACACCCCCGCCTGAAGTGCCAAAGACCAAGATTGTGAAGAGGATACGAGTGAAACCACGACCTACTCTCACCCCGGAGCACGCCGCCTCGGAATCAGTTTATTATCGGAAGCCGGGCAACGAATCCGTTGTAGGCTCAGGCACGTACGGCAAGGTCTTCAAAGGTGTTCATGTGTACACAAAAGACATGGTGGCCCTGAAGAAGATCCGCATGGAGGGCGAACGCGATGGTGTAAGTCCTATGCTTCAAACGAGAGGCTATCTTCACGCTAACAAGTCGTAGTTCCCGGTTACCGCTATCCGAGAGATTAAGCTTCTGCAGTCACTCAACCACGACAACATTGTTAAGCTGCGAGAAGTCATGGTTGAGAAGAATGACTGCTTCATGGTCTTTGAGTACCTGTCTCATGATTTGACTGGTCTTCTGAATCACCCAACTTTCAAACTTGAGCAATCTCACAAGAAGGATCTAGCCAAGCAGCTCTTCGAAGGACTGGATTACCTTCATCGCCGCGGTGTTCTGCATCGAGACATCAAGGCGGCGAACATTTTGGTGTCAAATACTGGACAACTCAAACTGGCGGATTTCGGCCTGGCTAGGTTTTATGCAAAGAGCAGCAAGCTCGACTACACCAACCGCGTAATCACAATTTGGTACCGGTCCCCTGAGCTCCTGCTAGGTGAGACACAGTACGGCCCAGCGGTGGACATTTGGTCGGCCGCCTGTGTGCTTGTGGAGATCTTCACCCGCCACGCCATCTTCCCTGGCGACGGTGGTGAGATCAATCAGCTTGACAAGATCTACAACGTGCTCGGCACCCCCACTGTTCAAGACTGGCCCGGTATTGTTGAGATGCAGTGGTTTGAGCTGCTTCGCCCTACCGAACGAAAGCCCTCCACTTTCGAAGAGAAGTACAAGGACAGGGTTAGCCCCATGGCCTTTGAGTTGCTTCAAGCAATGTTTCTCTTTGATCCAGCAGCTCGACCCACGGCAGCCGACGTACTAGAGCACCCATTCTTTGCAAGCGAAGCACCGCCTTCTAAGCGTGCTGAGGCGCTCAAGGAACTAGAAGGTGATTGGCATGAGTTTGAGAGCAAGGCATTGAGGAAAGAGAAGGAGAAGCAAGACAAGGAAGCAAGGCGTGCAGCAAGGGAAGAAGTAGCAAAGAAAGATGAGGGCAAACGGCGTGCTGAGGCAGCTGTAGGAGATGAACGCGAGGCTAAGCGTGCAAAGAGTGGCGACTTGACCATGTAGTGCATCGTCAAAAGCCGAATGAAGCCACGCGAGTAGGCTGCTACAACGCACGTAATTTTGTATGAGTATTATAATCCTGGTGGCTATGTTTTTGAGACGAAGGATATGGGGAGATGCAGTTATACTAGACCATGTACATATTCACCAGTTGGTTCTACCATTTTCATCTCGCCTAAATGTTAGTCCCACAATGATGATGTTGCGAGAGAGAGAGAGAGAGAGAGAGAGAGACAGCTTTTTGTGACATTGCGTAGGTGGCTGTAGCAATCGCAGTGATGTATGGTTCATTTGGATATCTAAGCTATTCCATGTCCACGTCCATTTCTACACCCTTCGGAATACTGGGTACAGGTCGCCAACCTCCATAGGCACAATGCCAAAGCTAACGTACGAGTCAATATTCTCCGGCTCCAAAGCCACAAACGCCAGCCCCGCATTCTTCTGCGCGCTACTCACAAAGAAACTTCCCGCAGGTAGCGTCACCTCGCGCGTCAGTGTCTCGGTGGTGACCTTGTTCAATATCGCGCCTTCATAGTACGAGCGGGCCAGACTTGAGGACGTAATGTTGTACACTTCGACCTCGCTTTTAAACACGTCTTCGATCGTGTCAACCTTTAGCCCAGACACTTTGAGGCGCTCTGCTAGATCGGCCCAGGCGCGCGGGATGACGTAGCCGGAGGGTCGGGCGCGCGTGAGGTTTGCGGTTGCGGGCGTGGTGCTGGCGAACTCGACGGGGAGTTGGACGACGGCGCCGCTGCGGCGGTCCACCATGGTCCATGTCCGGTTCGAGTAGGTGGTGTAGTCTGTAATCACAATGGGCTCCTTGCTCTCGACCACCTCCTGGATTGCACCTTCGATCGTCTCGTAGACATGGTCGGCCTGGTCGCGCGCGGTCTCGAGGACACCGAGAATCATCTGTACACCACCCAGCGTGCGGCGTTTGAAGGACTGGCTTGCAATTCCGATACCTCTCGTCTCAAAAAGAAAGGTCACTGATTGTGTCAAGCCCATGGCATTGCGGCCGATTTTGGCATCAGTACCGGCCTCCTCGAGACGCGGAGGATTAGTCCGAGACGCTGTTACATATTGCTCGCCGCGGAGACCTTTTGAAGCGAGGGAGGCGTTGATAGCGGGCGCAAAGACGGTTTCGGCCAGCGTGCGGATAGAAGGATGGATGTTCAGGTTCTTAGCTGCGCTGAACATACCATCTGCTGCATTCGAGTAGTTGCCTGCATATCGAGTCGCGGCGCCGTACTCGTGCATGTCAATGGCAATATGCGGGGAGAAGGTGCTGAACCATGACTTGATGTCGCGGGTTTGCTGGCGAACCAGCTTGGTGTGATCGCGGTTTGGGTCGAAATTGGTCGCAAGCGTGCGCTGGAAATAGGCGTTGCCGTCTGGATTGTATCGTGGGACAACGATGATATCCATCTTCTCTAGGAACTCGGCAGCCCAGGAGGGATTTGCGTCCATGGCGCCTAAAAGTGCAAGGGCTGCTTCGTCGCCTGCCGGCTCGTTGCCGTGGACGGAGGCTTGCAGCCATACTCTTACTTTGCCAGAGGTGGCGTAGCCGGCAGACGCATTTGGTGAGCTGGAGAGGTAGACGTAGGGGAAAGTCTTTCCCTCTTCGCTGAGGAAAGGGGCCAAGGCGTATGACATCCATGATGGATTCTTCGCTGCGAGGCCACTGAGAAATCGCTCTATACACGTGTCAGATCGGCCAAGGATATACTGTACTTCATAGACATACCCAATTCATCGTGTGAAGTCGCGCCCTCGGTGCCTTGAGTCCATCCAGGATCGAAAGAAGCATTCGACGAGAAGGCTGGGCTATACAGCGTCACATTCGGTGCTGGGAAAGCCGTCTGCTCCACAATCTGCGAATCAAAATTCAGAGCCACGTGGTTCTCTCCATATTTCGTCTGCGCGAATGCAGCTCCAGCGAAGAGCGCAAGCGAAGCCGTCCTCCCAGAAATCCCCATTTTCAATGGAATCCAATCCGAGTGTCGGAAGCCGTGAGTGCGGCTCGCCACATGAACATGCAACACCTTTTAAACTCCATTGCCCTCCCGTCCTCCCCATTCTTGACCAAAAAAACTCGATACCAGTACGTCAGTCAAGACCACAGTTTGCCCTACTAGGGACGTTCGCCAAGAGCGGCGGCCTTGGCCAGAGCGGCTCCTTCCTGTTCTAGTATCGATAGACGGCATTCGACGGCGGGTTATCGTGGTTGATGCGGCTATTCAGCGGCAGCAGTGAGGCGGCGCCGTAAAGCTTGATATGCGATGATATGGGGGAGGCGTTATGTAAGAGCGCTGCGCAGAGAGCGGTTGGGTGCATCCGAGGTCAGCACTATTTAACATCCTCCTCCATCTTCCCAAGCACACCACGTGCAAGAGATCAAGCCGTAAGAGTACGAACGTGGAAGTCCTTCCTTTAACCTGCCCTTGAAAGCCGTGTCGTACCGACTCCTTGGTCAGACAGCGGCCGATGCCATATTGCGCAGCAATTCGCAGTCGCTGTGATTGCTTCTCCTCGCCAAAGCTGCTTGAGCGACACCGACTGAATAACCAATCTAATTACAATGCAGTGTAGCAGTCTTCACTACAGCTTGCCACACCGTAATCCAATCCATTGGAGCCATTCAACTAACCCAATTTTGGTCAACATCGCTCACGAACATGTCGACAACGCGTGGCGCATACGAAATGGCCCGGTAAGACACATTGGGATAAACATTCTGTATCGGTCCATGCTGCGCGTGGTCAAGCACGTGGTGGATGCAAACGTCAGGTACGAGAGAACAAGGTTCCGCCTCCGCATTTGCCTTCGGGGTATTGCCCGGCTTCTCCATCTTCTCCGCACTATCGCACCATTGATCGCCCGAGAAACCGACGCAGGTCCACTCTCAAGGGTTCGACTGCCACGAAACATCCACGATGTAACTGACTAGAGAGGTTACTCCCGGATTTAGACCTGGGTAGGCTTGTCACGAGCAGACTATGCCTACCATGAAGCAGAAATTTATCCGCATTCCCCTGACCCGGTACGCCGTCCTTATAGCAAGGGCCATGTCACATTGTATATATTGAGGTGCACCATCGTCAATAATGGCTGCTTTGACACATTTCCAGCCATGAGGCTCCTGTCGGGACTGCTCGTCTGCTTGACGTCGTTCTCTTCCATTGTCGCAGCTATTTCGGTAACCTCGACCAACTCGTATAACATCTCCAACGACGTCGAGGGGTCTGTTCGGCTCAATGGCCTTGCCTTCCAGCAACATGCCCTGACGACATTTGGTGACTACCAATATGTCGCGTTCTACAAGACTGCCACAGGCTACGGCAAGCATTACGTCAATCTCGGCCGGCGTCGCATCTCCCCTTCGCTCGGCGAGTGGCAGTACTTTGCCTTTACGGATTATGTGCAGCAGACGCTTGATGAGCACAACACTATCAGTATGGGGATCAGCGGGGATGGCAAGATCCATTTGAGCTTCGACCATCACGACGTACCAATCAACTACCGAGTCAGCAATACAGGGATTGCGAACACGATCCCTTCGACCTGGGATGCCAGCGCCTTTGGAGCCGTTCAGCACAGCCTGCCTGGGTCTGTTGGGCCATGGACACCGCTGACGTACCCACGCTTCGAACGCATCGACAACGGTGATTTGCTCATGGAGTTCCGCATTGGGCAGTCTGGTGCTGGTGATTCATGGATCCATCGATATTCTTCAACAACTGGACTGTGGAGCACCGTTGGGAAGTATCTCCAAGGAGAGGACAACAACGCTTACATCAACGGATTTTCCAACCAAGGTGGCAAGCTTTTTGTCTCATGGACGGTTCGCGAGACGCCGACTGCTAGCACAAACCACGACTTTTACTTTGCCTTGTCGGAGGATGCAGGAAGAACCTGGAAGCAGACCAACGGACAAACCGTTGCGCTCCCAATCACCCCGTCCACGGCTGGTATCAAGGTGTTCTCTATCCCGCAAAACAGCGAGATCATCAATCAAGAAGCACAATGTGCAGACCAACAAGGACGATTCCATGCTCTTATGCGCGACAACTCGACTGGAACCTCACGCTTCTACCATTACCTCCGCACCACCGACGGCAAGTTTACCAAGACCGCCATCAATGTATCCGGGCTCTCGACGCCGCCATACCTTGCATACCGCGGGAAGATTGCGGCCACTGGCAACAATGTCATTGCCATCTTGCCAGACCAGCCCAAGCAAACAGTCCAGATATGGGGAGCGACTGCGGGTGGAGGCTACACGGACTGGAAGAAGCTTGCCGAGATCACCAACATGGCTGGAGAGCCATTGGTCGATGAGGAGAGACTGGACAGGTTTAATGTCCTGAGTCTATTCGTGCGCCAAGGCGGTCCGTTTGGCACAAGGAAGGTGCAGGTGTGGGACTTTGGGCTCGCGCTGTAGTCTTGTTGAGGAGCAATGAACCGTTGCATGTATTCCTGTACATCAATTGATAATACTATTACTGAAATCTCGCGTACTCTAGCATTCTGAGCCCTTTACTCTCACAAACGTCCAATCCAGACGTTGATGAAAGTCTGTTGATAATGGCACTTTCGACTCTGCAATTTTGCGGAAGGCAGCGGCAGGCGTCCGACAGCTAGCGGGTCGGGTACGTTGTTGAATGGGATGATTCCCGGGATAATCTGATTCGCTGCTAAGAAGGATGAGCGACATCATCACGCCTTGCCCCATCTCGCACCCCTGTCCAACGGCTCGTCTCGGTAGCACTCCCAATTACAGATCACCAACCGCACTTCCACATTCAAACATGCATTCCGTAAACCGGGCTATGACGATGCAGAGCAAGTCAAGCGGGGCGATGTTCGTGTGTCTCCAGGAAGTAATGCAAGCAGTGTTGAGGATAAAAGCTGGCTATGGGACCCAGTAACCTCTGCACTGGGAACAAGATCAGTTCCATTGTCCCCAAAATGTATTCCTATATCTCTCTTTGCACGACGATCAGTTCCCTCTTTGCCATTGGGTATGCTCAGAGTAGCCCTGCAAGTTCTGCAACGGGCTCTGCAACATACTCGCAGTCCAACGTACCCACCGGCACACCCTTGCCAGGCAATTACGATGAACCTCTGCGCCCGCAGGTGCACTTTAGTCCACCACGGGGCTTTGCTAACGACCCTAATGGAGCTTTCTTAGATGAGAATGGAACGTATCATCTATAGTATGCATGTCCACGTAATTTATAACGAGTATATTGACTGACTTCATTCGAATATAGTTATCAGTGTAAATATTGATCAATGATTGACTATCTTCAAGCTTACAATTTTTAGACAATCCAACGGCGAATACAGCAGGTAACCAGCACTGGGTATGTGAGATTTTCTGGCAAAGTGCGAATGAGATATGCACTAACCTCGTCCTCACCAGGGCCATGCCACCAGCGACGACCTGTATACGTGGATCAACCAACCCATCGCCATTTTCCCTGGTGGTCCCTCTGAAGGCGTCTTCTCCGGATCCGCTGTTGTCGATGCCAACAATACTTCTGGCTTCTTCCCCAATCAGACAAATGGCGTAGTGGCAATCTACACGATCCACACGCCAGATAATGAAACACAGCACATTGCTTATTCCCATGATAATGGCTTCTCTTTCATCAAGTACGAGAACAATCCTGTGCTTGTGCCCGGTGGTACCCACCCTACCCAGTTCCGCGACCCAAAGGTATGAACTTTACGAATCTAGACTTGAATACTAAAAGCCCGAAGAATGGCAGTACTAACATTTTCAGGTCATCTGGTACGAACCCACTTCCAGTTGGATCATGGTCGTGGCATATCCCATCGACTTTGAGATTGGCATCTTCTCAAGCCCTAACCTCATCGACTGGAAGGCCGAGAGCAACTTCTCCCACTACGGTATAACAGGACTGCAATACGAGTGCCCTAATCTAACGCCAATACGCGTGGAAGGCGGAGAGGGAAATGAATCGCTCTATCTGTTGCTCATCTCCATCAACCCCGGTGGGCCGCTCGGTGGCTCCATCACCGAGTACTTCGTCGGCACGTTCAACGGGACACACTTCGAAGCGTCGGATTCCACAACTCGGCTTACAGACTTTGCAAAGGACAACTATGCGGGCCAATTCTTCTATGGCGTTCCAGACAACCAAGACCAAATCACGCTCAACTGGGCAAGCAACTGGCAATACACAAACTATGTCCCGACCGCAGGCGCAGAACTGGGCGACGGCTTCCGCAGCGCTATGACAGTCCCCCGAGCACACTACCTCAAAGACTTGCCGCGGTTCGGACTATCGTTGATATCCTACCCGTACAACATCCACTCGATTGTCGAGGCTGAGCTTGCCTCCAACGACTCGCTCGGCAACGGGACGGTCCTGGTGGACTATTCTGGCGTGCAGTCCGGAGCGCTGTACTTTGAAGCAAACATCACCGGGCTGACAAGCGGTGACTCGCTCGACGGGACGCTCAACTTTACCTTTTCTTCGTCCGTGTCTGGCGAGGCGGTCTCGGGCGGGACCTTCATCTCCAACGGGGACGTGTGGCTCGATCGCGGACGCACGAACGGGTTTGCGAGCCCGTACTTTACGGACAAGTTCTCTGCCACGGGGCTGTATAATGAAGAGGAAGGGTCGTGGAGGTTGTCGGGTATTATCGATAGAAGTATTATTGAAATCTTCTTGAATGGAGGGGAGCTCAGTGCGACGAGTATATTCTTCCCGACGCAGCCCTTGGACACGATGATGTTGAAGGTTGCGGGGCTCAATGAGACGGCGACGGCGAGCGTGGGTGTTTGGGCGCTGAGGTCTACGTGGCTGGATCAGGCTGATGTGAATGGCACAGTGGCGGGCAATGTCACGGAAGGTGGGAGTGGGGCGAGGAAGAGGGATACTTTGGGTGCTATGAGATTGTTGTGAGGGGTGACGGAGATGATTGGTAGGTAGTATGGTCTGGAGGATGGAAATCACCAAATTGCAGCTAGTGTACATAGTCTTGTAGTGCGATTGTATTTTTCGATATCATAACGGTCTGTACATAGGCATGGAATGCGATTGTATTCCGACATCATGACGGTCGAAGAAGCCGACGCGCTACCTTTACATTGGGAGACAATTTGGTGAGCTCACTACTGAGGTCGTCTGCAGCAGCATTCAAGGCCTCATCGGTGCAGGGCTCCAAAGCATCCAAAATAAACAAGACGTTGGTGGTGGCATCGCTTAAGGCAGTTCTGGAGCATTGTCTCCAGTTCCAGCGCCTACACGTCACACCGCCCTGATCGCACCACACGACCTCTCCAGGAGGGGGATGTTCAGTCAGCGGCTCCGCGCCCGACTTTGTGTCAAAATTCTCGTCTCCGGTTGCACGGATCAGAAAGGGAGCTCCTTGGTATTTGTCGAGATCCTCGCCACCGAGGGGGATCTGGTGCTTGATGGAGATTGCGTTGTAGATGTCTGTGAAGCGGTTGACGCGGGGCAGTCCTTTTTCAGTGCGGCGGAGCAGAGCTTCGAGGCTGTTCATTGTCTTCTTTGGCTTGGCTCCAAAGGACTGGTATGCTTCACGCCAGGCGGCCACGTGCGGGATGCTTGTCACGGGGGTTTTGGCAAGCGCGGCCGACGCAGATGCTTCGGCGGAGGAGAGAATTGATTCACTTGCGGCGTCACTTGGCCCAGGAGGGATGTTGGTTATGACCATTAAGAGAACGCGATAGTCTGGGCGCAGCTGGAAGACTTCTGGGGCGATGTGGGCATTGTCGAGATAGTGGGTGGCGTCTGGTGTAGTCGACATGGTGAAATAGCGGCAGTATAAAGTGCGCAGTATAACAGTGGGCAAAATAGTAGAGTGTAATATTGTCATTCCTGTATCAAACCTACCTCCTCATTCCTTTTATCGTGAGGTTGACTGAGGTTCTGGGCCTGAAGGTCTGGCTTTGACAACAGGGCGTACTTTGTTCGGGACCGATGGCTAGCCCGATGCGCCTATTGTGCAGCTGTGCCTGCATTGGGAACAATCGACGACGCAGCTCACTCTCACCTTGGTCGACCAGAGACAATGAGATGACTCCTCTTTCGCACAGTGCCAAAGCCATGATTCTCTGATCAATTGAGGTGTTTGTTGTGGTGACAGGGATTGACGTGTCGAAGCGCGTCGCGGGGACGCTGGCGTGATTACGAGGGATTCCGAAATTGCCCCGCACCTTCCGGCCGGGCAAAGGCAGAGAATGCTTCTTGACCAATGCACATGTCGTTTGTCACTCCATTCTTCCGTCCGTCTCGAGCCGGGGCGGGCTGGTTCTGCGCCGGCCCAGCATCATCCTATCCCAACATTGATGATTCCTCGCGCATTGGCGAGCAGCGCCTGTGCCATGAAAAATTCGTGCCAGGATGCCGTGTGTTCCACGTGCCTCGCCATGACAGCTCCCTGGCCGCAGAGGTAGCAATTGATGACTGGAAAGACTCCGAGGCAGGGGATGCAAAGGAGCAGGTCATGGTGTTTCGGTACAGGGGCAAGTTCCTCGCCGTCGATCATGTACGTGTTTGCCATTGTTTGTTTACAGCTGTTTGTGTTTGCAGCTGTCCCATGTTGTGTACAGCTGTTTGTGTACAGCTATTTCTGACACCACACAGGAATGCCCGCACTCATCCTATCCGCTGTCCAACGGCACGCCGTTTGATATTGAGGATTTTGGCGTGGTGTTGAGTTCGGGGATTCTCTGCCCAAAACACGACTGGTCATTTGATCTGCACACGGGCAGGGCAGATCGTGGGAGCTACCGCCTGCACGTGTGGGAGGTTCAGGAGAGAGTTGGGCAAGACAGCGAGGCACAGATCTGGGTGAGGAGGAAGCAGAAGATCGGGTGACCTTTGTTGTTGTTGTGGTGTTGATGTTGAAGAGTACAAGGGCTTTCCTTGCTGCTACTGTTGCTCCTGCTCTGCTTCATCTCCGTGGCCTACCATGCCGCAGCACAACATGGTCTTAGTGGTATCAGTTGATATGCAAGAAACAATCCGATCCAGTCCGATCGCTCCGTCATCGTGCATTGTGGCACAAGAATAACCTCTCCATGCCCCTTCAGGCCTAGAGAATCGTCTGGTCAAAAATTTTCAACGCTCGGAAAGGAGAATGGCGGTGAGAAGCCGGCGGGTAATGGCACGGGCCAGGCGCATCGCGCCCACACCCGGCCAGGCTGACAGGTACTAAAGGCCGAGCAGCGGCACATCGCGACCGCGCCCCATTGTCGGACGGAATTACAGATTGCTCGTAGGAAACAGCAGCAGAAGCAGGAAGCTCGCGCCCGCGAACCCAACCGAGCATGTGGCGAACGGGGCTTCTCTACCTCGATCGCGGGGACAGCGCCATCATGGCCGCGCTCAGAGACTCGGGATACAACACCCAGCAGTCGCCAGGCTCGCCCACAAGACGCCTCTCGCGCGCAAGCGATACCGAAAGTGTGCGCGAAACCGTCCGCAGAGACATTCTGGCCAAGCAAGCTCAGCAGCCCTGGGTTATGTCGCCAGATGCCAATGGCCTGAAATTTGCCCATCCTCGCCCAAAACTTGATGATCCCATCGACTCGCTCTCCCCGGCTTCCGACACCACCCTGTTCGAAGAACCGCTGTTGTATTCATTGGACCGCATCAAGGAAGATGAGCCATCCCCAGACTACTTTTCTCTCGATGGCCTAGAGAGAGCCCCTTCAGTCAAGACAGAGCGTGATGAGCCGCTGGTTCAGCGGACACGCGTCCGCCATCAACGAGCCCCATCCACCCCCTCCACCCCAACCATGCACAGCGCCCAGAGAGCCTCAAGATTACTACTAGCAAGGCCAAAGACGAATGAAGGCCTGCTGCAGCTGCAAGCAAATCCCTCCAAGCCCCACCGCCCGCCACAAGGCCACCACCAACGCAAGGTTTCTCTAGGTCTCCCCATCAAGAGCCCAACTGACCAGGGCGAACGGCCTATGCACTCTACTCCATCACCTCGCCATAGAAGTGCCGAATCGCCTCTGCCCAGAGGCGCAAGTTCTTGGATCCAGCAAGAACGTGACTTGGAGTACAAACACCGCCACACCTTTATTGGCACAGCATCACTTGACGACTTCCTCGAGGTCCTTGACGTTTCCCCAGTTTCACATACTACCACAAAAGCCGCCGTCGTACGAGCATTCGTTCTCCTAGCTTCCAGCGAGCGACTATTAGCTCGACAAGCCTCCATCACACCCAATGGATGGGGCCTAGTCGCGCGAACCACTCTAGACACTTGCAATTCCGACTACGTTGAGCAGGCACATGCCCGGTTAGGGTCTATCATTCTCCGCCAATTCCTGGACCTGATTCCCTTCAACGACGACGAAGAAGCCGGCGCCATGAGCGTTGTTGAAGCCTTTTCCGCCGCGAGCCATCTCGATGCCGGCACCAGTACCTCGAGCAAGGCCAAGGCATTTCGGAGCTGGATGGTGAGACAAGCCGAAGCCGAAGCAAAAGCACAAGCAAGAGCACAGGCAGAATAGAGCCGGCACTTGAAGCATATCCTCATCTTATTTTGATATTCGAGGGCCCATGTATTATATACTCTCTACACGACCAACCCCTTTTTCCAGCATTAACTTCTCTACTAGCTGCGCTTAACGAAATACCACATTCAATGAAATCAGATTCTACATGATGAAATGAGCTTCTACTTTTCACATATTTGTGAGGGCTACCGTTGTCTTGAGTCCGACTTTAAGAATTGCAGCTTAATCTAGCTTTTGAGAAGAGGCATGTCTGGGTTGTCACGCGGATGTACATCAAGTGGAACAAGTAAATCTTAAAACCATGTCCAGGCTCCATTACGCGATAGATCTTGATAAAGGCAATTCAACTATGAAAAGACGCTATATGTATGCTATGCAGCTATACACTGAATATGTCACCATCCCACCCGGAATTCCATCATAGGACTTGACTATTCGCCTCCTCCAACAAACTCATGTCGTTTTCCACAATATTCTTCACTTGAACGATATCTTGGAGACTGAGTGTGACATCGACTCCCTGTTCCGGCTCAGCAACCCCATTTAGGACTTCGTTGCCCAACAAGTCATTCTGCGCGTCCAAGGCAGGCGCGACTTCGTCTTGGTCAGGCACGTCCTGGCTGGCGAGATCATCAGTACCAGCGGCCCCGATGTCGTCCTGATTGCCCTCCTCAGCTGAAGCGGTGATGAGTACGGTTTCCTCTGTCACTATTACAGCATCTACACCTTCCTCTTCTGCCTCGTTTTCTACTCCTTCTTGTCCCTCGACTTCTACTCCCTCTTGAATTCCCTCTTCAACCTCATTTCCCACTCCCTCCTCAGCCTCGACCTGATCAACCGCCTCATTGACAGCACCAATGTCTGGCAACCCGGCTTCAAGCAGCTGCTGGAGGTACTGGTCAACCTGGGCCAGGAACTTGTCTGGAATTTCGCGAGTAGTATAGCCACGACGCTTGCGAGGAACGACAGGCTTTGTAGCTTTGCGACCAGGAGCCGCCTTCTTAGGAGAGAGAGGAGCGTCATCAGCCGTAACTTTTCGAGGCCGACCTCGCTTGGCGGGCTGGCGGGCTGGTTCCTCCTTCTGGGCCTTCGCGGCAGGAGCAAGGCGAGTTCGAAGTTTGGAGCGGATGCGGGGGGTAAGGCGTCGAGTGGCTGAGGATTTGGCAACTCGAGCTGAGCCCTGTGTGCGGTTGAGGTTGAGAGCGGTTGAACCCTTTGGACGGCCGCGTCTTGGTGTAGCCGGCGTTTCTTCAGCGACACGACCTTGTCCAGCGCGGTTCTTAACCGGCGCGGCTTCTTGGACGTGCTCAGCTTCTTTTGCTTTCGCTTTGGCAGGCCGACCGCGCTTCTTCGGGGGCTCAATTGCGCGCTCTACGGCGTCACGTTCTGCGGCGCGTCCTCGCTTTGCAGGCGTGCCTTTCGCGTCGCGCGCTGATCCCGTCTTCGCAGGGCGACCGCGGCCGCGCAGCACACTTGGTTTCACTTTGGGAGGCATCTTGGATCGAAATCGTTAATATGAAAGCGTGCAACAGCCAATTGAACTGTACAAACGGAGGATGGAGGGAGAAAGGTAGACCTCATTCGTCAAAAGCGTCGGCAAGACTCGACCCTAGTGGACCCATGCGTTCACCTTGGCATTGCCTGGGCCCACTTGTACCCCAAGTTCTCTTCCTAGGGTCAGGCACATAAGTCCAAGGCAAATTTCTGATCGTCAGTCCAGACTCGGAAAGCGTCGGTCAATGTTGTTGTTTTAAATGTACAAAGCCATACATGTCTAACTGCTTTGTGCACAATATCTGTTTGACCACCATAGGCAGGAAAATCCCAACAATGGCGCCTAGATTGTTAGTTCATTTCATCAGATAGTCAGGAGCAAAGAGTCTGCCTAGCTGTACATTAGGCGCTGCGTGTTCTGACAAAAGACCCAGTGCGCGGACAGTAGTGGACAGAAGGGCCAAACATTAAGCCATTCGCAGAGGAGCAAGTGCTCCAGGCGCTGAGAAGAGTCGCGATGGACGAGGCAATGAATTCGGAGTCTCGACTCGTCTTAACAGCATCACTTGAAACAACATGCACCAGCTTGATGCAGATAGCTATTTGGATAAAGATATATGTAAGAGTGAATAACTTATATGTGCTGATCCCTAGATTTACTGTCGAACAGAAGCAATAACCGCGCTGCACTCCAAACAACCATCACCGAGAAAAACGTGAATCTACTGAAAACTTATAAGACCTACATTCATCCACGCCCGTATTTCTCTTGACACCCCCGTCATTCGGTTTCCTTGACCTCAGGCAACGCAACCTTACTCTTCGCACAGACCACCTTAGCCAAAAGCTCAATGCTCCCGCTTGCCAGCAGCTCCAAAACCTGCAAGCTTGATTCAAACATTCTCGTAATGAAGTTCCTTACCTCAATCGCCGTCAGCGAGTCGAGAGGGTAGTGGCTTAGCGCTCGGCCAGTGTCGAGCTCTTCAGGCTCCATGGAAATGACTTCAGCGATCTTTTCAACCAGGGCTTTGCACACGATTTGCTCCGCTTCCGATCGAGATAAAGCTGCCTTGAATGCTGCGCTCCAGGATACTTTCTTCGTGGTAGACGAAGAGTTCGAGGCGGCTTCGGCAGCGCGAAGAAGATGCGTAAACTTGGCGTCATGAGACCAGAAAGGCTGCATGTCCGGTGTAATACGCATCCCGGTAATAGGATGGCCGTTGCAGCTTTCCAAGTTGCCTTCGATGGCGGCTTGGATAAGAGCAAGGACTTCAGCTTCGCAAATGGTATCGCTGCCCAGATTCCGCGCGACTTCTGCAGCTTTTTCTGCATCTTCTGCCAGGTAACCTGCATCGGAGACAGCTGTTAGATCAAGTGAGGCAGCTCTTATGCCTTGACCGCGCAGATATTGCGCAAAGCCATTGAGAAAGGTGTTGGCTGCCGCGTAAGCAGCCTGGCCGCGATTACCGACCGCTCCTGCAGCGGACGAGATGACAACGAAAAAGTCCAGGGGAGCTTTGGCTGCGGAGAGCGCGTGATGGATGTTCCAGGTTCCTTGAGTTTTCGACGAGATCACAGAGGTGTACTGTGTGTATGTCATCTTCTCGAAGAGTACATCCTGGGACATTGGATTAGCATAGATTAAAGTGGATTGTAGTGACAAGATGACCTACGTGAAGCACCATGGCACCGTGAATAATGCCTCGCACCGGTGGCAGATCAATCAGCCCTTCTGAGACCAGCCTGTCAACTTCAGAGCGGTCTGCAACATCGCAACGACGAACAACAATGTTTGCTCCAGCGTTGTTGAGAGCATCAACCTGGCGTTTTGCCTTTTCTTTAAGCGTACCGCTCCTAGAGAGTAGAACGATGTTCTTCGCGCCTCTGCCAATCATCCACTTGGTCATGCTTTGTCCAAGGCCGCCGGTACCACCGATGAGAACGTATGTGGCGTCTTGTCGTAGAAGGTTATGGAATTTAACAGTCCTTGGAGCCTAAAATAACGTTAGAAAGGAGCAGACATGTTTATCTGTCAAGGTACTTACCTGAATTAGCTCATCGTCTTGAGGGACTAACACCGCTTTCCCATGTTCTCCTGCTGCTTGAACATGATGCAAGGCTGCTGCAACTTCGGAAATACCGAAGGTCCTAAGCTGATGTATGGGGCGGATTCTGCCATATTGGAGCAACCGAGCCACATCGGCGAGTATGCGTTGCAACAATTGTGGGCGGTGTGTTGCAAGCGCAACAACGTCCGCTGATAGTATTGTCACATTCTTATCAAAGGGTATGTTTGACAAGGTCCCATATTCAGTACCAACCTTGACAAAGCGGCCGAAGTTTGCAAGACAGCTCCAGGTCGCAGAAAGAATGTGGGGTTCCGGAATAATGTTGAAGACGACATCGACACCACGTCCACCTGTTGAATCCTTCACACTCTCAGCAAAGGCATTGTTACTAGCGTACCAGACCTTCTCTTCTAGTACACCAAACTCTCGCATAATCAGATGTTTTTCATCCATCGTTTTTACAGTTGTCCATACTTGAGCGCCGATCATTTGTGCGATGGAGAGAGCTGCTTGGCCGACTGCGCTTGCGGCGTCGTGAATCAACACAGTATCCCTCTCAGACAACTTTACTTGCTCGATCAGTGCATAGGTCGCCGTGCAGTACGCGATCGGTATTGTCGCAGCTGACTCGAACGAGATATGATCCGGAAGTTTGAAAAGAAAGGGCGATTGTGCACGAACGATTGTGGATAGAGAACCAGTGGGTGTGATTGCTGCAACACGGTCACCAACCTCAAGATTAGGGACATTGGACGCTACAGCAGTCAGAACACCGCTACATTCAATGCCAAGGGTCGGTGTTGCTGATATATCTTTGTGGTTGACTCCGATAGTTTTGACCTGGATGTCAACCTGGTCATTAACGAGAGCGTCCTCGCATCCCTGGTCCTCTTCGAATGTGAGGCTATCAAATGCGCTCGGCGTTGTGATTATACCTCGTAATGGCCTCCCCATGTCTAAGAACGATGCAGGCTCTGTGGCGGAGGGGTGTATCTGTCCGGCTACGTATTCGTTCATCTGATCGTCATTGACTATACGTGGCGTAAACAGCTGTCCATCTCGCTCTATGAACTCAGTTTCTTCGATCTTGCTGTCGGCAGCGAGGCCCATTGTGAATGCATCAATAACCGTTGAGATCTTCTCAGTGTAGTCAAAGACCCTCGCAGCATCAAGATCAAGGGTGCAAAACTTCATGAGTGTTCCTTCAGAGCGCAATGTTCGGCTCAGACCAGTTATCATATTGGCGTCGGGATTCTTAGAATTGGCGTACGCTCCATGCACAACCCAGAGAAGACCCTGCACACTAGTACAGAGCTGTTGTAGTGCTTCAAACTCCAAGGCATTGAGATTCGCTAGCACAGGTCGTTCAAGCTCAGTGAGGAAGATGCCGAATTTCCCTTGAGAGAGCGGAGCGACGGACCCCATTGTGCCTGTAGTGGGCTTATTTCCAGTCAGACTGAGGAGTTTGTCGGAAAGTGCACAAGCCAATGCGCATTGGGAATCACTCTCCCCATGGATAACAACAATTTCAGCATCGAACCTTAGTCGCTCAGCACCCTCGGTTTCGTTTCCAGTTGAATGTAGCACAGGCACCCATTCAAGCTTATAGCAAAGCTCACGAGCACTACCCAGTTCCGCGTTGGCATCCTTCTCAAGGATAGGGGCAATCAGAAGGTCTTCCACCGATGCAAGCATCTGGCCTCCCTCATCGAAGGCGAACATGGACAAGCTATTTGGCCTAACATTGGATAATGGTGATGACGGCTCGCAGAACGCATGTAAGCTGGAGGTATGGCCCTGAAAGTAACCCAAGACTTTGGACGAGACTTTCACGTTGCCGATAGACGAGGGTAAATGAACCGTGCTCAATGGGACTGTGGAATCCAGTATGGGCCAATACATGGAAATAATTCGTTCCAACAGCGTTGGATGTATGATATAGTCCGTCTCTCGATGATGAGGCATCTCTACCATGGTGTCAGTCTTCGTGAGTTTCGCCATCGAAGCGCTTGCAGAAGCCTGGCAATCTTGCAAGCCCTGGAATGTCATTCCATAGGAGACACCAATTGCATTGAGCCTCTCATATAGACTCCGAATGTCAATTGCTTCCGTAGCTGCCTGAGTGACTTTTGAGGTTCTAGAGCGCAACTTTTGATCTTGAGCGTGTTTTGCGCGTGCGCCATCGACCTCATTAATGTCTGGGGACATGACACCCACCCGGCCCGTGCAGTGCTCCGACCAGCCTTTGCTCTTCGACCACGAGCGAATAATGAATTCGTGTGACACCTTGTGTTCCAGTAATTCGGGCTTCAAGCGCAAAGTGATCATCATCTCCAACTCTTCTTCTGTCAGCATAGCCGGCGCTTTCACATTGAGGTTTTCGACCTCCAAACTATCATAGTGTACACCTCGCGTTTGGGCTGTTTGACTCATCGCTTCGAGCGCCATGACTACAAAGCCCGCGATGGGAAAAATGGTCACGCCTTGCATCTGATGATGACGGAGCCATGGTGCATCGTCTAAACGTAGCACATTCCTCCAAGTTGGCTCGAAGTCGCTCGAATAGGGTGACAAAACCCCAATGATGTCGTTTCGTGGGGAATCATGGAATTTATGGATCTTTGTTAGCCGCGATTCATGGTAGAAGCTTGAAGAGTGGTTCCACGCATAACGGGGCATATCGACAAGCACTTGAGGTGGCCTATCTAAAGGCTTTGGGAAGTTGATCGAACCAATACTGAGCGGCACGCCTTTGATGAACATTGTACCAGCCAATGCAAGAGCGCTTTGGACCGCGTTCCTCTTCCTAGTGAGAACGGATGAGTAAGAAATTGTCGACGCCGGTCCACCAACGCATTTTAATATTTGCTTGATCGGGCCCTGCAGCGCAGCATGTGGACCAAGCTCAATAAGAAAATTGACACCAGTTTTGAAGTCACCGACTGGTTGGCACATGCTTTGCATAGCTTCGTCGAATCTGACCGGGCAAGTCAAGTTTTGGACCCAATAGGATGCATCAAGCTCCACACCAGTGACTAAACGACCCAGTAGCGAGGAGTGAAAGCGCACCGTGGATGACTTGGGAAATTTAATTTCAAGGAGTGATTCGGTATATTCCTTGGCCATGAGATTCATATGATGTGAGTGGTAGGCCGTATCCACCTGTAATACTCTTGCAAATGTGCCGGGGTGTGTCTCTTCGACAAGAGTTTGTAGTTTGGCGATTGCATCAGCATCACCAGATACCGTTACGCTAGAAGGACTGTTAATGCACGCAATTTTTGCCTGTCCCAGTGATGGTGATATACGGTCGAGCAGCGGAGCAATGTCTGTCTTTCCAGCTCCCACAGCCATCATGCAGCCGTTCAGATTCGGATATCTTTTCTTCAAGATGGGTATGAGGCGGCCCCTATGATAAGCAATCGTCATTGCATCTTCGAAAGTGATGATATCTGCCGCGTATGCGGCTCCAATTTCACCGGATGAATGGCCAGAAACTGCTGAAGGTCGAACTCCCCAAGATCGCAGCAGATCGGTGAGGGCTAATTGCACGGCTGTGCAGGAAGGTTGACTTATATGCGCAAGGTTGATCTGGCTCATATTCTCATCCTGTTGTAGCTGCTGTAAAAGGGAGAAAGTGGCCCCTATGGAATGCAAGTGTGCGTCGGCTTTGTCCAGTGCAGAGGCATAAACTGGGTATTGCTGGTACAGCTCGCGCCCCATTGCCCACCACTGCGCACCCTGGCCTGTAAAAACCCAGCCAATGCGAAGTTCGTCAAGCTCCTGCTTTGCGGGTATGATTCTGCCACTTGACATAGCTTCGACAAGATCTACGGCAGATGATGCCGTAACCGCGATACGCCACGGGTGTAGAGACTTTCTTTGTCCTAGTGTATAAGCAAGGTTGCTCAAAAGGTCATTCTGAAAGGCTTCTGGTCGCTGCTCCAGGTATACTCCGAGATTCTGCATAGATTTCTCTGTGCTGGCTTTGTCGTTTGCAGAGAGGATGAACAGTCGTTCCACAGTCTCCAAGTTGATTTCATCTTTCATCGTCTTGCGCTCAAGAGGACCTTTTGTCATCACTATATGTGCCTGAGAATATAATAAGTAAGTTGATTGTGCAGCGTTTGAATATTTCATAAGACACGTACATTTGTGCCACCGAAGCCGAAGCCATTTACACTAGCCCACCGCTTACCGATAGGCCACGGCTGTTGCCGGGTAGCAACTTTAAGGCCCCATTCATCGAATGGTATCTTCTCGTTTGGTTGTTTAAAATCGTAGTTGGGAAGAATGAATCCACGTTCAAGCATTAGTGCGGTTTTGATGACTCCCGCGATACCTGGCAAGAGGTGTCATCGAGTCATCTCCACGAGCATTCATGTAAGGAAGTCCAAATTGGTGCAGCATATAGGAATGTACTTCACTTACCAGCGGCTGCCTCTAGATGGCCGATATTAGACTTTACAGACCCTATGAACAGTGGTCTTCGCTTGTTTCTGCCTTCACCGAACACATTATGAAGTGCGCTTACTTCAATTGGGTCACCAACACGCGTGCCGGTTCCGTGAGCCTCGACATAGCCGGTTTCGCGCGGATCCATGCCTCCATTATTATATACACAGCGAATGAGTTCCTCTAACATTGTAATTAGAAAATCCCAAGAAGTGAGGCAATAGTAGACTGACCTTGTGCAGATCCATTCGGCATTGTGATGCCAGGAGTTTTCCCATCTTGGTTGATGCCACTTCCAGTGATAACAGCGCGAATGGGATCGTTGTCTTTAATAGCTTGCTGAAGTGGCTTCAAAAGAACTAATCCACATCCTTCACCACGACCATATCCTGTGCCTCGCTGGTCGAAGGCGAAAGATCTCCCTGCTTCCCCGAAGAGCCGTGACATAGAGTACGAAATCCAAAATTCGGGTAGCATATTCAGATGAACACCGGCTGCAATCGCCGTGCTCGACTCGCCATGGCGTAGGCTCTGGCAAGCTGCATGCAGGGCAACCAATGAAGAAGAACAAGCAGTATCGACTGTGAAGCTTGGCCCGCGTAGGTCAAAAAAATGAGAAATTCTATTAGACTGCATCGCCATAGCGCAGCCTGAAGATTGTCAATTGTCTTTCCTCAAGAGTTCATTTATTTTCGCATACCTGTGGCTTGGTACATAGGGATAGTCTCTGAATCCCGGAACGAATCTGCCTCATACTCAGAGAATGTGCCTCCCACAAAGACGCCTACATCTTTGCCCACCACTTCGTGCTTTGGAATACCTGCACTCTCAAGCGCTTCGAATGTACACTCTAGTAAGAGTCGCTGCTGAGGGTCTAAACTAATTGCTTCCTGCTGAGTAAATCCAAAGAAAGGGGCGTCAAAGACCGTTAGGTCGTGCGTAAGAAAGTTGCCACCCTGCGCGTTTGTCGTTCCGCTCTTTCCCGGATTCGGATGGGAGAAGCGATTGGCAGAAAATCGAGACGGCGGGATGGAGGAGAAGCCAGTTCGAGAGCGTGCAAGAAGCTCCCAAAACTCATCGGGCGTGCTAACACTGCCTGGTAAGCGACAGGACATACCAATGATGGCGATTGGTTGATGCTTTAATTCAATATGCGAGGTCTTATATCCAGAGGTAAAACCTTCTTTATAGCCAATAGTATAAGCATCCTCATAGGAAGTGGTGGACAGAGGAGAGTCAGTGCCATTCTCGGGGACGAGCATAGCGCCATGGTTGGCAGTGTGACCATTCCAATCGCTATTGGAACTATCCGCATTACCCGTGCTTCCGCCGTTGGATAATCCGTTCGAGTGAATTTGTGAAAGCGATGAAGCCTCAATGCTTTCTAAACTTCCGTTCAGTGGAGTGGGGTAATTACCATCGAGGATTGCGCTACGCTCGGTTGTTGGCGTCAGGGCATAAGGGGCCATCTTTGGCAAGTTTCACCCGCCTCACTAGGGAAGATTGGCCGAAACAAAAAATATAAAGTCCGAACTATTGACGGATTTCTGGTGGACCTTTGTGTCTCACCCAAAAATGACCACTGCAACCGGCATCGGTTCAAAGAATGAGGATAAGGGATGGGTGACGTCCTAAATCACGATGGAAGAAAAAGATTCCTTATCAAGTATACCCTATCCTGCTCATAAATTCAAGCTTTAAATCCATGTTGGGAGGGAAGGAATGTTAGATCTAATCATAGATTGCGAAATTTTCGTCCGCCATTGCATAGATTTTCGGTATGACCTCGACCAACGTGTGGCATCCTCAATTAGGCTCTACTCACCAAACAGTGAGGGGTTTCCTAAATGCGAAACTGACATCGTGACGTGTAACTCCTAATGAGCCATTAATCCGGGACGGGAATCGCAACTTGATAAGTTGGAGGTAAATCCCTATTCTAAATGAGTTTCAAATTCTGGTGAGCCAATCCTGATCGCCGATGTTCAATTCAACAAATCATCTTTAATTTTGAATACATTCATTCCAGCACTTGCGATAGAATTCAGGTGCCACGAGAACGTTATGATCGCTTGAGGATGTGTGAATGAACCTCCCAAAGTGGCGTATCTCGGGATGTGAGATCGACAATAGTGGAAAGTGATCGGCCCGGCAAGGCCGAGGATGTAGTAATTACAAAGCGTGTCCCAACGTTCGAATATACTTCCGCATAAAGAGGGTAGTACCAAGAAATAGACAGATAGGATGAAGTGAGGTTGAGATAGCGTTCAGGGTCCCAAGTCGCAAAATGCACGGTCATGACGCTTAAACAGAACGTGACTAGTTCAAATCATCCGGCCCGCCATTCGGGATAGCCTCAATTCTCCGCATGACAGACCCTTGCCCGTGCGGTTTACCCGCTGTCAGTCACTCCCTTCCATGATTCAAGAGCTCTGATTCGTCACCACATGCTGAAACGACTGTATGCATGCCTGATTGCTCATTCCAGACAGTTTCACGGCTCTAGCGTCGGCTCTTGTGCTCCCTGCGGATGTGCCTGATTCGTATTGTGTTGCAACCTGGACGGCACTTCGTGCTCTGTCGCCAATATGAAGCATGGGAAATACCCAAATCAAAGACGCGTGTCTGAGCAAAACTATATTGCTGCAAAGTGCATCCTTATCAAGCTTTGACAATCATTGCGCCCAGACTGAGCCAACCCTACCACAGCTTTGTGAAGGATACCAGAAGATAGAGCACTATTCACCCTCACGTGCTGAGGACTTAGAATATCTCTTTGACTAGACTTTACAACGCAATTGCTTTTGGCTTGCGCAGCGTCACAATCCAACATGAGATTCATGTGCTTGCCTGGCGCGTATGGAAGCATCGAGGTGAGCCTGCAGCCATGAGCTGCGCTTCCATTACGGTTATGACTTACGCCGCATAGAAATTTAAAGTTCAACTCGCACCCTTGGTGAAAGAACTTGAATCTGACAAAAGCGCTTCCTTCCACTTCGTACAAGGACCTTACGAAGTTACGCCACCCCCAGGATATGAGGACTTTTATGGGGGTCCACCATATTACCGCTTCATCATTCCGTCAGAGGCCGATACTGACACGACCGACGTGATCGAGCGCATTCACGACTTCCCCCAATTAGAGACACCCGAGATGACGATGCGAGAGCTTATGACATACGGCGTAGCTAAGACTGAAGACAGCGCCAGACGAACCTTGGAATATCTGTACGACGTCATGGAAAGAGATGGTCCATTCGATGGCATTGTAGGTTACTCTGAAGGTGCAACTATTGCAGGAACACTGCTGCTCCACGAGCAGGTGCGGGAGCGGGACGAAGGGCGGCTTCCCATGTTCAAATGCGCGCTTTTCTTTGGTGGTTGGCCGCCAATGACGCCTGCGCTGGACGGAATTGTGCTTGCAGACCAGAGCGATCTGATGATCGATACACCAACATGCCATGTCATTGGTTCACTAGACCCATATCTTCACGGAAATATCGCTCTTTACAATGTATGCGATCCAGACACTGCCTTCATCTTCGACCATGCGAAGGGCCATACGTTACCACGAGAGAAGCACATGGTCAAGGAGCTTGGTGATACTATTCGCCGAATGATTGATGAAGTGAACGGCGGTGTATCTCCTTGTTGAGCTCAAGATATTCTGGGTCTGTCTCGTAATTATGAAACGACCAATATGCCTTTCCTATTATTTACTACTAGGTGTAGCTGTGTGTAGGGAAAGTTGAGTATTAAGCACGCAAAGTTGTCATCGGCAATCCTAGTGACTAGATGGCTGCTTTTTGAATTAAAATTGTGTGACATTGTGAAATTCGTGGCTTGGATACCACACGGATGGAAAAGTATCAATACGATGCCTATCATATGATTCTAGGTGCTCAGAGTTTCTAAGACAACCTGACGAAGCACGGGCGAGGTTGTGCATCTCCATTATGCAACATAATTTTGAGACGGGTTCACATTCCGGGCTCCGGAAACTAATTGCACCGACTGGCGCGTCGTCTGATTCTCTTGACCAATTGGGATATTCAATGAAGTGAGCTACCCATTAGAGGCGGCTACTCATTCAGTAATTGCTGCAAGGGACAACTTTGATACCCGGTGTCGGAGATAGCGTACATGCCTCATTTGCAGATATTTTCATCTAGCACCGCAAGCAAGGGCACCTCTAGCTTTCGTCTATCTTCAATTAATAACCATAACGAGCCGGTGCGGGAAACGCCGTGTGCTCAGTGCAATTTACGTATACATCTCCGCCATCAAAGCCGTTTGATATCCCGCATGCGAATGCCGTTGCGGCTTTAGTCGGTATCGGTATTCAAACACGGCATCTCTTTAGAAAAACGTTTCAGGGAATGTCTAAATCGATAGCTCAATGAGCACAAAAGCTTCTGGAAATCTCGGCACGTGACTGCGAGAGTCGCACATATACGCTCACGGCCATTCAAGCACATTCTATAAACCAACTAAAACGTTATCAATATGTCTCAATCCCCTGGAAGGTTTCGTTGGCCAACGTGCCTAAAGTGTTTACCGTTATGGACTTCGACCATAGGAAGCAACATAAGAGTCTTTATGGTTAGAACCACTACCTTCGATGACAATAAAAGTCTGACACATGAAAAGAGGATACTATCTTACTCATCTTCCAAGGACCGCATCATTCTCTCAGCATCTTTGATCGCATCAGTCAGTGCTGGAGCAACATTACCGCTCATGAACATTATTTTCGGTGAGTGCGCATCAAATCATAGCAGAATCCACTATAACTAATTCAGCACGCCTCGTGAAGGCCTTCAACACCTTTATCATATCTCCGCCTGAGAATTTGTCAAAACTGTTCATGATAACAATCAACAAATACGTGTATGTGAAGCTAAGGGGCCCTGTTTAACCCAGTTCACTGACGACCACGGAGTCTATACATCATCTACCTTTTCATAGGTCGGTTTATTTTAGCTTACGTAGCTATTGTAAGGCATTATAGACATTCACCGGCGAGATTGATAGGCTAACAAGACACATGTTGGTTTCCGCGTGACTAGTCTTCGAATTTCAGCCGCCATCCGTTCGACTTATCTTCAATCGCTTTTTCAACAGCCCATTTCAACCTTGGACGTGCTGCCACCGGGCCAAACAACGGCAATCATAACAATTACCGCAAATGTTCTTCAACTAGGAATCTCTGAACGGCTTTCGGCTTTAATACAGGCTGTGACAGTAATTTTTACGGCACTCTTGATTGGATGTTACTTTAGCTGGGAGCTCACACTCGTAACTGCCACCGGATTAATCGCGATCATGATATGGTATGCTGTAACGACATCGCTAGTAGTGAGAGAGTACACCAAGGTTCAAGGCTTAGAAAGACAGGCTTCAGGTGTAGCTACTGAGGCTCTGTCAAGTATCCGGATGATTGCTGCTTGTGGAGCAGAAGAGAAAACTGCGGCCAGTTACAACAAAGTTATCGAGACTACTAAGGCTTTGAGTAAGAGGTTGTCGCCTATCTTGGCTCTGCAGCACTCTCCAGGTGAGTAAGCACATTCCGCCCCTGTCATTTTATTCTCGAGACTAAAGTAACTAAAGTGTTCTTCACGATATATGCGTGAGTAGAGTTCTCATTTCCCATGACTCGACTGATATTAACAGAACATTCGCTCTCTGCTTCTGGTTCGCAGTGAAGCTATATCTCAAGTATAAATTTGCCAGCGTTGAGGCTTTAGTTGTTGTTCTTATGTCAATCATGACAATGATTTCTCACATTTCTGCCGTTTCCGTACCATTGACAGCAGCGTCAAGTGCTGTTAACGCTGCATCAATATTCTTTACTATCATAGATGCCCCAAAACCAACTACGACAGGGGTTCAAAATGATCAAGTATCATTGGATGCTGATATTTTCCTTCAAGAAGTCAACTTTGCGTATCCAGCACGACATGATGTACGAGTTTTGAATGGATTGAGTGTGCAAATCCCCTCAGGCAAGACAACAGCCATAGTAGGCCCTAGCGGGTCAGGGAAGAGCACGACTGTGGCACTCATTCAGCGGTGGTACGAACTAGGCGGGACCGATCCTATCATAAACTACTTGCGAAATGGTACGGTCAAGATTGGCCACAAGAATCTCAACGAGATCGACCTGCATTGGTGGCGCTCCCAGATTGGTTTTGTTCAACAAGAGCCATTCTTGTTCAATGATACCATTTTCAAAAATGTGGAGTATGGACTTGTTGGCACGGAATGGGAGAAAGCACCGCAAGTGATTAAAAGTGGTATGGTGGTCCAAGCTTGCAAAGAGGCATATGCGAACGAATTCATTGAGATACTTCCGCAGGTACATTCATCGTTGCAACTCATCGAATCCGATAGCTAAACTTGATAGGGTTACTTCACACCTGTCGGCGAGACCGGTTTGCAGCTCAGTGGTGGTCAGCGTCAAAGAATTGCAATTGCTAGAGCAATCATTCGGCATCCTAAGATACTCATATTTGATGAAGCTACGAGCGCATTAGATGTTACTTCTGAACGCATCGTGCAAGCTGCCCTTGATCGAGTAGCAAAGAACCGTACAACAATCGTTATTGCTCATCGGCTTTCTAGTGTCAAGCATGCCGACAAAATCGTTGTTGTTTCCAAAGGCGCAGTAGTGCAGCAAGGCACTCACCAAAGTCTCTTGGAAGAAGAAGGGGGCGCTTACTGGAAATTGGTCAATGCACAAAAGCTAACCACTACTACGGTGAAACTGGTGCAAAGTGACATTCAGGATGAGAAGGCAAAGCGAGCAAGCAAGTTTCTGGAAAAGGAGAGTTTCAAGACACTGGTTGAATCGGGAACTACTGCTACTGATGGAGCAGAAAAGTTGCCGCACTCTCAAGTATCCTCGAACATCTTCCGAAATTTCGGTATTTTACTGGCAGAGCAAAAGGAAAATTGGATAGGTTATCTGGTCATGTTAATGGCTGCTATGGGTGCTGCATGTGAGTGCATTAAAACCCCCTCATGCTGCACTACATTTACTCACTCTAGTCAACAGCTAGCAATCCCATCCAGGCCTACCTCTTCGGACGGTTAATCTCTTCATTTGCATATTGGGGGGAGCAGCTTCGCCTTTCAACTACCTTTCTATGTCTCTTGCTCCTTGCTGTTGCTATTGGAGTGGGTTTGAGCTACTTTGCGCTTGGGTGGATATCCAATGATGTTTCCATGGTTAGTAGCGTTCCCAAGTTGCTTCTGAAGCGTTCTAATTATTTCTAGCGCACAGTTTCTACCTATCGCAAAGAGTACTTCTACAACATCATTACTCAAAGAATATCGTTCTTTGACGATCCTAACAACTCCGCCGGTCTACTTGCTGCACGCCTAGCCATGGACCCAACACAACTACAGCAACTGCTGGGCATCAACATGGCCATGGTCATGATCTCAGTTTTTAGTCTAATTGGTTGCGTCGCTATTGCCGTGCTATTTCACTGGAAGTTCGCCCTTGTAGTAATTGCCTCGTCCCTTCCAGTGATTCTTATAGGCGGCTGGTACCGTGTTCGTCATGACGTAAAATTCGAAGCGCGGAATAGCGTTGTTTTCGCAGAGAGCGCACAATTTGCAACAGAAGCCATTGGTGCGATTCGAACCGTCGCAGCTCTGACGCTCGAGCGTGCGATTTGCGAGAAGTATGATGGATTGCTGAAAGATCATATAGCCAAATCCTGGAACGAGGTCAAAATTTCAGGCTTGGTATTTGCCGCCAGTGACAGTCTGGTTTTGCTTTGTATGGCTTTTGCGCTGTGGTTAGTTACTGCATATAGGGGAGCTACATTTCGCAACTGACGATTGTAGGTATGGCGGTACTCTCCTCGCAAGCTCCTGCCTTCAGCCGTTCGAATTTTTAGTCGTGTATCTAGCCATTATCCAAGGTTGTCTCGCTGCCGGTCAATGGTTAAGCTTTGGACCAAGTACAGCTCCCATATAATTTTCGCGATGACATGCTGATGATTTCAAACACAGACATTTCTCAAGTTTCAGAAGCTTCAAAACGCATCCGATCAATGCGTGTCCGCGATGTCGAACACGAGGACACAGTTTCTGCGAAGTACCAAGAGTCCAATCGCTGGAATATGCCCACAGCGTTGCTTTGGAAAGGCGCAGACATTGAGTTTGAGAACGTGTGGTTTACTTATCCAACACGCAACGTTCCCGTTCTGCGAGGTCTTTCTATAAGCATTATGCATGGCCAATTTGCGGCTATAGTAGGGAGCAGCGGCTCTGGAAAGACTACAGTAATCTCGCTTCTGGAGCGCTTTTACGAACCACAAAGTGGTAAAATCTACTATAACGGCCAACGGATTTCAATTATGCCACTGCAAATCTTGAGAAGACGTATGAGTCTTGTAGCACAAGAGCCATATCTATTTCGTGGCACAATACGAGAGAATATCCTGCTCGGGATGGGCAGCGAGCACATACCAGATGATGTGCTACATCGAGCCTGTCGTGATGCTGGCATCGAGGAATTTATATCTTCCCTGGCCGACGGTCTCAATACAGATGTAGGAACAGGAGGTGTCGCGCTATCCGGCGGACAGAAGCAGCGTATTTCCATCGCACGGGCACTTATCCGTAACCCTTCGGTTTTGTTGCTAGATGAGGCAACTAGTAGTCTGGACTCTGAGACTGAAAAGGAGGTTCAAGCTGTATTTGAGAGAACAGGGAAAGGTAGGACCATGGTTGTAGTAGCACATCGGCTGGCGACAATTCAAAATGCCGACGTGATCTTCGTATTGCACGAGGGTCGGGTAGTTGAGCAGGGAAATCATGAGCGATTATTGCGCAAAAAAGGTGTATATTGGCAGATGTGCCAAGCTCAAGCATTGAGCGTGTGAAAAGCTTGCAGAGAAGGAAAGATGGTGGAAGAGGAAAAGACTAAACTGTCTGGCCTGTTTTTCTGCAGATGCACAACTTGGAAGTCGACCTTGTGTACAATGAGTTTGATATTCCAGAAAGCTTTTCGCGCTCATGCCAAACCTAGTCATGAAGGATCTCGGATCTCCGAGTTGAACTGCGCTAAGATGTCAGTGGCTTCTGTTGGCCATTGTTTTCAAGCACGGCTGTTCTCGCCCAACCTTCAATAATATGCATTGTCGGTACGAGGTTGATGGTTCTAAGCGAAGCCAATGTCTTATTGTGGATACCAATACAATAAATTTTGCGAAAAATGTTACTGATTGCATATTTACTGCGAGTAGTTTGCAAAGGGAGCTTTGGAAAAGACCATTCCGCCGTGGGCCAAGATCGTTCTAGCGCTTTTCGCCTCCACATTCCGAGGCCGCAACCGTGCTCGTTATCGATCTCACTCGTGCTCCAAAATATAATGCACTATAATGCAAACGTACCCGCCGGGTTCCGATTGTGTGTCTCCCTATGTAGGTCTTATATAACGCAATCTTTAGGCGAGGGTGGTACCGCTTACACATTTAACCGCCCAGTCATCGTCTCTCTATCAGTGGCTTTATCACGAATCGAATTCAACACTCGGGACTTCGAATCGGTAGTACCTTTACTTAGCCGACACAACGTCGTACCCGCGTGCTACGGTTTTGATCAATGTTGGGTTGGTTGGGTCCACACCACACACGCGGGTTACACTGCCGTAAATCTTTAGATGAACATGCCTTGCCCCCTTGCAAACATATTGCACGAGCTTTGCAAATTCTACCGTTGATATCACGTCTGGAAATGAGATGGTACCTGGAAATGAGTGTTCCATTTTCGCCTATCTTGCATGAGGTCAGGCCTCTATATCAAGGAATGTCTAGCATCTATGTCTGCGATTCCTCTTCATGCTTTCGCCAATAGTTTGGAACAGCCATGAAACCATCTACATGGATCTCCTTTTCCGGACTACTAGCCCTTGACAGACTGCCGCCTGGCAATGCCGCACCCAATTGTCCTCTCATCGGTGCTGAATTCCCACCCCCTCAGCGATTAGCAGAACACACAACTTGGAAGAACGCATTAGAAAACATAACGGCAGTTTTTGACTATGTTGACACCAGCAATATCACTGGTATTGACAAGTTCTCCTACTCCATCCAAATCTTTTCGACCAATCCTGGTGCACCGGTTCTTTGGGAGCGGCACCACACTGCCAAGGACCTACCGGCAGATACAGCCGGTGTGAAAGAGGTAGATGGAGAGACTGTGTACCGTCTAGGGAGCGTGTCGAAGGTCTTCACCGTTCTGGCGTTCTTGGCCGAGGCTGGCGACGTACATTGGAACCAGCCAATCACTAAATATATCCCAGAATTGGCAAAGCATTCAGGAAGGACTACAGCTGCCAATTTCGATAGTGTAAGAGAAACCGCATGGGATGATATAACACTCGGGGCACTAGCATCCCAAGTATCTGGTGTTGGGCGCGACTGTGAGACTTTCGTATTGCTAGCAAAAGGTCGTAATTAATTAATTGTCAGATGGCGTGCTTGGTGAAATCACCCAAACGGAGGACGCACCATCACCTTGGCAATTGGGTCTCCCCGGGCTATCCAATTCATCGATACTGTCATGTGGCGCCTGGCCCCTTTGCACAAGAGAAGGTAATGTCATAATAATTTTACACGCAGGTAGCGGGACTGACGTTGTTTAGAATTTTTCAAAGGCCTCGATAGTATATATCCGTCGTATCCACCCTGGCAGACTGCTACGTACTCAAATATAGGTTATCAACTCTTGGCGTATGCACTTGAGGATATATCGGGCAAGAAATTTGGTGATATTCTCAATGATCGGATCATAAAACCACTTGGACTCAATCATACATACTATTCAGATGCCCCTCCTTCTGTTGGCATAGTTCACGGTACAATTAAAGATACTTATTGGAATGTTAGTTTAGGCGACGCAAATCCGTATGTCCTTCGCCCAGCTTGAGAAGATAACTCGCTTATAATACATATAGTGGCGGGAATATGTACTCCTCAGCAAATGATCTTTCCACTTTTGGTCATGCTATACTCGCTTCTAGGCTCATAAAACCATCTCTCACCCGTCGTTGGCTCAATCCCGTGACGTTCTCTGCAGACTTCCTTGCCTCGATAGGTGCCCCATGGGGAGTCCGACGTATTCAACTTGACAAAGAGAACTCACCACATCGAACACTAAGTGTTTTTACGAAAGCGGGTACGTTCCGCAAGTACACCGCTTTCATCACACTATTAAGAGATTTCAACCTTGGATTCACCATTATGATGTCGAATCCAGCGCTCAACAACTTTGTCAGTGCCGACCTGCTCGGCACATCACTTATTCCGGCTTATAATGCGGTAGCGCGTTCTGAAGCAGATTCTTTATATAGCGGTATTTATATGAGTATTGACGGTAACTCTGAGTTGACCATCAGTACCGATCAGCACAAACCTGGTCTTGGTGTCGGCTCATGGCTTAGTAATGGTACAGATATGGTCGAGACGGCTTTCAGGATGCAATCTGGTTCTAATTCGAAACCAATAAACGCTGAAACACGTCTCTACTATACACAATTGGAGTCGAAGACATCACGAGGTAAGCGGCAAGCGTGGAAGGCGGTGTTTGAGGACACTGGTGGGCCAGCAGCTGGCCAGCAACTTTTCAGTACTGACTGTGGCGCTTGGGTGGGAGTTACAGGGGTCACCTATGGTGCCCTTCCACTAGACGAGTTTATATTTAATCTTGATCACAGTGGGAAGGTAGTAAGTGTGGAGAACTTAGCATTGCGAAAGAAGCTTTACAAGAAGTAGTTCCGAGCCATTGAAACTACACATGCACTGTTTATACAACTTTCCCTTGAATATATAAGGTTTTTGTAGGCTACTTTTTTCCAAATGAAATATTCGAATCTCTTTAAGCTACTATTGAGCCTTTGTAAGAGGCTAATCTTGAGAGTAGATATCTAAATAGAGAAAGACAAACTTAATAGCATAAGTACAAATCTACCATATCAGAGTTTCCATAAAAATTTAGACACAATTACAATTAGCCATTATTTATCTCTCATAAAACTTGTTTTGATACAGTATCCATCTTATTGTCAGGGCACAGCTTTACTTCTTCTCTCGGAGCGTTATCTCCTAAATCTTAAAAGGTTAGATATCTTGAGATCACGATGAAGCTTAAAAGCCAGTACTAAAGTAAAAGAACTATCTAGTAGTACTAGTTTATCAATTCAAAAGGGTAAGTAGGACTACATCATTATAAGTATAAAACGCAAGCTCTAGAGCTTTGAGCTAGAAATGAGAGACTGTAACACTAATTCGAGCGAGCTAATTGTTTTCTATTTAGAGAGAAAAGTGAGGTCAATTAGAATTAGAGGCTAAAGACGCTGATAGGGTAATCTTTAATGCGTGTGGCAACTGGATCGGCCGCACCAAACGAGTTCCGATGGTGAAGGATAACGGTAAGCCGTTTACCAACAGGAAACAAGAATCACTAGACTTACAGGCAAAATCAAAGCTTCCTAAGGAAGTAATAGCAACCGCTATGATTTCCAAAAACTCATAAATTACATAAAGCCAACTGACATGCGGCTGACTGAGTTGCGGCCATATGGCGACGAGTGCCACTAGCCGGATTAACCCGCGCCAAACGGTTATCATTAATACACCAGATACCAAGCTCGGTGACAGAATGGTTGGAACTTCTCGTTCTAGTAGGAAGCGTTCTCAAAACTGCTCTAAGCGGTTTTGATGACATAATTGGCCTGAAAGTTAAGTTCATGAAGCAGGTAATCTATGAAAGCCGACTCAAAAGAAGAACTGCAGAAAACTAGCATAGCTAAACGAATAATTAACGGAAATAAGGAACATGACTGACGAGACGTCCAAGTCCAGAGGGCTAGTATCAAACTGCTACTTTTTCGATAACGTCAACACGATTCGCAGCCAGATCGACGTCCCGTGTACCGGCGACCACGGAATACATCTCATCTATGCTGCGCAAGAGAGGATTACGGGAACATTGGGGACAGAGGATTCGGGAGCAGATTCAATCAGTGGTAATTGTTGAGAAATTATGAATTGGGCCGCGACTGTCAACGACGCTAGGGCCGCCGGCGACAACCATATAGCACGACGCGTTAGGGATTTCATGAATGATTTCTACCGCAGCAATGCGGACGCATACAGAGAGACTCAAAGGCGTTATCAGGTGTTCAGATTTTATGGACTTGTGAAGGATAAACCAATTGTCTATAGGACGGAAAGACGCTTTGAAGGTAATATAATTGATTTATGGTACATTTGGGGTGCTTTGAAGTGCATTTACAAGATTTTCACGGTCGTTCTGCTTCATTGTGCCTCTTTGCATTACTCTTCTCCTGCAGGCTTTAATCATACAGCCGCTGAATTTCATCAAGTCGTTCTTCTCCTCTAAACACCTGACCAGATGTTTGATCAATAAAGTACATGTTCTCCTTGCCGCAAGGCCAGTAGTGTCCGCCATCGAACACATACAACCAATCGATCGGGCCGTGAGGCTCTGCGCAGACAACATGAATTTCTTTTAGATTTTCAAAGTCGCGGACTTCGTGCGCTTCACTATGGTAAAACCAGTCCCATTCAAAGTTGCGCTCAAACATGAGCCGCTGGAACAAGTGTGCGATTGGCTTAAAACGTTCAAAATATGTAAGGCCAATGTCAATCATATCGATATCCCAATTCAACCAGACGTATCTGGATGTCACAGCACCGCACCATTAGCAAATATTAGAATTTGTCGTTTGCGTCGTGTCAATACTCACTGCATCCCAATTTCGCGCTGATTGGCCACCTCAAGAAAGCCCTGCTGGTACAGCCCATGGTTTCGGGCTTCCCGGCAAACATGCAACACAGCAGGCGCCGGTGTGAACGAAATCAGGTAGTCCGACGGCATTTTCCCCAAGTTGTCGCTGGTGATTCCCCATGTAGGGCTCACTACACGGATTTCGATGGTGCGGGGCTCGACAGTCATCTCCCATATCTGCATGCGAAGCTCGTATGCGAGGCGAGGAAACGGGTGGAAAGTGGTCATGCTGGCTAGTCCCAGGGCTAATTCGTCTATACCGCTAGATTTTCCGTTAGCTATCGTAGGCGTATCCCTATATGTCTTGGACCTATTTCACCATTTAATGATCGTTTGTTATCTGACGAGGAGGCATTTTAGAGGATGTGTGCTAGTGTGCGGCTAGCTAAGCCTAGGGTACCGTAGTTTAACCCGTAACTGTAAGCACAATCCCAAAAACTATGACTAGTAATAGCATTATGATGATTGAGTTTTATGAGAATCCTACTAGTTCATTTTCTTAGTAGACTAATCTATAACATCATGAATATCGAATTATTGGAATGCCACCGCGTATCGTGCACCTCAAATTCCTGGGGGGTAGGAGGAATATGGTTATATCTAGAGTTTGACAAAATGACACTGAGACCTATCTCTCTTCACCTAGCCAAAGAGTTAGCGGTCTACCAAATCCTTGCTACAGGGCATAATTGCGTGCATCATCTCCTGGGTACCAAAGTGGCTCAGCGCAGTTCTTAGTATCAGTGGAATCTAGACTTCAGCAATAGGCGACAGCGTGCCTATAGTTTGTGGTTTTATTCTACTGTGAGCGAAGCATAACGTGAGCAGGATTATAGCACCGAGGAATGCTTTTAGAGTGTATCAAATTAACTTCGTGCTTCAGACATGTCGCGCTACTCTACCAGTAGAGATTCAGAAACAATCTATTCTGCTTCCGTGGCCTCACAAGAACCAAAAATAATTTTTCTTTGCTGTAATTTAGCTTGGAGACCCAATTTAGTGGCTGTCTTGATCTGAGTTCTTTGAATTAAGATTTGCAAAAGTTTCAAAAGAAAAATGCGATGTAGCACTTATACAGCAGATAATTTGAGTGTAAAAAAGTCTCTTTGTGATGGATTTCAAGCGTTCCAGTCTAATCCTTATGCATACTCACTCCTGTCCTGCCACTTTGGCTGCAGGGACTCACCGTCGATCTTCGCGAACCCATACCCACTCTCGTAACGTGCATACTCAAACAGTCTAAGCGTGTTTAGCTTTGCGCCCGCATCAGTCTGTGCCCACATCGCTACACTTAGGCTATTTTTCCCAGAAGTGTTGAGGATGCCAGGAGGAACTGGGAACCGCGTTTGTGGGCCAATGTGCGGCAGGTATTTGCCGTACTGATACCTGTGAAAGAGTCAGTGAGAATTTTCAGTTGTAGATATATTGGGACTCACCCATTAACAAATAGTAAGATTCGCGCAATGGTTCCCGCCGGTGCCCCGAGTTCGACACCGATGGGAACATCCAGATCTTTGTCGATATCCAGGTCGAATGTTGTCGTGAACCATTTGATCCCTACTCCTTGTACACCGTCCTCGATTGGACTGGCATCCTCCCAGTCTTTGGTATCGTATCCGGGTAAGTGCCATCCAAGACGCTCGCCGTACAGACCGCCTTCATTCATCGGGCCTCGTACTGGATCAATATTCCGCTCGCCTCCTGCATTGCCCTGAATTTTCCACTGATCGAAAGCCAGCTTTGTATTGTTCGAACTTAGAAGCTGAGCACCCAAGATACCGCGAGGATTTTCGGCCCCTGTCGGACCGGTAGATGTCTGGTCATGTCCGGTATAATCTGTGACCAATGTAATAACATTATCTTCGGTTTTTAGTGTCACATTCTTGAAGGTTAATAATGCCGTTGTAGACCACAAAGAGGCATTTCCAGGATGAAAGCCAATCGGTTGGCCGTTGAGCCATGCATTCCACCCTGCAGCAGCTCCACCTTGCACAGTAATATTAAGCGCTGTGGCAGCGCTGCCAGAGAAGTAGCCTCGGTAGATCTTAGCACCCGTGTAGAACTTGTAATCGCTGCTGAATAATACTGGTAGAGTTAATGGTTTCACTTGGCTAAGCGTGGTGGTCTTGTTTGCGACAACCCAGTTGCTATCATCGTATAATGGTAGTGTCTCCGGTGACGAATCAGCTACCTTGAAACCTGATAGTCCAGGAAGGGTAATATCACGCTCCTCCAGGCCATCGATCTTAGCAGTAAGTGATCCATACGCGGTCTTCTCTGTAGAGAGAATTTTGCCGTTCCAAGAGATGGTATCCACATCTAAGCCAGCGTAAACCTCGATGCTTGTAGCATTGGTATTGTCGCCTACAACGGCTACTGTGCTACCGGAAACGCTTGCTGAACGCACAAGATAAGGCCCAAGAACAAAGATTTGCTGTTCTGGACGAACGTTCGGATCTTTTGTGGTCGCTGCTGCAAAGAACGTATACGCTGTAGGAACATCCAGAAGGTAAGCGACAACACCATTAGAGAATTGAACAACTGTAGCGCCTTTACTTTGGGTGTACGTGAAACGCGAATATCCGGTCCCGTTATTCGCTGAACTTCCAATATCAGATGGTGCGCCATGAGCACTGAAAGTGATGTTGTTGTAGGAGTTGAATGCCATGTCTCCAGTCTGCCCTTCTTTGAGGTAGAACACTGCTACTGGACGGTCGAAGATGCCGTGCGTCAGCACTTCAGCCGACGAGTATAGCAATGTCTGGTTGCCCAGTGCGTAATCGGTGACGACCCAACGACTTTGGCGGCCCTTAAGCTGCAAATTTGGAACCGTAATTGGACCAGCGGACGTCTCGATATTCATTGAAAAGTCGGTTACTGCGCGAGTGCGTGTGTTGTTGTTTTCTGCTAAGTAGAATCTTGAAACTGAATCGCGACTCTTTAGTACCCAGGTCCAGATTGCGGCGTTGTCAACAGCATTGCCAGTGCCATTACTTTCCATATACGTGTTGTGCAAACTCTTACTAACGCGAGTGAATAGTGCAAGAAGCTTGTACTGCTTGAACTTATCGCGCACTTCTCGTGTTTCACGTAATGGTGCGTCATAGTCGTAGGATGTATATACCTATATCATTCATCAGCTCCAGGGCCAGCCGCGCTTTGGAGCACACTTACTACAGGTGCAGCGCTATGCCCCCAGTTTGTACCACCATAAGCTTTGAGAAAATCGAGTTAGCGCATGTTTTATACCACGTTCGTAAGTAGATGCTTACCCATGTACAAGTTCAGAAGTGTAGCGCGCTGCCCAATCAAGCCTTTGTAAAACACATCTGCGAACTCGGGACTTTGCTCCGCCAGACACTGATCAAAGAAGTAACCACCCCATGGCTGGAACCATCCGCCCTCAAATTCTGGAAGATATTCCGGTTGGGTGGGTGAGACTTGTTGGAACCACTGGTAGTATGTCTTTGGCATGTTGAATCCAGTATCGAGGTTGGTGCAACTCATCCCACCAGGATACGAATCCAATCCGTACACATTGATGGCGCCACCAACGTTATTGTAATCAGTAGACCAACTCTTCGATCTGAATCCTTTCTCATTATGTGTCAAGGGCACGACAATGCCTGCACTTTTGAAAGCGGTTTTCAGCTGCTCCATGTACACCACAAGAGTGTCGTTTGCCTGGTAGCGCGTTTGCTGTAATTCGTTCTCCACTTGCGCCAGAATGACGGGGCCACCATTTGTAATCTGGTTTTTTGCAATGATATCACCAACCTCACTGATCCACTCTGACCATGCCTGCCGATAAGTTTCATCTGAGGTCCGATACTTTCCGCCACTGCCATCGCTAGTCCATAGAGCAAAGCCTCCCCCGTTCGTCTCAGCATTACAGTATGGTCCAGGTCTTGCAATCACATATAACCCAGCTTCTTTAGCCATATCGAACAGAAGCTGAATATCTTTTCCAGGAGTGGTAAAATCATAAACGCCTTTCGAAGCGGAATGGTATGACCAGAAGAAGTAAATGCTGACAGCATTCATACCGTTGGCCTTGAATTTCTGGAAAACATCGAGCCATAACTCAGGGACAGGTAGACGAGCATAGTGAAATTCTCCGCTCATGATAATGATACGCTCGCCACCTATCATGAGAGAACCATTGTCCCACTCAACAATGGTTTGGAGGCCATTGTCGGTGGCGAACACTCCCAAAAGTAGTACCAAAGCGACGAGAACCAGAAAAGAGAGCTGCATGTTGGGATTCCGAATACTTCATCAGCCTTGAACGAAGGCAGTCGCACATCGATCGCGCCATGATGTGTCGCTCTTAAAGTGTATTGATTGCTCCGTGGACCCGGACAGCAGCCGGAGATCATCTCACAACCTTGCAATCTTCCAGCGAATATCATTGATGGTGATTCAATTTGCCGCGACTAAAGTGTTGCGCGTGGACGTTTTAGGGCAATACATAATATGCAAGGTACACTTCCCCAGAAATAGGGGTTGTGGCGGGGCGCTGTGGGACAACATCGATCCGAATGCCGAGGCCGAACTAGATGTCGCATCGGAAGGCATTCCCTTTTAGGTTAATTTGATGATACGCACAATAACCGTGATGTTCACGACAGACGGCGGGAGGGGAACACCCTGCAAGTGGCTGATCTAGGTAGGCCGAGCACCTCCTCAAACATTTCGCGCTGTGTTGAATCCTAGGCTTTCAAACGTCTCGATTCGGCCTCGACTTCCACTAGGTAAGAGTGGATTAGACGAAAAAGCTTGAACAAAAATGCCCTCAAGATGGTTAGATGCCGAGCGTGGCATGTTTGGCTCCTATGGAGGGTATGAAAGAGTTACCCAAAAGCCAACAGGAATGGCTCTTGCGCATTTAGGAACTACACACTCGAAGTTGAAGCAGCATTGATGAGCCCCATACTGATATACACTGTACATTAGAGCATTGCAAGCCATACTTTCTAGCTAAAGTCGTACCGTATGTATTATGCGAGTGTCTGTTATAGTAGGAGCTTGGTAAAAGCATAGGGCTTGAAAGGGCTTGGCGAACTAGGCTGAATTCTGCCGAGTCCAGGAGCTTCATTCGTCTTCAAAAGTTACAATAAAGTGGAGTTTGCAAAATATGATATTATATGAACCCTAGTGGGCCATCGTCGATCGTTCAGAATCATGTATATCCACTAATGTTACGCCCATAAAGAGTGGCACCCGCGTAGGCCGGAGCTCTTCTCTTTTCTCACCGCGAGCCAAGGCAGGCCCTACGATTTCCTGTAAACGTGTGTTGATGACGCCTACAAATTGTTAGCTGCGCACCATCGTTGATTGAGCCATTACGAAGCTACAAAATGTGAAATGAACGCACCTGGTGGCTCGGAAACATTAGAATGTCTGCCAGAACAACGTTCTCCCTTCTGCCGGCGGCGAACACAATAACTTCGGCGACATCATCTGGAGTCAATGGATCACAGCCTCTGCCCCATGTTAGCAAGGAATATAATCATAAGAGCTTGACAAGGACGCCTACTCATAGACCTTGTCTGCTGCTTCTTGGTCAAATCGATAGCGGATGGTATTGAATTCCTAATAGAATTGTTACCAAATACTCGGTACCATGAAGCAGCGACAACTACTGTAAGAACCTGTCCAGGATCCACAGACATGATCCGAATACGCGTGTCGATTAGTTCTTTCCTCAGCGCATCGGTGAACGCGCGAAGCGCAGCCTTGCTTGAGCAGTATATCTGCCTATTGTTAGATTTATACACTCCATCATCGTCGTTATCAATTTCTGCACAAACACCAATCACAAATCTTAATCCAATGGGTACTCACAGAACCACCAACATATGGATCCCGGCCCGCAATACTGCCTAGCATAATAATATCGCCCTTGCCACCATCTGGTCGCTTTTTGAAGATTTTCAAAACGGCTTGCGTCATGTTGATAGCGCCGATGACGTTTGTGGCCCAGACGCCAGTGATCACATCTTGTGGAATGTCTGGGGCGCGCTCCACGCCAGACATAAAACCCCTGTCGAAGTATCAACACACGACTCATGCAAAAGATTTGAAGGAACAGGAACGAGGAAGAATCAAAGAGAGACGGAATGCATACGCATTATTCACCAAGATATCAATATCCCTAAAACTGGCTGGCAACTGCTCTACCAATGTTTCGGCCCCATCTGGCGTCGACACATCAAAACGCTTGATCAATACCTTGACCCCATCGCCCACCTCTTCGTAGATTTTTTGTTTGATTTCTTCCAATCTATCTACTCGTCGCGCCGTCAAGACTAGTTTCAGCGATGACGGAGATGTTCGTGCGAATTCAAAAGCCGTGCTGCGCCCGATGCCTGACGATGCACCTGTGATTAGAACAGTCTTGCCAGACAGGTTTTTGGCCATGGAAGTAAGCGGCGGCATCTTGAATAGTTGGCGTGGGGCTCGATGTTGAGTGGTTAGAACCGTCTTAGTTGCAGGCGGTTGTCGGACTTTGGGGTGCCTTAGATATGAACATGTAAGGACGAGATTGAGGAGTCATAGTCAATTCCACCATGTTCAATCAAGCCAGCAGTACGTCTACTGCGGGTGCGGCAACTAAACGGATAGAGATTGGTCTAGTGGGGAAAGTATGACGGGTTGCAGAATGTACGTGAACGGCCGGGGCTATTCCCGGAGATAACCGAGACTGGCGGACGCTCAATCGAAGAGCGCGGTGTGAAGTCCGGCGCACACAAAAAACCATGCTTAATAGGATTGTTGTAAAATCTTCATGCCAACTGTACTTTGCAAATGATGGCACATGCTGCTATACATATTGGATCTCACAGTAATTGTCAAGTTTACTATACACACATATTTGCACTGTAATTGCACGCGAAAGCCTCTGCAATCTCCTCAAAATCTCCTCAACCAAGATCAGGATTCATTGTTCTCAGCACTCATCCTCACCACCGATGCTATGTGTTCATCAACCCTTTTCCTCCGGAAACCTTACATCCATCCTCAGCACCCACCCCAGCGCTGTCTCCAGCCTATTCAGCCTCGCCAAGAGCACCATGAAACCCACACTTGCGGGCGTCGGCATCTCAAAGACAAGTGTGTTAAGCTGTAAGGGCAGGTATTGCGTCTCTGTCTTGATAAAATGACAAGTCGTCAATAACCCTGCACCAATTTGGGAAACGTCGAAGCGCTTTGTTGATGTGGTGTAATTCAGTGTAGAAGTAGGTGACGTGAGTGCGTATTCCCAGATCATCTGTCGGATCTCGGCGGGGAGAGCGAGAAGAGGTGAAGGTGAGAGCATTCTCTTGTGCTCCTCGGTCGTGTTGTAATTGTGGTCCGGCCAACGAGTATGAAGTGAGAGTTATGGGATCTTTGGCACTTCCGCGGAAATTACGGTGTGCTACGCAGGATTCTCATGGTTTTCCGTGCTCTAAGATTTAAGTGTAAGGAGGCAATTGTAGCCGCCTTGCAAGATAGGCGGGGGTGTTGGGTAGGCCTCTTGGCGGCCTCCGAAAAATACGCGGGGTGTATGGTATCCGTATTACGCAGTATCCGAAAGTGAGTTGATGTGGGGAAGACTGCGGTAAGAAACGTAGGGTGTAAATTACAAGAATGGAATGAAGGCGCAGTATTGAGGCTTCCCAGTAGTTGAGTTATAATCGTGAGCATAGGATAAGGCATACAAGAGTGAAGGATCTTGCTGCTAAGTGTCGAGGGCCGGAAAGGCTGATGCATTCCGGATTATCTTTTTTCTATAGATCAATCAGTTCTGGTGCCAGGAATATGTTTGATCAACAAATATTAACAAAGTCGTAGTGGCTGAACATACAAATGGTATATGCTCTTGTCACCCATTTCTCCCTACATACGTCATGCATTCAATCGCCTTACTGCCTCGTGTTCAAGAACAGTATTTGAGACACCTGGTCATAATGTGACCCCACTCTTCTGCCCGGGGACTGTACTCTCCTCGAACTCGATCTTCTTAATGTGATGACCAGGTACGACAATGAGGCCGACATAACGACTGTTCCATGGCACGGAAGCAGAAGGGTTACCCGATTCTTCAACAGCCTGGCGAATCGTCTCCGCAGACGGTGCACGGTACTCATGGGCTAGAGCTAAGATGATATTTCGGTCCTACACCATGTCAACAAATGGTCTGGACATGGACCTTAACCCAGCGAACTCATGACAGAGGAAAATCAAGGTGACTCACCTTGTCTGTACATTTCATCTGTCCGCCAAACACACGCCCATCAGAAGCGTGAATGCGCAGGTTTTTCCCAATAAACTGTGAAAGCCAAAAATTTGCCTGCTCATTGTCCATTTTGGAGTTCGACTTCGGCCAGGGAAGAAACCAACTCAGACTTTTCATTCTTTTTGAGCTGGCCATTGTGGCTGTGTAACTTGAGGCTTGAGGAAGTGGCTTGAAGGCGGCACTTGCTCTTGGATGTCGGAGGGGTGGGTGGCCGATTCTTGGCGCGTTTGACGCGTTTGACCAAAATTTTGGATCCTCGCGGCCAGAGGTATTGAAGCATCTGAGCATTCACGCGCACATTACAGAAGATGTATTCAATACGGCGGAGTTGCCAGTCGGCACTGCGAGGCTCGAGCAAGGTCTGCGCATCCGGCAATGGCTCAAGACGAGCCTTCTCCCGCAGCTGTGTGCGCTCCAGAGGTCTGCAGCCCATCGAAGCTCATGAGGAGCTGCATTGACATTGCATAGGTGCTCTCCCGGTCTTCCTCGAACCCTCTTCACCCGAGCTATCCTCTCTCCTCTCAACATTCAACTCTAAAATCCTGCTGCCATCGCACCTCACAAAAGAGCAGCAGAAGCTCGTCTACCAACAAGAGAACAAGGCGAAGCTGGATGCTGAGCCTGTGGAGATCACACTGGGCGATGTGACCGTTCCGCTCGAGCACATAGATCGCAACCGTTTGCCGAATACTTGGAAGCAACTCCGCGAAATCGTGGGAAAGAGCGAGACAAGAGAGGACTTCGAGAACGTGGTGAGGCTACTAGAAGGCTTCGAAAACGCGGGCATTCGGGTGAAACCCCAGTGGCGGGAGCTTGTCGTCAGGAAATTGTGCCTCAATGACATGCAACATCTTGTTCTCAAGGCACTGCAACGGCCCAAAGCAACAGGACTACGCCTGAGCGAGTATGGCGTCCTGGTCCAAGTGTTGAAGGGTGTGCACGACAAAGCAGCCCTGTCGAACTGGGACGACGAAGACACGGCAAAAGCATTCCGGTTTGCAAAGCAGATTGTTGAGCTGATGGAAGATGAGGAGCATTGTGGTGGGCAGGCACGGGGTGCAATGACATCGGAGCACGATTGGAGGAGCAAGCCTGCCGTTATTGCGTTGCCGACTGAACTGGCTGCTATGCTTGCTGAGAAGCATGGTGGGGACGTAGCCGAGGTGAAGAAGTTTGCGGGCCGCCTGGTGAATGCCCTGAAGCAGGGAGAGTTCATGGTAAGCCTTTATGCACAAGAAGCTGTCCCTCATCCGACTCCTGGCTAACTTGCAAATGCAGACCGACCTTGAATCTATAAGTCAGCGCTCTAAGGCAACCTCAGCTGCCTTTGCCAATAAAGCGCGCCAGCAAGAATTCATTACAGCGCATTGTCACGAACTCCTGCAGCTTGTCTTGGTCTGGAACGCGCTCAAGACTTCTCGTAATGTCCTAGGCACCGACATGCCCTTGGCGAACGAAGCACTGGAGTTTGAGTCCCAGATTCACCAGGTCCTCTTGGAAGGTGTAGCAACCACTGATAACCTGAGAACAAGGGACGGGAAGGAAATGGGGAATCAGTATGTAGAGTACATCAAGGACATGTTGAGAGATGTCAGCCATGGACGTTGAACTAGGAGTGTATGATCAGGCTGTAGCTTTGAGTATGTATAGTTGTATTATATGAAGCTAAAGATAGACAATTAGCTTAGTCCATCTCACCCTGACTTCAATAGATTCCAACAGCAACGAGCGAAATATCTCATTGCATCTTACTACCGAACGTGCATCACGAAAACCCAATGAACAGCAAGAAAGGCAGCATGGATATTGTTGGGATAACTCTCGCAAACACGAGAAGGATATTCTTGAACTCTGTTGGGATTCTGTTACTAAGAACTTGATCAGTCAAAGCCCAACCAGTTCCCCTCATCGGAATCTTCATCATCATCATCTTCTTCCCCTTCAGCCATTTCCTCATCCACAACCCCATTACCAATCTCTTTAACTCTAAAATCGAGTTGATCTCCGTTGTCCTTCTTGTCCGCTGGCTGACTCAAAAGATATTCAATCCTATAAATGTTCTCATCCGCTAGTCTCGCCAGCTCAGCCTGTATTCTCTTGACTGCCTTCTCCACATTCCTCAACTCGGCTTCCAGACCGCTCTTATTATCCTTCATCCACCGTCCGTGTTTACTTAGTAGCGACTCAATCCAAACCAAGTTGAACTCAAGATGTGGTGATTCGTCGGCTTGGAGAGCGACAAAACGGAGAAGCCGGCCGAGATAGACAGATGGTAGGTTTTTTACAATAAGTGGAATATCGGATACAGGTATGGCTTCGTAGACGCGCCGGACTAGGTTACGCTCATTGAGGCGGAAAGCCATCACCAAGGCCTTGAGGTAATCTTTCTGCGCGAGTGTATCGATGGTAGTGGCGGGAGTAACGCTAATGTCAAGATCGAAGGGATCAAATTGAAATGTGTTGTCGACTGAGTATATAAGGAGACCTTCGGTCGAGGCGGCACAGAAAGCCCGACCGGTTGGCGAGAAAGCAACGGCAGGTACACGAACTTCTGGTCGTGTTCGCCTGGAACCGACGCCTTTCTGCGCGCCCGGAAGAGTTGTGTCTCGTCGATCCTCGAGGTCCGATGCTTCACCTTGATCATCGATAAGGCCTTGTGGCCCGGCATCGGTAAGCAGCTTGCTATTCAGGAATTCCTGGGTTCCATCAAGTGACAAATTGACTGAGACAGTGAACTTCTTCAGCAAGACACCAGATTGCACATCATACAAGCAAATATACTTGCTGTTTCCACCTGCGAGCACACAAGTCCCGTCTGCGCTGTATTTTACAGTCGTGAAGGCCTTGGTGCCTGCGACGTTGGCAGCTGTCCTACGATCCGACATCTTTCGGCCACCGGAAACATCGCGCCGGGCATCGACGCCATTTTCCTGTGCAGCGTCTGATACAGACCAGAAAGTTAATGATCCGTCAAGCGTTGTGACGGCTATCTGTTTCGAGTCGGGGCGGAACGCGACGCAAAGAACGTCTGCCATCAGCTGCAAAGGCTCGCTTGTTTGTGTCCGAGCAAAGATGCTCCAGACACGAACAGTCTTGTCCCAGCTTCCGCTGACAAGGGTACCTGCGTCTGGAGAAAATGCAAGGGATGATACTGGGCCTTCGTGGCCGGAGAGTCGATCGAGTAGCTGACCGGTCTGGACGGACCAAATATGAATGTCGAAGGAATCGATGGAGCCTGCACATACTACCTCGCCACTTGGATCGACTGCGAGTGACGAGAATGACAGTCTTGATGGTGCTGTAAATGTGCGGAAGTTGCGATACCGTATTAGATCCCATGCTCTTACAGAACCGTCGAGGCTGGCTGTGAATAAAACATTCCCTCTCTTTGCAAATTCGCAAGCCGTCACAGCGCCCATGTGCTCGGTAAATGTGACGACACAGAAGCCTGAATTAACATCCCAGACTTTGATCTTGCCGTCATCGGCGGCTGTTATTATGCGCTGGCCTTCTGGTGAGTATACAATGGTGTTCATCGAATCGAAATGTCCCTGTTGCTTAAGGACGTATGATTCCGACTGCCACTCCCAGACAAGCAGCTGGCCGAGTTTCGAGGCGCCGAATGCCAGCCATTCGCCGGTTTTGTTAATAGTCACAAAGTCGATTTCGTTCTGCGATATGCTCAAGCTCTGTACTTGGGCAAAGTCTGGTAGCTCGTGAATGAAGAAGAGGCCGTGTGAAAAGCCAGTAACCAGAAGCTTCGACTCTGGGTGAAAGCCTGCACATGTGACGTGGGCGTTATTCTGCATGAAGAAGTGGCGTTCAGCGATGCCCCATTGCAAGTTGTCGTCGTCATGCTCATCTGCATCGTCTGGCGCGTCGTATCGCAGCATGTACTTCCAGACAAAGAGCGCGCCATCCTTGCTGACTGTGTATATGGTTTCTTGGTCTTTTGAGAGCCATGCGCCGACTATGGCCTGCCTGTGTCCGCTCAGTGTGGTCTGGGCATGCCCCTCGTCCTGGTCTATGCTCCAGATCCGCGCTGTCAGATCTTTGGATGAACTGAGGAAGAACCTCGAGTCGCTGGACCATTCGATGCCCTGCACTACGTCATAGTGGCCTGTGTATATTCGGTGTCGCACGAAAGGCGCGAATTCCAAGTCTCCCTCTGCTACGTCTGGAGTTGACGGTGTATGCCATACTTCGATTTGCCGCCCTATGCCGACCGCAAAGTGTCGCCCTGACGGGGCGAAGGCGAGTGCAGTCACATCGCCGCGGAGGGAGAAATGATAGAGAACGATTCGACGTGGCACATTGGTGAGAATGGCGTGTCCGTCTTCGTCTACAGAGAGCAGAAGGTTTCCTCGCGGATTCAGTGCCAGGCGAGCGATGTTTCTTCGGTGTGCGAATGGCAGAGTGTATGATTTGGAGCTGGACAACTATTAGCGAATTCGACAGATTCGCTGCTTCCCAACATACTTGACCAGGTCAAAGATGGAGACCCGGTTACCAACCGGCGACAGGAGGCAGGATCCATCTGGGGTGAAGAGCAGGTTGCCTCTGCTATAGACAGTGCCCAGCAGGTTGGAGAACTGCGCGCATTGTTAGCCATGACGCGCAATCCAGAATTTCTTTTCAGTATTTCCTCACCTGAAAATCAGTCTTCATATTGGAACAAGGCAAGCGCTACCTCGCTATGGCATCGTGGCGGGGCTGCTCTTCGCACTGCCCTCTCTAACTTTTTTTCGAGCTTCGGAACTTTGAATTGGCGCTAGTGAGGAGGTGCATTAGCGCGATTTCCCCGTTCAGGGTCAGTGCTTGCCGAATGGGCATGGTGCAGAAAGGGGAGCCAAATTGTCCAGCAACACGACGCTTCCACCCCGACACCCCACACCCGCTGTGATACTACGCCGACGAGACTGGCAGCCGAATCAACTCGTCACCTTACACACGAACGTCAGTATCTACTGCTCCTGCAGAAATGCAGCAGGCCGGCCTCCGCTAACAACAGGGCAGATTCACACTACATTCACCACCAGGAGCCATACACAAACCCGCGCCATGGCCGAGTCAGCGTCCCCAATTGGCATTGCCAATGTATGTATACTCACTCTCCACGACGTGCACGCATGATGCTAACGTGTATCGCAGTTGCCCAACCAGAGGTACCTCGCCCGAACGGACACGCATGCATCAGCCTAACGTAGCACAGGCACAAGATTGTCGCGAAGCGAGGAGCTGCCTTCACCATCATGGTATGCATCCTGCACATCAGCCATACAGCATACGTTTGCTAACACACTCAGGTTGCTGGCGAGTCGGGTCTCGGAAAGACGACCTTCATCAACACGCTCTTCTCCACCACCATCAAGAACTATGCCGACCACAAGCGACGACACCACAAGCAGATGGACAAGACGGTCGAGATTGAGATCACAAAGGCCGAGCTCGAGGAGAAGTTCTTCAAGGGTAGGCAAGGGCTAGGCATTTGCGTTGGTTCAGTCCGTTAATGTGTACCAGTCCGCCTCACCGTCATCGACACCCCTGGCTTCGGCGACTATGTCAACAACCGCGACTCGTGGCAGCCCATCATCGAGTTCCTCGACGACCAGCACGAGTCGTACATGCTGCAGGAACAGCAGCCGCGCCGCACCGATAAGATCGATCTTCGTGTCCACGCCTGCCTGTACTTTATCCGACCTACCGGCCACACCCTGAAGCCGCTCGACATTGAGGTCATGAAGAAGCTGTGCACTCGTGTCAACCTGATCCCCGTCGTCGCAAAGGCCGATACGCTGAGTCCCGCAGACCTTGCCAAGTTCAAGCTGAGGGTACGCTGCCTCAAATCGCAGGCTGGTGATTTATGCTAACAGTGTACAGGTACGCCAGGTCATCGACGCGCAGGGCATCAAAATTTACACTCCCCCGCTTGAGGACGACGACGCTGCCGCCATGCAGCACGCCCGTGGCCTCATCGATGCCATGCCCTTCTCCGTCATCGGCTCCGAGAAGGATGTGCAGACCAACGACAACCGCACCGTCAAAGGTCGTCAGTACGCCTGGGGCGTTGCTGAAGTCGAGAACGAAGAGCACTGCGACTTCAAGAAGCTTCGCGCCATCCTCATTCGCACCCACATGCTCGACCTGATCCACACCACTGAGGAGAACCACTACGAGGCCTATCGCGCACAACAGATGGAGACACGCAAGTTTGGCGAGGCACGCCCCAGGAAGCTGGATAACCCCAAATTCAAGGAAGAGGAAGAGGCTCTGCGCAAGCGCTTTACTGAGCAGGTCAAGGTTGAGGAGCAGAGGTTCAGGCAGTGGGAGCAGAAGCTCATTGCCGAGCGTGACAGGCTTAATAAGGACCTCGAGGCTAGCCACGCCGAGATCAAGCGTCTCGAGACGGAGGTCGACTCGCTCCAGGGCAGTGTTAACCGCTCGCATGGCCGTCGCTAGATGGGCTATGCAGGAAGCAAGGTGTGAGTGGTCAGGTCGCGGTAATTGCGAGGAGTCCGGATATTCTTCCTTCGAGATTCCCCTTCTTTTTCGAGTTTTCATATGTTTGTAATGTCGCGCCGCGATAGGGTTTTGTGTTTGGGGACTGAAAAGAGGGCTCCCTTTGTGTGCCGGAACTGCAAGGACAATATCATCTGCGCCTAGGCTGAGACATGCATGTTATAGCGTGTAGTTCTCTGACTTGGTACATTAATCTAGTTTTGATCGCGGCTGGTCGCAACCAATGTGCTATTCAAGAATTCTCAAACAAATGGTATTCAGTGCTGCTGCTCCCGGAAACGCCTGTTCATGCTGCAAGTCATAAATTAAAAAGAGGGCCCTCATCACTGGAAGCGCGTCAAATCAAACCTTCAACCCCCCAAACACACGGTCCAACTCCTCGCCCTCCTTATTTCGCTCTGGTTGCGGTGGTCCAGTATCCATAAGGTCCGGCTGCGTCTTCGCCTCGTCCGTCGCATTCTCCGGCTTGATAATGTGAACATCATTGTCCAACCAACCCGGCGCCAACCGCCTCTTCTCCGCCAAATCCTCCGCCTGCCGTTTATCCTGCCATTGCTTCAGGGTTTTGCGCGCATCGGCTTCCAGCTGAGCGAGATGCTGTTGCAGTGCAGTGCACGACGTCAGAATCGAGTCAGGCGTCGCCGTTGTGCCTGTCGACGACACAATGTATGCTTGTTGCTGCGCAGGCGCGCTTTGCTCCAGGGTTGGCGCCGTGCTGGCTTGCGCTGGGTTGGACAGGATGGACGGGGGGAGAGTGGAGGGGAGCGTTTTGTACGAGTAAGGGAGGGGCACCGAGGTTGGGAGGGAAAGGAAGGGTGAGACTGTTAATGGGACTTGGGCGAGGAGGGGGTGGGGATCTAGGTTGTTACAGTGTTAGCGAGAATCAATGTGTTTGCACCTTGCAAGTATCGTAGACGAAGAAGGACAGGTGTTGAACCACTGCAGCTTCCGTGGCAGACCTCAGAAGTATCGAGGTATCAAACTCAAGATTCTGCACAAGTCCTCTTGACATGATGCGTGGCTCATTCCATTCCACTTCTAGCACTCAACGTGCTCTGACCATGCGGGCGCATTGCGGGGGAGGTTTGGGTTACGCAGAAACGCCAGCGAAACTGTGTGCGAGACTTGGGAGCACTCACGTTCGTCATGCATATTATCCAGCTGCGGCTATGAGAGGGGCGACGATTATAGATTGGGTCTGCGTTCAGCCAGATTGCTGGATTTGGGGTTGTGTTTACGCTGACACTGCGGTAACACGGATGTGGAGGTGTGCTATGTTTGATGTTGCGGAGTCGATGCAGGTCCCAACAGCGGAGTATTGGTCGCAGATCCATTTGGCACGTGAAGCAATTGCCGCGTTTTGTGGGGAACGTTACAAACTTTGGGTCAACGTCTAGACAAAGGCATGCAGGAGCTTCTTGATGCTTTCGCAGCGAGAGTTTGGTTCAGAAATCATATACATGTAATTCGTTTAGAGTTCTGCTAAAATATGTGGCGTTGCTCCAGAGCAGCCTTCAAACTTTAGAACCGCTAGGCAACTTTTGCATGAAGCCACACAAGCTTTACCTGAGCTTCGCTGAGCATGTAAATGGGCGAGGGCCCGGAATGACATAGGATGTAGGCTTCGGCCAGTACAGTTGGAACTTGATGCCAGGATCTGATCCCGAATATGCTCCAGGGAAACTGACTGTAGCTGGACTTGCGTTTCCTCCGCCTGTGACATTGATCTGGGCGCATTCCATATACAGCTGGGCACCCGGGTAGCTGGCAGCAGCGTGCAAAGCAATGAGCTCTGCTCGGAGAAGATACCTGTGTACTAATGTTAGGGGCCTGAGACAAGGGTGTTGCCAAGGTAGTCAGTGCTTACTGTCCGTTCGGGATGCACGAGGGAATGATAAAGTCTACCAGACCCTTGTTGTTATAAAGGCGTGTAACTGCCCACTCGCCATTGGCATTCATGCCATCTTCGTAGATTTTGAACCACTTGAGCCCAGTGACTGTGGTCGTCAAGGCACTATCCACCTTGGCTAGATAGACCATGATAGGTCCCAGGTGGCCAGGGTCGATTGGGTCCGACTTGTCCGTTTCCGGCGTCGAATCAAGTGTGTGATGCCATTCGGCACTCAGCTTGTCCCCAGCTTTTACCTAGCGACGGGTAAGCCTCATCCGTGTGGCGCATATTAGGGTTATTATCAACCGCGGAGCCGACATACGTTGATAATGTCCTTTGGCAGCGGCGTATTGAGAGGATTCGGGCTAAAATGCATGTCAATATTGGACTTGGCATATATAGGTGCAGGTACCATAGGTGCTTACCCTCCATTGCAGATTACATCGTTGGAAGTCACGTCCGTAATTGGTCTGGTTGGGGTGTCAATTTGAGTTACGATGCAGATTCATGTTAGTGTTGCGGAGTGCATACCCGTCGTAGGTCTATTGTACGCTGTCAGCTAAGGATCTAATGGACGTGATTGGAAATGTGCTCAAAAGCCGTACGCACCGGGACTCGGACTCCCTTGGTATGCCCCTGCGCCACACCATTGACATGCAGCTCGGTGAAGATGGTGTGCGCCGAGGCACTAGCGAGCAGAGAGCATGTAGCAATGGAAAGCTTCATTGTGAGAAAAGTACCTTGTAAGTCTCTTGCGACCACAAGTCAAAGCTGATGGCGATTGTCGCTATATGAAGCTATTCTGGCACTTGAACTTCACAATGTCCAAATGGAGCACGGAGCTGCTGCACCGGGCTGGGTGGCCCTAAAAGCTTTCTACATGCATGCGGCTGGGTAACGCCGCCGAATGACCAAGTATACATTGTTTTGCCAATATAGTTGTATTCAAAAGCCCGGAGTAGGGCTGATGAAACACATGCTGGGGCAGGATGCTGTGGGAAGACGGAAATGCAAATAGAAGCCGTCGGCGATGGACTACAAAAGGGCAAAAGCAATACAGACCAACACCTGGCCATTGCGAATATACAGACAAAAGCCGGTGGTTGGACGGAATTTCTCTGCATTGATTGCAGGATAGAGGTGGATAGAGGCGCACCCGAAGGTTCTGATGGGGTGGGTGGCAAAGGATGATGCAATATAATAGATTGTCAACTACGATAGCGGTCGAGTGTTTCATTCTCGAAACGTGCTCCTTTTGCGCGACCACCCTTCATTTGAGGCAGCCTTGCGGAACATGCGGCGCGGTCTGGGTGGGACACGCGGAGTCAGCAGGACAAGCTTCCGAGGGGTGGTGCGAGATCGGGACGCGCGGTTGTGGGTTATTCCAGAAGCATGTCCCAAGTGCAGGTGGTGTGCTGGAGAGGCTCATTGAAAGGCGGGATATTTCCAAAGGCGTTCCTTCGCTTAGATGCCTCAAGCAGGAAAGGCAAGGGCAGGTGTGAATGTGGGGAATCTGAAACGGGCAAGCGCGGCAGCTGGCCAAACAAGCTCAACGGCAAATGATGCCATGTACCCCGTCCTGCATCAATATACATCAATCAAAACCCCATGTCGTGTTTGTTTGTGCAGATTAACGACTAGCCTCAAATCTCAGCCGGAGTACGTTGGTTTCATGGCGCCCAATGGCGTGCAAGTTTTTGCTCATCACACGCTTCGCCTCTGTCCTCCCCTGCCGGCATGCGTCGCTCGTACCTGGTTGAAGGCACGCCTTCTGCCGCCCCTAGATGGAAGAAACTCCATGCGATGTCTTGGCTAATTGGATTGTATACCGTCAAGCTTCCGACTGAGTCTAGGGCACCATGGAGACACATGTATATAACGGCGACCGCCACGCTGCTATAGATGCAGAGGTCGAGGCCGTTGCTTGCTTCGCTGATCCCTAGGTCCGTTCATCTTGTGCTCGACTTTCTAGTAAATAGGCTTCAAGATGAAGGGTTCATCCATCCTCAAGGCGGCGTCGCTGCTGTCCCCTCTTTGTAAGCCATCCACCTCAATTGCACCCAATTGAGCTGTGGCTAATAGGTCTAGTTGCTCCTGTGGCTCGCGCGCAGGATAAGTTCACCCATGCATCCGGAATTGAGTTCTGGTAAGTCAGTCACACAATACTAGAGAGCTAGGAATGACAGGTGTAGGCGGCAAGTCGTCAGCTCAGACCAAACAGCCGGTGGCTTCGAATGGGGTTTTGCACTTCCCGGAGCAGCGGGTGGAACCAACGATGAGTACATTGGATACCTCGTAAGACCGCCTGAGATACAACAAATGTTGCAGAATGCTGATTACTCGTACAGAAAGGATCCCTTGAAGCAGGCAGACAGGGATATTCTGGTATCAGTCACGGTGGTGCCATGCCCTTCAACCTTCTCTTGGTAGCATGGCCAGAAGGCGATGCTGTAAAGACAAAATTTGTCTATGCAAAGTAAGCTCACAGATTTGGGCCATTGACACCGCAATTCTAATTGTCTGCAGCGGTTACGTCGCTCCAGATGATTACACTGGAAATGCAACCATTACCCAGCTCTCACACACAATCACCGACACTCATTTTGAGATTGTTTACCGATGCACATGGTGCTGGGCCTGGAATCAGAACGGCGCAGAAGGCGGCCAACTGCCTACCACAGAGGTTCAGGTCATTGGTTGGGCGCAGCACAGCCAAATCTATAGCGGCACTTGGGTACAACACAACAAGGGTCAATCTCTCTTCGGCGCTCCAGTAGCAAGCGCCAGGAATGCAAAGTACCCTGACTGGGTCAAGCTATTTCCCACAACGCCCAGCCCTTCCCCCACGCCTTCCTCTTCACCCACCCCAACTGCACCTGTCGCATGCGTTGGCAAGCCCGCACCCACCGGCTCATACGATTTCATTGTTGTCGGTGGTGGCGCCGGTGGTATCCCTGTGGCTGACAAGCTTTCTGAGTCCGGCAAGAGCGTTCTCCTTATTGAGAAGGGCCCGCCTTCCTTGGCTCGATTTGGTGGAACAATGGGCCCAGCATGGGTCACCAGCAACGGCTTGACTCGCTTCGACGTTCCTGGTCTTTGCAACCAGATTTGGGTAGACTCTGCTGGTGTGGCTTGCACGGATATCGACCAGATGGCCGGCTGTGTCCTCGGTGGAGGTGCTGCCGTCAACGCTGCTCTCTGGTGGAAGCCAGTCGATGTTGACTTTGACTACAACTTCCCCCAGGGATGGAGGGCATCCGATGTCAAGGGTGCTGTCGACCGTGTCTTCAAACGCATCCCCGGTACGGACACCCCTTCCAAGGACGGCAAGCGCTACAAGCAGGAAGGTTTCGATGTTCTGGCAGGAGCACTTGGCGCCGATGGTTGGAAATCTGTTGTCGCCAACAATCAACCCAATGAGAAGAACCGCACGTACTCTCGTACTCCGTTCATGTACGAGAACGGTCAGAGACAGGGTCCTCTCGGCACTTATATGGTCACCGCCCTGCAAAGGAAGAACTTCGCTCTGTGGACGAACACCATGGTCCGCCGTGTTGTCCGCACAGGTGGTAAGGCTACTGGTGTCGAGCTTGAGAGTGGTGTGGGCGGCACTGGCTACTGCGGTACTGTCAATCTCAAAGCAGGTGGCCGTGTTATCTTGTCTGGCGGTGTTTTTGGATCCTCCAAGGTCCTCTTCCGCAGTGGTATTGGACCAAAGGACCAGCTCAACATTGTCAAGAACAGTGTGCAAGACGGCCCAAGTTTTATCGCTGAGTCATCTTGGATCAACCTCCCTGTTGGCCAGAACCTGAACGACCATGTCAACACTGATCTTGTCATCAAGCACCCCAATATTTCCTTCTACGACTTTTACAAGGCTTGGGATACGCCCATCGAGTCTGACAAGACAGCTTACCTCAGCAAGCGCTCTGGAATCCTTGCTACCTCTGCTCCCAACATTGGGCCTCTCGCCTGGGAAACCATCAAGGGCTCAGATGGCATCAATCGTTCAATTCAATGGACTGCTCGTGTTGAAGGTCCTGGAGCCAACGATACCAACCACCTCACCATCAGCCAGTACTTGGGTCACGGCTCTACATCGCGAGGCACTCTTTCCATCAATGGTGCTCTCGGCGTCTACGTCAGCAAATCACCTTATCTTTCGACCCAGGCTGATACCGATGTTGTTATCGCTGGTATCAAGAGTATGATCAAGGCTATCAAGAGGAACCCTCTCATCGAGTTCCAGGTCCCTTCCAATACCACTACTGTGGAGGCATACGTCGCCAGCGTACGTAATTATAGTGTAACCTGATACGAACGTTACTGACAGCGAATTAGCTTCCCAAGACCCCAAGTGCCCGTCGCGCCAACCACTGGATCGGAACAGCTAAGATCGGAACTGACAGTGGTCTGAGTGGTGGAACCTCTGTCGTCGATACAAACACTAAGGTATACGGCACACACAACATCCATGTTGTCGATGCCTCCATCTTCCCAGGGTAAGCCTTCCTCTCCCTTTCTTTCGGTTATAACTAAGACGAGCTAGTCACATCTACACCAATCCAACATCCTACATCGTTGTTGCGGCCGAGCACGCCGCGGCTAAGATTCTCGCTCTCCCTCCTTCAGACAAGGTGGCTGCGGTACGTAACCTCTCCTCATTTGAGTGCGTGCATTAGCCTGACAACTCTTCTAGTACGAACAATGCGGTGGCCAAGGCTTCACTGGCCCGACATCGTGCGTGAGTGGATATAAGTGTCAGGTACAAAACACGTACTATAGCCAGTGCATCCCCGCATAAGTCTCTGGGACCTGGTAGACGAAACTTCGTCACAGAATTATCATCTGTATATACTTCGATTCACTGTAAATCATTCGTTACCCATTCGAGTTTCATATATACCCATTCTGAATCCCTTGAACACTGTTACCCAACGATGCTGAATCAATTGCCCCTGTTGTGGATGATCCCCAGGGATATTGTACTTGGAGATTCCGACGTGGCAGCAATCCAGCGTTTCCTGATCCATCTTAGCGTAAGCCTTATCCGCAGATCCCCTCACGCCTCACTTCCAGCCATCCCACTTATCTCATCAATCACCATCTATAACCTTTCCATAATCATCCTTTTCAACTCGCTGTCATATCAAATAAGTTCATATCCAATGACCTCTAAATGCCCCTCCACATTCGTGCAGCGTAGCGATGCTGGCGCGGCATTCAATATAACGGAGCTATTCGAACTAAGATATCAGGATAGCCCAAAGGACGACAAAGATAGGCTACGGAAATGCTGGGGCTATACGGACTGTGGAGATTGCCACCGGAGTGATGGGTTTTGCGGGTGGTGCGCTATTGTACGCCAATTTTCTTTATCCTGATTACGCTGTATCCCCAGGTCCAGGTAGTATCTGCCTACAAATCTTGCTATGTTGTCTGTGATTAGAAAGGCCTTTTCCAAAGCTACTTCTCGCTTGGATATGTAGCTTCAATCTTTTAGCATTAGTGTGTGTTGTGTTATAGCCGAGTCCCTGTACTGACACACTACAGTCTCAAACATGTCTGCCTCTCCCAACAGATCCTTTGTCCCGTGCCTTCCCTTTGTTATCACCCATCAGATACAAATTCATATGCGCCTTAGGGCCTGAACGTTTCGAGCTCCGGACTTCCGGGCTTGGCTGCCAAGTCTCGACGATCACTTTCTTAACATCCATTGTCACCATTTTCAGCACCTTGTTTGGGGTCCTTGTGCTCTACGGTCTTTTTAAACTGTCAAAGTGGGTTGTTTTAGGTTTTCGAGGCAAAAATGGTGGGTGGGTTGTGTATGAAGATGGGAGTGGTGAGGTCTGGGTGCGCAGAGGTGAGAGTTGGCGGAAGTGGTGGAGGAGGATGAGAGGTGAGCAGAGGGAATTCGAAATTGAAGATGTAGATGAGGGGACACCGAGAAGAGGGAGGATTTGGTGGGGAAGTGGTAAGGGGAGGAAGATCGGCTTTAAAGCTGCGGAGAGGCGGCCTTTGCTTGAACACTGATATCCATGCAGTCACGTTGTTTTATTCAGCCCCTTAGTACAATTTGTATGACTGCTCATAGCAGGTTAGGTTCTGTTACTTCCGAATATTGCTGCCGAATAGATCGACGTTTGCTTCCCAACTAGGTTCTCATGATCACTCATGCGCGACCGCGAGCTCTTAGATATCCCTTTCTATTTTCACAGACAAATCTCTTGTAATTCGGATTCCGGTATTATTGAACGGTGTTCTAAGACACAAATGCTGCTTTTTCTCGTTTGATCGGCTTTCAATGTTACGAGAGCAATTGGATCAGCGAGGAGTTCTTTTCTGATTTTTGGCAAAGAATCTGAATTTATTTATGGCTTGAAGTCATGAATTCTTGCATGTCTAACATGAATATATTATTGCAACAACATGGTTAGTTCCTTTCAAATTGAACTGTATGATTGGATAACTCTCGTACGAAGACTAACTTGTAGAAAGTGACCTTTTTCATAGGGGACATCGAAACGACCGGCTAGGTTTGACCTAGTGCAATCTCAACCCACCCAGGCATTCTGCAGATTCATTTCTCAAATCATGGCATTCTTACTCCGGCTATCGAAAAGTCGATAGGGGTCGCAGATTCTGATGTGCGAAACGGAATGAACACTGCAGGGTAGCCCCACACTATATGGAAAATTAGCATCATGCAGGTTCACTAGCAAAAATCCCATATTCGAACAAGGGAACATAGATAGCGCCCGACGGCAGTTCTGACTGCTCTGAGTTCTCTGGATTTTTAAAATGCACATAAGACATGAAATAAACATATTCGACAGAGCCCACACTAAAGCTCTATCTCTGACATAAGACCTTCTATCATCTACAATATGCGTCATTCATTCATCGTCTCAAACGCGATCATCGCTTCGGCTCATGCTACGTGTGACCGCACGTTCCTGACCGACTTCACGGCACTTTATCTCTCCGCCCAAACACGTGGCAACTCGTCTCTATTGACAACTCACCTTCTCCAAAACTTCACCTACACCGAGCAATTCCTCCCTGCGAACATCTCCGCACCCACCTCAATCGTAAACCATCCACTCAATATCACCAGTTCACGCCAATTCATAGACTCCTATCTCTGCACTGCTTTCACTGAGATAATTGTCACAGATCCAAAGCACCCATATGTCATTGGTGTGAGGGTCGAAGGCGATGGCAAAGTAGTGCGGAAGATGGAAACGCTAGTTAGTGACGAAGGAGATTGGCTTTTCAATGCCACAGGAACCGCATACTACAACTCCCTTGAGGATTGGTCCCCCATCCCCATCGCCGAGCAGTCTAGCCGCGAGGCTATTCAAGCCGCTGGTGACGCCTACTTTGACCGCTTCGGCAATGCAAATATCACCGTTCCCTTTGGAACACCATGTGCCCGTCTTGAAGGGGGCGCCTATACCGACACCCGCTTAACGAACGCCTCAACGTGCCATCTCGGATTGCCGTCTACTATCAAAGTTGTGGATCGAAGGTATGTAGTCGATGTTGAGCTTGGTGCTGTGAACATCTATGTTGGTTTCCCAGGACTGGATAGGGCGAGTAAGCTTCCGGCGCCTGATAGTCACTTGTTTCGTGTTGAGAAGGGAAAATTGAGATATATCCATACCATTTCGACATGCGAGGGACATCCAGGATGTGGGCTAAATGGGACATACGTGCCAATTGAAGGATGAGGCAGATTAATTGCGGTTGATTCTGCATAAAAAATTGAAGGGAATCGGATTTGTTGAACCAATTTGACATACATATGACTTTGCTTGTATGTATCAAAGTTTATGTCTCTTCATCTTATGCGCGCACCATAATTTTCGGTCCCGTAAGACTCCAACGCCCAATGATCAGTACTAAAGTGCCCAAAAGGACGGTACTACCCGCAAAAATCTGCGCAATCAAATACCCGCCGCCATAACTTTGGATCAATGCGCCCGCAATTGGGGGTCCAATGAAGGTTCCCAAGCCCACAATGGCGAAGCCTTGGCCATTTCTTGTCCCCACTTTACTCATATCTTTTGTCAGGGTAGTCAATGCTGCGGGGAAGATGCCTTGGAAACCAGCCACAAAAAACCCAAATATTGATGCCCAGACAAAGAGTCCAGTTTCACTCTTCACGAGAGGCCAACAGTATAAAAGGATTGCAGAGATAAAACAAAAAGGTACTAGAACGTTGTACGGTCCAGTGTATTTGTCTGCAAAGTAGCTTGGGATGAGGCGGCCAATGACACCAATACCGTTGAGCACGAGCAGGACGTTGATGGATGTGCCATAAGGAAGATTGAGGATGTCGACAGCAAATGAGGAGATGTAATAGAACGCAAAATACTGTCCCAAGCAGATCAAAAGGACCCCCATGCAAAAGAGACTGTATGGCGGTTCTTTGAATGCGCTGAGCTCGAGGATTGGACCAGACTTGCGCGGAGGGAGTCGAGGTTTGAGGAGCGAGCAGTAGAGCGCTCCGACTGTCAGCATGATAAATCCCATCACTCTAACAGTCCACGGGAATCCAATTCTTGGGAGGAGCTGGCGGGCGATCGTCGGATACACCAGCCCGCCAGTGGCGCTGCCTGAAGCCATAATAGCTAGCGCCACACTTCTATTCTTCGCAAAGTATGTTGTGACTAGCGACAAGGTAGGCGCAAATTGCATTCCGTTCCCCAGACCATTCATGATACCTTGAGCAAGGAAGAACTGCCAATACTTTGTACATAAGCTGGTCATGAACATGCCTAGCGCAGCAACAATCATCCCAGGTATTATCGACCAGTAAAAGTATCCTGCATCAAACATGCGGCCCGTCAACATGCCTAGTGAGAAATGCCCTAGCATCTGCATACTACCAATCCATGACACAGCTGATGGCTCCAGGCCAAGATCGAGGGAGTAATATTGCTGGAAGACACCAAACGTTGATATCATTCCCCAAGTGTTAAAAACGACCAAATGACCCATAAAGGCTTGTGTCCAGGCTTTCGCACCGCCGTCCGGGGGTGGCCCAGGGTTGATGATGGATGCACATGAACGCGTGGTGATAATCTTTGCGAGACCGGGTAGTGACTTCTTGTTTTTTGAGGTGTGTGAAGTCTGGGTTGGTATTCGTGCGATGTCTTCTTCTTCTTCTTCTTCTTCTTCTTCTTCTTTGTGTCTTGATGGCGGTCGTGATGAGATATCGTTCGATGGGTAGTTGGCATCACGGTGATCCTGGCTTTCCTGGCTTTCCTCCTGTTGTTGAGCGGACAATGCTTTTTCTAGGTCCAGTGGTGTCGACATCTTGATCTTGTCAATTATTCTAGTTCATAACAGATCTATTTAAGAACGAGTAAGAAAGAATGGATCTCAGGCACAGAAGTTTTTTGTCACTCGAAAATTAGAGAACCAAAGCTCCAGGTATTCTTTCCGACGGACAGCGATAACTGTTGTGGATACCCAAGAACACCGGCCGCGGAAGCTAGCTTGATCCGACACAGTCACAGTGCACATGGTCTCATTTCAGAACTTTCCTCGGCCATTGACCAACCATAGTCTGTCAAACATAGGCTTGTGCTTGGGAGGGCGTACGGGATCCCCACATCTCGGCCTTCTCACCGCATTTGTCAGCGTGGGGCAAACCTCAATTAGCGGCGGTGGATAGGACCTTTACCCTTTCGAGTCCAACTCTCAGCCATCTGACTGTACGACAATTGATCATAATATTTGAAATCATTGACTTCTTCGATTGAAGTGCTAATTAATATGAAGTCGTGACTAGGACATCGTGATGCCCGCCCTCAAGCCATCCTGACCATGGTGTTGCAGTTCGACAAGCTGATGTAGTACGTGCACGATTATGAAGGCCTCAAAAATGTATATCATCGACCTCCTGGATTTGTCCTAGGTTCTGGCATAGCGCGAATTAGGAACCTGCTGGATCGGTTTCCCGAAGTGCTTGGCAAAAAGTATGGTCCGAACTTTTGAGGTTATTACTGCCCTGTATTAGACATAATAGGCAATCATACCGATTTTGCAGAAACGGGCAACGGTAAACCACGTTGGCTATGGCCAATTGCAGGTAGGCTGGTGATACGCCAGATATTTGGAGCGCCTGTCGTAGACTGATAGAAAATGAGCAGCTGCAACCAAGTCAATCTATCATTCGTTTCGTAATTAGACCGGATGTTGACAGCACACTACACAATTTTGCTAGATATTGCTGTCAAGAAAATTTTGTGTATTGGTGATCTAGCCAAGTATCTCTCAAGCGTGGAAGAAGAACTCAATGAACCGTTTCCAAAATGATCACGGAATGACATAGTTATGGCTCTGCATGATACTCAACAGCCACCTAGGTTGCCATAATCTTTTTAGAAAAAAATTAATGATCGAGAACGTTCAAATGAGATTCTACTGAGGAATTGCGCACGCAGCGGTTCAGGCTGTGTATAAAAATATCAGTCCACTCAAGCGTGGTCGTCGGAGAATTATATCCGTTCCATGGTAAACGCAGCCATCGCTTCACCCTGGACGACTAAGTAACCAGCCTTGTCGGACCTTAGCAGTATAACACCACTACTGCAGCACTTGATAGCATTTTAGGTGGTTTGCGGCTCAGACACTTCTCAGCTGTCCGTATCTGGAATGGTGGCGTCCAATAAGGACTCCGCCGAGTCGTCTAACCATCAACCTGTGGCGCGTCCATCTTATCCTGCCAATCACAATTGTACGTTGCGTATTTGATGGCGCCCAAATAGGTTCACATGCACTTCCTAGCTATCGGAAGGAGGCTCAGAGATCATGTGTATATATAAGGCTATGCTGTTGGTGTTTTATAGCTTTCAGCTTACAACTGATAACTGCAAGGACCTCTATACTAAGCATTTACCATGTCTTTCACTGCAGCTTCAAATACTAAAATCTATTATGATGTTGAAGATCTAAAATCGACAACGCAATGGTTAAATCTATACATCCGTGAAGCGCAGCGTCTACGGACAGCGCGTCCCCTTATCTCAAACACGGAGGCAGAACGCATCCTCTTCGACTACTGCGAGCGAGCCATCAAACAGCGCGTTGCGCAGCTTGATGCTGGCGGAACAAAGATAGGCGGCCGCATCGCCACAATGACTGCTAGTCTCTTTCCTTTTGGCAAATCCATCGCTACTCCCTTCAGCGTGAAGTACTTCAACCGCAATGCCATCCGTGAGCTAGGCATGGCAGATGCAGTCGAGATAGCGGACTTGCGTCGCGAGGCGGATAAGAAGGGAGGTGTACCTGTAACTATCCTCGACTTCTTCGAGAAGTTGAAAGACATGGCGGAGAAGAAGGCAGAGAAGAAGTTCAATAAAGAGCTACGGAATGAGGTGTGGATGGATGGAGATATACAGGAATATTTGCAGCAGGCCTTGAAAGATGATCTTGGGGAAGATGCAGCGGAAGCCTTGATCGAAGAGGGCGTACACCTTAAGGTCGGTATTGGCCAACTGATCAGCATGCAACGAGGGTGGCAGAAAAGTGGGAAAAAGATGAAGAATTCGTTGGCATACTTGGAGATGAAGGCTGTGCAGTTGCACAAGAAGATCTTTATCGGGGTAGCGATGGCCAGAATATTGTAAGTCAATCCTCCATTAAGCCCACTTAGTGTAATTGGGTCTCTCACTAAAGATTTGATAATAGTCCTCCGCAACCGACGATGAATGGGCTCGATGGGCTCAAGACAGTCACGAGAACAAACTTGGGTTTCAGTTCGACAGATAGTTGGGAAACAACGGCCAAGAAGGGTGCAGTGGTTGCTACAACGGCTTGGCTAACGGGAAGTCCTCTTCTGGGTGGTTATGTGGGCAAAGCACTTTGGGGATAAGTAATGAATATTGTGACTCGAGTATACGATTAACGGTATTGGCGTTGGGAATCCGTTGACTTATCCTTGTCAGCTGGGTAATAATGTCTCATCCATTAGTCTATGCAGGTGTTCACAGGTCTTCGCGTGCACACTAAGCTGAATTACCTGAGGCTCACCAACGAAAGGAGCCGCGCTGTCAAGTTCTCTCGCAACACGGGTGGAGTATTATATCATTACTGAGAGTATCAAGTCAGGTAGTGGGAGGCTATTATTGTACCATCGCAACATCATTATGTCTAATCCGCCGACTTATTTGCTCCTCTTGTAGATCTTCTTCAAGAAGGCCTCAAAAACTTCCTTCTTTAGGCCTTCACTCTCATCAACCTTCTCAATCTTTGCTCTAAGATCAGCAACGCGCTCTTCTTCCCACTGCTCATAGAACTCCTGCAGCTTCAATTGGTGGTAGAGCTCCTTGACCTTAGCCTCCTTTGCTGAATCCTTCTGTCCGTAGTTTTCCTCGAGAACCTTGCGTTGCTCTGGGTTGACTTTCTTCAGCGCTTGGTTGATCAACCATGAGCACTTGTTGTCCTGAATGTCGGTGCCAATCTTGCCAAGTACCGTGGGGTCGGCGAAGGCATCGAGATAATCGTCCTGTGCCTGGAAGTACTCGCCCATTGGAATTAGAATATCGTGTGCGGTTTGCAGATTCTTGGGTGAAGCAGCACCAATGTAGTGCAGCGCCAGAGCAACAGGAAGGTAGAAGGAATAGTATGCAGTCTTGTAAATGACGATAAAGGTGAATTTGTCCAGGCTGAAGTTGTCAAGGTTCACATCGTCCTCAGGTGCGGTGAGAAGATCGCAAAGTTGTCCACACTCAGTCTGGAAGGTGACTTCGTGGAACAACTCGACCATGTCAATGTAGCTCTTCTCTTGGCGGAAGTGCTTCTTCAACAGGACATAGATGGCAGCCTCGAGCATGAAGGCGTCGTTGATGGCGATCATTCCGACCTTGGGTGCAAGATACCAGCATGGATTTCCACGGCGGGTCTTGGAAGAGTCCATGATGTCGTCCGAGACCAAGAAGAAAGCTTGGAGAAGCTCAATCATCCACCCGAGGAGGGCTGGGCGAAAGTAGTCTTCCGATGCAGGGTCAAGAGTCTTGTTCTGGAGGATGGAAGTTGTGTCGATGACCGACATGCCTCGATTGCATTTTCCACCAACAGTGTTGTAGTCCAGCGACTGCGCTCGTATGTGAGCATATCAGGTCTGTTCAAAAGCATCATTTGGGAAGGTACCTTTGTGAACCAATCAAGCGACTGTTGGGGCAGTTTGTATTGTTTGCAGTGCTCTTGAAGGTCGGCGACGATGCGTGGCCAGACGCTTTCAAACTCTTTGATTGTGGTCGGCATCTTGAATACACGTCCTTTGAATATATCGACGAACAAACAGAGCAATTGATCAAGACTGAGGGGTCGTGCTGGGGTGGGCGGTGAAAGGGTGATAATTTCCGCGGGGAACGGTGCGACGTTTCGCCGATGGTATTTGTTTGTGCCCCACTGTTCCCATTGGGAAGCCAAGCATCAACACAGGCGCTGGTACAGTGGGACGCGACGCGACGCAGACGATTCGATTCGATGCGAAGCTTCTCAACCTGCTCACTGCATTCAAAGCCATGGGCGCTTTATCGCAGGCCGACGAGGCCCAGCTGAAGGCCCAGCTGCAGGACGCCGTTGGTGCGAGCACCGAGCGCTGTCTCTATCATTCTGCCAAATGGTATGTAGCAAGCCATTGATGTCTTCTTGCTGGCTTTGGGTATTTGCTGATGTTGACAAGGGCTGCAGAGCTGCTTAATTCGCTCCCCTCGGCCGACGAAGATGGCTCAGACACAGACGTTGACTCGCCCATGTCGGATGCGCACCGCCCACACACGCCAAATCTGGTCCCTAAGGACCCCATAGAAGCCCGGTTAGAAGCCCGAGAAGCTCACAAGTTTCTCCTAGCAAAGACGTACTTTGACTGTCGCGAATTCGACCGATGCGCCGCCGTCTTCCTTCCGAGCACCCTGCCAAAGGCCGCCATCCATGCCTCCACTCCGACAGCAAAGTCAAAGCAAGCAGTCAAAGGCAAGGCCAAAGCCGGCACCCCGACGAAAACAAGCTTCTCGCCAGACTCCATATCCGGCTTGAGTCAAAAGTCGCTGTTCCTTGCCCTCTATGCCCGGTACATAGCGGGCGAGAAGCGCATGAACGAGGACAGCGAAATGATCCTTGGCCCACAAGATGGAGGCGTCACCATGAACAAGGAGCTGCCTGGCGTCTCGGCTCTTCTAGAAGAGTGGTTCAAGAACCTTCCCAGTAGCGGGCGGCAGCCACAGGGGTGGCTAGAGTACCTCTATGGTATCGTGCTCGCAAAGGGCAAGAACGAGAAGCTCGCTATCGACTTCCTTGTCAAAAGCGTTCACCAGTACACGTACAACTGGGGCGCATGGCAAGAGCTCCAGGGGCTGCTGAGCACCATTGAAGAGGTAAGCAAGACTCCACACATGGCCCATAAAACACGCTGACAGCTACCAGCTCAACCAGCTCGTTGCACGACTACCGCAAAATCTCATGACCTTCATCTTTCATGTCACTGCATCCCAGGAGCTCTACTCAGCCAATGAGCAGGTTCACACCTCTCTATCCCAGATCTTGGCCATCTTCCCAACATCAGCCTTTTTGAAGACGCAACGCGCTCTGCTGCACTACCACAACAAGGACTTCGATGATGCCGAGCAAATATTCTCCGACCTTCTTATTGCAGAGCCACACCGAGTCGACCATCTCGATAACTATTCAAACATACTCTACGTCATGGGCCTAAGGCCCAAGCTCGCCTTCCTTGCACAACTGGCAACAGCAACCGACAAGTTTCGACCCGAGACATGCTGCGTGGTTGGCAATTACTACTCTCTAAAATCGGAGCATGAGAAGGCTGTCATGTACTTTCGACGAGCGCTAACCCTGGATCGGACCTTCCTGTCCGCCTGGACACTCATGGGGCATGAGTTCGTGGAGATGAAAAACACCCATGCTGCCATTGAGTCATATCGTCGTGCTGTCGACGTCAATCGTAAAGACTATCGTGCTTGGTATGGCTTAGGCCAAACCTATGAAGTACTAGAGATGCATTCCTATGCTCTCTTTTATCATCAGCGTGCTGCTGCACTACGGCCCTACGATCCCAAGCTGTGGATGGCCGTTGGGCAATGTTTTGGCAAAGTTGGCAAAGTCATGAACGGTATCCGAGCTTACAAGCGAGCTCTTGTGGCGGGCTCATACTATGATGCTGGCGTCGGATCATCCTTCGGAAGCGGTGAAGTATCTGGTCTCGGTGGTGGTATCCTTGATCCAGAGGTCCTCTACCAAATCGCTCTATTATACGAACGCATACATAATATGAACGAGTGCGCTGCGTATATGGAGCTCGTTCTTGCTCAAGAAGAAGGGCCAGACTACGATGAAGCGGGCTCTGAAGGTGCGGGTGGTGTTGGCGTCACTGCCACGACTAGCAAGGCTAGACTCTGGCTCGCGAGATGGGAGTATATGCGAGGCATGTACCAACGAGCCATGGAGCTTGCAAATGAATTGTGCCAGGACGGTGTTGAGGTGGAGGATGCAAAGGCTCTTGTGCGGGACATCAGGGCTAGAATGGAGCGGGATCGGGGGGATTCCGGGGATTGAAAAAGTTTGGTTAATTCATGAGGCGTTTGCAGGCGTATAAGTATGATACCCAAGTAGACAGCTGACTTCCAGGCCCTCTATCATATATAGCAAGCTACAAATAAATCGCACAATATTCAGTGTAAGTTCAGTTTGAACTTGCAGTATTCATAGTGCGTTGTTGGCACAATGCTTCAGGTCCGCTTGCATCCGCTTCATAACAGATTCATGACAGCATCACAGAAAATTGAAATCCGACATGAACGTATACCCTTCAATTCGATTTCTATTCTCTTATTACTATTCTCTCATATAAAGTTCGACTTCTCTTATCATAGTTGCATGGGCCATAACAACACGCAGGCAGCAGACATGTCTTTGTATCACGGTGCTATAATTATATTTTCTTTCTAGATCAATACGCGGAATGCTTCACTAATACACACTCTATGAAAGAAACACGTTGACTTATCTGTGTATCGCATCATCGTGCTCTGCTCGGAGTTTTTCTTTATTGAAACAAACTTAGCATATATTTGCACCCAATTGATCAACAAATATTAATTCAAGTTGAACAATACTCTGAAAAGTGGTGCAAGTCGACGCCTGGAGAGAATAGCAAGTCTGCCCTAAAAGCAACGGGCTGTGGTCAACTTCCACGTTAATATCTATCGGCATATAGAGCTGGATAAAGAATGAGTGCACAATTACGACCGAAAACCCCTGCTCTACGCTTGGCTCAAATCCAGGGTAATGCTATGATCAACTTCTAATGAGGGAAATGGAGCAGAGTGGGGAAAGAACATGCCGAAACTGCGAGATAGGCGCTCGCTGAAGAGCTGCTGATGAAAACTCAATACGAAATAAAAGTTTCTTAACTCTGAAGTATCATTTGCAGTACCAAAAATTTCGCAAAAAACAGTTCTCGTTTGTGGAAGGGCTGTACCGACGAATCATTCGCTCACGCACGATGATGTCATACAAAGGATGCAGTCGCTCAACTCGGGACAAGCAATACTAAGAAAATAGCACTCGAGAGCAGCTTCCTCGGAGTTTTGTAAGGGAATAGCAGGGCAAAGAACTAGGCTGGTTAGCTCTAAAGGTCTTGCCAGCAATGAGTGCAAGGCAACGTAATTGTTCTCCAATGTAGAGCTTACATCGTCCAAACAATGTTTGGAGTTGACTCAACTTCTTCGAAATTTATGATATTTGCCTCGATCTTACCTAAATTTCACTGTCAAAGGTATGCTGAAAGATGCTAACATAACAAACCCTAGCCATACACCTCCTACGCTCTTACCCTCCTTCCTGTCCTTATGTCTGGCCCACCTTCGTTTTCATAACACCCAGGTACCAAATCGATCAGAAAAACTGTCATCAGGCAATACGTACCTCAAAACACGTTATCACAAATACTCATTGTCCTGTGCTGCCGTTATGATAGCATGTTAAGTGCACAAAGCTTGTCAAAGCTCGAAGCGTCAACAAGCTTCCCGCCACCTCCGTCGATCAACGCGCCAACCGATGCGAGAAACTGCCCGATAAGCCCGGCGTAGTTTTGCACCATAGATGAAACATATTGAGTCATAAGCCATTGCATTCTTTTGAGCTACCCCAGATTTTGCCAGGATCGGCGTAGGGAATGCGCGCATGGCGTATGTGCCGCGTGCCCAAACCGGCGCCGCACCATCATACCACAGGGTACGACCAATCACGGTATAGTCTCCTGCAGCATTTCATCACCATCCATAAGAGGGCCGAAAAGCATGAGTGAAAAGATGTTAGCCATTGATGTATATGTAGCGCATTGGAAGCGTAGATTTAAAGTTAAGCTGAACACAGCAACCACCTTTGAGAGAGTTTCACTACATGCCAATACCCAAGTGACTTTAGGAGCCGCGATCATGGTGTTTGGACCATCAAAGCCGTATTTCGGCATGACTGGAAAATGGCTTACATTTTGGGTTACAGTTGCCTGTGCGACAGATATGGTAAGCCCCAATGGAGAGGTGCTTCGAGATGAGGATGTTAACAAAAGATGTTCAGACTCTTTTTGGCTACGATCAAGGCGTCTTCGGTAGGTTGAGCGCAATATCTAGCAAGTGATAGGATACCTCTAACTCGATCTCAGGCGGAGTTATTATTACCCCAGATTTTCTCGATCAGCTTGACCTAGTCGGCAAAACCTCCTTGGTCAGTACTGTAACTGCCATCTATGATATCGGATGTTTCCTGGGCGCTATATCAGTTTGCGCAATCGGAGATCCGCTTGGAAGGAAGAAATGTGTTCTTCTTGGGACCACAATCATGAGCATAGGAGCAATCATCCAGATTGCCTCATTCGGTGTACCGGAAATGATTGTTGGGAGAATCATCGCTGGAATAGGAAATGGCATCAACACTTCCACAGGTGAGGAGTCAGTAGGTTTCCATTACAATACATGCTTACATCGATAGCGCCGGTCTGGCAAGGCGAAACATCCAAGGCGAGTTGGCGCGGAAAGCTCATTGTTATTGAAATGATCATGAATATTGCTGGCTTCTCTTTGTCTAACTGGGTCACATATGGATTTTCGTAAGTCTGTAAATCTTTCCCACAGAGTCCCGCTCATATCTACAGATTTGTTGGAGGGGGTGCGGCGTGGCGCGTGCCCCTTGCATTCCAGTTTTTGTTCATCATTATCCTTTTTGCAACTGTACCCTGGCTTCCAGAAAGCCCTCGCTGGCTGATGGCGAAAGGCAGAATCGAAGAAGCGGAAACGATTCTCGCAGATTTAGAAGCCACCGATGTCAATGACCCTTTTATCATCACACAATCCAAGGACATTCAGTGGGCAGTACAATACGAGAAGGACCACGCTGTCCGGTGGCGGGATTTGCTACGCGGTCGGACAGGCGACCAAGCTGGAACCCACACTATCAGGAGGGTTCTTCTTGGCATGGGCACCCAGGCTATGCAGCAATTGTGTGAGTTATGAGAATTTTTGAATTCGATCTATGGGCGCTAAATCATTGTCTAGCTGGAATTAACGTTACCTCGTATTACTTACCGACAGTTCTCATCGAATCTGTGGGCCTTACTAATAACCTAGCTCGTCTGCTTGCTGCGTGTAACTCGGTGTCCTATCTACTTTTCTCTCTCATTGGCATTCCCAACGTCGAACATTGGGGCCGGCGGAAGATGATGATGTATGCTGCAGCAGGACAGTTCTTCTGCTACACCTTGATCACAATCTGCATACGCTACAATGAGCTGGAGTCTCTGGCCGTTGAAACTCGGAGACAATGGGCGGAGGCATCCATTGCATTTTTCTTCTTATACTATGTTTTCTTTGGCATTGGATGGCAGGGTGTGCCATGGGTGAGTACTGTTTCAAATCAGGATGAAAGTGTTCCTGACAGGATTAGCTTTATCCAACAGAAATCAATTCTATGGCGATGCGAACCAAAGGCGCCGCTCTCGGAACCGCTACAAATTGGATCTTCAACTTCATGGGTATTTATTTGGAGCTGCCCCTCCTTTTTCACAATGCGACTAATAAATAGTAGTAGTCGAAATTACGCCGCCGGGAATTGAGTCTCTACGGTGGAAATTCTACATTATTTGGACAGTGTTCAATTTTGCATTCATCCCAATAGGTAGCCATTCACGCTTTCCCTACGTCCCAGCCTCTCACTGATATCGATGCAGTATACCTTTTCTATCCAGAGACCGCAGGCCGAACACTCGAGGATATTGACCGCTTATTTGTCGGCGATACACCACTACTGATCTTCCGGGATAAGGAAGCCATTGCAGAGAAGCGTCCGGAAAGATTCATACAACATGAAGCGGAAGAGGTCAGGCGGCACAGCAGTGTCGTGGCTGCGCATGTTCAGGCTGCGAATCAAGCTGTTCGTCGCAGTACCGACGACGAAAAGGAAAGTGGTACCTACCATGAGGAAGTTTGAAGCGCAGTAATGACATGCGCATAAGAATGGAACAGCAGCAATCTTTTTAATAAAAGAGATTCCTCATAGCCTAAGGGCGTTGTACGATAAACGAGACAAGTCGACAACATGGGTACTTTAGTTGGACAGTGAATTTGAAATAGTCCTAGCCACGATCAAGAGACATATCTTGCTGTACAGTTACTGTCCAAATTGAGAAGCACCCAACCTCGCATTGATATCCATCTTCAACAAATTGCCTTCAATAATCTCCTGCTTTCTCTCCACCAACCCTTCCACATCCCAATTCGCTGAAACAAACCTCCCACTCAAGAATCCTCTATCATGCCCCTCCCAGCCTGCGAGCCACACGCCTACACCACCGACCAACTCCGGCGTATCTAGCGCAAACTTCTTGAACGAGTCAATAGTCATCTCGGTCTGGACGATGCCGGGATGGAGAGCTACGGCAAGAACATTTGGGTTTTCGGTTGCGACATAAGTCATAAGTTCGAAGACGGCCAGCTTGGAGATACCGTAGGCGGAAAGGGTGGGAAAAACTTCATAGGCGGCGCCGGTGGTAAGGGTTATGATTTTGGCCGGTGTTTCTGGAGAGGGAAGTTGTTTAAGGAAGTTTTGGGTTACGAGAAAGGTACCACGGATATTGAGCGTCTTTGTGATGCGTTAGTAATTTAGTGACATCTGATTATTGTGGCAGCAAGGGCGCTTTACCATCTCATCCCACCATCCCGCTTGGTCAACATCTCTGACTGGCGCAATGGCCTTGAACATTGCGGCATTGTTAACGAGAACGTCGGCATGGCCGTATTTCTCCTTCACTTTCTCGAACAGTGCGGTTACAGAGGCTGGATCAGCAACATCAGTAGACACAGCCAGAGTCTCGACATTGGGATGTGCCTTTGTAACAGCGTCTGCTACTTCTTTGAGCTTTTCGGCTCTGCGGGCAACAAGGATGATGGCTTTGGCGCCCGCAGCGGCGAAGGAAGGTACGAATGCCTGCATAGTACATAAATTTCTATGCCTTTGAAGAGGCCAGGGGGGAGGGGCATACTCGAGCACCAAGACCCTGGCTAGCCCCAGTAACAATCACTACCTTGCCCTTCTGTGACAGAACTGCTTGTGTAGGATCTATAGCAGGATACACATCGCGATATGTAGTGGGTACGAATTGTTGTGCTTTAACGAAATGATCTGCTGGGAGATTCTCCATTCTGACTGATAACTTCTGGAAGGTTGGTTGCGAGACCTAGAACGCTGCTAGCGTCTAATTGATTGATGCTTGGGGGAAGCGGTGCAATTGCGATGTGAGCGGTGATGCATTTGAGGTTGGTGGAACTCAACATTATATACCCTTTCATTCCCCATATCCGCGGAATCTATTCCACGATAAAGATTGTAGATGTAGTATCGGTAAACATGCAATGCACGTAATCATTGTTGTGCTTGCAAATGATAAATTAGAAATGCACCCTGCAACACTAGTTATGCATAAGCTTTCATTGCTGCATCGTGCTAACCACTGTATGCGCATCTGGAGATCGAAGACATCGATTGGGGGTTCAAGCCTGCAAGTAGATGACTAAGATGCATGATGATGACTGCGAGGACAGGGATGTCTTCTTTCGCGGAGAGGTTTAGCCTGTTTCTTCCTCGCCCGGGAACGCTTCCAGAAACGTCGGTGGACTTTCTACCTGGCTAATGCCCATTGGATTCCGATTGACGATTTGCATGACCTCATCCCGGATAAGCTCATCGCTACCTGCATAGACTTTCTCGACCCATAACAAGCTTTTGATGATTTGCATGATCTCGTCCCAATCTTGCAGGTGCAAGCCACTCATCAGTACGGCCAACATGAAAACGAACTGACTTCGCTCTGCAAGATCTTTCGTCTCAATTGCGGCGACGTATATTACCCAGATGAGAAGTGGCTTCAGCTCGTTCCACTCTACCATGTTCTTCATGAGGACGAGCAAAAGATTCCGAGATATAGCCCCCGTCCATACAGGGGACTGTCCAAGTATCCTCCAAAACGGTGATAGGAATAGCATTGTTCCGAGGCGGCAAACCTCTTCCATCACGTGTTCCCGGTTGTTGCCCCGCTGCAACGGTCGTATCACCAAGAGGCGATACATAGTCGGCTCCATCCAACTCCCACTCGTGATTGCTAATATGAGTTGTTCTTCATTGAAAGCACGATCAAGTGAGATGAGATGCACAATGTCGTCAAATACTGTAATCCAGTCGCATTGCATGGGTAGCTGTTGTTTCCAAATTAGAGATATTGGGCTACATGGTCGAGGGGAATTTAGCGGTGATTTAGAGTCGGCCACCCACGTGCGCGGCATGGGAACAATGGGTGGAACATCCTGTGAGAAAGCTCCTAAAAGGTCGGCCCTGATTTCGTGTCAGTTACTTGCTGTGCTCTACACTGAACTTGAAAACCACAGATCATAGTGGAAAACAAGGAACACACCAAGACAGAGTGATGCGTAGATGTTCCTTATCAATTGCATCAAAACCACCCCTTAGTCCGACAATCCTGACTAGTGCATTCCGGTGCTTGTCCCATTCGCCGCCTGCAAAGTTGCCCAATAAAGCCTGAACTATGTCAATCGCTCGACACTGGTGTCATAGTCAAGTGCTTACCAGATGGCACATGAATGATGCAACGGTACCAATAACTTCGTCACTTTTGTGCTTGGAAGGATCTTTCATCATCTCACTGGCATGTCGGAGTGCTTTGTGATGATGGATTAAAGCCACTGCGTCATCTTGGGAAGGAAAGAAACCGTTCTGTTGCTGGAAGAGGAAGTTCTGAGAATTTGAGAGAAGGTTGTGGAAAGCTGCCGCACAACTCAGTCCAACAGGATACCAAGATCCCCGTAATTGGCTTGAGTGGTTGGTATTCTGACTGAAGACTACACCAGGTCAGGAAAGAGGCTGCTCGTTTTGAGGAATGTACGCACCATTCGCCAGGAGTACTCGAACAGAGTCATCAAGTTCGATCGGATAAGGGCTAAAGGGGTCCGTCCGTCCGCCGCCCAAGCGATTCAGTTTGAGCCGCTCCTCAGTCGGGTTACGAAATTCGAGGATTATCTCATTACGCTCGCGCTTCGTCTTTGGCTTTCTTCGCGCTTTTCCAACCTCAGTCATTGCTAGACGACGAATTCGAAGCTGAGTCTCCTCATTTTTGAGATCATCGGGGTGCTTGAGGTTCACAAAATTAAAGCTTGGCTTTGTTGAGCGGTCCATGGTGTAGGTTACAGGTCGTCTCTGTCTTGCTGTTCAATTCTACGTACGTAGTTTGCTTTATATCCGAGTCACTAGTAAGCACCAATATTGTGCATTTAACGATTTTGTAGTATCATCAACGCCATGGTAACGGAGGCCTTGTGCCGAAACGCGACAAGGCTGTAAGCGATACCGACAACGTGGACCTACAGGGAATTTGCTGTAAGAAGGTGTCCAATCCGCAAGCGAGTAACTTATCTAATTGTGTGGCAACACACGTCAAAGGACATAGCAGAACACCTCAGAATCAATCTCGATGGATTGGTGATGAGGAATGCTGCCGGACGAACCATTGATGCAGCTTCCGAGAGGCTGTGTCCATTAGTAATATGCGTTGTGAGGTGAGCGATTAACTAAGCTACAGGGCTGCGGCGATAACCTACGCACTTAATCAGGGGAGCTTATGTGAACGGCAACATAATCAAGAAGACATGATACACACGCCAGCAGTTTTGAAAGAGAGCAATTCATCTTTCAAATGGTTGGCCATCAAATGTGTTAGATGACCCCTGCCTTTAAGCTAAACGAACTCGGCTAGCGTGCCAAGCAACATGCTTGATAAGATTTTCGCAAAGTGCAATTGCTTCTGTTTCCTTCACGCACCATCAGACAGTTCAACCGCCTATCTCACCCGCATCATTACGTCTTGTATTGATGTTCAACGAGTTATTCCATTGGGCGGCTGCGATTTCGCGATGCGGAGAGGGAATCAAATGCTCCATTAGAGCTGGCTGCGCATTTTTTTCGGTTGCGCAGGCGGTGTCATATGAGCAGTACATACGACTTGTGATGTCAATTTAGAAAGCTCTGAGGGATTGCTTTGTTCAACGTACCCACGTATCGTGTGACTGCAGTCCTGAGTATGGATAGAGAAGTGCTAAGACAATTATGTTATGTGTCGTTCGTGAGAATGCCCTGATGTCTCTCCACCTTTGACACAATATTCACTACTGTAGGGACGTGTTTCTAGAAATGGTAATCACTCTCCAGCTCAATCCTCCACTGTCCTTGAGGTGCCGATTACATCTGATATACAGGATGTCCTCTTTGTCAGCCTGTTTTTCCTTCAATTGGTCCTCGAAAGCGCGCCGCGCCGCGAATTACAGTGGACCAAGGTGGATCGATATCTCCGATACCATAATACATCGATGCTACCAGAAAGCTTTGCGTTACCGCTTAGGGGGGAAGCAGTTGCTGGCATGATCTATTTCAAGAATGATAGAGTCAAGTCTCTGCATCAGGCAATGTACTCTGGGCCGTACGTATACATTCGCAGTGCCATAATGCTGAACCTAAAGTGATTGCAGGTAGACCTAATGTTAATGATGCAGTTTTCGCTTTTCCGGATTTCACTTTCCCCTTCGTCCTCACGATTGGGGTGACTTCAGTGTATAACATTTTCATAGTTGACCTAAATAGGGCTTGAGGATGAGTCTCAAGCCTGTCCATAGAATTGTTATGAAAGTTTTTTTCGATGGTCTGTGTCTGATCCGGAAGCAGTGGATTACTGGAGCTTGAGTGTTGTTGAAGCTGAGGGTGGCGCCAGCCACCAATCTTCGGCTTGGCAACGACTGGCCATAACAATGATGCTTGCATGTCGTCTGAATAAGCTGTGGGGCATATTACGACAAAGCTGGTGCAGCCAATCCCTTGAATGGCCGGAGCAAAAGGTCGTGAAGCATCTCGCTGATCCCCATGAATCTTTCGATGTGGATGATTTGCATGTTCTGAGGAATACTGCACAAGCGGCTAATTTTCAGCGACTGAAATCATAGAAGACATGCTAGAATTTCGGGGAGATGATAAGCGACATTTGAATTGAATTGAATTAATTCAAGCAAGCCTCAGAAGACCTTCACATCCACGACTGTGAAGAAACAAAACACTACGAAAGTATTCGTGTGACAGCAAACGGAAGGCAAGATAACCTCGCTAGGGCTGGATCTGCATACTCATCTCGAGCAAGAAAGAATGCTTCTCCCTTTGATTCCACACCAGCAATCACTTAATTAAATGCTCTACGCAAGATCCACTTCGCGGCCTCTTCGTCGTCGTATGACTTGAATGCAATCAACTCTCGCCATACTATCTTGCCCTTTTAGTTGTTGTTCCTCATCCTTTGCAGCCCATACATCTTCGATGTCTCTCATCACTCGCCTCAAACTCGGGAACTTCTTCAATGTGTACATGTCCTCGAAGCGATTGCGAACGAAGCGGCGTTGGGCGCTATCAATTGCCTCGCAGCCAGCTGTGAATAGAGGCCAAATGTGTGCCGAGACAAGAGGCGAATTGATGTCTATTTGACCTAAATTACTAAGGCATTGCCGAACATGATCCGTGCTGATTGGATTCGGCGCGCCGACGTCGAGCCATGTTCGGTAGAGGTAGATGAAGGCAGCATGCCTATAAGCCGCTGCAGTGAGCTGGATATAGTTATCACCACTCCGCTCGTACGGATGCGAAACATCAACGTCTATACTTAACAACATTCGTTGAATGTCTCTCCCTGTGCTATCCTCTTGCTCGGATAGCGTAATTCCGCCCGTGGTTTCTCTCCGGGTCCTGATTCTGTGCTGCAGTTGACTGATGTGTGCAACTATAAGGAGGACGTTGGAGATGACCATCAGATTCTCATCGCCCTCAACTGCTGAGAAATTCATGCTGTGATCCGCTAGGGGCTCACTACCCCTCGAAATGGATGAGAGTATGTCGTGATACGCGAATAGGCTCAGTAGAAACTTGGCACTGCTCGAGGCCAGCCAAGTCTTGGACCCATTCCAACGAGTAATCATTGCTTTCGCACCCATGAGGTGGTTTGCAACAGTACTTTCGTCTTCATCTCCAAAGAGACGTGCCGAGACCTGCATCATCATAACAGTCGCCAGTGCAAGCTCCAAATCTGCCTGGTGAGGGTTCTGTATCATATCCTGAAGCCCATGAATGGCATTTCGCTGATGACGATACCCTTGCAGCAGCAATGACGAGTCGTTCGTTTCCTGAGCGAGATGATTCGCTGCCATTGATAGAATGGTCGATCGAAGCGCGGCCGAGTTATATGCCATGGAGGTGAGGTGGATTTGGAAAGGATTTGCCTGGCCAGGTCTTGAGGCGACTGAGATCATGGATGAAAGATGCACAGACCAGTAGTGCAGAAGCCATTGGTCGTTCGATGAGAGATCCGGAGCTGATCCAGGTGTGACAATCGAATGCAAGGCCAAGTCGTACGTCGAACCTGGAGAGGAGGTAATATCGGATGGGGTTCCTAGAGTGCTTGGAGTTGATGTGAACGTTATGACTGATACTGGGCTCATGATTTGCTCTTGATCAATAGACTTTTGTTTCCTACGTTGCCGAGGTGGAACTGTCAAAGTGCTGGTAGCATTTTCTTGCCATTTGAGCTTCACACCATAGCCTTTGCAAATTATCTTCAGCCTAGTGCAACGGCCACAGCACGGCTTCTGTTCATCGCACTTGTATCCTGCTTCTCTGCAGGTCCAGCATCCAGTTCGCGTTCTCTTGTGCGTCGCCATCCTTAGCCGCGAACATCTTCGAAGGGCTAATGCTAGCCTCTCCCTGTCCCTGCAACGTCCAGTTACTAAGAAATAAGAGGACGCATGTGGTTGGTTATATTTTGCCGTGTGATGCGGCGGGATGTGATCTGGTATGCTAAGGATTAGATGTGTAAAGTTGGAAAAGTGGACCTGCGCTAGCTTCAGCCTTAAAACAGGTGGATCGCAGCAATTCATGGCATCACAATCTTAGAACTGTAGGAGCTGCTTGCCGGCCTCGGAAGATGTGATTCGGAATTCACATACACAGATACTGCATTCAGTCTACAAAACGTTTTACCGGTTCGAAGGTCTAATCATTGAGCGCTTCTTCAATTGGGTTCAATTTCGCTCAATTCACGAAGTCTTATACCCGAGGGTAAGCAATAACATCAACTGCGTCGCTATAGGACCATCATGGTCGAAACCAAAAAGACCTTTTGGGATGGTTAGCTCCAGTGCATAGAAAGTAATATGCCATAAGTGCGACCAGGATGCAACGGCGTAGACGGATGATGAGAATAAGCTATACGCAATGGGAGTTGTGTAGCCGATTCATGCGTGCAAACAGGCCAAACACTGGAGCTCCCAGCTCTGGAGCTCCACACCTCGGCATCACCAGTGTCTTCCCCGCGGGAGTGCTTAGCCGGCGAATAACCAACAATGTCGACGTCGAGCATGTACAATACTTTGATGCTCCTGGCATTTTATTCCCATTATAGATGCTTGTTCCGCCCCAAGTAGTATCAACACAACATAATAGAACTAGATTTGCATTGACGCAATCATGGCTGGGACAGCACATGGACAACCACCGCTGACGGGCATTCGCGTACTCGAATTCGCGGGCTTGGCTCCAGGTTCGCGCTTTCTCAATACCTGCTTCTCTGCACCTGCCATCAAAGCTAACAGCATGTTTTAGGACCATTTGCAGGCCTCCTTCTCGCCGACTACGGTGCTACCGTCCTCCGTCTCGACCGTGCCGCCGTGGTTCCTCATCCAACATCCGACCATCTCACACGTCGCAAAACATCCATATGCGTTGATTTGAAATCTCCTTCAGGGCTTGCCCTCATCAAAAAGATAATCCCACAGGTCGATGTAGTAATCGACCCTTTCCGCCCAGGCGTGCTAGAGAAGGCAGGTTTGGGCCCTGAAGATGTGCTACTGAAGCTGAACCCACGATTGATTGTGGCGCGCATGACGGGCTTTAGGAGGGATGACAAGTACAGCCAGATGGCTGGACATGACATAAACTACATTGCCGTGTCTGGCGCACTTTCGATCTTCGGCCGCAAAGGCGAGAGACCCTACCCACCGGGCAACATTATCGGCGACTTTGCCGGCGGCGGCGCAATATGCTTTCTAGGCATCTTGCTAGCACTCCTAGCACGGGAGAAGAACGGCCTTGGACAAGTTGTCGAGGCCAATATGGTAGATGGCAGCGCGGTTCTTACCACAATGCCGCGGTTGGGCATGAAGACTCCAGTTTGGAGCGCCGAAAGGGGGACCAACATGCTTGACGGCGGAGCACCGTTCTACGACACATACGAGACCAAAGACGGGAAGTACATGGCTGTGTCAGTCCTCTCCATACTGTCTAGTACCGCGGCGTGAGATGCTAACGGCAAATGCAGTGGCGCAATTGAACCTCAATTCTTCGCTGCTCTCCTGAAAGGCTTGCAGCTCACGCCCTCAGATCTCCCTGGTGACCGCGATAACAAAGCCGATTGGCCCAAGCTAAAAGATTTCTTTGGAGGCGTGTTCAAGAAGAAGACTCGCGCGGAGTGGGAAGTCATTTTCGATGGCACAGATGCTTGCTGTACACCAGTCTTGACTCATGGCGAGCTTGAAGCACAAGGCTTCGACCAACGACCTGCGGTCACGCTGAAGAGCACGCCAGGGTTCGCTATACAACAAGGCGAAGATGGACGGCCCGCAGCTGTGGGACAGGGCACAGGTTGGGAGGGAAGTGGGTGGAGCGAGAAGGGGTTGATGCCTGGTAATGGTGGAAAGGATACGCTTGGGCAATGGCTAGGCTGGTCGGAGGGGAAACAGTATGCTGTAGAGAAAGGAGGGCTTGTGTGGAAAGATTCTGCAAAGTTGTAGCTGTAAAATAGCCAAGTAATCATATTTCCCATGCAATGAGTTTCTTCATCGGATTCTGCACCTGTACATGCTCGCTAGCCTTTATGCCGCGCAATATATCTCAAAAATACAACCTGCCTTCATTGCCATACAAGTACTTATACAGACATTCATCGCTTAATTCCTCTGCTTCCTTGCCTTTGGCTTAGCAGTCTTCTTGCCCGCATTCCTTAGCCTCTTCCTCTCGACATTCGCCTCGATTCTTTCCTTGCTCTTCCGCCAGGCCGTCCATCGATCACCTGGAATAAACTTCTTGACCTGCACACCGGCCCTCTCGGCCACACGCCCAATCTGCCAGTTCGCCTCGCGGTATGCATAGCCCCTACCCATGGTCAAGATCTTCGAGGCATCCCCGTCGCGCTCTGTAGCTAAAATGTGTGTTATGGGTCCGGCAGGTTGTTCAACCTTAGGGTCTGTGAGGACTTGAACACCGTCTTCAGTTAATGGCTGGCTTTCGAGGCGGACTTCCAGCATATTCAGTCGCCTTCTTCGTGCGGCGTTAGGGGGGTAGGGTAATGTATGGTCTTTCTCCAACGCAACACCAATGTACTGCCTCTTCGGATGCCTCCTCGGATCCCGATAATACCTCACATAACCACTCTCTGTAGCGTACACACAATGATCGCGGCCAAATTTGCAGTTTTCGCCGGGAAACCATGAGGTGCCGCGTTGTCGGAAGATGATGTTTCCTGGAATTACAAACTCGCCTAGACATGTTTAGCCATTTGACCTTCCCCTACCAAAGCGTCGAAGGTTATTGTGGGTGAAAGGAAGTACACACCTCCACTTTTCTTCGCACCCAGCCGCTTTCCAGGTCCATCTTTCGCGCCATTGGCCCGTCCCTGGGCTTGATGCGCTGAATGTCTTACGAATGAGAGTATCGCGGTAGGTGCTGCTGACCCATTGGCGGTGCGGACGGTGTCGAGGACGCGAGTGGATGGGGCGATGAAAGTAGAAGACGTGGCTATCGATGCGCGAACGGGCGCGAATATTCGTGGAAGCAACATGGCTGCTGTGATGGCGAAACGAAGTATCGGAGTGATGGCCTAGAGACTTTTCGATATGTTCGGTGGTCCGTGCCCTTCAAGCCCTAGTGCCTTGCATTACAGCAACGAAGTCAGGCTGTTTTGACAAAGGCCATCTCTATTAGGATAATGAGATTTTAGTAACTAGCTTCTCGTGGTACGTCTCAGTTTCAAAATCAGTCAAGTAAAATCCGGGGCAGTTGAGTTTTGCAGACTCCGCTTCTCATACATCAGCTATGGATATAAACAGGTTCAAGACAAGTATTCGAGCACCCCTAAACACCCTACATTGAATGCCAATCCCAGGAACAAGACAAAAGTCTAATGCACCTTCCATCTCTACGCAACTCCCACGCTAGTCCGATTACTGCACTTGATTGACAATTTCCTGCGCCTTAGACAAGCTCTCCACCATCTGCTGGCAGTCTTTCCGCCTTCTTACAGTGTACTCTGATTCCTTGAGCAGCTCGTCCAGTTCATCAGTCTTGTACATGTTTGTGAGAAGCTCGCCTTGCATGTGTTCCTTCGTCCAGGACACGAGGTTCAGCATGATTGCCTTGGGGACCATGTCGATCATTGTTCGGCGAACAATGTTGAAGTAAGATGTGATCAGTAATTCTGTGCTATGTTAGCAATGAGAAGGAATCTTGGCATTCGAGCACTTACTGATAACCTCAACCTCCTGGGCTTCCTTCTCTGATAGAGTTCCAGAAGCCTTCAGCGTTGGTGGCGGAGGCTCCATGGCGGCCATCTTCTTCTTATTCTTACTTGCGAAGAAAGAGCCAAAGAAACCGCCGCCTTCATTGGGATCTAGCGATGGGGATATCGATCGTGGCGGAACTGTTGGGGGGAGTGGCTTTCCAGTCTTAGGGTCGACTTGCTGAGGTTTACTGCTGCTGTGTCGTTCATGTACAATAGCCATGGCGCGCGAACCGTTGATGAAGTCTGGGTGACCAGTATTGATGTAGCAAGATTCCATTGCGACGAGGTCCTTTACGAGCTTATTCGTCGGGTCCATGGCCTTCTTGAAAAATTGGACTACAACGGCATGAAGCTTCTCCTTAAGCCCTGGATATCGCCTAAACGTGTTCTTGTTGAGCAGCTGGCCGAGAATGCGAATCAGCTCATCGTACACCAAGCTTACACACTTGATGCTGGGGTCCTCTAGTCGCTTAATCTGTTGCTTGACAATGAGCTCAAAAGCAGTTGTGCCAACGAAGAGCGCAGGAGAAGAGCCAGAAGAGTTGTATAGCACAGTTCGAATATCAACGTCCTTGACCTGGTCAAAAGGATCCACAGCTTTAACACCGTTGGCGTAAAGTTCGTGGTAGACGAAAGAGATACGGGCACCGCCAGAAAGCTCAGTGGCAGAGAGTTCCTGGTTATTACCCTCAAGAACGCCCCTGTATTCGTTGGTAAATTCTGTGATCATATTAAGCACGATATTTGAGCTGTTGCCGAGCATAGAGTTTCCGAGCGACGCGAGTTCCGCTTGGTATTTCTGTAGAGATGATGCGATGCGTGCCTTGATATCAGGAAGAGTCTGCTTGATATGCATCATGAGGATCTGCGGTCGTCAGCTGCTGTTCGTCCAATGATGATGAGATGAAGACGCCTACCAAGTTCAACTTGCGAGCCAGATACGGGGTACCACAGTACGCAGCCTTGTTACGATATGCCTTGTGGTTCTCGAAGAATTGCCTCTCGTGCTCGAGCGCGTAGGAAATGGCCTTCTTATTTTCGATGTCCCTCTGCCCTCGATTGACGACTGGAACATAGCCTAACCGCAGCGGAATAATGCGACCAGCGAGAATATCGACAACATCAGTTCCTTCGTCCATCAGATCGACCTTTGTCAAAACACCAATTGTCCGCTGTCCCTCTGGATCTACTTCTCGTGCCAGCTTCAAACCGTCCGAGTTGGCCAAATCGGTGTTTGCAGCGGTGACAGCTAATATGATAGCGTTGGGTTTACTGATCTGCTTCAGGACCATTTCACGGATCTGGCGCTCAATATCTCTCGGCTGGTCTCCTACAGGCACTTTTGTCAGACCCGGCAAGTCGACCAGCGTGAGGGTTAGGACGTTGGGCGAGTATATCCGTAGATTGATGGGCGCTGGAGAGATACCCGCGTTGCGACCAGTCTTGGACTCAGTCTCTCGCACAATTTCTTCTCTTATCTTATTGAAGTCATGGAATTTCTGACCGGGAATGTGCAGAAACTCGCCCCACTCGTCTGAGTTGTTCTGCCCATCTGCGGTCTTTACCTCCTCGCTTACGCCATTTGTTTGTGTCCCCGCGGCGCGATTGATAAGTTGGAGGATGAGGGGTCTTCGGGTCACGATGCCGGTTCCTCGAGGCAAGCTGCGGGCACATAACGTCAGTGTGCTCTACTCCAAGGCTAAAGAGGTGGGTGCAATCGCCAGGACTCACAAGTCTCGACCGACAATATTTTCTAGCACTGAGGACTTTCCGCTAGACTGCGATCCTACGACGGCGATCTGGGGCAGATCTATGGGGTTTTGAACCTAATGTCGGCATCAGTACGTGCGTTTCGAACAAGCGGACTGTGATAATCGGGCAGCAATGGGTGGCAGGATATAACATACCCCTACTGTTGTGAAGACATCCTGGAGCTTGTTTACAAGAGTAATCAGTCCTGGGTCGTTCACGTTGATGCTGTAGAACCTATTAGCTTTCCGCATCGCGAGGGGCTCTCCTAGACATGTGTGCATACGCATTTGGATTCGTCGCCATGACGGGTAGTGGGTATTGTGAAGTCGACGATGTGCGTTCAGTGTTCGCGTATACGTGTAGCAACAAGTGTAGGGTCTATCTCGGGCGCGGAAGGCGAGAGTGTTTGAGGGACTGGGGGTGGCTGCGGGTTGCGTAGCTGCTGCAGGTGCGTTGTTGAAGAGCCCAAGCTCAGAACGCCACACGACTCAGCCACGATTCTGCGACTTGTTGAAAACGGCCGGCTCACGTTCCCAACTCTTAGCCTCGAGAACGTCGAAGGCCAATGCAGTCTTCGTTCGAGTTTCTCGTATAATTGGCAGTAAGAATGCGCGTTATAAAGCGAAGATCATCGTCACAAGGCGAACGCGCACAAGATGTAGCTCATGACGGATGACTGCGGTCACAGGACGCGAACATGCGTCGTCATCGGATTCAGGCACCAACATTTGGATCTTGTACAATTCACTTTCTATGCTTATGGAGATATACGGAACAGACACATAATGCAAACACCGCCGTTGGCAATGTGCACTTACTCATCGACGACCGACGCAAACTTGTCTGTCATCTTCTGAAGGAGCTCCTCGTACTGTAAACCCAGTTAGCATAACTTGTGTGAAATTGGACGTTTCGCAGCGCCTACCTTCTTGGTCACCGCCTCTTGGCCTTCGCTAGGCAGCTCAAACTTCATGCTACGGAGCTGGCTTTGGATTTCTGATGTCGAGTCGCGGATCTTGGGCCAGCTGTGCCCCTGCGAAACAGCCTTCTGTGCCTCATCGTGGAATGCCATCATATTCTTCATCATCCATTCTGTCTTCCATAACGGGCAGAATTGGTCGTAGTCTGAGTAACCATTCTGTTGCAAAAAGTCCTCCTTGAGCAATGTGGCCACATCAAGCGTAATCTTGTCAGAATCTCCTAGGGCAGATTTACCGACAAGCTGGACAACCTGGTCGAGGTCATCTGAAGTAGTAAGCAACTCCTTGATGCGATCGCGCAGGCGCGGGAAGTCGGGGTTGTTCTTCGCATAGAATTTGTCCAGTGGCGTCGTGTACTTGCTGTAACTGATTGACGTGTTGACCGATGGGAAATGCTTTCGTTGCGCGAGCTTCTTATCCAGACCCCAGAAAACTTGCACAATGTTGAGTGTGCTGGTCGTCACAGGGTCGGAGAAATCGCCACCAGGAGGGCTGACAGCACCGACAATTGAGACACTGCCATATCGCTCCGGGCTGCCCAGAGCCTCCACGCGACCTGCGCGCTCATAGAAAGACGCGAGTTTGGCGCCCAGATACGCCGGGAAACCTTGGTCCGCCGGCATCTCTCCGAGACGGCCAGAAATCTCACGAAGCGCCTCAGCCCAGCGAGAAGACGAGTCAGCCATCATCGCAACATCCTTTCCTTGGTCCCGAAAATATTCAGCCACCGTTATACCCGTATAGATAGAGGCTTCTCTGGCGGCCACAGGCATGTTGGATGTGTTGGCGATGAGCGTGGTTCGCTTCATGATGGGCTCCTTCTTGCCGTTGATGTCAATAGTGAGCTGTGAAGTCAGTCAGTAACTCATCCGTGGATTCTCTCGCGTGTTGCATACCTCTGGGAAGTCCATCAAGACCTCAGCCATCTCGTTGCCTCGCTCTCCACAGCCCACATAGACAATGATGTCGCTGTTTGAGAACTTGGAGAGAGACTGTGAAATAACGGTCTTACCACATCCAAAAGCACCTGGGATGCAAACAGTGCCACCCTGGACACTAGGGAACAGGGAATCGAGGACACGTTGGCCGACGATAAGTGGGCGGTCGGAAGACAACTTCTCGTTGGAGGGACGGGGCACTCGTACAGGCCACTTGTGCATCATGCTGTACTCGGTCTTGGTGCCGTTGAAATCCAGCTCCAGGATCTTCTCGTCGACGGTATAGCTTCCCTTTTCTGCGATGCGGGTAATGGTACCCTTGGCGCGCGGCGGAAGCAGAATCTTATGGTCGTTGAGGAGACTGTTCTCAAAGACGCTGCCGAAAACATCGCCTCCAGTGATGTGGTCGCCGACCTTGAGCTCGCCAGGCGTGAAATCCCATTTCTTCTTGCGGTCGAGCGCGGGCAAGTTGATACCACGGGGGATGTAGATGCTGTTTGCATCGTCCGCAATACCCTTGAGAGGGCGCTGAATTCCATCGTAGATGGTCTCCATGAGGCCGGGGCCGAGCTCGACGGACAAGGGCTGCCCGGACCGGAACACAGGGTCGCCGACAGTCACACCAGCTAGCCCGACATTAGCAAAATAGCTCCCAAGACTGGCCTGTATTAAGCATACCGGTCTCCTCATAGACCTGGATAGTGGCCTTGTCGGCGTCGATTCGAATAACCTCGCCGACGAGGTTGTCGTGACTGACACGGACCTGAAACAATCAATAATGGCATTGAGGAAGCTTCAAGGGGATACATACAAGCTCGTACATGGCACATCCGATCATGTTCTCGGCTACAATGACAGGGCTGGGGTGTTCAGTATGCGGTCTCAGCGTTATGATGCGGTGACGTACCCGGAGATGGAGTAGACGGAGCCTGCAAAGAATCAGTATGAGAACAAATCTGCGCTGCATGCGGGGGATTCAAACACACCATGCTCTTCGGTCTCCTGCTTCTTCTCTTGCTTCTGCTCCTGCTTCTTCTGTCCTTTCTAGGCACCACTGATTAGCTGTCTGCGCTCAAAGCGTCCCTCAATTCTGCAGCGCTTACAGGAGGCATCTTTGCGGGCAGTGTCTCCTTCCCGATCTCGTTGCCGTGCCCTCGTGCTGTAGTGCGCAGTGGTGGTGGCTGGTGGGCAACCTCGCTTTGTGGTGATATCAGCGGGCTGGTGGGAAGTGGGACGCGGTGTGGCTCGACGTCGTCCTCGAGGATGGGTATGCGATCTGCAGACGTCGAGATCTGGTCGATGTCTTTCTTTCTTACTAGGTCGAGGAGGGATGATCGGGATCTCAATCGCGGACGCAGACCGACATGCATTCAATGGAAGTTGGGGCAGGTTGAGGTTAAGTCGTGCAAGCTTAGCTCTGCACTAGAGCTGGTGGGGGTCGTGCCGTGCGCCCAAGCTCCTCATGCTTGTCATATGCCATCACCACCCCTGACTTGGCCTCTCTCCTTGTGAACACAAACAGTAATGGCAACGGTGCCAGGGTCTGTAGACCCCTTATCAGAATACTCGGAGCGTGGTATGGCAGAATCGCTTGAGTTACCAGAGGGTTGGAGTTACCAGCGAACTACGTCATAAGAAGCGTAATTACTTCGGCCGGCCATTGATACGACAGCGGTGATCACAAACTAGAGTACCTGACGTCGCACAATCGCAATGCAAAACTGATTGTGCATATTGTCGCGAGCCTCAATAGTATAGGTGAGGGCCTTTGCCCTTCAGATATTCTATTCACGTAAGAGGTGGCAGCCTCGAAAGTATTTAGGTGGCTATGTACAGCTTCCTGAAATTCCGACATCTACTCTCTCGAAGGCATCCAGGCCTCGTGAAGTGAAGGGCACGTCTGAGAGTCCGGACCCTACCATAAATCGCCCAAGATATACCATCCTTGGCTTTCTCCATCGGATCCTAAAGACCCTCAGGTACAGCAATCCTCGGAGAATTTGACACAAAATTCCTTCCCATGCCAATCGCAGTATCTCTCCTCCCAGCGTCCTCTACCTTCTCCTCATCCTCCACCCCCATTACATCAAGTAAATCAAGACCTGTCAGTCCTCTCCACAGCCGTCGATCTTCCCGCGCAGAGACCGGCTGTTCAGACACGATTGCCGGGATTACGCGTGCGAGGAGAGGCTTCATCACGAGCAGCGATGCACAGATGATAGCCACATTGACTTCTATTGTAGAAAAGATGAGGGCGTAGGTCCCTGACTCTATCGGTGATCGGTGAGTTTGGATACCAGTTGATGAGGAAGGACGCTTACTGGTAACTTCGCCATGATGTGCAGCTTCGTGCACAAGTACTAGGCGTAAAATACTAATGATGCATACACTGCGATAACAATTAGCCAAACCTATTCCTAGATCGACTAGAAGCCCATACAATCCACCAAGCCCAAAGCAAAATAACAGGCCCATCTTCTGCCGTCTTGGAAGCCTCAAGCGTCCCACGACTGGAATTGGAAGCATCCAGATCGCCCAATCAAGTACAATACCGATGATACTTGTCGACCAAAAGTGATTTTCTGCATCGATGCATGTCCCTGGCAATGTGATGTCCCAGTACCTCTGTATCGGCTTGCAGAGGAAAATAACACCAAAGGCGCCCCACGCCGTGGCCCCGACAATGAAAAAGAGCAGGATATGGCAGGAAATGACGATCGAAGGGAATAAAGAGAAGAGTCGAAAGTATTGGATGGTGAAGGAGGCTTTGACGAAGTTGATCGAGAGGTGGTAGAAAATAGATTGTGCGAATATAAGCTTGACTTTGTCAACAGCCGAACACGAGCTACTCAAGAGTCCATTTATACCTTCAACATGATTGAGAGGGATGGAAGTGATGCCGCATCATTCTTTATCCTTCCACCGTTGAGATTGAACTCTACCACCCGATCAGTCTACTTTAAGAGTGATGGGCACAGAGGGGTAACTTACCAGATCCAATTACAGCTGTGATGCTTATGGAGAAAAGCTGTACAAATTAACTTTGATTTTATACAGCCAGAGGGGCACGTACCAAAGCAGCTGTCACAAAATAATCTTCCATGCCAACACTACCAGATGCAGAATATAGGCGGCTATACCAACGGAGAACGACTACCACGAGGGCGAGGACGGTGAAGACGATGGCTGGTAAGAGGGCCTCATAGTGGATGTCTGCTGTCGCTTTGGAAGAAAGAACGAACCAACTTGGAGAGTGAGAATGCATTATGAAAGTTCAATAGCCACGGTTCTTCTTCGACATTCAGGAGGTGTTTCTGACATAGACGGAAAATGAGGTGTAGCGCTGCAACGGAAATGATCTACGTCAGGGAACATTAAAAGTTCTTTCATGAAACAACGAGCCAGTAATCTGGACCAGCGCGCAGTATACCCATATTTGGTTGGCATGATATTATAAGGTAAACAATGTCACGGGTTCCAATGATCGTGTCCTGTAACCAGCTTAAACACAGCGACATCCACATAAGCGGAGAATATCGGGAGGTTTGTCATTGAACTCTACGCACTCTTTGGTTCTCTTGACATCGAATGGCCAGAGCGGTAGATCTTGAAGGTGGTAAGCTTGTCAGCGAATGGTCGAGAAGCCGTTTGAACTACGGTTCATGAGTGGGGTTGTCACACAACTACCGCATGAGAAAAAGAAGCTGAAAATCAATCAAAGAGACTTTGGTTTCACGACTTCAAACAATCTTTGAAAGAGTATCCACCAAAGGCTCAATTACGACGAAGCAAGCGCTACTTGAGGTACGACCTCGCGCCTGGGAAAAAGTAGTGCCTTCTAGGGCAAAGACGGATTTAATTTTGCCAGTGCTGTACGTCTGGAAGCACCCAAGACAGTTCCGATGCATGGAAGTCAGAAAGCTGGATGCAGTCAGCGTTTGCCTAGAAATGGTCCGACCACAGATTCAAGTCAATCGCGTATAGTGTAGGAAATATTGAAGAGGAAAAGTGCCCTATCGAACGCAACCAGAGGCGTAATTATTATCATTAGACTGATCGAGAGTAACATAGGAAGCCTGAGCTAAGCGGCGTGTTCGAAGCCGAGTATTGTTTACTCAATCTCATCCGAGGCCAGTGTGTATGATTACTTGGTCCACATCGCTTTCCAAGTGTTGAGAGTTGACGTACGACGGGCGAGATAGACTTTCAGAGCGCAAAGCGTTAAGTTGGTGATCCAAGGTTTTGTAGTCTTGGTAGGTGACCTCAGGATGCAGGAGCTATGCTCACAGTACTCACCGCCCAAGGGTCAAGCCATGGCTAAAAGTGTAATTCTTTTTTTGCCAGACGCCAAATCGGAAGCTTATTCAGGACGCCAAAAAGATTATGAGTCCACAGCAGTAGGATCTAATGACGATGGCATTCCAATCAACACGAATCCTTCAGCAAGGCCGTTGGCTATGGAGCAAGGAGCTAAGTCATTCTTCTTCCTTGTGGTGGTACACGAGCTGCAGAAAGTGGATAAATTTTGAGAATAAGAAATACACAAGTGATGTGACTGGTGAGGTGCTGGGCATTGGTCAAATTAATAACCTCTTTCGGCACTCGATATTTGTCATTGTCCTCCGTCCAAGCAAAAGGTGGTCCTACAAGACGGCGAATCCGCAACGAAATTGGCTTCCCGAAGCGATAATGATTAACGAAGATGCCACCAGAAGCCTCGAGCGGTTACGGATACGAATCTAATTCAGGTGCATATAGATAAGTGTTCGTAAGATATCAACCGGACCCAGGCGCGAAATGAATCGAGGCATTAATCTTGGGGAAGCGGTAACGGCGTGACACGGGATTTTCAAATAAGATGACGCAAATTTTGCGCTCTCTGCTAATAGGCAAAACTGCCATACATTTCTCACTGGACCGACGTACCGCGTGAGGGAGGTTGGATGCTGCAACCCTGCTCATGGTTCGCTTGGATAGCAATCACTAGTAGCCGGAAGCCATCGTGAAGTGCAACTTCAACCAACGAACAAGCGTCTCGGGATCGAATTGCGGCAAAATAATGAGGCTAGCTTTGTTTGGTATCCTAGTGCACCCGAGGCTACGCTGGCACGGTTGTGGATGTTCATGGTTCGAGAAGTTGATGGCATGCCAGACAAGGATCTTGAAAGACTAGCGCGGATTGCAACTGAGGATTTGGAATACACACCACCAACGCTGCATAGTGACGAACTACTGCCGCCTATGCGCATTTGGCGTTCTCTATGTCCCCGTAATTTGTCAAATTCCTATGATTACCATCCTCATGGAAGTCATCATCCACAAAGATACAACAAATTGCCCACTGTTGTCGTCTTTCTATTGGTAGGGTTTCGCTACACCCGAAGTTTCGCCTTTGGCATATTCTCTTCATCACGCAGACTAGACGCCACATCTGGCAATAGTGTTGGTGTGATTGTTGTTATGCATCAGCATCATTGTGCATTTGCACTCCCGTGTTGTCAGATTTTGAAACATGCAGATCCCCACTTCGCACAAGAGTCCTAGCAAGTACATAGTCTTCATCGCTCGCCCTTGACAAATTGTCCAGAATCCACTATATCTCGCTCCATGATCCATGCTTCCAACTTGCAACATGGCTCCTCGATCTACCTGCTCAGTCGTCTCTCACACTTCCTCTGGGTCTTCAGACTCGATGGACTCTGTTTGCGCCCACAAGACACAACATCCCTTCCTCACACCCAGCCGAGCATCCACGATATCATCATGGACATCATCGTTGCCTGAACGGAGTCCTCAATCGAAAATGAACGTCGAAGCGGACATAGGGTCACGAGAGGCCGCGATCAAAGCCTATCAACAGCTAAAGTTGGCTCTCTTCTCGAAAGCGGGAACATCGAACGCGCGCCAAGTTCGCTGAAGTCGTCCAAGACAGCAGGCTCGATCATGGCTGCATCATATTAAGCAGCAGATACACGAAGTGCTCGGCAGTTCATGTCACCCCGACCGGACTCTGCAACGCCTCGATTTTAGCTGGCGCCTTCTTAACCTCGCTGGCCAGTCAGCAACTTCAACAATGCTTATAATATCATTATAACTGAAAGGCCGTCAAGTCCTTTGTTCTGTGTTTCATATCCCAGACACTGATGAGAGCGTAAGTAACGGGCGGGTTATTGGCATTCCAGATGTTTTGCCATTGATTTGGAATCGGTGCGGAAACAATTCTTGGTGACGGGCTTGGCTAGCTGGACTTCCAATATCTTTCAGCTTTCTCTCGGAAGGACAAGACCGTCACATCAACTTCATGTAGCACAATCAAAAATGCAGTTCATGAATGGTTTGGGTTCTTCATGCTTCCGGCTCGGTTGTGGTTTCATGTCGCGATATATATTGACCAGAGACTTCGTCACTAGGTAGTGTTGCATTAGTTGTAGGACAGCAAAGCAACATGTATAAAAGAAAAATATCTGAAGCTTTCAATATATTTATTCATCAGTATGTGTGAGTAACAATGAAAGGCTGCGCGACGGAAGAAGCGGTACTGAACTGTTTGTAGCGCTCTTTGCCTCATCCGGCTTCGGGCTATCGATACCGCGCGGGCTTGACTAGCGCTGGGCCCGTGCGCCAAAAGTTGAAGATGGACAATGGTTGCTCTCGACACTGTCAACAGCAATCCGCTACAGAGCAGCCTCACCCTGCCTTCCTACCAAAACCACAGAGTGGCTTCGACTAGCACGATGTCGGCAAACACACCCAAAGCGATGTCAAGTCGCCTAATGACTATGAAGGTGAGCATATATTTCTTCGACTCCTAGAAGCCGTAGCTAAAATGCAATAAGTTCATGCAGCGCTCTGCGGCAAAGAGCACGGCTTCCTCACCATCTACACCCAATGGACCGCCCTCTAAAAGGGTGCGCCTTTCGAACGGGGCTTCCGCACCAGGTACACCAGGTACACCTGATCATGAGATCCTGCAGACCGCGCTGGCGGCAGAGGAAAAGAAGCGGCAAGAGGCACTCGATAAGGCTGCGCTATATACTGGAGAGACTAAATGGGTGCTGAGCTTCAAAGATCCCCTCGATGGCAGCCGTCAAGAGCCAATGAATGTCAGGCAAGCCGGATTTGCAGAGATTGATGCCGAGGACGACTCCGACGACGAAGAGGAAGAGCCGAAGCCCATAAGGATGCAATTCGGTGGAGGCGTGAAGAAAAAGAAAGCTGAGGTGAGTACATGGGTTTTCATAAGCTGGCATGCGCATGCTAACATGGCCCAGAAATTAGACATTTCCGAGAAAGCAGAAAACTCAGAAGGAGAAACCGGGTCGTCATCTGAAGATTACGACTCAGATGATCCTACAGCAGCACTCATACGCGAGACTAAACGAGAAGTTGCCGCAGAGAGACGTGAATCACGCAAAGCGCACGAAAGAATGAGCAACAACTCACCGAGACGGCCGGCGAGACCACTCAACGAAGACATGAATCTTGGTGGCTTGTCATCAATATCGGGAGGCCGTCGACCGGCTGGGCGCGATATGAGCAATGTTGAGTGTTACAAATGCGGGCAGAAAGGGCATGTCAAGGACAATTGTCCAAAGTCAACAACAGCCCGAGGGTCTGCGGGTAGAGGCAGAGGTCGCAGATGAAGCGAGGCCAGAGTCTTAGTTTTCCATTTGCCTGCAACTTTACGTACTTCAATGATACCCCACGAAGACTGCATTCTTCGTTCTTGTCGAGAACATGCCTGCCACATTTTCTCTGCTTTCAACGAGAATTGACTTGTCACCCACTATCATTTTTTCCAGTTATTGTTCATAGATGTCTTGCACTGGCTTTTAGTCGCGCTCAAGTTGGTGTATGCTGTGGCAACAGCTTCAGAAGGTCGATGCAAGTGACGACTGTGACAACACTAGGACACTGCGTCGAGCAAACTATCCGAGTACGAAGAAATAATTACAAGGGTAAATCTGATGCTATGGCGAAGGAGTGTGAAAATCATCTTCTGAACATGGGTGTTGGCTGCAGTAATCAATGAAGGGCCACCGAATATGTCGAAGATTTCCCATTGTAGACAGTGGCCTCAACCACCTTCCGGAGGCCTGTCGTGTTCGGGTATCCTGCTTGAAAGGCATCTAGGTACCATGATGGCTTTAGGCGAGAATTAACGAGGAGCGGACTCTTAGGGCTGTGGATAATAGGATAGGCTTATAAAATATAGCGGGGCCCACACAAGCCTTGGTCGTCGAATCTGCAGTCATCGGTACCGAGGCGGCGGTTTCATGAGTTTGCGGCGCATTGTTTGGAGCCTCATACTGGAACTTTCCCAGTCCCCCCGCTTGCGCATCCTAGCCCTGTCTCACCGCCCTTTGTTCGCTGCGGATGCCATTCACCACGCGCAATTGATTCAAGGGGTATAGTGACTGGCTACAGTGGACTGCGCGGGGAAGACGTCGTCTGTCTAGCCTCCATTTATCTCCGCTGCCAGTCTCGTGAATGCTTCTGTCGCGAGGTACACGACCGTACTTGGGCCATCACTTGCTCGTGCCACAGCGCCGAACACTCATTGCGATATCACCGGCTGCCTTGTCGACTGCACGGTGCACGAAAGCGTCATCGGCTTGCTCAGCTTCGACGTCTCCCGCCACTGCGCCCCGGCCACTCCGCCGCCGCCTACATAAGCCGGCTTTCCACCAGGCTGTAGCCGCCACACCTCTCACGGCTCGCCGGTATCTTACAAGCTCACCAAAGAAAGAAGCACAAACAGGGACGATGGAGGAACAGCTAGGAAGGAGCGTGGGTTCACGGCAGCGGATAGAGGATCTGGAGAGGCCGCAACTTGATGACCGCTCCTACCGGATCATCACGCTCCAAAACCAGTTGGAGGTGTTGCTGATACACGAAGCTGGCACTGACAAGGCTAGTGCGGCCCTGGATGTGAACGTGGGTAGCTTCAGCGATGCGCCTGATATGCCAGGTATTGCACATGCGGTAGAGCATCTGTTGTTTATGGGCACGGAAAAGTACCCCGAGGAAAACGCTTACAACAAGTACCTGACCAACCATGGCGGATACTCAAATGCGTTTACAGCTTCAACCTCTACCAACTACTACTTCGAACTTTCATACCCTTCCTCTACACCCACCAGCAGCAAAGCCACCACACCGAACGCTTCGCAAATACACTTGCCAGAGTCGAAAGACGAGTCGCCTCTCTGGGGTGGGCTGGATCGCTTTGGCCAGTTTTTCATTAGTCCCCTTTTTCTCGAAGACACGGTAGACCGCGAGCTTAGGGCTGTGGATTCAGAGAACAAGAAGAATCTACAAAATGACACCTGGCGCCTGCATCAACTTAACAAGGCTCTGGCAAACCCAGAGCACCCTTATAACCACTTTTCCACGGGAAGCTTCAAGACGCTCCATGACGATCCTATTGCGAGGGGTGTCAAGATTCGGGATGAGTTCATAAAGTTTCACTCGACGCATTACTCGGCAAATAGGATGAAGCTCGTTGTCCTGGGCCGGGAGAGCTTGGACACTCTAGAAGAATGGGTAGAAGACATTTTTGCTAAAGTACCCAACAAAGACCTTGGCCAAAATCGCTGGGATATGCCAGTCTACACCAAGAAGGAGCTTTTGATGCAGACTTTTGCAAAGCCAGTCTTGGAGTCTCGGTCACTTGAACTTCAATTTGCTTATCGTGATGAGGAGGACTTTTATGAGTCTCATCCTTCAAGATATCTAAGCCACTTGATCGGCCACGAAGGTCCAGGCAGCATCCTCGCGCACATCAAGGCTAAAGGTTGGGCAAATGGACTTGGTGCTGGAGGCAGTACTCTTTGTCCCGGCTCAGGTTTGTTCAGTATTAACATCAAGTTGACTGAAGAGGGACTAGAGAATTATAAGGAAGTTGTAAAACTTGTCTTCCAATATATCGGCCTCGTCCGGGACCAACCGCCCCAAGAGTGGGTGGTTGAGGAGCAAATGAAGATAAGCGAGGTAGAATTCCGCTTCAAGCAGAAGAGCCCGCCAAGTCGAACCGCAAGCTCGTTAGCAGGTATTATGCAAAGGCCGTATGATCGGAAGATGCTTTTAAGTGGCCCAGCTATTATTCGCAAGTTTGATGCCAAACTCATCAGCGAGGCCATCTCATACCTCCGACCCGACAACTTCAGGATGACAATCATCAGCCAGGAATTTCCCAGCGGATGGGACAAGAAAGAAAAATGGTACGGAACAGAGTACAAGATTGAGAGAATACCGGAAGACTTCCTTGCTGAGATCAGACAAGCGTTCGAGAGTAAGACCAGGCCTGCAGAGTTACACTTTCCACACCGGAATGAGTTTATCCCAAATCGTTTGGACGTGGAGAAGAAGGAGGTAGAGCAGCCCACAAAAGAACCCAAACTGATCAGGAATGATGACAACGTGCGCATCTGGTGGAAGAAAGACGACCAGTTTTGGGTTCCCAAAGCCAACGTTCACATATATTTCCGGACTCCTATCACGCATGTCACAGCGCGTGTCACACTTTTGTGCACTATTTACCGCGAGCTTGTCAACGACGCCCTAGTCGAGTACTCTTATGATGCTGATATCTCTGGTTTGGTCTACGACTTCACCAATCACATCAGCGGCTTGTCGATCTCAGTCAGTGGTTATAACGACAAGCTCCACGTCCTACTCGAGAAGGTTCTGCTTCAAGTACGAGATCTTGAGGTTCAGGAAGACCGCTTCAAAATCATCTCTGATCGAATGACCCGCTCCTTGCGCAATTGGGATTACGGACAGCCATTCCACCAGGTCGGTACATACTCTCGACAGTTCAAGAGCGAGAAAAGCTTTATGAACGAAGAGCTTCTAAGGGAGCTAGAAGGTGTGACGGCAAAGGATGTGCAGCAATTTTATCCCCAGATCCTTGCACAGTGTCAGATCGAGGTTCTCGCGCATGGCAACCTGTATAAGGAGGAGGCCTTGAAGATTACAGATTTGGTAGAGCGGACGATAAAACCAAAGAAGCTGCCAGCGACCCAATTACCAATTAAGCGAAACCTAATTCTGCCATCAGGCAGCAATTTCATATACGAGAAACAGCTGAAGGATCCTGCAAACGTCAATCACTGCATTGAGTACAGTTTGTACGCGGGACATCGATATGACAGCGAACTTCGAGCGAAAGTGCTGCTTCTTGGACAGATGACGGACGAGCCGTGCTTCAATCAACTTCGTACTATCGAGCAGCTCGGTTACGTCGTCTTTTCTGGCCCAAGCTTCCACGATATCTGGATAGGATATCGTATTCTCATTCAAAGCGAAAAGGACTGTAGATACCTGGAGGGTCGAATCGAGAACTTCCTCAACACGTTCGAAGAGATGCTCAAGGATTTGAGCGACGAGGACTTTGAGAGCCACAAGAGAGCTATCATTAACAAGCGTCTGGCAAAGCTTAAAAATCTGTCCCAAGAAGACAGCAGGTTCTGGAGTCATATCTACAGTGATTCATATGATTTCCTGCAAGGTAAGCAAATTTTCTGCCGACAATTCGAATGCTACAACTAACGTCAAACGCAGCTGATGTGGACGCTGAGACAATTGAAAAGCTTACCAAGAAGGACATGATCGACTTCTACGCCCACTACATCTCTACGGCGTCTTCGCAACGCGCCAAACTTTCAGTTCACCTGCAAGCGCAGGCTAAGGCAAAGGAGCCGACACTTGAAGAGAGGAAGACGTCTGCTATTGCAGCGCTTAAGATCATACTTACTGAACATAAGATCACGCCCGATGACGATACACTTCAAGCCCGTATCAATAATGCACCATCCGCCGAGGCGATCTCGGAAGCGGTTGCCAGGCACCTTTCCGAAGATGTGAAGCTCGAGAAGGCAGTCGCAGATAAGGTGCTCGACGAAGCCAAAGCAGCCTTGGGTGTTGCCGACTCCGGCTTACCAGCCGAGCCACAGGCTCTCGACCAGGCGGCAGATGTGGAGAGTGTAGTCGATGCGTCCCACCCTGTGCTCATTACAGATATACATGCCTGGAAAGCAAGCATGCAAGTTAGCAGTGGTGTGCGGCCAACCAGGAATTTGGAAGAATTTGTCGAGGTTGCGGAGAAGCTATGATTGATTCGGTAGAATCAGTCTTTTGCGAGTAAGCGACAGTGCTACAATGTACTAAGAGTGCGTAAGGTAGACGCAAGATGAGACGATTAAGTTTTCGAAGCATGACTTATGACAAGCGGGAAAGTGTTTAGATGCATTAGTAGGTTGTAGATAAAAGGGGAGTCGGTTTGGTCCAGTGACAGAACCCTACTTTTTTCACAATCTAAGTCACGTGTATCAAAGCAGAAAAAAATGTCCAAATGTTCATTGCATCTTTTATTGAGTCGCCATAAGATTCACGCTGGCCCTATATTACAGTTTACGCATGCCCGAATACCTGAGCAGACCGAAACCCTCTCTCTTCCAACCAAGACCCATATTCTTCTCCTATATTCGCAGTCATTGAGCTGGAACCCATCGTGTCGATCCTCGAGCCTTCCTGCGTTTTCGCTGCCACCCCAACAGCCGCCGATCCCTCCTTTGCTTCCACAAAGACCTCGCTCTCATCACTCGGCACGAATCCTACAGGCACACCAAAGCACCACGCCCGCGGAAACCCCATACCCCACCTTGCCATCAAGTTTCGAAGATCCTCCTCCGTGCCCGGTATCACGTTGACGAAGATGCGATCCGTGTTGCACCGAGGCTCAGAATGGACGGCGCCTTCTTCGTCGCCGATGCGGAAAAAGGCTACTTCGCCGAATGCTGGAGATTCAGTGGCGAAGGAAGCGAGCGAGGCGGCGAGCGACTGGCGGATGGAGTCGGCGTAGGTGGAGCAGCCGAGACAGCGGATAGAGGTACAAGTATGGTCGCCCATCTTCTTCTTTTCACTGCTCTTCGTTTGGCGGAGAGTTTCTAGGGCGTCAGTATTATTCTCGAGGAAGAGTGTCGACGGCCCGAGAAGCGTGGTTGCTAGTTTCCAGCACCTGCTTGTACTCTGTTGACTGAAACCCATACCATCTGCTTCGGGATCGTTGCTGAAGAAGTTGTCGTCTGTATGCCATCTCGGAGTGTTGTATTCGTTTGTGGGCTTGGTCGCACGGATGGTGAGCCAGTAATGGTACGCTCCCGCTGCTGAAAGAAAGTGTTGCAGAAACGAAAGGAACGGAAGCAGACGCTCAAGAAGAATTGAGGGGGATGGCGTCGTGGCCGAGGCCCAGGTATGGAAGGATGGTGGGAGGGCTGACGGACTTGGTTCGAGAAGCGGGCCGCTGTACGTCCATGTTGACGCATTGCGGAGCTCTAGCGATTGCTCTTGTGGTGGCGCTAGGGGAGTATTTGCACCGGAAGACGATGCGCTTTGAAGTCGGGACTCAGACAGATATGATAGGAAAGCGTGAGATGGGTGCTGCTGGAGAGGATCGATCGCTTGCATACGACCACTCCTGTCTGTTGTCGAAAGTTGCGTGCACTCAGTTGCATCGGGTCCATCTTCATAGAAAAGCAACATGATAAACTCCAAGCTCTTCCAGATTAACGTCTGGCAAGCTGGAATAGAGGATCAAGTTCACTCAGGGCCGCGGTACCACGGGTGGGTGGGAAGGGTTCCCAGTTTGACCGGGCACTGCGTTTGGACACAGAAGGACATGCTATTTACAATTATATAGCACATGTTACACAAGGTGTTTTGATCGATTATTGATGTTCAAGGTGTGGAGGCTGGGGCAGGGGTCAATTGATCTATTCCTGGCGCGATCGACGCGACGAACCATTTCGGCCCGCCAATGTCCCGACAACTTCGTCATAGTTGACGAGGTATCAGCGTCCCTTGTTATGGAAATGCGACGGCCTACATCGCGTATAGAACCGTCTGGACTTGGAGGGTGACCAATTAGCGAAAGGTGGGAAGGCTCAAGGCTAAGATGCTGCGAAGAAGTCTTGCTCGCGCAACACCGCGTCCACCACAGATTCTCCGCAAACCTTACACGCGGCGATATGCAACAGAGCCAGCAACTCCGCCGTCGGCTTCGCAATCTCGTATCGAGCGCTTCAATCGCCGCGTCCCCAAGTTCCTACACAAGTATACGAATGCTCTGGCAAACGCCCCGCTCTCACACATAACCTCCTTCCTCCTCTTGCACGAGCTCACCGCGGTGATCCCGCTATTTGGCCTTGCAGGGTACTTCCACTACACGCACTGGCTTCCACCATGGTTTGCGGAAGGAGCCTGGATCGCGAGCGGAGTTGAGCGATTTGGACGGTACTTTAAGAGGAAGGGGTGGATTCGCAGCGAAGAAATCGCAGAGGCTACGCGAGAAGTCGGGGAGATACAGAAAGATGCCACATGGAAGGACTGGATGAAACGGGAAGAATTGATACAGGACGACGCGGCGACTGAGGCAAAGAGACTGCGCAAAGTTGATCATGCATGGAATATCAGTGAGGGCGGGGTGAGATTGGTAGTTGAATTTGCTACGGCGTATGCGATTGTCAAGATGTTTTTAATACCAAGGATTATGTTTAGCGTATGGGCTACGCCATGGTTTGCGCGAATGACTGTTATACCGTTCTTGGCAAGATTTAAGAAGGCGTTTGGGGGAAAGGGGAAGCACAAGGGTGTCGGGGCTCCAGGCGCTCGGACTGGGGATGTAGAAGGAGGAGCGCTGCCAAAGGGTGGAAGCGGGAAGAGCAGGTGACATTGACGATACATGGGCGGAGGAGTAGGAGAGGCAAGGCAATGAAGTGCTTGCGTTACTCTGGAGACGGCGATCAAGACGCGCAAGGTTCAAACTCCGTCCGAGATGGTTGTTGGAAATGTGAAAACCATCGTACGTACGTAATACACATGTAGATGGTAGGAAGACTGATATTCATGTGCGAATTCGAGTCATAAGGACTTTGGGTGGCACAGCTGAAGTGTGAGTCGTAACTGGTTGTCTCTTTCCCCCTCACCCTCATCCCAGAGGACTGTTTGCCATACTCATCACTAGCTTGTTGGCTATCAGCTGCAGTTCCGCTCTTGGCCTCTTCTCAAGTCCCGTGCAATCTGCCAATTGGCACAATGTGCTTCGACAACAGAGAGACGTATTCGACCAGTGCCTACATTCGCAATGGCCGTCGATATCACGAAGAGATGGCGCGTCATGCCATGTCCTGGCGACGACGAAACGGCTTGGGAGGCCCATACTACCCTTCAAGATACTACGCTCAACCGCCTACTGGTCGCTATTGGAGAAGGGCACGCACGTATCCAGCTCGATGCTCTCAGTATGGTGACTATCCTAGAGGTGAGGCACCAGGCGGCTTTTCTCGGAGTATCTCTGGAAGCTGCAATGCGCAACAAGGGTACTCAAGCGGGTACCCGACTACATATGGGTATGGCCATGGTGGTCGATATCTTCCTGTGGCTCGTGCTCCTATGCCGGGTAGTGCTGTGATGGTAAGGTTGCTCTTTCCTCCTGAGACTCGCTGCTCCTCTTTTCAGATTCGTGGTGTCCTCTCTTTTCCGATCTAATGCCCTCGTGCTTTCCCTTATCGTACACTGCCTTCCCCGCTTTCGTCGGCCCGCCTGTCATTGTTGACGCTATATGAAGCTCTGGCCGCAAACACTGGCACTGACCTTTACCTCGTCTTTCCCTGCCTTGGCCTACTAAACCGTCCCCTCCTTACTTGCCACATACACCATTTCTTCCCATTGACTTGAGTCTTTTTACTTTCTTCGTAACTTTGTCAACCAACACCATGGAGGCTCTCCCCAAGCCGCGCCACCAATATGTGTACACGCCCCGCTACGGCCAGCGCGGCTTCCTCAGCTATGCTGGTCAGCTGCCAAACGGCGCCTACCCCGCTGGCGTGATGCCAGGCGGTTATGGCTACAATGTTGGTATCGCTGGCGCCGGCGCTTGCTACTATCCTGCGGTACACAATGCCATTTCTTACTACCCATATTCCTACGGCACCAGTTACTCCGCCCACAACTATCACTACCCCGCCTATAGTGGCTACTACAACTATGGCCTTCATGACTCCATATACCCACTTGCTAACTTATACTCGCTGTATCAGAGGACCCACTACAATATGACGCCCAGCTACGGCTACCAGGCTTACGTCTACCCGCCCGGCCCGACAACAACGACAACAACAACTACCTACCATGTCACCAATCCCCAGGCGCCAAACTACGCATCCAGACCACGTGTTGAGACGCGAATGACTTGCAACCATGGCCCGACGAGAGAGGAAATTCAAATGGAAAACCGAAGGGTCGCGACGGAGCGGGGCGCATACGAGCCAAGGAGGATACAACCAGCCGATGCGCGCAGTGATGACCCATTTTGGTGCCGTGAGAGAAACGGCGAGTGGCACCTGCGGACGTATTATCAGATTGAGAACGAGTGCCAGCCGGGACGGTGGATGATGGACGCCGACGTGGGCTTCCTCGTTTTCCATCGCGAGTGATGGCTTCATCCGCGACACTGTCAGAAACACGACCTCTTCGGCTGCCTTTTCTGACCGGCAGAAGAACAGTGTGCTTTACATTTAAGACAATTTTGTTTGAAGATATTCAAATTGCTATTCGGTCTTACCTGCAATCACACGGGTCTTCCATACACTAAAAGGTAGCTTTCCTTTTGGTTTAGGTTCATGATACCCAGCTTCTTATGGAAATGGGGGTTGCGGTTGTTCTGGTCTATGAGGCTACGAAAGTGTCATTCGAGCCTGGGTTGATAGCACGAGACCGCAAAGTGGCGATATCACTGCAGCAGGATCGATAGGTAGACCCCACATATGCACATCGGTTATATCAAGTCATTCTTTCAATACATTTTTCTTTTTGATCTATCAGTGATTGCTCTTTTCCCGAAGTCAGTGCCTGTCATTACTGACTTCGAACTCCAAGCCTTTTTAAAACGAGCTGTCAGAGGCTTGCTTGATTTCGCAGCTTCTTCACCTTTCTCTCCTTGAGTCACATCTTCTCGCCCTGAATTGTGGCCACCACTTTCCTCGTATGCTTCATATCTCTGAACTCCAAATACCAAATGCCCTGCCATGTCCCTGTCGCCAGTCTGCCGTTGGTGATTGGTATCGTGACGCTCGCTCCGACTAGGGCGGACTTGACGTGTGCCTACAGAGATATTGTCAGCCTCGATAGTTCCCAATTCTTCTAAAACTCCTGTTGTTCCGTGCCCTCTATTTTCTCAGTGTATGCAAAAATACTTACAGGCATATCATCACTCCCCTCAGCATCATGTCGATACAATCCCTCACCTTTCTTATCCTCCGGCACAATGCGATCCAGCGCATCGCTCATATCGGCACGTACATCCTGATCCCAATTCTCGTTCAAGCTCAGCGCGCACGATGTATGTTGGATGAAGAGATTCAGTAACCCAGTCTTATAGTTTTTGATCTCAGGAAGCTCTTTTGTGATGTGATCGGTGACGAGATAAGAACCGCGGGAGCGCGAGGGCAGCGTGAGAGATTTCTGGAACCTATATTATGTGTTAGTCAATGCGCGATTGCCGTGAAATATCTGTTTTGGGGAAAATAAATAGTTTGCAACATACCAAGACATTGTCGGTGCCGCGACGCAAATATTGGGACTCGAACACTGTACGCTTTTCCTGGGCTGGTTGGGAGGGAACGCGTAGTTCACAAGGGAATTATAAGGCGCCCAGGCGATTCCGACAAATATGCTTGGGAAGAGGGCTAGGACAAAGGTGCAGACGATCAAAAAAGTTGTTAGCGGGGAGATTGTCGAGTGTTGTTGCGACATTGAATGAGCTTTGAAAGTTGAGAGCTGTGGTTGGAGGGGTTGGCTTGACGTCAGGGTTGACGCGGGGCAGGTTTACGCGAGGGGGTTTGATATACGATATTTCACGTCACTTTTATATAGCTGCTTTCAGATACTTCAGATACCGAGTAATTAAGCACGATGGGTTATAGATACTCTTTGTATAATTTATGATTACGGAGCGTTGACGCTATGGTAGTCACTGGACCGGTAATACGTCCTCCGTGCAGCTTCTCACCAATGTTTATGCAGAAAATAAAGTGCTGCACTTTCTCACAAAGCGCAAAGATAAACGATATTGGTACTCGTCTATAGAGATCAACCTTCCCGGAACTATGAGATGCACATTTCATTGCACTTTACCACACGACAAAGCAGCTCATGGTCAACGAGAGGTTATTTAGTGATATCGTCTGTTAATATGCGTAACTGGCTTGGGTACCAGGCCCTGTCCATTAGAAAACTCATAATCCCTCGTATGCTTCAGAAAATGATTTCATCACGCAGTCGTCACTGTAGAACTACAGGATCATCGTCCGTATAGGTAACAACATGGATACATCCATCCCAAATAGAAAACATTAGAAGTGGCCTATTTTTTGCGTAAAAAGGCAAACTAGATACTTAGACATCTTGCTTCCCGAGTCGCCTTTCCATTTGCAACTTAGGATGCGACAAGTCCGAAATATCAAGTGATACCAATGCTTCGTTCTCCTCTGTAAATGGAATGTCGGTATCACATCCCTTCCAAGTGCCAGAACCTATTTCCTCATGTGCAAGACGGTGGAGCTGCAGCACGCAATTCTGCTGCCATTCCAGAGTATGGTAGCGCCGCGGGTGGCAGAATCGCGAAGACCAGAGTTTGTAAAGGTACTCCATTGACCAGTGTATGATGATAATTATGCTGCCGATGGAGAACATGAGTGACAACCCTAGAACAGAGAAGTTTGCATAGGCTGTTGAGCGGATTTTCTACTTCATGTATCAGATGACTGGGTATGTTTGCATATCATGAATCTGGGAGGCATACTTGATTACTGCAGAAGTACTTTCCTTCCGACGTTTCGGGTGCGGAGTAAAATTGACGAACTTCAGGTTCGGCGGGGCCAGTCGCAGCGTCAACGGCTGCGCCTTGCATAGCGGCGAGCGTGATATCTGCTATCTGTTCCACATCTAAATGCCACTGAAGTTTGGAAAGTGCTCCTTGGATTCCATTGTTGACAAGATAGTTAGTCGTTAATATGTTGGCTCCAAGATTCTGAATGGGTCCAAGCATTCCAAATCTCAATGCAGCAGCACTCGTCCAGTCTACCACATTCTGTTGGCGCTTGTTCAGTGTAAGATTCTGGCTCATCGCTGCAAGTGAGTCTAACGTTGAACAGTCTTTCTTGCCATCGGTTGTGGGTACACATAATTGGCCTTGAGTAGCACATGCCAAAGGCGAGGCTGGCTCATCTGCCTGGTACATTTGCACTTCAGTTGCGTTTGAGTCGCCATTCCAGCGCATTCTCACAAACTCTTTGTGGGCTGAATACCAAAGATCGTCTGTCTTATTGGTAAAGATGATGTTGTTGGTTGACAGAAAAACTAGAAGCACGTCGCTGTCGTTTCTTTGAAGTTCAGTTATTGGGTTAAACGACGTAAGAGTTGCATTGCCACCGGGCATCCATGTGTAGAGCCTACGTATTCGTCAGTGGATATATATACGAGGCAATGGCCGACTGACTTGGTGCTATAGGAAGCAGGCTCATTTTGCAGCCCCTCAAAGCGGAAACGCTGCCGTGCGATATCGGTATGTATGTATGTTTGGTTCTGGTTGAAGGCTTGTCCCTTCGATGGGCCGTAAGAATAGGCGCGATACGGAAGCACTGTATCGTTACCGACACTTGCATTGAACTTTCGACTGAAACCCTGTGTAACTAGAGGCGCACAGTGATAGACAAAGCGAAATTGGATTCGCATATCTTGAGGAGCATTTAGGCCGATATCATCATGGCTATCAAGCAGTCCGGTATCAATTCTGATGTTGTTGTTGGCCGTCTTGCATAGTGCCTGATCAAAAGGACAACTTGCGTTCCTCTCAATAGTTCGAGGAAGCCTTGATCGAACCATCGTTCCGCAAATTGGAGAGTTTGACTGGACTGTATAGCAGTCTTTAGCGTAGCTTCTGAAAGCATGCATCCGCTTCGTTATGTGGCCTTGATATTCTAGGAAGGTCCCAAAGGGTATGTCGAGCGGATTGAAATCTGGAGCGCCACAGTGAGGACTTGATACCAAAACCTCATCGCCAGTAAAGGTGCTTATCTCAGGGGAGAAAACGCCAGCTGCGATGGATGCCGCTGTCATGAGGGCTGTCGCCACAAGGATAGGTAGTAAACGCGATGAAGCTCCATGGCCCTTTGACTTCCAGCACCACAGCAAGTTGGTGAGGCTGTTCAGTGCTGATAACCCAGTCTGCGAATTTCGTAGGATAGCCTGGCGCTGGTGATGAATTGTATCTCGATAAGAAGGGGAAGACCACAGCAGGTGCGCCAAGAAACAGAAGATTCTGAATAGACTGCTACCGGCGAATGCGACAAAGAGAGCGATGAATGCAATAAGAAAGCTACTGTGCTGTTTTGAAAGGGTGAGTGTAGCTCCTAACACCTTTCCGTGCGACCAGTTTGTCCATATACCAGTGAAGACCGGAATTTGGGCGGGAACGCCAAGGTTACTCATGATCGAAACGAAGCGATGAAGATAAATTGGTTGATCGATATCTCTCGAGACTTCAGGAGTGCCCTTTTTGTTTCCCCACAGGAGCTCGACTTTGTAGTTTGGAAGTTGCCATACTGGTGGGTTGGACCTGCCTTCGGCATCCAAGGCATGACCGAGCAAGTGTTGTGGCGTGCATATGTCATGCAGTTCTTGCAGAAGAAAAGAGCGCTAAAACGCTTGCGGAGGAAGGGACTAGAGTGGTTGAGGTGAGTTCGCGTTGCTCATGTTTGAGTGCAACTGCGCCGTACTGCTGGTACCATTTTGAAACCCAATTTGAGCCTTAGTGGCAACCTGCAAAGAACGAGGCTGATATGCATGCAGTCCTGCGATTAGAGGCAAATGATGCTCCGAAATTCAACAATTATGGCACAGCCTTTACTGGCCACAAGGTTCCTAATTGACTATGTTGTTGCATACATCAAAAAGAGATGGCTTGTGTGTGAGAAGGCGGTTGCGACAGAGAGACGAGGTGGCTGCTGCCAAGAGCGCTAGCCTAAGATCACCAACAGCGCGGTACTAGCCTGTGACCACGAGCGGAGGCAGCCTCAATTTCCTTCGTTCCCTGTTTCGACTAGGCAAGAATTAGGTTGACATGGGGATGTTTACGCGGGCCAGAGGAGAAACTACAGTTGTTGGGCTCATGTCAATGCAGCCAATGGCTGATACGTTCAACGCTTCAGTGTAAATGATGCTTGCACAATTGAACGACGGATAGAGATGGCAGTGAATAAAGGCTGTGGAGGCTGTTTTCTGCATTTCAAGTCACCTGTTTACGCGTTACATATTTACAATTGTTTCCCATGTAGCAGGTACCGCCCGTTTACCGCTGTCCAAGCGGCTCATCTGTGACTCGCTGTGACTCGGAGACCTCAGCGGCATTGCCTTTCGGGCCGAGTGGATAGGACAGCTCTGACTCGGGGAGGGACTCAAGGTGCGCTCTGTGGTGCTCGTGGGCCTAAGAAAATTAGCGGTTGTGCAATCGACCCTACACAGCAGAAGCAACGTACAAATGGAAGGCCGCAGTAAGTGCACCAGCAGATCTGAGGCTTGTCCACATTGATGAAGATGCGAGGGTGGCCGAGTGGGCCGCCTCCACCGTCGCACGAGACGACGCGGTCGTGTGTCCAACGGACCGGTTGCTGGTGGATGAGGTCGATGGCGGCATATGGACGAGGCTGCACGGCAAGATTAGCCAATCTCTTCCCCTCTGATTCCGCCTCGAGCGCCAACTGCGCGAATCAACGCACCTGATCCTCCATGATACTCTGCTCAAACCTCGGCCCACTCATAGCAACTTCGCGCGGATTCTGGCTGCGGCTCCAAATGCCCTTGCGGTTCGGGGCCTGCAATGTCCTCAATTCCTCGCCCTTTGCCGTGCTCTCCTGCAGGACTTTATCGAACGAGCCCTCGGAGGATGTGGGCAGCGCATTGGTCTCGGAGACATTGGGCTTTGCGTCGCGCTGAACTGGGTCATTGGCAGGTACTTGATTTGACGTCGTCGCCGTCGAGGCATATCTTGCGCGGAGGAGCGGCGCAGCGCTGCGGGAGCGCAGTGCACGAAGAGTGAAGGGGAGCATGGCGGGCGGAACGGGCGTTGTATGTGCAGACGGGCTGCGCAATGGCTGGACGTCGCCGTGCTGCGCTTTGGCGTCGATGAGGTCGAGAGCTCTGGCGTGCCAAGAGGGTCATTATATAAGCGATATCTGATTGATCAATCGCCTTTCCCTCCCCCACCCCCAGTCCCTGTAATCATCCATCATTGAGTGAACATGATTGGAACAGCATTATACCAACGTTGATCAAAACTGCCATAAAATTGAGCATTTGATCATCGCATCGTCCCTACAAGACTCTGGCTTGCTCGCCGCGGTATATATGAACAGCTCCAGACTTGCTCCTGCTGGCTTGTCCCATTGACCAACACTTTGTGAGTGATAGTTAATAGCAATCTTCGAAAAGGATAGGTTTTCAGAGTTGCTTCTGGAGGGCATGACGCGGACACAGGCCTGACTTGGTTTTCGGCTCTCCTCGCTTCCGCATCCCGTTGAGCAGAGTCACAGACGAGCTCAAAAGCCTGGGTACCTAAGCCTCCACTGAATTCAAGCTCACTGTACTTTCAAACCCATTTTAATCATGGTCGCTTCTATTCCAAACGATGTCTTCCAGTTCTCCACTTATGCTGCCCTCAACGCCGGCTTCAATCAAGGCCAGCCGCGAACGGTCGATCTTTCTTCTCATGGCACTGATGGCATCGGCGTTTATGAGAGTGGTAGCCTTATGATCCTGAAAGATGGACAAGCTCACGCAATCGCTCAGAATGGGACTGCAAGTCCTGCACCCCTGGAGTCACGCCTACCCTTCGCAATGGTCACAATTTACCAGCCAACCTTCCGAGCAAAGATCCCATCGATAACATTGGAAGGCCTCGAAGAATTGGTCTCTTCATCCGAGTTTGGACCAGCCAAGGGAGTTAATACGCTGATGCCATTCAGGATTACTGGAATATTTGAGTCGATAGACCTCGAACATGGCAGCAAGCAAGACATCGCGGGCAGTCTCTTCGGTTTCATTGTTCCAGTTTGGATGAGGCATATCAGCGGTCCTCGCATTCAGGCCCATTTCCTGGACGCGAACGAAGTGCTTGGCGGGAGGGTGACTGATTTCACCATGGCGGACGAAGCGACGTTAAGCTTTGCCAAGTGCGGAAGGTTTCATTTAGGATTTCCGCAAGGAGAGGATTGGGAAGAGATGAAATTGTGAGGGAAATACTCAGAATCATCTACCGCTGGAGGAAAAGGCTCTTAGCCAGTGTAGAAAACTTGCAAGGACAACCATAGACATGCGATAACTTGACGGCATGAGAGAAAATGGATGTGCCAGCACCAGCCTCGTATACAGGTGCATTTGGTACGTTTCAAATGGCATTTGTAATTATTCACTTACCTCGATCACGGTACTATCTTTTCTGCCTCTTATTGGGCCGTTCATCAACAACAGCCCCACCATTAGCAGTCTCTTTCTCTTGCGTCTCCTCATAAACGTCATATCTATACCGCGCGCCTGTATGATCATCCTTCAATTTTGCCTGCCCCTTCCCATAGACCTTCTCTCTCGCCGTCCAGTCCTCGTTTTTCGCCTCCTCTGGTATTTCTGCATAGATACCCCTACGCCTCAACTCCGGCACTAACAACTCTACCACATCCTCGAAACTTCCCGGTGTGGTAACGTACCCGATGTTGAATCCATCAACGTCTGCCTCTCTCACCCATCGTTCAAGCTCGTCTGCCACTTTGGCTGGCGATCCTACTGAAACAGGACCTAAGCCGCCTATGGATGCTTTCTCTGCGATTACGCGGGGTGTCCATTTTGGCACTTCTGGAGATGTCACCGTGAACTGGTCTAGCAAGCTACGTACACGATGATCCGTCGTCGCATCGTCGGCGGTCAGTATTTGGTCTGGTGGATATTTACTCAGATCGATCCCGGTCCAGCCACTCACTAGCACCAGTCCCCCAATTTCACTCGCATAAGTCTTCAATTCCTCATACTTTTCTTGCGCTTCCTCATCCGTGCGCCCCAGAATCGGCGTAAATGTCGCGAAGAACTTGACTGATTGCGGATCCCGCCCTTTTTCTGCCGCTAGTTGGCGAGTCTTGGTGATCTTGGGCTTCAGGACGACAGGAGAGTGAGAGGATACAAATATGGCCTCGGCATGTGTGGCAGCGAACTCGGATCCTGCGGATGAAGTGCCAGCTTGGAACAGGAATGGCGTTCGCTGTGGGGAGGGGTCGACTATATGCCGAGACTCGAGTTGAAAATACTTCCCAGTATGTTTGATAGTGCGAATTCTGTTGGGGTCGATATACTCGTCTTCATTGCTGTTCTCTGTTATGGCATCGTCGGCCCAGGAACCTTCCCAAAGCCTTCACCGAGGTCAATTTTGTGAAAATCTGGGGCATTATAAGGCTTACTTATACAGCACACGCAAGTATTCATCTGCTTGTACATAACGCTCATCGTGCTCAATCGGTGTCTCCAGGCCAATAGCCTTGAACGCCGCCTTCTTCCAGCTGGTGACAATGTTCCAGCCAAAGCGCCCCCCAGTTAGATGATCGAGCGTGCTGAATCGCTTTGCCAGGAGAAACGGAGGCTCAAAAGATGTAGACGCTGTGATCGCAAAACTAAGGTGTTTAGTCACAGCTGCCATTGCTGAAATAGGCTACACATGGTCAGTTCGCGCTCTACGGCGAATTGAGACATGGGACGAGCATACAATGGTAGGGTCGGTCATAGGCCACTGCGCCGCTCTCCTAATGCAATTATCCAAACTGCCTTCATATGTATCGTATCCGCCATAAGTGTCGGCGAGGAACAGCGCATTGATACCTCCTTTGTCAAGAAGTTTTGCGAGATTGATCCAATAGTCCAATTTCCGCTTGGTAGCAGACCGGTCTTTCGGATTCTTCCATTGTCCTGGACTTAGATGGCCAACGGTGCTCATATCGAATGCATTAATGAGTATCTTTTTCTTGTGTGCAGACGCGGTGCCATTCGTGGCGCCATTGACACCATTGGTACCATTCGTGGTAGTTTCGGTCATGGTATAGTTCTCGGTCAAAAGTCAAACGAATGTATGTCCGATCAGCTAGAAACTCATTTTAAGGCTGCGTACGATCCGTTTCTGGCTTTACAGATGTTCCAAACACCTGCCATGCAACCGGAGTTTGTTCGGAAGGCTTTGGCTTACCTGCCCCACTTGCCTGAGTAACACAGTTGCGTGGTTGTTGAGGATCGATTCGTGATGCAGGCTACCCATTGCGCCATCTGACAATTATTCCCGAAGTCGCCCTTGAATGGCGGGGTTAGCTGCAACTGCATGACCATGTAAATATAATATTACATCCAATGATATATACTATGGACATGGCGTGCTTCTGTCTTGCAGGTGTTCTCATTAGCCTTTGTAGCTCATACTCCGGTGCCCTTCTCCAGGCCTGATAGATTTGAACACATTATCAACATCACGAGGGACCTTTTAGGAGAAACTTGAATAAGATGCTGGTGAAAGGTACTAATAAGTTATATTTTGGTAGTACAATAGATATCGGTCGCAAATCTCTTTTGCTGTTTGTTGCCCAAGTCACTAAACATTCGCCAAAAAAGTTCACGACCGTACAAGTAGTGATCATTAAAATTCGCTAGGAAAGATACAGTACCATTTTCTAGACAACTCCATGTACGGTAGGATTTGGTGAAGTGGTTCATTAATGAAAGCGATGTAAAACTATATTGATTGTATTCCAATTATAGTAATGTGACGATTTGAGCCCAACAAGTACGTTGTTCGTAGGGCTGTCTATTTGATTGAGCACAGATTTATCAACACATTAGAAACTGTCTTGTAGATCTATTCAAGATAGGCTGTCGGTAACAGGAACAGTCTTTGCTGGAGGGGTTTTGTAGTCTGTCTCTTCTACTGATGCAGCACTCTCATTATCGGAACGTGGAGCAGATTTACTGTAGCTTGTCAGCAATTTGATCCGGCACTTAATACAAAATGCCCACCTTTTTTGCTTCTTCACATAGAAGTTGATAATGTGCGCGAGCAAGATGAGGCAAACCGCGTTTGCCAAGACAAAAGGGTAACCCTTGTGAAATCTCGGTGCTTCGATGGTCTTGAAGACAAGAAGTGGCGTCCATGCGGTAGTCGACTGTGCCAGCGTATTTGCAAGCACAAGAGCAACAGCTCGCTCAGCCGGGGAATAACTGAGCTGACTGTTGATCCAGCCATAGAGGACGCTCGACATAGCCACTGCAGAATATGTTGTCATAAAGGCAAACCACAACGCCGATTCAGGAACATTCCACACAGTAAGTATGATCAAGCCAGCTATGTTCCAAACATGAGCAACTGTAATTGCCCATGCCGGTCCCAAGACTAGGTCGGACGCAAAGCAAACCGCAAGCGTATAAAAGATGCCAACTGCTGGCGAGGCAGCACCGAGCTGATTGATACGTGCAGGCGTATATCGCTTAAGGCTCTTCAACCACAGTAGATAGCCTCCGCTTGATGTATTGAGACATCCATTCCAGAAAAATATGTCCAGGAGGAGCAAAGCCCAAATGCGTGGAGACTTTGCAATCTTGACGAATGTCTGAATTGTAACGTTGCCTTCCACATTATGGCCCGCTCGTAGAAGGCGCTCTTTTGCTAGCTTGATGTCACGATCCTTTAACACCAATTTGTTTGGTTTATCTGGTGTCCCAGGGAGGACGAAGAAGCCAAGGATGCCTACTGGGATTGTGATAATGGCACAGATGATATACATCCAACGCCAACCAGCAAGCCCATGGACACCGTCCAATTGTGCTGATGCTGCTGACTGGATTAGGGCGGCGGTGAGGGTCCCCAAAGTAAGGCCCACGTAGAAGAAACCGCCTCGGCGCCCAATCTCATCACCTCTGTACCATGAGCCTATCTACGATCAGTAAATTCTTATCAATATGATTCAATAGCTTACCGAAAATGTAGTGTATGGCAGGGAAGAATGCCGCCTCAAACCAACCCACCAGGAACCGATATGCAGCCAGTTCGGCAAACGAATGTACCCGATATTGAAGCAATGTAAATATACCCCACGCGACGTCCAGGAATGGAATGAGGTAGAACATAGGGATCCTTGTGAACAGATACATGAAAGGTAGCTGCCCGAGAACTGCACCAAGAACATACATGGTCTGCAGCCGGACCAACTCATTGCCCTTGAACCCTAAATCCTCTTTCAGTCCTGCAACATAGGCATTATCTGCAGAGAATTAGCCATGGGCATGAGAAAGAAGCGCCAAACGTACTGATATTTGCTTGATCGATGTACTACCGATGTGGAGGTGTGATGTTAGCATATGGTTCAAATCTAGTTTATCTTGAAATACTCACTTTGACCCAGTAAGCCAGGAATACATAAGGGACAATGAGGAGATCCAGCTTAAAGATCAACTTACGCTCCTCAGGAGTATCGTAGTCTTGGAACCAGCGAAACTGGTACCATTTGCGGCTTTTGGTAGGTGCGGCCATGTCGATACCTAAACGAACTCAGATTTCCTGGTGACAGTTTGTGTTTAAGAACGCATTCAACAGGCTTTATTTATGGTCAAACTATTATACCAAAGATTCAGCTCCACGAGCTTGGCAAAACTCCTCTCCTTCTGGAATGTTGTGGCTTTGCAAGCGGCAGCACACGCCATTTGCTCTGGATTTTGCACCGGTTATGAGCTGTTCTGTGCTCCTGCAGGGTAGTGAGCACGACAGACGAGCTGATTGCCACATGGCGCATACCGTCAACGGGTGGGGTGAAGACGTGATTACATGCGACATGGCCGTTGTATCGGAACATCGAAACCGATAACGGGACGATAGCGGATGTAACGGCGCTTACCCAAGTGTCAATACACGTGTATTGCTACTTTACTTATTTCCAGACTTTAGAAGCCTCAAAGACAAAAAGTCAGATTTGTAAAGAACGAGCGCTGCCGAGCATCCTGTCCTATTCTGAGTGAACCTCAGAAGCGATCTAAGCCTAAAAGAGGAATAATGGCGCCACCTCCAAACCCGGTTATTCCTACGGTCGACAAGACCACGTCTGAAGCTCAGACAACAACATCGACACGGCGCGTCGAACAGTTGACTGGCCATCTTGCGCCTGCTAGGGCGACGGACGAAGTCAATAGTCGTCCTTCATTACCAATCGACTACCCTGTGTCAAAGCTACAGCTCGATTCGAGTCATTGTATCGACCATGTTCGCGAGCTTAAAGTCGCCGTCATAGGTGCTGGACTTGCAGGAATAAATGCGGGAATCTTACTCCCAGCCAAAGTTCCTGGCATTAAGCTGACCATTTTCGAAAAAAATAATGATGTGGTATGTTTCTAAGCAGCTATTGCAACGACAAAGCCTGACTAGTATTCAGAGTGGCACATGGCTTGAGAACATATACCCGGGTGTGCGCTGCGACATACCAGCCCATGTATATCAGAGTACCTTTTCGCCAAACACTCAATGGTCAGAAATCTTCGCCAAAGGCTCTGAGATCCGCGATTACTGGCAATCGAGAGCCAAGAAGCACGGCGTGTATCAATACGTCAAACTGCGGCACCGCGTGGATGAAGCGGAGTGGGATGACGCACAATCCAAGTGGCAGCTGAAAGTCCAAGATCTCGAAAATGACAAGACAACCGTGGAATCGTTCCACTTCATTATCACAGCAATTGGTCGATTCAACGCATGGAAACTGCCCGATTACCCAGGAATCGATGATTACAAGGGATTCATCAGACATACATCCAATTGGGACCCTGCTTTCGATCCAAAAGATAAGAAGGTAGCTGTAATTGGAAATGGAGCTAGTGGCATACAAGTCGTTCCCAACTTGCAACTCGTCTCAAAGCACGTAACACATTTTGTGCGAAACCCAACCTGGATCGCCACCTCGTGGGCTGGCGACGAGCGAACTTTTGAGCCTCAGCCATATCCCGGCGAACAAATAAAGTCATTCGAAGACCCCGAAACCTACCTTGCATTCCGTAAAGATCTTGAAGATAGGTATTGGCGGCGATTCCGGGCTATGATTCGAGATTCGACAGAGAACGAGGGCATCCGAGAGCTGTTCATTGATGTCATGAAGAAGAGGGCATCAAAGAAGCCAGAGCTTCTTGACGGCTTGATTCCAGACTTTGCACCGCATTGCCGGCGCCTGACTCCTGGTCCTGGTTATCTTGAGTCGCTCACTGAGGACAACGTTGAATTAGTCAAGACGCCTATCAAACGTTTCACTAACACTGGAATTGAGACAGTGGATGGGAAAACATATGATGTCGATGCCATATTCTGTGCCACTGGCGCAAACACCGACCTTGTCCCACCCTTTCCTATCAAGGCACGAGGCGTCGACCTAAACAAGGCTTGGAAACCTGAAGGCAAATGGGGGTTTCCCTACACGTATATGGGCATGGCTACTCCGGGCTTTCCAAACTTATTCTTTTTGGCAGGTCCACATGCTACCGGCCCATCAGGAACGGTACCTCAGGCTGTAGAGACCGCACTGACATACTTCGCCAAAGTCTTTCGCAAGGCGTCTTCACAAGGTATCAAGTCTATTGCGCCGTTGAAAGAAGCAGCCGATGATTTTGTCGATTACTGCGATGCCTTCTTCCCAACAACAGTATTGACAGACAACTGCTCGTCTTGGAATAATGGCGGTGTGCCTGGTCAACGCATACACGGACTCTGGCCTGGATCTGCAGCACACATAACTATTGTCAGGCGTGATCCGCGCTGGGAAGACTGGGAGTATGAACGCGAGAGCAAGGTGAACAGATTTGCGTACTTTGGCAATGGATACACTCAGGCCGAGACGGAGGATAATACCGATCTGACTTCGTATTTACGGGCGCCTGGGCAAGAAGTGGACCTCAGAGACCTCCACGAGAGCTGGTGGGACACGCCTGGCGCTCGAAAGAAGCAGACCTAAATGACATGTTGCCTTACGTGCTTGCATTCACTTCATTCCTCTGTCATCTTGACTTGCACGAGTCATAAATTCCGTTCTTAAGTTTTTATACGTACTAGTCCAAGCCAACAATGTCTACGTTACACCGCGATCATGGTGCGGTCGTATATCGCAAACAAGTACCCGTTGCCAGGCTCTCATTGTGTTCCTCAGCATGCATTGTCCCTCCCAATAGCACGACATATCCTTATCTATATCGTCAACAACATCCGACCCAAGATTTCAATCGTTCTAATTGCTGTCTACCGTGCGCGTTCCTCTCCGCACGGCATAGTGCGGGTACTTCGTCAAGTACTAGGAAGATGGCGTGCTACCCCATCAAAATCCCAACCTGCGCAACGTGCCGAAGAAAGCCCGTGATGCTCTTCAAAGGCTTATTTGGATGGCAATTGACTCGTATGGAGAAGTCTAGAATGGAATAATGGTAACGTCCGAATACCGGACAGCTGGTTCGTCAGGGATCATGGCTCCGAGAGTAAGGTCACGGCAGACAAGTTGCATCTGCGGGTCCATGTGAATCTCACTACTGGGTAGCGTTGGAGTTGAGGAACATTTGCCGAGTTTCACAGGTATTTTGGGCATTACTCGTGTCTATTATGGGCCCGGATGTATTTGAGTGTCTCAAATCCTCCTGTGGGATCAGTTTTTGACTTGGCAGAACAAACATATACATCTCCAGAAACATACATGGCTGAGCACGATACCTCTCTAGAGTCCGACAGTGACCGTGGCGGCGATAAGCGCGATTATCCAGGTATACTCAAGTCTTTTCAGCTTTCAAGAGACATCGTTGACGCAGACAGTAAAATGGTATCGCTCAACACTCTTCAATATGACCATCCTAGGTCTTTGCAACTTTAGTGCTCCCGGAATCTGGGGCGCAATGAACAGCTTGGGCGCCGGAGGAGCTCAGTCACCTCACTTAGTCAACGCCGGCAATGCGCTCACCTTCTGTCTCATGGTAGTTAGCTGCTATTTCAGCAGCGCTATTGTGCATTATATTGGCATTAAGGGTGCACTGATATTCGGAACGTAAGTTTAGTTCCACCTTTTCATTGTTGTGGAAATGCTGATAGTAGTACAGCATTGGCTATGCACCTTTCGCGGCTGCGCTATACACCAACAACAGATTTGGCACTGAATGGTTCATATACCTTGGCGCATCTCTTTGTGGAATCTCGGCAGGTGTCTTCTGGATGGCCGAAGCAGCAATTGCTATCGCCTATCCTGAACCATGGAACAAGGGTAAAGCTTTGGGCTACTGGCTTACCTTCCGCTTCGCTGGACAAATTCTAGGAGGAGCCATTAATTTAGGGTTGAATGCAGACCGAGATAAGGCTGGCAAAGTAACGTATACCGTGTACCTTGTTTTCATCGCATTACAGTGTATTGGCCCAGTAGTTGGATGGTTTCTGAACAGTCCTGGCAAAGTTCAACGGAAAGATGGGAAGAAGGTTCAGTTGGCTATCCTTGAAAACCCCTGGTTTGAGATCAAAGCGACAACAAAGCTCTTCTTCACCAAGAGATTTCTGCTCATTCTCCTTTGGATTGGCCAAGCAGTCTTTGCGGAAGCTGTTTTCTTTACCTATCTTGCTTGTAAGTTTCGCTTCTCATGCTCTAGCGACCGCGCGCTAACAAAGTACTAGTGTGGTTCTCTGTCCGCGCCCGTGCTCTAGGATCCTTCCTCTCTGGAATCATCGCCGTAACTTGCGGCAACCTATTAGGGGCGTATCTTGATCGAACAAGCATCTCACTCAAAGTCAGAGCTCGAACCACCTTCTGGACCATCGTCATCCTTCAAGGTGCCTGGTGGCTCTGGGCCACGATCCTCGTTAGTGAGTTTCGCAACTCACAGCCAACGTATGACTGGTCTTCCTCTGGCTTTGGTCGTGCGTTTGCGGTATTCATTTTCCTCACAGCTGGGTTCCAGATGAACTACCTGTTTCTGTACTTTTTCATCTCGAACCTTGCGACCAGCGAGCCAGAAGTCATCAGGTATGCTGCATTACTTAGAGGTTCAGAATCTGCTTGGCAAGCGGTTAGTTACGGCATCACGTCCATCACGCTATTTGCGGAGGTTGGTGCGGTTTATTGGAACTTCGCACTCTGGGCTGTTGCTATCTACCCTGCTTGGCTGGTCCTTAGGGAATTTGGCGGAGACAGAAAGTCGGCTATCGAGCAGACCGACAGTGGAATTGTGACGCCACCAATCAAGGTCGATGTCGATAGTCTCCCAGATAAGGTCATTGTGAGCTAGGTCAGAAAACAAACAAGTCTTTTCGAAGGCTCTTCTGATTATACGCTTAGAGTTGTAGACGTATAAATAGAATGCAATCATAGAGAATAATTAGATACATCCAATAGTTATTAATTTACTACAATATTGACTGACATCCGAGTCCTAAACTGCGATCCGCAAATCTTTGAACTCCTGTCCATGATATGTTTCAACCATTTTAGGCTCGATTTACAATATAGCGATGATGATACGAATGTTATGCATGACGATTTTAGACTTGACTTTTAAATATGCAGGACTTCAGGATAACCGAAATTTGACTGACTTCCTTTCGTCATCTTTGAGAAGTTACACAAGAATTTCGGCTCAAACTCCCCAAACTCACTCATGGTAAGACAGCAACCAAACGACCCCCACTGACTCCCCGTTTTCTCATCCTATCAAGACCCTCATTGATACCTTGCAGTCCGTCCACTGTTCCGACCACGTCTGGTGGAGCCAAAACTTGATTCAAGAGTAGTCGCTCACACCAAGCGCTAAGAGCTTCGCCAACTTGTGGAACCTCGTGAAATAGCTTAATGGGTACACTATGCAGTAACACACCTTCTGGGATATCGCTCTTTGGTAGCCCTGTTAATCCTACTAGGTGAGATTTCCCATTTCCTGATGAGGCTTCTGAAGGCGTTACTGGCGGCGTTGGGAGTTTTGAATCCTTCCTTCGAGATAGTCTTTTGCATTCTGGAAGTGATGCATCCACGGGAGAAGAGGTGGTGAGTGACTCAAGAAGATGGCCCGCAGTTTCCTTCCCCTGTGTGTCGAATCCAAAACGTGCCCGATCACCAGTTGCCGTTTTTATAATTTCAATCGCTCTTGTTGGATCGTGAGAGTCTACCAGCAGGTCAGGGCGGATAGCCGTGGTCGACAAAAGCCGCAGGCCATGTTTCGCGCCGTCAACTACTGAGACAATCTTCAAACCCGCGAGTCGTGCGATCTGCTTTGCGATATGTGCACATGTCGAACTACCGCCCCAAATAACAAGCCAGTCGCCAGATTTCGCTCGTTCTCGCTCTCTGATTCCGTGGAGGCATTCTTCACGTATGTCCTTAGGGAGATCCTCAGGCTTCAAATTTCGTACCAGCTTTAGAAGGTCAGGTCCACCCTGGATATCTTCAAAACTGAGACCCATGCATATTCCAAGTGCTAACACTGCCGAAACGAAGGCTACACCAAGTATGCTTCCTGAATTGATCGAGATATGCTGAGGTAGTCGGATAGTATTAAAATACGATGCGATACTGTATTCTTGAAATGCAGCTTTACGAAGGTCACGATAATCGGTGGAGGGGATGATGACAATGTCGCCTTCGCGTATGCGAGAATTTGGTGATGCGGCTGCTTTGATAACAGTGCCAACTAGTTCGCGCCCAGCTATATAGGGAAGAGTTGGTATTCCAAAGCCATAGTCGCTAGCTATGTGTAAGTATACGTCTATCTCCAGGAGATATGATAAAAAGTAAGGACCGTTGGATAATGTGGGAAATGAGGTACTCACGGGGCTTTCCAATCGATCGGGTTCAGCCCTGCAGCATTGACCTTTACGAGCAGCTCATGGTCATGCAGCACTACCGGTATCTCATGAGCTGTCGATAACCCGTACAGCTGACGAACCCCATACAATAATAAAGCTGATTGTTGTTCAGGAACACTTGCTCCTGTTGTGCTCTGTTGAAAGTCGACTTGCACCTGAAGTTTCCTTCTTTTGAACTGTTGACTTGAATCTGATGGTGATGCGGTTGCACTTCTGGTCCTAAGTTTCCAAGATGCCATGGTGTAGTTTCAATTAGTCGTCTTGTGCAGCTCAGTCGGTTGAGGTTGGGACGGATATGGTGGTGTAACGATAACTGTCAAAATTGCACACTGTATGATGACGCGCGTTGGAGCCGTTCGCTGCCGTCTTACCATGAAAAGGTATTCCGAGATTGCAAATCGTTATCCCGACATGACCACGCTTGCAAGTGCATGCAACGCTGGACAGGGATCAAGCCCTGTGCAGATACCAATGTGTCGGCATTGCGGAGCAAGATGGCGTAGCAGTGGGGAAGGTCCGAAAGTGAATGACAAAGCCAATTACAACGTGGGCGTGCAACTGGCCTACATCGGAGGGGAATGGTAACACGAGAAGTAGGCTGGTATCATCCGTTGTAGCGTTGTGTTTTAGTGTTATGATAAGCGATTGCGTATATAGCCGTTGTAAGCACACCATCTGCACTTAAGAGCAACACCAATTCATTGAGCGACATCGGTCTGCATACATTCAACCCAAGGAACTCTACGACAATGGCAAAGAGAAAGCGACAGGGCGATCATTCCACTCGAGCTCCAAGAAATGGTATCAAGACACCTGGGAAAAAGCTAATTATCAATGCATTCGTCGAAATGTGTAAGTCAAATTCACGTGATCAGTTCACTGTCCTGCAACATGATGTCGGGGATAAGCTTAACGCCGTCTGATCACACTAAAAATTGATATGCAATAGGCAGTGGCCATCAGTCACCGGGGCTATGGAGACATCCTGACGATCACTCACATGAATTTAACAATGTCGAACACTGGGTTGAACTCGCGAAGCTTCTCGAGGCTGCTAAGATCCATGGCATCTTCGTAGCTGATGTACTTGGAGGCTACGATGTCTACAAGGGAAACTTAGATGCAGCAAAAATATCTGGCGCGCAATGGCCTGTGAACGAACCGTTGGCAGTTGTCTCTGCAATGGCTGCGGCAACGAAGAGCATTGGCTTTGGTGTAACCGTGTCGACTACATACGAACAGCCATACCACTTGGCTAGAAGATTGTCTACCGTCGATCATCTGTCGAAGGGGAGGTAAGAGAGTGTATTATATTGCACTGATCAGAAGCTGACCTAAATTCAGGCTTGGTTGGAACGTAAGTCGATCTTTCAGAGTTCGTTTATGTGGTACTTAATTTCCAAAGATTGTTACAAGCTACCTTGACAGCGCCGCCCAAAATATGGGCATGAAAGAGCAGCTACCGGTAAGGACTTAACAGCCCATATGGAACATGGCTAAGTGGGTATAGCACGATGAACGATATGCGCAGGCTGAGGAGTACGTCAAAGTAATGTACAAGCTTCTAGAGTCCTCTTGGAGAGACGATGCAGTCGTGTTAGACCGTAAGAAGGGCGTGTATACAATACCCGATCGAGTTCGAGAAATTAACCATAAGGGTAAATATTTCACAGTGCCTGGACCTCACATCTGCCAGCCCAGCCCACAACGGACACCCTTGATACTCCAGGCCGGGACTTCGAAGTCAGGGAAGCTATTCGCAGCCCAGAATGCCGAGGCAATATTTGTATCTGCACATGCACCAGCTGTGTGCGCAAAGAATATAGCCGAAATCCGGGAAGTAGCGTCATCGCAGTTTGGAAGGGACGGAAAGAATATCAAAGTCCTTGCCCTTGTTACACCTATCATCGGACGGACAGAAGAGGAGGCGCAGGCTAAATTGGCGGATTATCGGAAGTATGCTTCGCTTGAAGGTGCTTTGGCCTTGTTTTGTGGGTGGACTGGTATTGACCTGGCAAAGTACGGTGACGATGAAGAGCTTCGACAGGTGGAAAGCAATGCTGTACGATCAACCGTAGAGGGATACGCTCGATTTTCACCTGGGACCTCAAAGTGGACGAAGCACACAGTTGCTGAGCATGTGTCCATTGGAGGTAATGGCCCAATTTTTGTCGGAACGCCAACGCAGGTGGCTGACGGATTTCAAACATGGGTTGACGAAGCTGATGTCGACGGTTTTAATATTGTTAGTTCCATCCTGGATGATCATAATTAGTGGCTAACTGTGCCACTAGGCGTACGTATTGTTCCCGCAATCATTCAAGGATGTAATTGAGCTTTTATTACCAGAGCTAAAGTCGCGAGGCTTATTCTGGGATGACTATTCTGTTCCAGGTGGAACATACCGCGAGAACTTCTACTCGAAAAAAGGACAGACGGGACCGTTAGATGAGCATGTCGCGTCTACATATCGTTGGAAGGCTGGGATCGACGCCAAAGACCACGTTATTCCTGAGTAGATCTACTCTCATCTGGCTATCAAAAGCAAGAAGGCATACGATAAGCTGCATTCGTGATGGTATGGTTTTGTGTGTACATAGACAGTTAACTGCGACGTCATTGATGTGCCAATCAGAGCCGGTCATGTTGCGTACTCGAAAAGCAACTGTTCAACAAACCGATATTTGCACTGTGGATGCTTTCTGTTCCCAAAACAGGTGTCTCCCTAAGTATTACCCTATTAAACTCTAGCCTCAAAGTAGCGATAAGACTCTTGTCTCGATCCTCTACTGGGTTGACAGTGGCGTAAACTTGCTGCCGTGTCAGCATCCGTCACAACGTGTCGTCTTGATCAAAGCTTTGTTGCTGAGACGATATCCTGCCAAGCACACTCATCAGTACTCAAAATTCAGTGGAAAATAGGCCAGTCAAGCCAAAGTGTTGGCGATGTTACCCGTAGTTGAGCAGGGTCGTTTGAACCGGGCGCGCCACAATCTTCCCGTTATCGAAGACTTTGTTAGGTTCATGCACGTCTTGCACTTTGGAATGTTTTAAGAAAAGATAGTCGTTCTTGGCAAAAAATCCTTTTCGAACGATAGGCCTATACAACTGTTCGGGTGCTTGCAGCCCTTGTCAAGCATACTCGCTTAAGATGGTCTCATCAAAGGGCCGTATAACGACATGCAAGCCTTGCCCAGGTCGGCAGTTGAAGTGGGTCTACCCAATCACATTCTCGCAATACCTCGGACCATCTGCCTTCTGCATACAGACAGCAAACCTGTCACGGCTTATCATCGGATGGAGCATTACACCCTGAGGCAAGGTAGAGCTCATAAGATGGAATGGCCTGCAAGATTCAGTATGGTCACGGTTTGAGCTTTCAATTTTCTGAACATGTCCACCAAGCAACCCGAGCTGGAGGTTGAACACGCAGGAGATGCCCCAGCGAAACCTGTCTCGCGATTTACGCGATGGTACAGAAGTCCACTCTTCAATGTCATCGTCGTGGGATTGATATCTTTCACCCAGCCTGGAATCTGGAATGCGCTTAACAGTATGGAATAAATCACGCTCCGCAAGTTTCTCACACACACTAAACAAGAATACAGATGTCGGAGCTGGTGGCCAACAAGAGCCATATCTGGTGAATGGCGCCAATTCACTCACTTTTGGTATTATGGTTTTTGGCTGTTCCTTTTTCGCCATCCTCGCCAACAAATTCGGCCTCAAAAATGTCCTTATTCTCGGCACACTTGGGTATGCGCCTTACTCTGCAAGTCTTTACGTCAACAATCGTTATGGAACTGAATGGTTCGTCCTGTTCGGCGGTGCGACCTGTGGAATCGCTGCATCCGCATTGTGGGCGTCGGAAGGCGCCATTGCGTTAGGCTACGCCGACGTACACAATCGTGGGAAGTTTACTGGAATCTGGCTGGGTCTACGAGAGCTAGGTCAACTCATCGGATCCTCCATCCAACTTTCTCTCAACTATAAGGACGGACAGAGAGGTAAAGTTGGATACACGACTTACATCGTCCTAATTGCCCTCCAATGCCTTGGTCTTCCACTAGCCCTCTTGATTTCTCCGCCTCAAAAGGTTATCCACCGCGATGGCCGAAAAGTTCCTGACCCGACGAAAAACAAGGCAGTCATGAAGGAGGCCCGCAGATGGTGGGACCTTCTCCGTGACAGGCGATTCTTCCTTCTCATTCCTGTTATGATTGGCTTCAACTGGAACAGTACATATCAGGGCATCTATCTGACCAAGTACTTCTCAGTTCGCGCGAGGACTCTGGGAGCTTTGACATCCGGAATTGCAGCGTCAGCTGCAAACATTTTGTGGGGTTGGCTCTACGATACAAAGTTTTTAAGTCGTCCAACACTTGCCAAACTCACATGGGGCATCTTTGCGACGCTTATGTTGGCACTTTTCGGCTGGCAGGTGGCAAATGAGAAGCTCTACAGCGAAGCGGTTCCAAAAGTTACGCTCGACTGGAGCAGCCCTGGATTCGGGCGTGGGTTCGCGGTGAATGTGCTATTCCGGTATGCTGAATCAGTCTCAATCTACTTATCATCCACTAATCGTGTATCAGATTTATGAATGAGAGTCACTACATGTTTGTCTACTGGATCCTTGGCGCATTCTTCGATGATATCGAAACTCTGACTCTCGCTGTGGGTCTCCTGCGCTCCTTTGAATCCATCGGCTCCTGCCTTGCGTTCGGTATTGGAGCCGCGAAAATCAAGCCCATGATCAATCTCATTATTGCATTCGTAATGTTCTCTGTTACAGTTCCTTCGACATTTGCTGCGACATTCCTTGTCCCTGAACGACCAGTTGATGAACGCAAGGCATTGTCTGATGATGGGTCGAGCGAAACAGATGATGATAAAAAGGTAGATGCGGAAACTGAAGCTGCATTGAGGAGGGATATTTAACAGGAATCAAATGAGAAGATACTAGAAGATAGGATCAAGGAGAAATATTCACCAAGGCGTCGTCGTTCAACATGTAGAAGCTCTACCACTTGTTGATCAACGCAATCTTCACAGATATCGGCTCACTTTGTCATTAGATCTGCCGAGGATGAGTTGTACAATAGAACAATCAACACCTCTACATGTAATTTGATGGATTGGTCTTAGCTTCACAGCGATGTTGATTAGAATGTGTGGCAAGGAGCAGTGCATCCTCTCCTATCGGAGGACATACATGGATCTATCAATATGCCGCAGCACTTCTGCAGCCAAGATAATCTAAATAGTACTGGCCGCCGAACTCATGTCGCCAATAAAAACGCAAAGTATCTGCTGAAAGCTGTTCCAAATCCTAGGCAGCGATTTCTTTATTGAGCAATTCCGCGGCACCAAGGAAAGTAGTCGGACATTCAACGCGTGCCCTTCGCGCCTTAGTAGATGCACAGTCACAAATCATGCGTATTTCTTTCATTCGATTTAGATTCTCGAGTCGCCATTATTAAGATCTTGGGTAACTACGTTCGAGGGTGGGGGCCCAATGTTTTTCGACGTATCACTTACGAAGGTCTGTTGCGACTTTGCGATCCTCTCGAACTCAAGGGTCCTGGCACTAGGCTCCAGTATTGACTCGTTAATTTCAAGAAGCTTGGATATTATGGCAATACTAGAGAGTTGATACTTCAACACAAAGCTGAGGTAGCGGGACTCGCGCATGGCTAAGAGGTGCTGAATGCAAAAGATTGCCCATTTAGTCATGATCCAGGCCGCGCATGCCTCGAGCGCATGTGATATGCAAATGCTGGCTCATACAGCAGTGGGCTTCAAATCAGATTGTCGGGGATTTTTGATTATGAGAATAGTTGAACACTTTGGGAATGATGGTTGAGGTTGACAGATGCGAAAGAACGCTTGATCACTCTCGGCCTAGCTCGGCCCGACGTCATTGTGATCCGCTGTTGTGGTCTGACGACTTTCACAAGCTCCTAGTGAGCACGCGTTTCGCACCGTCAAAAACACGGTACATTCACTGCCAAGCGATGCTACTCACTTGGTAGCAATGGCATCTGCGAGCGACATTCTCACGTTGGTCAGCTCCCTAGCTCTGCGCTTCAGCGTCTGGATATTTCTAAGATGGGTATGTGCTGCCACTCACCATAGCCTGATGCAACCGACTGATGGATTGTGATATCAGATACCGACCACTGTTAGTACCACCAAATCCAGACGACTGGAAAGTCGCACATTCTGGCAGCAGTCATGCTAAGTCTAATACAATAGATTGTACCCGCCCTTGCGACAGCGCTCACGCTCATCTACATTCCGTCTTTCTTTACTAGCTTCCAGGACACAGCACAGTACAAGATAATATCGGATGAGCTCGATATTATTGTGAAGGAAACAGTTGCAAGCGGCGATGACTCTAGCGACGACATCCAACTCATCGACGGAGCTGAGGATGGCCCACTAGAAGAGCTGGACGTGCAGGAAACCATCCAATATGAAGAGCGCGAGCCCAAGATATTAAGGACACTGCTCACAGGACTTCCGAGTCCCTCTTCCGCGCTATGGAGCTGGATCACTTTTGGGATCAACATGGCATTGATAGCTATGGCACTGGACGTGGTGTATCGCGCACCGTTGTTCCATCAGTGCCATGACGCGTCCTTCGGACGCATCGGATATGTGTCTGATCACTATGCGAAAGTTCTTGTAAGAGAACCGTATGCGTTCGATGTGAAGGTGCTGTACAGGTCAATCGACGAACCGAATCGTTCTTGGATGCACAAGACACACTACGCGAGCCAACCAGATTCCTGGCTGACGAACGAAACCGACTTCACGACGGTGATGAGCCTCGATCACCTGCGATCCGATACACCGTATGAGTACATCATTGAAACGTCCAGTGGAAACAAGACAGGAATATTTACGACAGCACCACGACCCGGACGCATTTCGCTGCTCAAGGATAGCAAATACACATTTGTCCATTCGAGCTGCATCAAGCCTCGAGTGCCATACTCGCCCCTACAGCACCCTCTCGAGTTTCCGGGCATGAAGCATTTGGGCCGTTGGTTGCCTGAGCTAAAACCGTACTTCATGCTCTTCCTCGGCGACTTCATTTACGTCGACGTTCCCCACAGACAGGGTAAGGACGCCGAAACCTACCGACGCGAGTATCGACAAGTCTACTCGTCGCCTTCTTGGCCTGCGGTCAGCAATAATCTGCCTTGGATTCATGTAATCGATGACCATGAGATCCACAACGATTGGAACAGCAACATGACCGGCGTTGCAGTCCCTGCATACGACGCGTTCACGCATTATAATGCTGGAGCAAACCCTCCTCCTCACCGCAAAGGCCATACTTACTTCTCATTCACCCAAGGTCCAGCGGAATTCTTCCTCCTTGACACACGCCGGTACCGCAGTCCAGGAAACAGTGACCCAAATGATGAGTCGAAGACCATGCTTGGTGCTCAACAACTTTCAGATCTCCTTGACTGGATTCATAAAGCACCACCACACGGCGTTCATTGGAAATTCATTGTCACTGGCACTCCGTTCACCAAGAATTGGCACTTCGGCTACGAGGATACATGGGGTGGCCATCTCTACGAGCGTCGCAGAATCCTCGAAGCAGTCTGGGACCTCTCGTCAACTAATGATATTGGCGTTGTGATCCTCAGCGGCGACCGTCATGAATTCGCTGCCACTTCATTCCCACCGCCTCCTGGCTCGAAATGGCCTATTAGTGCAACGGTGCACGAGTTCAGCACGAGTCCATTGTCTATGTTCTACCTTCCTTTCCGCACATATAAGGAGATTGATGATGAAGATGTGTGCCTTAAGTACCTACCCGACGGGAACAGCAAATTTGGAGCTGTGGAAATCACGAGCCCGCCGCATGGGGAGCAGAGCTTACTTAATTACAGATTGTTTATTGATGGTAAGGAGGCTTGGACGCATGTAATCTCTACGCCGCCAGCAAAAGAAGGAAGCCATAGAGCGAAGGATGCTGTCTGGGGATAGGTCACTCGCGAGGCAATGGCTCTACCAGTCAAGAGTGACCGTATCTTCGTAGTCGGAGAGTGGCCTAAACAGGTAAAAATAGTTTCAAAGTACAGCATAGGCACGTCTGGATGCAGAACGAAAAATATTGGAATGTATCAGAAATATGCGGCATCGAATCCGACTTCGGGCGCGAGTCATAACTATCCAAGCAGAGGAATTGAATATCTAATAGTAGTATGCGGTTCTCAAGCCCACTTTCTCCTTGCCGACTCTTCTTCCTCTTTGGTCCACTGTCGCGGCAGAACTGCGAAGACCAAATATGAGGTGTGGGTTTTGAGCTCAGGCTCGGTGCGGTGTACTAGACGTCCCTCCTTGAACAACGTCCTGCTCTCTAGCTCCTTCTTCGTCCGCTCCAGCCTATCATGTTTACTCGGAGGCAGTCCTTCGATCTTGGTTTTCTTCTTGCCCTTTCCTACCCTCGCTGCCCCTTCATCTTCCATAACAACACCTTTTTCTCCTCTTTTCTGGGCTTCGGCCTTGCGCATAATCTCTTCCTGTTTCTCCTTTTGCAGACTGTGGAATACTGCTGCTCTTCCCTCAACATCTCGTAGCCGCTGAACGGCTTCTTGCACCGTGGCTGCGCTAGCATTGCCGCCTCGCACGCCTTCTTCCTGAAGGCCTACACGCTCGCGTCGCACTTCGAGCCGTTTTGCTGCAATCTCAACCATATCTATTTCCAACCAACCGAGAGTACGCATTGCAGAGACTGTCTTGGTGACTTGCTCGATACAGGGCGAGAATGTGCATATGCGGACCGCATTTTTAGGGTTTAGCGGGGAACGGAAGGGTGTCAAGGCTGTGGAGGATTCAGGTGCGACGGTGGTTGCTTCATCCGAGGGCGATGCGGGCTCAGATGCGACGGACCGCAGGATAGCGGAGGATGGCGGGGAGCGAGTGAGGTGCTTGAGGGCCTGCCAGGGCGCGGGGAGGTCGAGGAAGATTACATCGGCATCAGGCAGGTCGGCCCCTTCCAAGCAGAAGCCCTCGTTATAAACGTCACGGTGCGTTACTGTGACAAGCGGGTCCAGACCGTGCTCTTTGATCTCAGCCTGGAGTTGCTTTGCTCGAGGCTCATGGTACTCGAAGCTGTATACACCGCCGCGCCTCTTTCTGCGTCTCCTTCGCCTAGAGACACCAACCGCTTCCTCTTCGTCGAGGGATGATGAGTGGCTGGTTTGCTCTGTGCTAGGATATCCATTGAAAACAGCTCTTATCGCAGCATGCGTAAAGCTCCCACTGCCGGCACCTGCCTCGATGATGTGATCTCCTGGCCGTGCGCGGAGCCTCTGTAGAATGTAGCTGTAGTCGGGTGTATAGACGACTTGGGTGCGATGTGGTAGTGACAACGTCCATGTCTCTGGCGTAGGGGGTATGAGATGCGCAAATCCGCTGCTTGCCGTTTCGGCCTTGACGATGTCTTTCTTCACCTGGGGGAGTCCTGCAGCCGTTGGCGTCTCTCCGTCATCTTCCTTCGCATCCCGCTTGCGCTTCTTGGATTTGCCGCGTGATCCTGTGTCGACGACGGACGCTAGTATCTGCGTGCCCCAGGGCTGCGCAACGAGTGTGCTGTGCGGAAAGGAGCCGAAACGGGTATTTTCAACCTTGCCTTCTGCATAGTCGGAGTCGGCGTTAGGTGAGAGGACGGCAGGAATAAGGTGATCACGGCGCAATTGGAGGATCCCAAGGCTGTTTGCTGTGGCGTGTGTTCCTGGGTCGAGGAAAGGTGAGGGAGAAGGTGTCATCGAAGTAGTATCACTGGCAGGCGCCAGCGTCTTTGAAGTGTTGGGCAAGGAAGCGCGAGTGCCTGCGGCTCGAAAAACAGTATCGAAAAGTAAATTGGCGGGGAGCTTTCGAGATTGCAATTGGCGGGGAGCGCGCCAAGTCTCCGCTGAGGGACAGCGCCCGCAACACCAACAAACGTGACACGATCCCCTCAGCTTCATTCCCGCCACTGACTCATAGTAAGCACACTTTGACTCCACCCGGCCTTTCCTTGTTCGCTCTCTTCCAGTCACTCCTTCTCTGGTCTCTACACCTGCCAGCAACTTGATGGTATTTGGTCTCTGCTCTCTATCCCGCAGGATTCTCACTAGCAACTCTCCACTCGTGCACTCGAAAAGCAACTTCAACACACGGACATCTCAACTTTCCCTGGTGGCCAAAATGGCGACCCCAGCGCGCACTCAGCCGCCATGGAAAGAACCGCAGGCCTCAAGTCCAGCAAAATTGAAAGTCTGGAATTCATTGACCCGATCCAAGAACGACTTCGTCCCGATTGATCCAGAAGGAAAGGTGGTCAAGTGGTACAGCTGCGGTCCTACAGTCTACGACGATGCACATCTTGGGCATGCGCGGAACTACGTTACTATTGATATCCTACGAAGGGTCTTAGCAGGTTACTTTGGATACAAACTTCAATTTGTTCAAAACATCACCGACGTTGACGACAAGATTATTCTGCGAGGCCGACAACAACATCTGCTTGCCCAGTTCAAGGCAAAAAATCCAAACGTAACAGACGACGTCATCAATACCACCATCAAGGCGTTCGATGCTTATGTGAAAAAGAACCTTCCGTTGCTAAGCCCAGAGGTCAACATAGGAAGCTTTAACCAAGAATCGGCGGACAAGTACGCCAATGTAATCCAAGGCAAATCGTTAGACGGTGTTACCCCACCAGGTGACAAAGAAGCCAAGATCAAGATGCACCTTAGGACGGCGGGCACAGCAGTAACATCGCTGCTGGCGCCCTCAAAGTCCACACCTGAAGACATTGAAATTTTCTACGCTGGTGCAGAAGACGTTCTCTTACCGTATCTTGACGCATTGTATGGCTCTTCAATAGACGCTAGCGACCACACAGTCTTCACAAAGCTCACTCAAAAATACGAGGCGCGCTTCAACGAAGACATGCGAAGCTTGAACGTGCTAGATCCGGACGTAGTGACTCGAGTGACCGAATACGGCGACCAAATCGTCACCTTCGTTGACAAGATTGTCGACAACGGTTTCGCATACAAGACGTCCGACGGTTCAGTATATTTCGACATTGATAGCTTTGAGAAGGTACCCGGAAATCACTATGCTCGCCTCGAGCCCTGGAACCGGGGTGACAAGGGCCTGCAAGCAGATGGAGAAGGAGCATTATCCGTTCAAAAGACGTCCGAGAAGCGTAGTGATGCTGACTTTGCACTCTGGAAGTCGAGTAAGCCTGGAGAGCCTGCTTGGAAGTCGCCATGGGGACCTGGGCGTCCAGGCTGGCACATTGAATGCTCCGTTATGGCGAGCGATGTTTTAGGGAATCAAATGGACATCCACTCTGGCGGTATCGATTTGTGCTTCCCCCATCATGACAAGTAAGCTTTTTCTACGCAGTCTTATACTTCGTTAACATTATTCAGCGAATTAGCACAATCAGAAGCGCACTGGTCACATAATGAAGGTGGCCATCAGTGGGTGAACTACTTCCTACATATGGGCCATCTCTCGATATCGGGCAGCAAGATGTCAAAGAGTCTTAAAAACTTCACAACGATTCGGGAAGCACTAGCGCGTGGAGACTGGAATCAACGGAGTTTGCGCATCATTTTCCTGCTCGGTGGATGGCACGACGGCATTGAGATCACGGACGATATGCGCAAACAAGGCGCATCATGGGAAAGTTATGTAACCAACTTTTTCTATAAAGTCCGCGACCTCGAAGTGCATCCAAACAGCAACTCCACTGGTGCGGAAGACGAGAAAATCCAGAAGTCATTCGAGTCTGCCAAAGAGAAGCTCCACAATGCCCTCGCCGACTCCTTCGACACGCCATCCGCAATGCGTGCCATCTCTAGTCTGATTACGGACTACAACTCTGCAGACAAGGCAGGATTGTCAAATGCTGTGTCCTTTGATGTCGCTCGCTGGATCACCCGGATAGTCCGGATATTTGGTCTTGATGGTCCAGCCGATCCTTTTGATGGCGGCATCGCTTGGGATGGTATTGACATCCCCTCAGCAGCAAAGGAGTCAGTCTACGCTGTGTCGCGCGAACGTGATGAGGTACGACAACACGCCATTGCTGGTGATCTTTCAGACGCGGTTCTAGAGTCAATTCTTGCACAACATAAGCCCGCTCAAAAACAAGACGCAGCTGCGATCCAGTACGCAGAGGTGCTCTCTACCTTCCAAGAGAGTCTGCGAGGTCTTGCAGCTAAGAAAGCGCCAGCCAAAGACTACCTCGATCTCTGCGACCAGCTTCGCGACACACACCTCTGGGACCTGGGCATCTACCTAGAAGATCGTGAAAATGCCCCAGCTATGGTGCGTCCAGTCGATGCTGAACTACAGGCTGCTCGCGATCAAAAAGAAGCAATTGCCCGCCAAAAGGCCGACGCAAAACTCAAGCGCGAGCGAGAAGAGGCGGAGAAGAAAGCTAAATTAGCCGAGCAGGCCAAGATCAATCCAAAGGAAATGTTCAGGACCGAGGAATATAGTTCTTGGGATGAGGATGGATTGCCGACGAAAGATAGAGAGGGTGCTGATGTAGCGAAAGGCAGGATCAAGAAGCTACGTAAGGAGTGGGAGAAGCAAAAGAAGCTGTATGAGGAGCATCAGAGGGGTGCTGGAGCTTCATAAGATACTGAGAAATATAGCATTTCACCTTCTATCTGATGGCGCAATCGTCACAGAAGTGCAATCAGGGTTTATAAGGATTGGTATGGGAAGAGCTGAAGGCTCATTGTCCAACTTCAACCTACTTCGTTCTTGTATGTCGTGCATCACTCAATTCGTTTGATGTTCTTCAGACGCTTTTAAGATCTACATCTCTGCGTAATTCACATTTGAGTACAGAACCATACCCAGATGTTAGAGCTCGGGAACCTAGGGGTACAAGCCTTCTTTTTATCCTGTATTTTCGTCTACTCGCTTTCCAAATCAAGCAGGTCGGCAGTACAACCTAATTTTATGCATCTTGTTATTTCTTTCGTCATATTTCCTCTTTCCTGCTTTCTATTCCACAAGCAGGATCAATGGTATGAAAAGAGCTTCACTAAAGAGATTTTTTCGAAGAAGACTTCCCCTGAAAGTGTAGGGGGCGTGTAAATAGTACGCCATGGCTATGACAGGCGGCCTTAAAGCAGAACTGATTCTTTGATTGGTGGGGTTTATTCTCGCCTCGGCATCCTCTTTATCAAGGTCTTGCCCAATGCAAGCCAAGAACCACGTCTCAAACGTAATGCAGGTTGGCAGAAGTTCGCACTCACAGAACACAAACTTGCCTACGTCTCTCTAATACCCTTCCCATAGCGCCTTGAGTGATCACTTCGTGCCTGGAAAGGACCAAAGCTACGAGATATCTACGAAACCCTGAAGATGCGCCGTGCACGTATCGCAAAGCTTCTGCACCTGCGGGGTCCGGCCCAGAAATGCAACGAGGCCCAAGGTGTTGAAGAATATCAAAAGGATATTTCCGACAAAGCGCCACTGTTCGGTGGAGCTGAAGACCTTGGATCTGGGCAAGGGAACCAACCAGAAACGGAAGTACGCAACGATCGTGTGAAGATTGGGGCCTTACCAGTTGAAATTCTCCGAAATATATTCTCTCATCTGGACCTACGGACTCTACTCAGATGTCACTGTGTATGTAAGCATTGGGATGCCTGCATCCCCGGTGACTCGGCTCAGTTGCGAGAAGCTCTGTTTCTACCGTCAATAATAACAAAGCCTCTCCAAACGTCTCGGTATACCCTCGACTTTGTTATTCACTGCCACGAAACCAAGAAATCCAAAGGCTATATTGGCCATGTAGAGAGGATTGATTTCCTTGGTCTATCGACTAGCGATGACGAGGTCTTATTGAACCCCTTCATTAAAGATATCGGACAGTATTCGAGCGCCAAACTTCCTGACCTAAGTTATCGCTACCAGCTCCGTCGCTTCAAATTTATAGGGCTAAAGGATAAGAGCGGCAAATTGTGGCATCCGAGCGCTATAAAATGTGTAAGAGACACGTTTGTCACGAAACCACCACTCACCAACATGCATATCCGCTTCTTCTATAAGAACCGGGGTATGCGACTCGCACCATGGGAGGGTGAGAAGTACATTGCTTTACACAATAACACAGGCATCAAGTTTATGGACTTGTTTGATGTTTTTGAAGGACAGGTCGCTGGCTTATTGAAGCATGAGACGATTAGAAGGATCAAAATGCAACCAAAGCATGACACCTGCTCTGAGCTTCATCATCTTCGAAAACAGCTTTTATCGCAAGTCTCACCTTTATAGACTTTAAAGGGTCACCAAAGCGAGGTAAGCCAAACTCAAGGTCTTTTGGTTCAACAATCGCCGCCAAAGTACAACTTCAGCTGCTCCAGTGGCAGTGTGCCGTGCGTATTTAGCGTTCCAGCCTTGAACCTAAATCTCCAGCATGACGAAATCCAGCCACCTCCACCGCTGCACCAAAGCGAAGTATTAGAGTTTTAGTGACATGGAATGCATCTACAAAGAGAAAGAACCCTAAAATAGGGCGTAGAGAATACAGAGATTATCATAGCACAGGATACATCCATGATATGGAGCCTCAAGCGTAAAGACGGTTGCGTGTATTTGTAGATATGATTCATGAAACAAAGTACCATTAACATGAACCCGCATCAGAGGAAGATCTGCGGTAATGTGCAAGCATAGTGATCTGACAAAATAAAAGTATTGGGGGTTTTGACGTGCCTACCACGATGCGCTGTCATTTATTGTAGCTAGCTTTTTCGTTCAGCGTCAACAGCAAACAGAGAATGTTTACAGTTCTTCTAGTTTAAGATGCCAAATTTAAATCGATATCGGTTTAAGGTACCCCAGCATTCTTCCCCACCTTGCATCCTACCATGCAGAACTCGAACGTGACGAAAACTCAAAGTTCCATGTTCGACGGAACCTGGGCAGCAATTGTTGGAGCCTTCGTTCTAGACTTTGCAGGTAAGATCTCAGGCTCTAGAGCCGCAATCCTAGAATGCCTTAACACCTTTCCTGTTACATCGACAGCTTCAGCAATGACTCGAGAGATCTTTCTCTTTGGCAAATGAAGTGTAGTCTCGAAACTCGTTCGTTCTGCCTGGCCTAGATAAGTACGAATATCGTACTTGCCAGCCAGAGCGTAAAAGCGCCAGTACTTAGTCTCTGTATCACCATTCCAAGAAACATAGATCGTGGTTCCATGGCTGTTTACGTGAGAGACTATTGCTGGCTCTTCACTGGGTATCCCGGTCCAATTGTATCTGAAGCCTCGATAGTTTTCAACACCGAGCCCCAGGAAATCTGAATCGAAGTAGGTATGGAAGAGAACAGTGCCTTGAGAGTCATATTCTGTCAAAGCACCGGATGAACCCCAGTTAACAAGAACGTTTCCGTTAGGTAGAAGCTGGGTGGAGCCCTGGGACTTGGAGCGGAGGTTGTCAGGCGGATAAAAACCCTGAATTAGCTCAGCAGTCCAAGCAGAAGTATTCAGCTTGATGATTTTGCCGCTGCTGGTAGCTGCGGTATGAACCTCATTACCTCGTCCATCTTCGGTCCCATGAGCCGAGTTATCGTAAAGTGATATTATTTCGATGTCTGTACCATCTTCTTCGGTCTTGAGCTCAGGATGGAAGCGTGCATGGTGTTGAAAACAGAAGGTAACATTCTCGCCTAGAGTAAAAGACGAGTTTTTGCCGTCCAGGCGCCAGATAATGGAGCCATCGGTGCCATTGACCTTGTGAACGGAGCAGGCATCGCGAGCAGAGATGATATAATCCCCGTTCGAATCCTTGTCGACACTGTTGATGTGGAAGTAATCCCATGCGTCGGAGGAGTTGTAGCCTGAACCTGCCTGCCCAGGGTTAATGGGAAGAATGGCCTCTTAATGAATTTAGCAAGACCGAAGTGGATGTATATATAAGACATTGAACATACCGTCAGGATTGACATGATCAAGACTAGCCCATTCAAAAAGGAGCTCGCCAGAGGTGATATTTAGTTCTGGAATTGTTAACTCTAGTGGCGTCTTCTTTTCAATATTTGATTCACCTTGAAAAATCGCATTGACGATCCATTGCTGCTCTTCACTTGCACCCCAAGGTGTCAGATCGCGCGGTACCGGCTGGTATACTTGAATAACAGCCGTATCATCGCTCACGATATGGAACTCATGCTTATCGGTAAGCTTGTGATTTCCAGCCCTTAGCTCGCGAATTGTCTCGTAATTTTGGTCCAAGATTGTAGTATGGCCGTGCCCATGTCCATATCCAGGATTGTGATCACCCTCGAAACTGAAGAGGACATCCTTGCCATTCCACCTACCGGCCTGAAAATTGGTAGACCAAATGGAGTATATACCATACCCAGACCAGACCAAATCGCCGTCGTCACGAAAGATATAAGGTCCAGCTTGACGAGGACCATGTTGTTCGGTTGCTTGTGTCATGATATCCAGCAAATGGAGCGATGAAGAGGTACCCTTTCTCAACCTTATTTCCAGATGGGATGGTGATATTTAAGCGTGGAGGAGCTAAGTCTGGTCGAGTTTTGAATTGCCAATCAGCTGTAACAAGCTGTGCAAGAATTGTAGCTACCGTGGCGTACTTCATGGTGGACGATGGTAGTGCTTCCACAGTTAGTGCAACGCCAGGTCATATTGATGAAGGAAGGGTACATTGACCTTGTCTAGGGCTTGGTACTTTGAATAAGACTGTCTTGGTGAAATCAAAAATGATAGCACACTTTCAGAGTTGAGAAGCTGCGTTAGCGATGATGACAATTGCGGGGTTACCATGCTTTATTCCACGCAATAGACATCTCTACTCGTCAACTTCCATGGCAATGGCGTGCTGGTACTTTTTTTATGACTAACAACCACATTTTTGCCATGGAAGCAGCGATTGGCTTATAGCGTTATCGGGGCGTCCTCATAACGATTGAGGTGGGGCAGCGACGTTCCTGGCGCGATAATGGGACTGGGGGGTTAACTTACTCCACACCATAGCTAGGAAACGACACCTGCGTTTCGGAGCAATCAACGAAGCAAATCTGAGCATCATCCAATCTTTGGAATCATCAAATCCATTTCATTGACGCTGAAAGCACATTCAGAAGGTGAAATCGCACTAGAGGTGACCTAATCCCTGCAGGCCCAGTCAAACTTTTTCAGGTACCAGCGTGAATATCAAATATGAAAGTTAAGATGGTTGCTGATTTTCTTTTAGCACATAGTCGGGGTCATCCAAAATCTCAATGGCAACAGATCGTGAAGGGGGATACAACCACGTCCTAGAGCCTGGAGAAGATACACCGCTCCTCAAGGCGCCAGATGAAGAGAACTGGACTCCACCTCGCGCATTTCTGTGGATAGAGCTTGCTATCTTCATAAATGTCTTTTTGTATGGTTTTGATGGCACGATTACAGCGGCTACATACGCGGTCATCAGCTCCGAGTTTGACGCTGCGAATACAGCCAGCTGGCTCACTACTTCATACCTTGTTACTAGCACAGCTTTCCAACCACTCTACGGTCGATTCTCAGACATTTTCGGGAGGCGAATCTGTTTCTTTGTATCAACCACCACATTTGCGGCGGGTTGTTTAGGATGTGGGCTCGCGCCAAACATTGTTCTAGTGAATGTTATGAGGGCATTGACTGGTTTTGGTGGTGGAGGATTGATGACAATGGGTAAACATAACGTTCAACACGATTAGTAACACAATTCGCTAACTTGCCAATTCAGCAACAATCGTAAACTCTGATATGATTCCCTTTCGGAAACGTGGAATGTATCAGGCTCTTCAGAATGGCATGTTTGGCTTTGGTGCAATATGCGGTGCTTCATTTGGAGGGTCTATTGCTGACTCTATCGGGTGGTACGTTCAAGAAATCGCTGGTGGGAGGTACCGCGACTAACAAGTTCCAGGCGATGGTGTTTCTTACTCCAAGTGCCGACATCTGTGGTTGCTTTGTTCCTTGGATGGCTGGTCGTGAGGAATCCTAGCGAAATGCATCCCACATGGAAGGAGATCAAGGCCAAGGTTGATTTTACTGGTGCCTTCCTTCTCGTTACAGCTATCTCAATCCAACTTGTCGGTTTGAGTCTGGGAGGAAATGAACTTCCTTGGAGTAACGGTTGGGTAGTAGGGTCACTTATCGGCAGTTTCGTATTATTGGCGCTCTTTTTCTGGGTCGAGGCTCGAACAACAGCAATTCCCGTAATACCACTTCGCCAACTCCGCGGTCGGAATCCGATCTCAATTCAGGTCACGAATACATGTGCGGGCACAGCAGCATATGCATACCTGTTCATGCTACCACTTTTTTTTCAGGTGGTTTTGATGGATTCGGCGACGAAAGCCGGAGCCCGTCTCGCTATCCCCTCACTTGCTACCCCAATAGGAGGCCTGATCGCTGGCGTTGTCATGTCCAAATGGGGCAAGCTACTCACACTAGTCAAGATTGGTGCAGTACTCATGACTATAGGAAATGGACTAGTCACTTCGTTATCTTTCTATGATAGTACCTGGAAGTATATGGTCTTCATATTCCCAGCAAACTTGGGACACGGCATCATTTATCCGGCAACATTATTCACCACTCTGGCTTCTTTTGACCATTCTGGTATGTTCTCTCGCTAAGGGATTGAAGCATTGCTGAATGTTCATAGATCACGCGGTCTCTGCGTCAACCGTTTATCTCATTCGTTCACTGGGCAGCGTATGGGGTGTTGCAATAACAGCATCCATCGTTCAGAACACGCTCAACTGGAGATTGCCTGACGCTCTCACCGGCGTTCCGAATCAAGAACAGGTAAATAATCATGTTTGCACACGTTTCAATTGATATATCATTGATCGACGGCCTAGATAATTGATGACATTCGGCACTCGGTGACAGCACTGCGCAGCCTACCTCCTGACATTCAGCTAACAGCCCGTCTGGTAAGTAGATTCAAAGGTACGAGCTTTTTATTGGAGGCATTTTGCTGATAGTGTACACCCAACCTAGGTATACTATGATGGTATTCGGTACGCTTTTGCAGCATCCACGGTTATCGCAGCCATCGCCATTGTCGCGAGTCTGTTTGCGTATAACGCCGGCTTTCGCAACACGCATTAGCCCTAACATACTCGGGAAACGAAAGATAATCACATTGCTGAAATTTGGTATCTGTGTAGCACCCACTTAGGCGCAGGCATAGCACCTGTACCTGGAAGTACTTGAGAGATTTAAACATTGGTATCGATGTTCAGTTAAAAAAAATCTGCCTATGACGGGATCAGAGCAGGTTAATGTTAACTTCTCTCGCCATAGCACTTTAACACTCCCATCCGTGTGGCCTTTTTTATTCCCTTCAACCAAAAGAGAGTGCAGCCTGAATCTTCTGATACATAACCTACCTCCAACAGCACTTGATTTTCGAGGCTATCATTGATACATTTTGTCGTATAATTTACTCACTGTGACGTTTTTGCCGGCTGAGTTTGTTAGTTGTCTCGACAATAGAGGTTAAAACCCATCCAAGTGACATTTTTGATGAAAACCTGCGACTTTGGACCCGTAAATTAAAAAACCGACTATCGATCAATGGTGATTGATTTGGTGTCCGATCAGCACCTCCATCCAGGGTGCCGGGTCTACGGCACGAGGTGGAAATTAGAAGGTAAACTGTTGATTCCTACCTGGGGCTAGGCATTTCAATTATGAGACTACTGGCCAAATAAAACTTAGATGAACCTTTTACGATGCAAGAAGTATACTCATCATTGTTGTAGGCGGTGTCAAGATATACGAAGGGCGGTTGCTTGACCTGTAAAGCGATTATACCGACTAGAAGTCTTAGCCCAACGCGACCCCACGTGACTTTAAATTCACCCTCGCTTCTGCTATGACGGGTGGATGCATATGGTCACGGTATTTAATTATTGTATTCCCCACGCATCCCGGTGAGACTCTGTGGCGGGGTAGGCGCCAACTGACAATGCAATTGGACCTCGTGAAGCACCCCGCAAACAAGGGCGAGCAGGTCTCGCGAATGCATGTCATGTTCTCAGCACGTCATTCGCCCGACGTGATCGCTCAACAATATAAGGATTAGTACAGGAGAGTGCAACGGTCACTTGCACGCGTACGAAACAGGAGTACAGGGCGCCGCGTGACGCTCTGTGACGCCGCGGATAACGGCTTGTTTTGGCATGTTGCTCAACCCTTGGACGCTGATGGCGACTCAACAAGAGAATGGTGTAAACTTGACGCATTGAGCGAGAGATGCATGGTTAAGACGGGACAGGCAAGACGAGGGCCTCAAGGTTGTCAAAGCTGCAATCGTGACGTCCGGTACAGACGATTTGTATATCCAAGATTGCTCCATTCCAGCTACAGTAATAAAGTGGGAAAAGTACGGTGAACAACCTGGTGCTCGAGACAGGGTTCTTTTGCCTCGTCAACGGCAATGACCCTTGCCAGACCCTCTTCGTCATGACGCACGGGAGTTGCGGCGAGTCTACACCGTTTCTAACCACAGGGGTCGAAGCAAATCTCTGTCGAGCGGCTTACCAGCTGTGAAAGCCTCGGAGCAGGACAACCATGGTACAAGCACGGCGCCAAAGCAGCAACGGCCCCTAGCGATTCTGCAAGTGGAGGAAACCCAAGGGTGAAACAGCCGGGGGTTTTGTAGCAATAGGGTTCGGCAGAGCAAGCGAGATTGTGAGTACATCCAACAAGACGGAACACGACGAGGCTGCGGCAGGTTTATCGCGATGCGGGAAACAACAGTGGGGCGACGTGCAGGTCACGAAGGAGGGGAAACGTCGGCCCGCATGTCCTCACCTAGCGCCGTGATAAGCTTGACCTCCGCGCTCACTACCGTAAAACCTTGATTCCCATCTCCTTTTATTATGCCAAAGTCCCCAACTTCGACTCGCTTCTAATTGTAATATCTCCACCATGCCTCCCGACCCCAAGGACGCGCCGTTTCCTACAAAGCAACTCATCATAATTGGTATGTCGAATGGGCCGGTGATGTCATTGTGATTGGACCATTACTGACCGCCGGACAGGAATATGCCGATTCTCCGAGCCACTCGCCTTCAACTCCATCCTCGCCTACTCGTTTTACATGGTCCAGGACTTGGGCATTCCTAAACGAGATGCCTCTTTCTATGCTGGACTACTGGTTTCCGCATATGCCATTGCAGAGGCAATTACTGCCCCCATCTGGGGTATGATCTCGGACGTCTATGGCCGAAAACCCGTTGCGCTCATTGGCCTGGCTGGTGTTGCCATGTCGAGTATTCTCTTTGGATTGGCCCCGACGTACTGGATCGCGCTGCTTGCACGCTTCATTGGCGGTGCACTCAATGGAAATGTTGCAATCATGCAAACTATGGTGGCGGAAATGGTCAAGAACCCGGCCCATGAACGTACGTGAAACGCGTAGAAACCACAGTCGGAAGGTCATCACTAACAGAAACAGCGCGAGCGTACGCAACACAGCCCTTTGTATGGACGCTAGGCGCCGTCCTTGGCTCAGCCCTGGGCGGCTATCTCGCTCAACCTTCGAATTTCTACCCGCATCTTTTCCCAAAAGACGGCATTTTTGGACGCTATCCGTATTTTTTGCCTAACTTAGTAGCAGCCATCGGGATAGTACTGGCCATTATCCAAGGCATGCTTTTCCTTGAGGAGACCCTCGTCAGGGAAGACAAGGAGGACGAGAACGGCACTGCAGACCATCACGATTACCACGATCACCTCGATACAATTAATGAGTCTAATGAGAGAAGCCGCCTGCTCCCACCAACGTCGCACCACCGAGATCGTGAGGTTCGTGGCTCTATGGCTGGGTCTCTGCGACATCGCGGATCCATCGCTAGCTTTACTCGAGAGCGACTGGCTTCGATATCTGTGGCAGGCAGCATGCGACAGATCCGTAAGCGAGCATCTTTCTTGGAAGAAGGCATGCCGGTGCCGTTTGATCAACGTTTCGACATTCGTCGCTCATCATTTGGAACTATGCACTCCATCAGGATCCAGCAAGATGTCCTACCTTACCGCGGTCAGCCGGGCCCAAAACCCCGCAGTACATTCAACAGGACCGTGCTTATGGTCATTCTTGCAATGGCCTTCTTCTCGTTTCACCAAATGGCCTTCATCTCCATCCTTCCGGTGTACATTCTTGACTTGCCGAAATCGTCAGGTCTGGACTTCAAAGGTGGCCTTGGCATGACTCTGCATGATGTTGGCACTTTTCTTATCATCAATGGCTTCATCACGCTCTTCATCCAGGGGTTCGTCTTCCCCATCTTTGTGCAGTGGGTTGGCGTCTGGAAGTCCTTCATCTGGATGATCATTCTGTATCCCACAACATACATCATTGTCCCGTTCGTTAGCGCTTTACCGCACGAGCTTGAAACTCCTGGCATTTACGTATCGCTGGTGTTGCAGGCATTCTACAGTATCATTGTGTTCCCATGCGCTCTCATTCTGATGAAGAACGCTGTGCCTTCACCACTTGTGCTTGGCCGCGTCAACGGCGTCGCAATGTCGGCGTGTTGTCTGGCAAGAACAATTTCGTCGCCACTTATTGGACTTGTTTATTCGCTTGGAGGATCTGCGGCAGCCTGGTTCGGTCTCGGGCTCATAGCTGTGTTCGGCATCATTCAGTTGATCTGGGTCCCGAACGAGCACGTTGGCGCAGTCCAAATCGACAATGGACTCAAAAAGGTCATTCATCACGACTTGGATGAGGATGCGGTGGATGACATATCAATTATTGAGTCTGTCCGATAACAGCGCTCATGCATTTGGCGTACCCATGATTTGATGCATACGGTTTTCGCTTATATTAGCGAATAATTTGCTTGGACCGGCCATCTTTTCCAGAATTTTTGACAGCTGCATAGTCAAACGGCGTTAGGGTTATTTTAGTAAAGCCCTGATCTTGAGATTCGGGTTTCTCGCCGGTACGTTACCATATTAGTATACCCTGCATTGCGAGCTCAAAAGCTGCTTCTTATTCTACCGCCAAGTCACTCTTCGCATAAGTCGGTTTGTCTGTGGTTGGTTGAGCGGTGACTTCCAGTTAGTCATAGACATCTGCAGAACTCGATTTACACGCGAGACGCTCTCCACAGACAATCCAAAGCTCACGCTTTCCCTAATATAATCTTCGCCCCAACATGCGCAATGATCGCCCCGTGCCGGCTGTATTCTTGCATTTGTCCTCGAATTTGTCACGAATGTGCTCATAGTAAAGGGATGTGTTCTTTTAGTTATATAGTCCTGTTTTAAAGGAGTTCGGTTCAGCAAAGCAAATCGCAGCAGAATAACATAAGTGGACAATGCAGCCACTCTTCAATCTCAAATGTTTCTAAAGCAAAGCCCTACTCGAAGATTATTATTTTCATTACCAAGCTAAGAACTGATACGAACAAAAGTGGTATGGGCGGCCATGTCGAAGAGGGGTATGTTTGTTTGGGCACATTTGGCTTGACAGAAGTCTAAGCATAATATCGTATATGAAATGCCGAGATGGTCGAGCAAGGCTGTCACAAAGCAAGATTGGTAATATAATTACTTTTGGTCAATGAACCGGTCGGAACAGAACGAGTCCACCTCCATGGCTCAAAAGAGACTCAAGACAATCTGAAGTCGTCCTCCTTACTAAGAAACTAAATCGACTATCTCAGCTCCGTGAATACAAGCCATTCCTCAGTGAGTGTCGGCCTTGCCAGAAGAGGTTGAACACATCAGGGTCGACATACCGAGAACGTGGTTTGGAACAATGAAACGCGGAACGTACGAAGTCCGCCGGGGAAACAACGGACCGGACATGGCGTCCGCCTTGGCAGGGACCTCCGCATTCTCCGAGCAACCTGGCTTCCCACCCCGGCGACGTTCAGATCTGCATTGCGCCTTCACAGTCCCGCAGCGCAAGATTGGAAAAGGCATGCATGCTTCTCTAGCATACGCCACTCACTATGAAGCCTGATACGGCAGCACGAAAATGGATCACTGGGGCGACCCTTGGGCAGACAACCATGGCGACGACCAAAAGAGTCCATCTAAAAACGAGGTGACGACACCACCACCACTCACGAATCCCTCGGCACCAGTACTTCTGAATGGCTTCCTGGACGACGCCGGATGGGGCAATGAGGATGACGGATTCGGTGAATGGGCGACGCCATCCGGGACCGATGACGCGACACAAGTGACAGCGGCAGGCGCAGCGTCCTCACATACTATCGAGAGCTATGACGCCACAACGGACGATGTGCGCTGGGACACGGCCCAAATGAGCAAGGACGCCATGTCAATTGGAGGAAACGAATGGTCTGGAACCGCCCAGGGTGTCACAGAAGACGTAGACAATGTTCTCTCGGAGACGTCGGACTCATCGGCCACAATCCAGCTCGAAGATGCCCCATCCCCCGACGCTCCAGGCCATTTACGCCCAGACGACGATTCTTCTGCGCGTGCCTCAACGTCTCCGTCGGAAACGAGCCACAACGAAGCCCTGGTCGAATCACCTAGAACTTCGATTGAGGAAGATCGCACCACTGGGAGGCCATCTGGAGTGGAGCAAGCCTCTAAGGAAGGCCACACAGAGGACCAGCGACCTGCCCAGCCTGCTAGTCGGGACAGCGGAGACACAAATGATGAGGATGGCCATGGGCATATCTCAGAAGATGGCTCAGCCACAACGGAACACTCTGGTCTAGGAGAGACTGTGCCTACTACTCCCAATTGCTTGGTTGAAAAGGTGGAAACAGACGAGGCTGCCCACAGTGACTTGGTAAAGGCTCCTCAAGCCACGACTACTCGTAATCCTGGGACGGACGTTACGTTCGTTTTCAATGCTACCTTACTAGACGAGCTGTTCCCAGCTACACCAGAATTTGAAGAGGTGGATGAGGCAGCAGATGATCCTATATATTCGACATCGGCACGTAAAGCCTGGTACAGGCTGACTCGCAAACAAACGTTGCGAGAATACAACAGCGGCGCAGGAGGGGACAACCACATCCGTGTGACGTGGGCGAATTCACACATCAGGTCAGAAGTCAATAAGGTTGTAGGGAGATGGGCTCGCGAGGATCGCATCTCTGGAACTGGTCCAGGCGCAAGAGCGTCCTTCTACTGGGACACGCCGGCTTCAGTGGACCTAGGGGCGACAAGTAAACACTCACGAACGCAATCATCTATCCCTACACTGCGCACATCAGCGCCAGTCAGACAGAGTCTTCCTCCGTTGTCCACGAAGACGCCTGCAGCGTTTGTTTGGAGTTCCCCATCTGCGTCTCTCGATCCATGGAAGCATGATAATCCCACGATTGCAGCAGCATCTTCTCCCATGGCTTTTCAGCACATTGCTGTAGAGGTGCAAGACAAGGAAGGTGGATTTACAGCACCCAAGTCAGAAGGAGCAACACGGAAGCAATTACTGACGCCTGTCGATGAAACACTGGTTGCAGCAAAACCAAATCCGCTTCCCGCCTCCAAAACGTGTTTAACAACACCAGACCCGTTGGATCGTCTCGGTCATCTCGACACCGGCAAGTCCTCACAAACAGAGCACGCGACGGAGTCGATTGATGATGACGACGATTGGGGTGAAATGGTATCGAGCCCAACCATCTCCACGCCGACTGCAACAGATTCAACATCGCTCCCAACAACGCGAGACAATACGCTATCGACACCAGCATCAACGCCTCACTCGGTCAAAGCTTCGCCAGCCCAAGATCAATCACCCGAATCAATGCATGCCTCGCCCATAGTCCGCCTCAAGAGTACGATCTCACCGACTTCCGCACTTTTTGGCGCAAAGAGTTTTGTACCCCTTAGTATTGAACAAGTTCCCATTGGCCCTGGCCTTTTGAAGCCATCAAAAAGGCCCGTCGCTTCTTTCCCTGAAGCAAGCAAGAAGGAGCCACTATCATCGTCAACCCCAAGAAGGACCGCTTCCGATACAGCACGAGAGGAAGCCTTGTATGTTGATGAGCCCTGGAATGCGTCTACGCAACAGGAAGCGCTTCCCGGATCCTTGATCAACGACACCACGGGGGATGACAGAGTTTCCGGGTCCTTGTCCGGTGGGCCACAGTTGGAATCTACCAGACCCGCTACCCCACCCTTGCCAGTTGTCGCATCAACTGAACTCGGCATAGATGCCTGGGCAGATGCAGACTTTTCCTTCTTCGAATCTGTTCACACTTCCACAGCGCCGGTTGTATCACAGTCCAAACACGGCGAGTCAGGTTCATCCTCCATTCTTGAAACACCACAAAGGCCTACTGATACCTCTTCTTCACGAAAGGCATTCACACGTTCGCCGCCACGATCGTTGACACCGCCGCCTCCGCAGCCGCTTACCAGCGCAACGAATTCTGCTCAAAGGCGAAAGTCCGAGGAGGATCAAATCATTCAAGACATACTGAGGGGACTGCCAGACCTAAGCTACATGCTGAGATGACCAAACTATTCTCACCGTAGGCTGCTGTCTTTTTATTACGCACAGTTTTCATTTTGTTGGGCGTTTTGTGGCGTTTGGTCATCTCATGGGTCACTTTTGTAAATGGACGCATATTCATTCATAGAAACGCATGATAAGGCTATCCATCTGTACATACATTACTAGTTCTCAATTTTGGACAAAAGACACTTTTCACTCACCCTTGTACATTTTGAACAATTCTAGTTAAGTCACATTCTCGGCGCTGCAAATCGAGGCCTCATCCCTCATTTTAGGCCATGCAGTGCATCCACATAGAACCTATTGTGCTTCCATGTATTTATCTCGCTGATCTTACCAACTTCTCGCCAATACACGCACATGATCTAGCGTTCGACTTTCTTCAATTCATCCCTACATCCGTGGCTCCACATTCTCAATCACGTTTCCTAACAACCATACCACTCCTCCAGACATAGCCAAAGCACATTCACGATATCATCACACCGCAATTCAGTTGTAAAACTTTTTGCGAGTCGTGAGGAGCTCTGTCATACATTTTAAAGAGCCAGATCTCCATGGCCTCTCTTGCGCCCAGATTTCGAAGCACCGTCTGTCGATGAAAGTGTGACACAGGACTGAAGATATCATGCAATGGTGAATCATGTATTTATGTGTTTTCATTTCAGTCCGTGTGCCAGGAGATCTACGCTATATGGTATGTGAAATCAGATACCAGCCCATATGCCGTGTCGAAGAAGATTCGTTAGCTATTTCCTGATGCCCATTGTGCACGTATCCCAGTATATATTCCATTGATCCTTTAGACCTTTCGCCCATCCATGTAATCCATTCTTCAATATCTCCGGGATATTACGAGTGCCACTTCAACATCTTCCCCATTTACAAAAAGTATATCCATTCTTGTGAATTTACAACCACGGGACGGTGCTTGAGAATGGAATAGAGAAGTATCGAAGGCTTTGAACAAAAAAGCAACAAAAAAAGCAAAGGCAATAGGGGGAATCATGCTTGCTGAAACACCAAAAGCCAAAAAAGGAGAAATAAATAAAAGAGGAATACTCCGGACTCTCCTCGCTATGCATGCTGGTCGTAGCGTAATGCGCGCAATGTGACGACGTTAGACCGACAGGCTATACCAAGATAACGAATAACTGCAACTGCAACAACAACGACAACCGAAGCGCTACTACGTCCTGATCGGATTAATGTGTTCCATTTCGCTTCTTTGGCGCAGATACTGCCCGGCAAGGAAATCGCCTCCGCGCATACTCTGCTCCATCCAGTGCTGCGCAACGCACATCGTCATCGGATCGCTACGTGCAGGATCCTGAGACGCTTTTCTCTCGCGGTTGAGGAGCTCAGTCTTGAAGACCTCACTAGGCTTGGTGAGCGGCAGCACAGTACGGTGCACGAGCTCAGGTGAGGTAAGATAGAAAATAGCCAATTCACGCTCGGCGACAGAATCGCCCTCTTTGGCGGTAATGAGTAACATGCGGGCAGCATCTTCCATAGTGTAGCGGGATATGGGCTCCTCGATCTGTGGCGACAAGGTTGACGCAATGCCAGCCTTCTCACTGGTGGCGCCATTGCTTTGCTTGACAACAGCATCACGCTTTGAGCTCTGCGTAATGACTTCATCGACGAGCTCGACCATAATGCGACAGACGTCTTGCTTGAGACCTAACGCGGCAAGGCCAACATCCCAAAATGCCTTACCCCGAGCAGTTTTGTCAAGCATCTGCGCAGGCACGAACGAAGCAATGTATTGCAGATCCCTGAACAGCGTCTTTGGTCGAATATTTGCATCTCGGAAGAGACCTTGGATGACTTCAACAATCATGTCTGTGCTCGGCGGACCAACAGGAGATCGAGCACCACTACGATTAGGAAGTGGCGACGCATTGCCCGCCCTTTCCACGTTCATGCTGTGAGAGCGACGCTCTTCACAGTTGGCAATCGCCTCTTCCAGATTGTGCGCGCGGGAAGTGTGAGTGGCTGGCTCACGCGAACTGAGTTCAGGCATCGCCCCGAGAGTGGGCGACTGAGGGACTGGAGGGAGTGTTTCGCGACGATTGTTGTACGAGCGTCCAGACCGAGAGGAGAGAGAGGCGATGATGAGGAGCTCAAGCTCATATAGAGCATGCAGCTTCGAAAAGGGGTTGGGGTGTGTCTCGAACTTATTGAGAAGACGTCGAAAAGCAACATTGTAAGGGAACTCCAGAAGCCCGGCCTTCTTTGCAGTGGAAATGCCGGCCGATCGCGAAGTGGCATCGCTAGAGGTAGAGGAGTGTTCGCCAGCCGAGTGATGGACGTCTGAAGCTGCAACATGCTGATAGGTCGCAACAGGCGGCGCAGCTTGACTTCGTTCAGTACGACCGAGCGCCTCCAAGGGCACGTTTCGGTGATCAGGAATCGTTTGTTTTCGTACATTCCTCATGCTCTTCTTTTTAGCCAGCTGCTTCTTACGCGCACGCTCCTCCTCATCTCTACGCTGGAAGCAGTCATCAAGCAGGTCACCGCTGAACCATGTGTCTGTCTCACTTCCTGTCGCAAAGACCATCGTACCGAGATCGCTCAACAACAAGCCAGTCAAGGTCTGCTTCAGGTCAAGCATAAAGCGACGCTTGTCCTCATTAACGCTTGCAGACTGCTTCAGCATGACCGTCCCCCTAGATGACGATGCTGTACGTGGGCGGATGCTAGTGGCACTAGTTGGAGACTGAGCCTGAGTTTGGAAAGGAGACCAGAAGGTAGCCACTGAATCGATCGTTAAGACTGGTGATGATCCTCCAAAGTAGTCATGTGACTCGATCGGGCTCCTTCCCCAGGGACTCTGGTCAAAGCTGTTTGAACCGTTGCGATTCGCAGCTGAACGTAAACTGCTGTGGCTAGGCCGCTGACCAAAGTCATGGCTGCGTGACCCTGGTTGACCATGTGTTTCGTACTCTTCATCCCCTGCAATGGACAACGTGCCGACACCTGTGAGGAAGAGGTCGCCTTTTTGTCGTCCACTTTCCAGGACTTGTTGATCTCGCTTGTACAGCTCACTGGCCCAGAGTACAGGCCCGTCCATGAGGCCTTCACCGATAATCTTGGTGACACACTTGTCGACCTCTAGACAGAAGCGGTGTATTCGTTCTTCACCTTTGCAAAAGTTCTCAACACTATACTGTGTGAGCCACCTCAAGGTAATCTCAGACTGTTCATCTGACAGCTTGTTGGGGCCTCCAAAGTCTTGCGAAGCGGACATAATCTCAACGAGCTGGGCCTCGTTCTTCAAAAGGAAGTCGTTTGAGGAGGATTTTGAATAGTTCCGCGATCGTTGAACCTGAGGTTTTCCATCAACAGACTTTGATTGCTGGCCCATAATCTTGAGCGCAATCGCGACGTTCCTCGCCTCTTCGTACGGCTTCGAGGTGCGAACATCCGTGATATACCACATTTTGTCTCGCAAGTTCTTGAAGCTCAGCATCATATCCTCAATCATGGCATCCGATCTCTCTTGAGACTGTTTGAGCCATACAAACCAGGCCTCGAACTCTTCAATTGCGTTAGCCGCTTTGCTTAGCAGGTCACGAGGACCCCGTGAGAAGTAGTTAAGAAGTGCGGCATAACCGTTCTTGATGAGTGTTGGGGAGCTGAGTCTCCGGAGACTTTGTAAGGTCTTGAAATACATGTGTGCATTGACAAAGTCGGATCGTGCTTGGCTTTGATACATGGCCGTCTCGAGCATCGTCACGAGGACGGAGTTGTTCTCCTGCTTCTCTGGAGCCTGCGGATTGCTGCTGCTCCTCGGATGTTGTGGGGAGCGATGTCGATTAGGTACATTCCTCTGGCTCGCAATCAGGTTTGTAAGCTGGCTTTGACTCGGTGTGGAGTTATACGGATTTCGGGAACCAAGGTTCTCGCTGGCGTGACGCACCATGCCCCTGCCTCGGGTACTCTTGCGCGTAGTCATGCGATTGCTGAAGCTTTTGGATTCGCTGTCTGGAGCTAGCTCCTTGGGAATTTCATATTCTTCAACAAGCTTTGCAATTGCATCCTTGAGCTGATGGTAGTCATGGCCCAGGTCAAATCTGTCTCCAGCGCCTTCATCATCGCTACTGTCACTCTCGGGAGAATCTTCGTCATGCTCGTCCTCATCATCAAAGTCCTTCCGCATGCGTGGCTTCAGCTGCTTTCCGTCAGCAGAGATGTAGAGAACAGCCCATCGCTCGGCACAAGGATGGCAAGATCCAGAGGTTGCATCGAAACCCAAAATTCGAGTCATCTCAGAACATGCCGTTCTTATGCGTCGTCCATAAAGTTCCGTTGGCGCAACTTTGGGTTCAGTGTGAACTTCTGCCGTTGTGTCCAAAAGAGGTTCCCGGGAGGTTTGGTCGCTAGTCATGGAAGAAGCACTAGCGCTAAGAATGGAGCTCGCATCACCGGTGGAGGGAGCGGCGTTGCGGAACGGGATAGACACGCCAGACAGTGAAGAAGCCGAGGACATTAATCCTGTCTGACGCTGGCTTCCCTTGTCAAGGTGGCTAGACGAAGGGCGTTTCTCGGGGAAGAGGGCATTCACCAAAGTCACAATATCTGCTGGCGAGAGAACGATGAAAGGCTGCACTTCGACGGTTTCCCGAGGAGAAGTGATGGCCTTTGCCGGAAGGAGAATAGGCTTGGCTGGAGTCTTGGTGTGCTTGAACCGAGCCAGAATGTTCTCAATATGTGTGCGGATCTCCGGGAGAACAGGAACTTGCTGCTTCCTATGTGCGATGTTAGCTGCGAGGTAATACAGAAAGCCAAATGGAAAGTCGCACCAATTGTAGGTCATGTCCAGGACAAGTTTCTGTGCTCGGATAGCAATCTCCTTGAGGATCTTCTGTCGGGCATGCTCGCTGATGTGGTGGCCAATCATGATACCATGGGTCTGTCTAGAATTAGTAGTCCGCTAAATATAGAGGAAATGGATTTAAGACATGCCTCTGGATGAATGATGGCATTCAAAAGGAAAGTAGAGAATAGCCAACGGGAAACGAAGAAATTCTGCGACGCTTTGCGAAGGTTCTTCTCTTCATCCAATTTTCGGAGGATGGCATTACCAATTTCCAGAACGCCCTCTGGAATACCTCCAGCGCTAGGCTCATCATCGACAACCTCGAAAAGACGCTTGACGGCTCTGTCAAAAAATTCATCAGCTGCAATGGTGTCCTTTGTGCTCCGTGGTGCTGGTTGTGTCCCAGACCGTGCAGACTGCTCTTCGGCTTTCTCCAACAGGAACTGGCCGTCTTGCAGGACTTGCATTAGATAGAGCTCCAAATTGGCTTTGCCAGGCCATTCCCGCATGCCAGCCCAGACATCCAGGACGGTCCTGATGAAGTTGGAGCCGATTTTGGTGTCCTTGATCAGTTTGGCGCAAGTAGTGGCCCAAACATCGGTCCTGCGAAGATCCTCGGCGGAATCTGGGCCGGAGGAGTTGGCGAAGATGGTGTAGATTAACGCTGCAAGAGGGTCGTGCCGCTGGAACGAGAGAAGACGTTCCACGGGGTTGCCCGCTTGCTGATTCGGCTTGTGGGTACCAAGGTTCTTACCACGGGCCTGCATGGCCATAACAGAATCAATAGGATCCATAGCTTGACGAAACGAGGACAAAGAAGCAAGTTCTTGGGAAGAAAGGCTGGAGATACGAGAAGCAAGAAAGTCGGGATTCGTGCGAATCTCAGAAATGAAATCCAGAAGATCATCCAAAATCTTGGAGGGGACTTCGTTAAGAAAAGTAGAGGAAGAAAGAGTCTTGTCGCTCTTCATGGCTTTGGACTTGCCGAATTCCAGGTCAGGCTCGAGCAATGCGTACTGGCGCGTGGCATCACACGAGTTGCGAACATCGTTGAGGGCCGTGTACAGCGAGGCAAAGGCCTTCTTGTCGTCAGATCTAAAGTTGTCGACCAGGGTGCGGTAGGCCAGCTCTCCGCAATGTACCAGACGTGCGGAGAGGGCGCTCGAGACCAGCCATCGGTGCAGGCGGACGCGCGAGTGGGCTTTGCGCTGCTCCTGATAGCCCTGGAGACGGATCAAGTGCGCGAGCTCTGCGAGAGAAGTGGCCGAGGTGGGGATTGCAGCCGTGGGCAGGTACGTGTCTGTGTACGAGGAAAGGTCGGCCGGGAGCAGGCGAGGCAGGCGGCCGGCGGGAGCAGACATGGAGGCGGACATGATGGGCCGCTGCAGGTGCGACGACGGGCGGTCATTGTTGATGTTGTCTGTTGATCCGCCCGGTCGGCTGCCCATGGTAGTTGACGGCAGGTGCTTGGAGGGGCGAGGTGAAGGCGACCTGGGCGGGCTGGAGGACCGGGGCGGAGCCTCAGCAGGCGGGTCGTCGACAGCAGTTGTACTGTGCGAGGGCGTGTGGCTCCTGGACGAGATTTGGGTGACGGTGGGCGACACGGCTGCGAGTAAGGTCAGCGTCGGTTCGGGTGCCAGCTCATCATACAGAGCGCATTGATCCGGGCCGAAGTTATTGGGCCAGGACACGGCGGAGAGACACAGCGTGCAAGAGGAGGAGGAACGTACGTGGAGGAGACGGGGCCTGCGCCGAGGGCGAGGCCGAGTGTTGGCTTCTTCTCATCATCATGTCGCCATGAGGGAGCCGCGTCGAAGCCCTACGGAGGCGGCGGTCCTCAGAGTGGCAGAAGCGATCCTCTACCGCATTGCCAGATGTAGCGATGGTATTGGGAGAGGGAGAGCTGCTTTGGGCGCAACTCTGCGCTGCTTCGACGTGTGCGCTGGCGCGTCTTGACTCTTTGGGTGCTGTCGAGACAGTAGCGAGCCGGGCGCCGTATGATTGGGCGCCGCTCGAGGCCCTGCAACAAACGGCGGGCAAGTCACGACTGCAGCTCAACGGCGTCAACCAGACTGCGAAGAGGAGCTCCCAGCAGGCGGCGTAGCGAGGCCTTCGCCGTCCAGATTGCCGGCCATTCCCAGACCGCCTGCGCGCTCATATCCTGTTGCGTGCTCGCGAGATGCGGCCAGACGATGACTTGCAGAACAGCACATCGCGGTTCCCCGGTGCAGCCAATCAGCGCCCCTACACGCCGGATCGTCCTGCAGCCCGCCCAAATGCCTCAGCTCAGAAGGACTCGTCGCCAAAGCCAGTCATCCCCGCCTTGCCAGGACACTCGTCGACGCTCTCCTGTCTGTCGCGGGCAATTACGGTCAGACAGACTGCACTGCGTTGGGATGAGAGCCATGGCAAGGGCGAGTCCCGTGCTCACCCCCTCCCCCAGTGCCCCTCCATCCACAACATCACCACCCACCAGCAGACACTCAAAACACGCTGCCTCCGTCGCAGCTGCATAGCGGGCGACGAGGAGTCTCCTCAGCGGCTCGCCTCCGCCAGTCCGTCTCGCATTCCTGACGTGACTGCTGTCCAGTGGTTGGGCCAACTGCGTTACCCCGGCACTTGCGCTTGATGTGTTGGCATCCTCCAAGAAAATCGCCGCGCATATGCAGACGACATGCTGTCAAAAAAGAAGTCTGCATCTGCACGCCAAAATAACGCGTCCCACCGCTGTGAACCGCTGTTTTCCCACTTCATTTCGCCGTGCATGTCTAGATGCGACTTAATTTCCAGTTCATCGACTGCCCCGAGATGGGTATCCCTCCTCTACCCAATGGTTTACACATTCCTGCACCGAGCTTGCCCTCCTGCGGCTTCACCTGCTTGAGCCCATCGCTGCAGTTGCAGCCGCAAATGCATTCTGCACACGTGCCATCGTCTCTCACTGGCTGCTCATGCTTCAACGCAAAATAAGTATTACGAGATGCAAAACTACTTGGAACCACTTCGATATCGCAGCATGTCTTGCATTGTTTGATATTGATGTTTTGTAGTCATCTTGATCGCCTTGGCCGTTGCTTGTTGACTGGGTTGCCGCTCTGTCTGGAACTCGGCCTTTCCTGTTGCCATGTGCCGACCGCGTGCATTCAAACACCCCGCTCCCACGAGTTGCCTGCTCGGAGCGGACACCGCTTGTTCCTAGCAGAGAAACTTTCAAGCGAGACTCCCAACATCATCCTTGGGCGAGTGCTCACGCTCACGTTGCCCAACCGCCGCTCTACATGCCTGACATACTCCGAAACAAGCAAAGCCGTGTTGATCCCGCCAAAGTCCGGCTTATCCACTGGCGTCACGCTCCACCACAAACACAAAATCCCACCTCAGCGATACGCTCTGGCCTTTCACATTTTGGCCGAACTAGAGCTTGCTGTTGACATCCGCCAGTCATGCCATGGCTTCCCTGAGCAATGGTGCGACACGTTTCCGACTGTGCTGTACTTGTCGTTGCCACCACACTTTTCTCCACTGACCGTTGCCATGGCTTCCATCGGCTACGGCGCTGGAAACCTGCCAGTCCTCGAGCCCCAATTCATCGCTACTACTTTTAGCAAATTTCCTCGCTGCCGAGGCGGCCTCATCGTTGAAAGCCCAAAGGAGGAGCTCTCGCTGAAATTCCGCTTCTGAAGATGTCGACGTGGTCATGATGGCATACGTGTCCAGTCCACGATCCTTTGCAAAACTTTCCACGACCCCTAGGAACGCTTCATCTGAAGTCTGGTCTATGGTCCCCTCCCCAGCTTTCTTCTGCAGGAAGTCGAGGGACTTGACCACCGAGCTAACACCAAGCTTCTGCCCATTCTGCTCCCATTGTTTATAGTCTTTCCGAAGAATGTCTTGCAACTGTAATCCGCAAATATCCTTTTTTGCAGAGTGAATCTCCTTGTGAAAGGTCACACGGTCAAAGCTTGTCGCTAGCTGAGGACAGAGCATGATCTTGGCCTCAAGATATTCAACAGCTTTGTAGTCGTCATTCGTTGTCTTATGCACGTCCTTGAGGTTCGCTGTGTCAATGAGAATGCTTGCCAATCCTAACTGTGCAACATCTGCATCCCAGCGCAATGCAGAAGCAGGATCGTATAAGGGACTGCCCCCTGGACCATGTGTTGCACCAGAAGATGACACAAATGAAGACAGCAAATCCCATGCTGGCTGAAGATAATTCGTCACCAAGCTAGTGCAACTACCGCTCCTCTCGATGAGACGGGGCTCGTCACCGGTGTCTTTGGGAACTTTGTCTTCATCGTCGTGGTGGTCAATGACTCCCGCAACACGACCAGAATAAATCTTACCCAGCTGACCTTGAAGAGCGTTGTGGTCTACCAAGATCCACTTCGTGTTCTCCGGCCTGAGCTGAGACCGTATGTCAGAAAAAGCGGGAAGGTCATCGAGCGTAATCAAATCGCTAGACTCGATATTTGCGCGCTTGAACACCGCCAGATATTCGGGTCTTAGCTGAACATCTGACGCTGGAATATTTGTGATTGGTATATATGGTGAGGCAAAAGCATTGTTTGGCGGTGACATAGATCGTATATATGCATAGAGAATGGAACATGACATCGAATCAAGATCTAGAGAAATTCTTAGCGCAAAAGACCAGGCATCCACGAACGATGCTCACCAGCAGACTCATTGCCAATGACAAGCGTTACTTTCTGTTTCGAGTCAATCGCGACGCGAAGAGCGCTCTTAGCCTGGGCGAGAAAGCCACGCAAGGAATTTCTTGGCACCGCCATGGTCGGTTGCAGCGGTGAGGTTGTAGGAAGATTGACTGGACGATGTGGATGAGTATATCTGCTCATAAGGTGACGTGCAGGGCGCTCGAGCCATGTGGCACGTGCATATGAATTTTTGGTGGAGGCGTTGAAAGCTGGATAGACTATAGTCCCGATTGGTGAGAGGATCAAGCGCTCACTATGGGATACTAGCTACACCTAGTTCCAAAGAACCTGCCTAGTAGCTAAATTTTCGTTTTGTAAAGTGTATAGCTCCAAGTAGCTAGGCCCGAGGCAGTGGGGAGTAACTGTGAGACATCGGAAAGCCCTGTGCCTGGCACAGATGGCTATTCTAGCCATGCACATGGTATTTGTGAATCGAATGAGTACGCAGTATCCAGAGACATATAGCCTCAAGACAGCTCGACGCTTCCTGCAGGCACACCCCTCGTACTCCGCAATCTCCGTGCGAAGAACTGCATGATGGGTAGCATCTCCTCGCGATTGCCTGGCATTCCATCTCCATTTTTCTTCCACTCTTTGATCTCGACATACTCAAATGCATCCTTGAGCTTTGCAACAGCGCTGTCTGTCACCGCCGAGCCCCTTGATGCCTTGCAGACTAGTATAGGTGTTTTACTCTTCATCTCCAAGGCCTTCAACGGGGCTGACAGCGATAGAATACCACCGATGGCAATGACTCCACCTAGATCGTCGCCCCGAAGTTCAGCGGCAGCTTCCAACCCCACCATGCCACCCTGCGCAAAGCCGAAGATGATAATCTCGCGTGCTTTGTAGCCACATTTGCCTATAAGGCCTTCGCGAATCACGATGTCTAGTAACAACCGAGTTGCTGCTTTGAATCCAGTGTCCGTATCCATTTCGCCAGTATTCTGATCGAAGACCATATCATCCCCCCAATGGAAACCACCAAGGTCGAACGGCAGCGGATTTGGTGCTTGAAGGGAAATACATGCTGTTTCTGGGAGATTCAACTGCTGTCCTAGTTTCGTGAAGGAGGCATTTGTGTCGCCAAGGCCATGCAAGAGAATCAGTATGTTGGTGGGTGATTGCGAAGAAGGCGCTACTTGGGTTAGCGAAAGAGCGTGGCGTTGACGTTCTGGATCTGAGGATACAACTTACGCAACGTGATGCTAAGGTTCGCTGACGAAGGAAAATCCGCTTTTACAGGAAGTCGACCTGGCATGATTGTCGCAAAAGGTGTCGCGGAAGGTGCCGCGCGGTCGATGCATGCTGAGGCAATATGTGACGTTGATCGTAGAGCCGAGAACACGGCGGGAGATCGCTCGCTTAATGACGAAGCCTTTTACATTGAGAGGAAGAACACCAGTATTAACACCCATGGAAGCATTTTGGAGTTAGTCGAGCTCAAGAGAGCTGAAAGCATATGCACAGCCATTGTGTTCCAAATAGACGCGGCCGCGAAATCCCTTCTTATGCAGCTTGAGGCCAGAGAGCAAGCCCCTCCTAAGCTTTACCAAGAAAGCTTATCTTCCGTACCGGCACTACCGCCGGCTTGATCTCCAGACCCAGTTGATTACGCACGCACCTAGGCTTTATATGGGCCTTACTGATACCTCCGCGCATGCCGATACGACACAATTGTCCAATTGCGACCTTCGTTGATCTCTCCATTACGTACTGAGGCGCAAGCCGCAAGCTAAAGACCCTGCAGATGCCGCAAACTTGCTGTGCCACAAGTTGGTCCGAAGATAGCTGAGGGATTTACGAGGAGAGGGGCATGATATAATCTCCTATGCTGATTCGTTCATGCAGCTGAATGTTGCTGAATCAGGGTCGAGAATGACGGAACTTAGATGGAGTGCGATGCGGAAGGCTAGCTATAAAAGCCCTGTACTGGTCTTCAGACTTGATTATTGCAGCAATACACCTTCCTATCAACTCGAACTTCGCGTTTTACCATTCAGATTAAAGTCTTGGATCTACTACATATTCACAATGGGCTTCTGGGGTAATTAGGCCTGCGATCTTCAAGCTTTTAGGCTGGCTTGACGTTAGACCCGTGACTGACATCTTGTAGACAAGAACGAAGAGAATTATCAGCAAGTCTACGAAAATGATCGGTTCGAAGAGCACAAGTCTAGCTTTGGCCACGAGTTGATTGCTGGAGGAGCAGCATTCGCCGGGTTCAAGGCATTCGAGGACCACCAACGTGCAGAGGGTCAGCTGCCACGCCCTTGGACCCTGTGTAATTCACATGATTGACATTGATACAGGAAAGCCTGTGTCGCACCAGTTCGCCAAGGAGTTGCTCGCCGGATTCGCTGGCGCTGAAGTTGATAAACTCGCGGAGACTAAAGGCGAGGACTGGTTCGACCGCGAGAAGACCAAACACGAGGCGAAGAGACATGCTGAGAGGATGTACGACGAGCACTACATCGACAACCATGGCGCAGATCAGTATGATCCCAACCAGTATGGTCGCCCACAGAATTTCGACCGCCGCGGCTGGTAAGCGGAATAAATATGCATGTATGAAGAAATCAATAAAATCCCAATGCCACTATGGTGACTCCTGCATTGCATCAAGGTGCCTTTGCCCCTCGTGCATACTTCGCGTGACCTATACACACCTCACATCGACGAAGAATGACGTCGGGCCGATCGCGCCAAGATGATGCATGAATCGTGCGGTGAGAAACATCGACCAAAGCTTACACGCTTACATCGCCATGTCGCTGGACCGTCGAGCTGTCGACAGGTTGCGGTCGTACAGCAACACTTGAGTGTTTTCTTTTTCTTCTTCTACGCAACGGTGTCGCGCCTGCCGCGCTTCGCTCGTTTGCGCGCCGCCCGTTGTCGTTGGTGCGGCTGTTCAGTGCAATAAGTTTTCAGATTGTGTCTCTTCTTTGGCGCGCTTACGACGGCAGCATGAAATTCGCAAAGTGAGGCGGTGTCTTTTGCGTTCGTGTTCAATATCATACTGACTGCGACAGAGAATTGGAGCGCGACCTGGTGCCAGAATGGAAGCTGAAGTATCTCGACTACAAGGCGCGTAGCCAGCTCTCCTGGGTCACGCCTCTCTCGCGGTTAACATGTGCTTTAGGGAGGCAAGAAAAAGCTCAAGGCCATTAGTCGCGCCCTTCGCACCATAGAACAGACGCCCCGACTTCGCCGACGCGGCACAAACATCCTACCCTCGCCATTCGATTCGGCACCCAAGTACTCCTATGTGAATCGAGAAAACGGCCGAGGGAATACGGCCAGCACGAGAGACCCGGATGATCTGAGGACACTCGCTCTTGTAAACAGCAGGAACAGCCTGCGGCAAAGGCCAAATGGGAATCAGTTCGGGCGCACCCCCGAGGAGGAGCCTCTGACGCGAAGTCTGGGGGACCTTCCTCGCTTGGGGACAAGCTACGGAAGCTTCGTGGCAAGTCCGCCAGTTAGCGCAAATGATCGGGGCACGAATTCCACAGAAAGGGCCAGGGCACCGCCGTCACTCAAGCTCCCGGGCGCAGCACTTGATCCAGAGAACGTCTCTCCACATGTCGGTCCCTCAGCTGCCTCGCTTCGGAAGCCCAAGACAGTAACGCTGCCCTCTGCGGAACCAGAGACTCCCAATGCCTTCGAAGTGGGGAAAACGAGATCGCCCAGCAAGAAGCATGTATCATTACCAGCAAGATACAAGAGTGTCTTCACCCCCAAGCGGGTAAACTCTATGCCTAGTCCCCTTACGCAATCAAAGTCCCACCCATCACTGCGACGAATGTTCTCTATGAGCGTCAAGACTCCGCCAGAGAGTCCCGGTGATGTCCCACTTGAAGCATATCGCGACTTGGACTTGCGACAGGCCGAGTTCTTCACTTTCCTTGACTCAGAATTAGAGAAGATCGAGGCATTCTACAAAGAAAAAGAGGACGAAGCAACGCACCGACTAAACATCCTGCGCGATCAGCTACACATTATGAGAGACCGGCGCATCGACGACATTATAAATCGCCAAAGCGTAAAAATCAACGCCAGAATGTCCAAGAGACACGACGGCAGCCAACCGCTGACTGACGGACAAGTTACCAGTTCAGGAGAGAGAAGCCCAAAAGATTGCAAGGCGAATGGAGGCACCATGAAAGATTCATGGTTGAATCCTATAGATGCTGCGCTGGAGGCCATCAATGAAGGCAAATATGGAAAGAGTACGAAGAACATTACGCAGTTAGCGACGCCAGCCGCACTCCAGCCCAAAGATCACCCTGATAGCCGTCGTGACTTTGCTCGACGCCCGGAACTTCCACATGTTCCGTACCAGACTGCGAAGCGGAAACTCAAAGTAGCGTTACAAGAATACTATCGAGGTCTTGAGCTTCTCAAGTCGTATGCGTTGCTGAATCGAACCGCGTTTCGCAAAATCAATAAGAAGTACGACAAGACCTTGAATGTACGACCTTCGATGCGATATATGACGGAAAAGGTGAATCAAGCCTGGTTTGTCAATAGCGATGTCATCGAAGCACATATTCGAGCAACCGAGGACCTATATGCCAGGTACTTTGAGAGGGGCAATCATAAAATTGCGGTTGGGAAGCTACGGATCAAGATAATAAGAGCAGGCGACTACACTGACAACACATTTCGCAATGGTGTTTTGCTCACTGCGGGCTTCATCCTTGGCGTAGAGGGCGTTGTCAAGGCCACTGAGATAGCCAATTTGCATGACACGCCTGATGAATTTTCGCTGAACACAGCCTACCTTCTGCAGGTTAGTTCGGGTTAATAAAGGCTGATGATCGCGCTGATGACGTATAGATATATGCCGGATACTTTCTCGCAAACTTTTTACTCATTCTATTCTGCCTCGCCTGTCGAGTATGGCATGAGACCAAGATCAACTATGTTTTCATTTTTGAATATGATACCCGACACTACTTGGACTGGAGGCAACTTTGCGAAGTCAGTAAAATATTCTAGCTAAAAGCAGCCAGTGCTAACGAAACACAGCTTCCTTGTTGGTGCCTCTTCATGCTTGGCCTGTTCATGCAGATCAATTTCCATCAAGTCGGCGGAGAGTCGATCTACCTATACTATCCGGTCATACTCATCAGCATATCTGTCGCCTTACTGTTCAATCCCGTCAAAATGTTTTATTTCAGGACGCGTATGTGGCTGTTATATTCCTTGGTAAGTACCCTATCCATTGATCTACAGTATGGGCTGACCTCATGCCAGTGGCGTTTGCTGCTCGCCGGCATATATCCTGTCGAGTGGCGAGACTTTTATCTTGGCGACATGTTCTGCTCATTGACCTACACCATGGGTGTCAGTAATCTTACTCAACTATTGTATCCAGAGCTGACAGTTTCCAGAACATTGCATTATTCTTCTGCCTCTATGCGCGTGGGTGGGACGAACCTGGGCAATGCAATTCCTCCCACTTGCGCGTATTGGGCTTTCTGACGACTCTACCTGGCATCTGGCGAGCATTGCAGTGTATTCGGCGTTACTTGGATACAGGCAATAAGTTTCCCCATCTTCTCAATTGTGGTAAATACATGGCCACCATTCTATTCTACGTAAGCTTGAGCGTCTATCGCATTGATAAGAATCACGCCACTCGCGCTGCCTTCATCACTCTTGCGATTATCAACAGCATATACACGAGTTTTTGGGACATCTATTACGATTGGAGTTTGGGAGACCCACACGCAAAACACCGCTTTCTCCGGAAAGAACTGGGATACAAGAAAATATGGTGGTACTATGCCGCGATCATCATTGATCCGATTCTACGTTTCAACTGGATCCTGTACGCCATCATACCGCTTCAACTCCAGCACTCAGCTGTAACATCTTTCGGTGTCTCACTCAGCGAGATTTTCAGGAGGGGGATGTGGTCCCTTTTCCGCGTCGAAAACGAACATTGCACAAATGTTGGTCGCTTTCGCGCAAGTAGAGATGTCCCACTACCATATTTCGTGCCTCCCAGTCCCGAAGTTCCTCTTGAAGCTGAGCGTCTCAATCGCGTTGATGAAGAACAACCTGCTCAAGGACCTACGCCTTCCATTCACGGGCCAGCTGTTGCGACAGGCGCAGATGTCCATCCCTCCCCTTCGTCAGTACGCCAGCGTCAAGGAGTCCAAGCAGAGTTCCGCCCTTCACCTCTTCAGCGGGCATTTACTAATGTCGGTGACATCTTCCGAGGTGCCCATGCTCAAGACTTTGAGCGCAAGAGGAAGCCTGAGCTTGGTCGGGACCCGCGTAACACCAAGGTTGAAGATGACGATTCTGATGACGATTCAGAAGTTGAGGACCGGGGCGATGGGAGTCCTGGAGCCAGGAGTGGGGACAGCGAGGGAGAGGTAGAAGATGATGAGGAAGAGAGCGCCCTCTCGAGGATTAGAGAAGATCTGGCCATTGGGATGAGTGGCGCAAGGGGGGATCGTATACCGCGATAGGTGACAAGATGATTCAAGGATGATTTATTAGACCAAATCGACCATATTACTGCTTCTGGGATCTGCATATTTATGCAGAAGCTGTTCAACATCTTTGCTCTTCTGCATTGAAATCCCCTGCGAAGTCGGTCACATGCCGTTGACGATGGATATATAGCATAAGCCCCCACCCGCGCGTCCTTGATCTGAAAACAAAATCTCCTCCCGAATGCTGAGAAGAGCACTAATTATCACGAACATCGCTATTAGACTATTAGACACCCAAACTATCATCACCGAAGAAAACACACTAGAAAGAATAAAAGAGGCACTTTGAATCCATGTTTTCCACTATTCGCATAGATAGATAGACTACTGGTAAGTCCAATTAAAGTGGTGACTCGATCACTTGAAGCAGAAGCGAGGAGCCTTGTGTTAGGCTGCTCATCCAGACATCGCGCTACGAGTTCAACGAGGAGCAGTGATCATCGTCAATGCTATAGGATAGTCCTTTAGCACGATGTTAGGGCTTAAGGTGGTTATGATGGCATGCAATAGAATCTGAGGCATGCCTCATGGTCTTGAGTTTAATTTCTTCGTCAAACAAACTGTTCGAAGCCATTAATTTACATCCGGTAACCGCACAGCGATGTCGCCCGACTGTGTAATATAGCGCACCCACGGTAAAGATGGATATTGCAGCTAGGCAATCATTAGTGACCATTCCGGGGTGATGCATGATGCGTTACGCACGTACCTTGGGTTCAATGATCTTCAAGTACCGCACCTGAATTCCAGATGTGGTGAAGTACGGAATCTCAAACTTGACGTTGATGGGTCGCTTCGCCTTTCCGCCACCAACACCACCCATACTTCCACCAAATCCACCCATCATACCACCGCCCTTCTCGTCGTCACCTCTTACAGATGGGAGGCCAAGTTCAGCGCGCATGAGAAACTCTTTACCGCCTCCAAATTGCTTGATCTTCCATACTATGGAAGAGGTCTCGGGCGCATAGTGTACGGTGCCAATGTTTGTGCGGAAGCGCGGCGTGTCTGCGTCTTCTGGTACAGGTATCGAGATCTGAACATTGTTGGCTGTGCTCCGTCGCTTAAATTGTGCCCTGGCCTATGACATGTCAGCTTCCAGTTCGCGTGCCTGCTGTGAGTCTGTATACCTTCAACATATATTCTATCCGGCTGCCTGAATGGCTCTCTACTATGCACTCAACCCAGATCAGTGGCTTCACTTGGGTATTCAGTCGATAACTCATCAGCTCAAATTCGCCGTCTGGCGGAATGAAGCTGATTGTCCGGTCATTCTCGAATCTCGATAACCGCACGCACTGGTGGAATTTGACGTCTTCCATCTCGACTGCCTTCCCCCGTGTTGCTCTTCCCGTTGTCTCGAACATGACCTTGTCGTTCAGTCCAAGGCGCAGCTCAGGCATTCCCGAGAGGTAGCATTTCATCTTGACAGCGCCCAGAATCTCGGATCGCAGCACACTCCCGGTGGCAGAGACAAGGAGGTTGAGTGACTCGATGACGTCGAGGAAGACTTCGTTCTTTCGATAGCGGATACCTTCACTTCGCCAGCTGACAGCGTTTGTAACAGCAATGGGCGGCCGTGCTTGGACTTCGAGCTTGTGTGACTCCTGTGTGATGTACCTGTGCGTGATAGTTGTCAGCAACGGCCTATGCAACTGACTATGGACAGCCATACTCCTGTAGGATCTTGGTCTCGGTTGTCTGTGGGTAGCCGAAATCCATCATCTCGTCCAGCAGCTCGTAGATGACAACAAAATTGTCTCGTATGCTCTCCTCCTCTAGCTCCTTGAAGTACTCGGTGAAGACTTCGACGATCTTGTGCAGGAACAGCAGGATCTCGGCGGCATTTGTGTTTCGCTTGGTGATGGCGAGGAGGTAGAGGTTATTGTGGCGGATGTACAGGTAGTTGATGCCCTCGTTGGAGAAGCAGGGGGGTACGGCGGAGCTCTCGTCCTCGGCCTCGCTGAGCAATATGGGGAACTTCTCAACCGCCGACATGGGAATATCCCCGCGGTAGTTGCGCGCCAGAAGGGTCTACATGTGTACCGTCATTAGTCTGCAGCGTCTCGGGCGAGTACCCCACAAGCATACCTTGCCCTTCAGGTCGAGAAAGAACACCGCCGACGCCATGGTGAGGGGGAATTAAAAAGGGCAAGATATCCGGGGTTGGTGAGAGGCGGACCACTAGGTCATCACGCGTAAGGAGAGAGCGACCGGGAATGTGCTTGGGTTGTCTTGTTACCCAGCAGCCATGATGCCGCTAGACGGTAAATCTGGCCAAGAGCCCACCCTGGAGTTATCAGCCGCACTAACCTTTTTGAGCTGTGCCCGTCCCTCCCACCAGATACCTCGTGGACAAAACCATGTTTATTCTGGCAGAGAGAAACGGAGCCTGGCACTTTTACAGCAGCGCAAATCTTTGTTCACATGATCAAAAGCAAACACGGAATATCCTCGCTTGTGGGAATCCTGGCAGAGGTATAAATTGTAATACATTATGAATACTACAAAATATTTCTTCAAATGAGCGTTATCTCTTCAATATGGAATCTCCTTCAAAACCGAACATGGCATTCGTATATCCCATCAGCACCGCTGTGCTATCATATAATACCAGGGAATCCAGCTTTTGTTTCTTGAAGGGTCCTCTACAGCCCAATGGCCAGCCCGAGCACCGCAGCACCAATTGCCATACCTACGCCCGCAGTAACCGCTGGCACCCCTCCTGTGCTTCCATTGTCCAATGCACTCCCACTCGCCGCTGCAACCTGTAGTCCATATGCTGTTGTTGCCACAACACTCCCATTGACTGTCGTCGTCACAACGCTCGTTGCCGTCGTTGTCGCCGTACAACTAGACCATGTTGTCCACGGCGCCTTTGTGCTCCAGTGCCCTGCAGTCCACCCAGGCCAGTCAGTTGGAGGGCACGCACTGCCACCCCACCATGCTGTCCAGGGACCGTTGCGCCAGTCTGATTTCGTGGACCAGTCGCTCCATGGACCCCAATTGGAGGAGCCCCAGGGACCGTATCCATCAGGGCCTGCAGAGATTCATCAGTTATGTTACTATACGAGGGAAAGTAAAGATATATGCGTACCTCCCCAATGTCTACCAGGGCCGCCAGGGCCGCCAGGGCCGCCTGGCCCACCAGGTCCACCAGGTCCATATCCAGGGCCCCAAGGACCTTCGCCAGGTCCCCAACTACCCGTTGGCCACGGTGGCGCTGTGAGTGTGGATGGTATTTTTCCCGCAGAAAGGAGAGAGAGGTAGATCGAAGACCATCTGGCAGGATCGGAGGACGCCCATGGTGGGACAGGCCATTCGTCTGTGCTTGTTGCTGCAGGTGGACTAGTTATGCTTTGTGTAACAATTGGAACAACGAAAGCCGCGATGGCAATGAGTCTCAGTCTCATCCTGTCTATGTTTTGTATTCTTGCTCTTAACGTGATGGTCGAGTATATGGTTCTTTGAAGGGATTTGGTAGACCAACAAGGTGAAGCAAATCTCAACCCTGTAGAATGGTAGTACTAAGGCTTCGATGCAGGACAATCTATCGCACGCGATACTCCAGACTTCAAATATACTTAGCACAGCATACGCGTCCCTGGCTGTCATTGGGTGCGCTCAACTGAGCTGCAAGTCCGTCATAGAGCCTGTCCGGAGGGGTACCGGGGGGCTCATCACCTGAACTCCACAGGCCACCATCACCTCGATCAACAGCATGTGGATGATACGCATGTGGGTGATAAGCGTACGCTTACGCGTTCAAGACGTGTCAAAGTCTCGGTAGTTTGGTTGTACAATGGCATCATTGGAGCAAGATTTGCTGCAGGGTAAGTCAGCCTTACCGGTTGGGTTGCGTGCTACGGGGATATGGAGATGTGGTATGGAAGGGTTACGGATTTAGACAAAGGGTACAGAAAGAAAGATATGGGATTGGTCAATCTACTATTCGTTTCCAACAGGGTGGACTGGATCGAGAAAGGGCGGTGGGGTTGGGTGTGAGACAGCTTTCGGAGAATGGGGTGGGGAGAAAACGCGGAAGGGTCTGTGTAAGATATGCACCTCACTTGCATATGTCGGCTGCTGAATGTGCGTCATATTGCCCCAGAGAAATTCATCAAATGCTTGTTCTGCAACATGATCTTCAACGCGGGTCGGTTCCATTAGTTGATATGTCACGGTGTTGAATGTGAAGTGGAAGTTTGGAGGTTGATGAGCAAAGACGTTGTTCAGTACTGGAAGTGGAAACCCCGGCCGGCGATCGTATCGGTGGGAACGGAGGTCAACTGCCGATGTGTATGTAATCCTTGCATTACACACTTCATGGATAGTACTCCTCGCTAATCGAATGACAGGTTGTGTACGCGTCCTCACCGCTTGGCGTTTAAATTTCCAGTTCAATCTTCTCTGTGTGCTCTTGGCACTGCATCTCAGCCAGCCCTCGCGGGGTACATCATCAGCATTTGCTGTATCAAGGTCACATTATAACACCTTGAGAGCAAGAAATGGCAGGATAACGTACTGCTGTGTACGCGTCTTACTGTCGAAATTTTACTTGCATAGTCAGGCAGCCCGGTTGCCCTGCATGCCAATGCGTTGCAGGGAAAGCGTGATACTCGGAGTTATATTACATCATACGCGAATAGAAGACTTCTGTCGATCACCCTAATTGGAAGTTTCAATTCGATAAGCTTCAGCTAGTGAGTCTTGACTTTGAATTGTTCTGAGCAACATATCGCCCGCTTGTCCTACAAGATGCGGTCTAGCTTCGCCTTCCAACCCGACTTCTCTATCCTATGCTCTTCTCCACTACCAACACTATTCCGTTCATCTGTTACGCCGTGTTCATCATATATCTCATCCGGTAACACAGCCTTCTCGATAAAGGTCTCCGTTGGTGGCGCAACAAACAGCTCCAGTACCACATATACAATACTGGTCGCCGTGAACCCTAGCAGCCATCCAAAGCTATATGGTCTTGCCCCAACGCCTGCATCAATACTGGGATTGATCGATTGAATGAAGCCAGGTAGATTAGGGACGACACCTACGACGAAGGCTACGAGAGCGCGCCAATTACAGCCTGCAGTGTAACGGTAGATCCCATGTGGTTGATAGAGTGCCATTGTGTCATACTTGCCCTTGTGGACGACCCAGAAATCAAAGACCAGTATCGCAGCTATTGGTCCCAGGAAGACAGCATACGCAGCCATAAAGTTCAGGAAGCTGCCCGCACTCTTCAAAATCTTCCACGGGACCAAAGCCCATGCAACGACCGCACAAATTAGCTGGCCGCGACGGATATTCACGTATTGTGGAAAGAGTGCCATCAAGTCATTTGCAGCAGAGAGCGAGTTGGCGGATATGTTGACGCCAAGGGCGGCAAGTGCAAAGCTGAATGCACCAAAGAAGCGGCAGGCTCGGTTATCCCAGTGCGAGATCAACGCCATGGGATCCCAGTTTAGCTCGCCGTACTTCACAGCGCCGGCAGATGTTGCTGCAACTCCAATGAAGGCAATGAATGTGAAAACCAGGGGTAGGAAAGGAACATAGATGAGCTGCCATTTCACACTGACGCGAGAGTACCGAGAGAAATCCGCCTGTTCGTATCGTCAGCCAAAGTAGTGGGTTGAAGACTCAGAAGGAAAGTACCTGGTTGACTGAAAGTGTAGCGAAGTTGCCAATGACTGAAGTCAAACTGGACAGAAAAGCCCAAGAGTATGCACTACCTGAGAGCGTGGCCTTTTGGTCGAAAATATCTCCACCGTCTGTGGCCTTGAATGCCCAAATTAAGATTGCAATCCATGCAATTGGGACGATGATTGTCTTGGCCATGAACAACCACCGTAAATTGTTCGGATGCATGCACAAGAATGGGAGGCTCACCAGCCAGAATATCAAGAAACTAATCATGGTGTTTGTCTCTATACCCTGGGACTCGGGAATGCCATTGTGCAGCGTAAGGAACGATGGCCAGATGGCGGCAATCATGACTTTGACAGAGTTGGCGCCGTTCATGTTTTGGATGGAGAACCAGAAGATGGCCAGGATGGCGCGCGAGACGATGGCAATGTAGGAGCCCCAAAACCCCCATGATGCGCGGGCAAGGACGGGGAACGGGGTGTGATGAATAACACCAATTGCGCCATTGAGAGCAATCACAAAGGATATGATGAAGAATGCGAGGGCGACTATGCCGAGGGATTCGCGCCACGTGAGGCCTGAATAGAGGTTAGCGGCAATCTCCAGGTGAATGGGCGGCACTGTACCAATGGCAATGATGCTTGATGCGAATTGCCAGGTTGCAGCGCTTCACTGTTGTCAGAAATGCGTTCTTGGACTGAAAGGTCATGCATATGCGCACTTGAATGCATCAGAAACCCAGTACGAGATGAAGCTTGTAACACCCCACTTTCGCGCGTGTCGAGGGACCGGGTCAAGGTCTTTGTTCGTCCTGCAAGGCACTACATCAGCACACGATGTCTTGACGCTGCAGTTCCACTGCCGATATGCAGTGCTTACCATCGTGCATTTCCTTCAGCAAAAGCCGACTCAGTCTGCTCTACGCGAAGGGCGAAGTTCGGTTTCTCAATGATCGGCATCGTGTTTGTCCCGCAAGTTTGGCTTCTGCACAGCTTGACAAGGAACAGTTGCAGAACTGGGATCCTTTTGGTTTGCTACGCGACGGGCATCCACACCCTTTTATCTCAGCACAAGCCGACGCTGATCCTCGGCGCTCGATTTATCATACGGGTCGGTATCTGTGGCCAAGCGCGATAAGATAAGTCTTACTCCAAGTGGGCTGGGGTGTGGAGAAACGCCGCGAACAGCCTTGACCTTTTTCCGGCGCATCCACTCACAACGCGTGCGCAAAGCCACTTAGCGGTTACATCCAAGCGACATCAGCCCATCAAGGACATGCGCCCGATAATGGTCCAGATCTGGACCTCTTCACAGCATCTGCAGACATATATCTCCTCCACGCGCTGGTTATGCCTCGTGTATGCTCTAGTGTTCCAATTGTGCAAAAAACGTCATACTGTGCGTTAGAAGATGGGATTGCCGCTGCTTGAAGAGATGGTTTTGACGAAAGGCAGTATAATATTTATAAATATATGTATAGTAAATCGAAGCGGACCAGCCTTTTCGAAGCCTCAAGCCTCTTCAAAGCGCTCGTCTGATTCCTTTCAAAACTTCAGCGACCATCGGCCAGTTCGACAGGTGAGCCGCCAGCAAATGGCCCAAGCCTTTACAAAAACCTCGAGCGGCGCTCCCTCTTCGTCTTGTTGTTCTGCTTGCCTCGCCCCCTACCATTCCCATTACCAGCAGCCTGCGCAGTAGCCGCGTTTCCAGCGCCAGCGCCAGCTTGCGCGGCACCGCCACGTCCGGCACCACCTTGTCCTGCACCACCTTGTCCGTTACCAGCCTGTGCGCCACCAGCCTTCCCAGCACCAGCATTTGCAGCACCAACTTGTCCGTTACCAGCCTGTGCACCACCAGCTTTTCCAGCACCAGCTTGTCTAGAGTTCCCTTGTCCGGCAGCAGCGGTAGGAGCTTCATTTGCATCTTGGTTGGCATTCTGATTAGCATTTGCCGCATTGCCATTTCTTCCTTTACCATTGCCAGCCTGCTTGTCGTTTCCGTTCTGCTTTCCATTGCCGTTGTTGTTGGCTGCGGCCGCGTTAGGATCAGCCTCGCCGAGAATTGCTATGAAAATTGTTAGAGTCATGACCACAGGATCATCGAAAGATGCAAGGGCAGGGAGATCGACATACCAGGGATCACGGCTGCGTCTGGATTGGTACCTGCTGCACCAGCTGCTTGGTTCGCTGCAACGGCGGCAGGGAAATCTTTCTGGTTTTGCAGTGTCTGGGCTGCGATATCTTCAAGGCTAGCTGCAGTTGTGATCCCTGTCGAACATGATGAGTATGCATACATGAGAGGCAGAGGTGGTTTAAGAAAAGGAAATCGTCTTACCAGCAGCACTTGAATCTGTTCGGCCGGTTCCATCGGTCTGTTGAACGGGGAAGCAACCTCCGAAGGGTCCGGCAAGGGCAGTGTTGCGGCATCTCACATTGCAGACGTTGCCCGTAGAAGCTCCGATGCAGTTGAATTTCTCTGGCATCTGGACGTTGATGGTGAAGGCTTGCTCCTTTGTCGTGGAGAAGCCGTTTGCGCCAGGGATGTTGTTGGAGACCTCCAAAGGAATGAAGTTCGCCCCAGTGTTGCTTGTCTCATCAAGTTCACACTCGAAGGGACCAGCTCCATCGGCGTTAACCTGGGTCATACTGTCAGTTGATGTTTGCTGAAATGTGGAGTCGAGTTGTACCTGATGAATAGTGACAGCCACCATTGAACCAGATGTCACGGTTGTCAGGCGACCCGCAGCAATTTCATTCTCTGTCTCTGCTCCGACATCAATGTTTCCATTGAGCTGGGTTCGTCCACATTTGTTGACAACGTTCTGTTCGATCTCGGAGTCTCGGATGATGGTAGAATCTTGCTGGCATGGGGAGATTGCTGTGCAGTTGCGAGCAAGGTCAGGATTGACTGTGTTCAGTGAGCAAATGTGATGTTAACCATGAGTTTGCGGTTGATCAAAGCCCTACCTAGAAATCCTCGGCTCTCGCCCGAGTTACCGACGGCAGCAAGAATAGCTGCGTGCGAATGCACTGTGGTAAAGAGAGCGGCTAGCGCGAAAGAAGTAGTAGTAGTAGAGTAATACATTTTGTTTGAAGTTGAATGTAATATGCGGCCAGCGCTCTAAATAAAAGATACTTGAGTGGAATAAAAAGTCAAGTAATAAAGCGATAAGGCAAACGGACTAGATGCCGTGAAAGAACAAAAGAAGGCTAGAGAAAGGAGCTGAGTTGATGATGGAATGAATTTCATCTACCGCAATTCTCCTGGATATATATATTCGTCCTGAGGAACTTACCAGGCTCAACAGTGCTGGAGCAGTCTTACTCAACCCCCATTGAGGTGTCCACTACCTTGAGACGCCCTTCCAGGAATCGTGAAGAAGGGCTAACAGGCACTTGCTGCCTACATGCCCTACCCGCCTCCTCACGAGAGCCTGATCATTGGGCGGTGAACGCATTCAGCACGCTAAGCAACATTGGCAAAGAGCTTACTAGCAAAAATGTTTATGGGTATCCTCGCCTGTCATCGTCGTAGAGGTGCAACGGTAAGGCGCCTCCACCCACTCCAAACTTCTAGAGCCATGTCGTCTAAGGCTTTGGGTAGTAGACTAGCCTCCGCAACAGGGTGGGTCCCGTCTGTTACAAGCTCGTGGGGCAATGTATCAAAGCAGGAAATTTTATGCCTCGCCTAAGGGGGCCTTTACAGAAGGCAGCCTGAAGAATAATGTTCACCAAAAAGGCCCGTGGTGCCCAAAACTGGCGAGCCGTGTTAGTCGGCGAAGATCGCTTTGAAACACGTGGTCTTGATTCGGGCAATTAGGCAGATTCAGTTTTGCTCCGGTTTGTTCGAGATGTGGCTGATGATGCCAGAGGCTGAGGCAAGGCCATTTGGCCAAGATGATGTTTCGCAGTAGAGCGCGTCGCGGGCGTCGAGGCTATCAGTGCGGAAGAGCGTGCGAGGCTGTGTTGATCCGAGCCATCTCCGACTGTCCGGGGACATCAGACCACTTTCATCATCGACCAGAAAAGTCGTCGGCCATCGCGGAGTCCAACGAAACTTCCCATCATAGCGGCTGTCGGCCTTCGTAGCATCCCCAGGTTTCGCAAACATGAACACAGTATGTTTCACCCAGAGTTTCCAAATATCGAATGCATAGCTAACGAGGCCAGATCAAATCCGTATAGTACGTCACATGGGCCGGCTCCAACTCCATACCTCATACCATCTCACCCCTTCCCACGTCTCGAAATCGTGTTGTCTGTCGCACGCCTTGCAATTGATTCGCTGGATTTCTGTGATTCATTAGGCCTTAGGACGCTGTCCACTTTCGCGACATGCCCCATAGCCCACTCGAATGGGTTGTTCCCAAGGTCTGTACTGACCAGGTGGTAGCTACGGTTGGGCCACTCTCATAGTCGCCGGCGGGGGTGCCTACTTCTTTGCCAAACGCAGCATAAACGCCGACCGTGCAGCCAAGGCCGAACTGGACCGTCAGAAGCGCATACGGCAATACGAACTTGAGCACCAGACTCTCTACGCCGCACCAACCACCCCGCTCAATCCAACGTCCTCTGCGAGCTCGACTGCGCCGCGCTCCGTAACAAGTGAGGTGGGACGGTTACGGAGGGAAGGGGGCGGACATGGAGGAGGGGTAGAGGAGGGCAATCCAAGTCAAGAGGCCAGCCAGGACCCAGCGCCGACCAGACATGCGCCAGAGGATGAGGCGCAGAAGGCGAGAGAGAAGAGCAAGTACGAGGCAAGTGATGCGTATCGAAGTCGCAAGGGGGATCGCTTTTCATAAGAATCAAGGCGACGCTTGAGGGCAGACGTAGGAAAAACGGACAAGTTGGACTGGAGAATGCACGGCTTCACATGTAATTGTATGGGAAAAACACAAAACACGAGGTACTGCAACTGTAAGTTTTTGGCGCACCTCTTTCAGGCTGCTCGCAGGCGGACAATTGGATGAGCAATTTCCACTCTTTGTATTATAGAGAACTTGGAGAAGTTCGCAAGGCAGGAAGATGGACATGTGCGCGATGCTCAACAAAAGGAACAATTGCTCATTACGCTAGCGCAGTATATCAGGGTATAGAGCAACATTCATTTGAAACACGACTAGTGAATGCCGGGCAACGGCAGTTGGCTAAGCGAAAAGGTTGCTCCTTGGGCTGTCCCTTCTCTTCTCATACAGCCACTTGTTGTTCAGACCCACACTCGCCTTGCCTGTTGATGGTGTCGGTGTGCCAGGTGTCGCACTGCTCGAGCTATCTCCAAACAAGCTGCTACTCATAGGGCTCCCTCCGTAGCTCAATCGCTTTGTTGCCGAGCCTCCACCTAGCGCCTTCTGAAATAGCGGACTCCCTGTGACACTCGGGGAAAACGGTGAGTTTGACGTGGATCTTGCAAGGCTTGCACGCGGACTGCCAGAAATGGGCGATTGCGAGCTGTGCTCAGCCTGGCTACTGAAGCTGCTGCTGCGTGGCGTGGACCTCTGGTACCGCGGAGGGGTGACATAGTTGGGCGAGGCGTATGCGGAGCCTGGGGTCTGAGGGGACAAGACACCTTGCTTTAGGCCCATGGCAGCTCGTTGCGAGGGCGTGAGGGGGATGTCGGCGATGTCGTCGGGGTAGTAACGGCGGACTAGGGGGGCGAAGGCAATGGCAATGTTGACGGCGAAGGCTAGGCGGACGAGGACAATTGCCCACGCGCTATAGGGGACAGAAGTCACAAGAGCGTTGATAGGTGTCCTGGGACATGTTAGCTGGTAGGCCTGAGGCTGCAAGGGAGGAGTAACGCACGCAGCATAGTCCAGCAGCTTCACCTTGGAGGTGATGGTGTTGGCGTAGACTGACAGAAACAACAGACTGGCATTGGCGACTATGGCCCGGACATTGCGCTCATCGAAGGTGGTGGCGTACTGTCGGCGGGCGATTTCATCGAACTTGGGGTGTCTCCAGGCGCCGTTGGGAGTGTAGGGTTGCTCTGTTTGCGGCGCTGGGGCTGCTGGCGTCTGGGGGGTGGCAGGCTGGGCCAGTCTAGCTAGCGGCATGGCAGGCTATTGCTGTGAGGGTTAGTGGTTAGTGGTGGTGAGTGGCGGTGGGCGGTGGGCGATCAATCTCGTGGCATGGTCGTGGGTCGAGTGAATGTCTAGCGGTGGTTGAGCAGCAACCGTGTTTTGGCAATAAACTCGTCGGCGGGCCGGACCATAGCTTAACTTTCTAGCCTAGCGCCACTCAGCCAGGCCCACCTGCATTCACCCCGCGCGTCACCGTGCAGCCGTCAGCAATGTAGTTGCCGAGCTCACTCTTGCGGCTCCCTCCTTCTTCCGCACACAAGCACACTCTCACCCACACACTGGCCTAATTCCACCCCATCCGCGATCATGGCGGGCCTCCTCGAGCAGCTCGACGGCACCATTTCCGAGCTCCTGGCGGGCTGGAACGTCTACACGTCGCTCCTCGCTTTCGGCATTCTGGCCTTTGTGGGCTGGGTCATCTACGACACTGCTGACGCCGACACGCACCCGCTGCTGCTGGCAAGACAAGCTCAGGCATCTTATGTGCGGCAAAAGGGCGAGTCCGCCGTCTTCAGGTCGCCCGAGACTCCCCATGGATGTACTGTCACTTCGTCCTCGGTGATGTTTGGTTAAGCTGACATATCCCAGATCCGCTGCGTACCGGACTTGCTGTAAAGCCTGCGGGCGCTCCCATGTACTCGGCTGGCAAAGATGGCGATCTTCGAGACATCTGGCGCCGAGTCACAGGCGAGATTCCCCTCGACAAGGGCGCCAGCTCCAGCGGCACAGCAAACATTATGACCGTCTTTGGCAAGGAGGGCGTCTCCGAGCACAAGATTGACCAAATCACAAAAGACATTGCCGTCATTGGAACGCATTTACAGCAGCATGGTGCAAAGAGGGTGGCCATCTACATGCCCAACAGCGTCGAGTTCCTGGCTGCACTCTTCGCCGGCGCCTTCTATGGCTTCACTCCAATCTTGATCCCATTCAACCAGCCGCATACTACGCTTGTTGAGCTACTCGTCCGCAGCAAGGCCGACACGTTGATCGCCGAGGCTGGCTCCATCCCGCTTGCTGATGTCAGCCGGGGTGCCTCTGCCCTTCGCCAGATCATCTGGACTGTGGAGAAAACGAGCAGGCATATGGACTGGAGTGAGGTGCCCGAGGGCATTGGCGGAAAGATAGATGTCTCTGTTTGGCATGAGCTAGTGCAGGACCAGAAGAATGGCGCGGCAGCCGTGCTGCCCTCGACCAGCGAAAAACCCCCTGGTGTCGTCTTCCTCTGGCAGGAGGCTGTGGGCAAGTCTACCGAGCTTGTCGAGTTTACCCAGCAGGTAAGGAGCCTCCACGCCTGCTATATTGCTTCGCTGATCAGCATAGAACCTTGTTGCAGCCATTGGCGCACTCATCACCTCCTTGCCCGCAGCACACCGACTGAATGCTTCAGACACTTTTCTACCCGCTGACGCCTTCACACACTCATACAGTTTGTGTCTTACGCTAGCAGCGCTTTTTGCCCACTCAACAGTCATTATCAACTCCGTTGCTGGCCCGGGTGTAGATCTGACTCTGGCCAGTCGCTCCATTGCGCCTACTGTAACAGTTATTTCCGCTGAGACTGCCGCAAAATTACACAGTACCACAAATACATCCATTACGAGCGGCCCGAAGAAGTTGGCTCACTACCTCGAAACCCGCATGTTGACCGCAGGACGATTGCCAACCGACACATTCTTGACGCAGCTCAATGCACCGACCCGAGCAAATATTGGCACTACACCTGGAAAACTACGCCTCGTCTTTGTTTCTGAGCGAGCCGGCCTGAACACGCCTCCCCTGACTTCAGAAGACCTCTCCGATCTCCGAATCTACACCAAAGCGCGCGTTGTCTACGCTTTGACAGCCGCCAAAGTTGCTGGAGCCGTCGCACAAACAAACATGTACGACTACAGACGAGAAGCTGCGCCATCGAACAAGCACAGCCACTTTGGTGTCCCACTAAGTTGTGTGGAGATCAAATTGAAGGACACCGCACAGCACAAGACCACGGACGACCAGTCCATTGGGGAGCTCATTGTGACTGGAAGTTCAGTGGCTAGCGGCGAGGTATCATTGGGCGTGAACGGTATGTACTTCCCACTTTACAGGTCACTAGAACGACATCGCTGACGTCACATAGCAACAATCCGAGATGACCACACCCTAGCTTATGTATAACTGATACCACGGCATTAGCATAGAATAAAAGTCATTTGGGAACTATTCTAACTGTTCCCTTTCATGTCTCACCTTCTCTAGCTTGTTCTGCAATTTCGTGATCAATGCATCAATTCTAAATATTGTGTTTTGTTCTCATACCACTATCATCATTTCTCTTGTTCAAATTAGTCTGTGCGCAGTGAGCGTGTACATGTTCTTTGAAAAGCATCTCTGATTAGGCCGTGCCTAAAACCATATTTCTATTTTTCATGTACTTGTGTCCATCACATCTTCATTACCTCTTTCATGTATCCCAAAGCGCTCATCCAGTGCCCTTAACAATTGTTCCCTCTCCCTCTTCGCTGGCCACCCCTCATTGTGTAGCAACACGCCTCTACCATTCCTCCACATCCTCAGCGCCGGCATATTCTCGCCCGTCTTCTCATCCACGAACCCATACACGACAAAATCCAGAAAATGCTGCTGCACATTCAAGTCCCTCCTCACACATTCTGCATTCACCATGTCGACGGCTGATTCCATCCTCGTACCGTCCATGTGCCATCTCTCTCGACTCAAGATCCCCCACTCCTCCTCCGGAACGCCGTTGTCGAGTTCGTCGTCGAGCCAAGGATGGGTCTCCGTGTCCAGATCTTCCGTGAGGTAAGTGCGCACAAGCATATCGGTCGTCTTGTCATAATCGAGTTTCAACCTCCCTGTCAAAACGGCCCAGAGGGCGCTGAGCGAGCGCTGCGTGAGCAGCAAATGACTCAATTCGCACACGCCGTTCCCCAGAATCGGGTCTGCAAACCGCATATCCAGCTTCAAAAGGAAAAGCTGGAAATACACAAGATCTGCGTCCGTCCAGATGTCCGTGTCCTGCAGGAATGCTCGCCGCATTTTCGTCGTATTCATCTCCATCACCACCCAGAACTTCATCAGTGCGCCCATAGTCCCCGCCGGCACGCGATGCCCTTCCACCGCTAGCACAGTAAGTATACTCCGGACGACGCGGTCTCGCCACAGCACCATGCCAACCCACCTAAACCCAGGGACGTCTCTGGCCAGCCACTCGCGCCCGTCCATGGGCCGCAACATCGGATCGCTGATACACAGCTCTGGATACAGCACCCAGCTGAAAACATAGCCCGCGAGCGGGGCGTGGTACTTTGCATAGTCGTGGATGAGCGAGACGCTGTATTTGTTGAGCCGGTAATGGAATTCCTTGTCGATGGCGTAGAGATGGATCATTGTGGGATAGGGCAGCCGCAGGGCGAACTGGAAGAAGAGGTTTGGGTGGCGGAGGAGCGCTTTGTAGATATTGAAGGGCTGCTTGGGGATCTGGGAGGAACATGTGGCGGGTAAGCTGGATGTGGTTGATATATCAAGGCCCCATATTGCGGCGGCGACGTTGCGGCGGCGGTGGTGATGTCTGCGGAGGATGCGCGGTGCGTTGGTATCTTTGTTGAAAGCATCTTGAGGACTCCCTGTAGTTGGCGAAACATCTTCTGCTGTGCGCTTCTTGCTTATTGCACCCGGCGAGTCGACGTCCATCGAGCGTGGTAGCTGGTGTAATTTTCTCGCGTGTCAACTGACTCTGGCCACGGAGCGATTGTGAAGCCAATTACGGTGCTGCCCTTCACGTGGCTCTACGTCCTAGTGTGACACGTCGTTAAGATACTTGATGTGTGTTGGTGGTGGTCACAACTACGGCGAAGGTGGAGGAAGAGTAAGCACGGAGTGCGTTTGCAAAGACACAAATAGTGACCAGTCGTGCCTATTGTGCGGACCACCGAATGAATTCAAGTGAATGTGACATATAATTGGGATCGGAGCAGTGAACACCATCTGAGCTAGGAGACAAAACAAACCGACTGTCTTTGATAGTGAAATAGCTTGTAAGAAATCATAAAGGGTCGGTTGAGACCAACATAGACTTAGAGTGATAATGACCAGCATTTGATGAGAAACTTCGGGACTATAAACAGTGCGAAGGTGCATCACAATTAGGAGGACAATGAGTCTTGTGATAAAGCAGTCCCGCATTGGTTGAATCGATTTTTGGAGCGCAAAAATATTGTCCGCCATGGTCACTTGTCGAGAATGTCGCCTCCTCAACAGGTACAAGCAAGCAAAAGGCAGAGCCTATACAGATGTATTGATCTTGCCTGCTTTCCCTCATATGAACTACAATATACTTGAAACATCTCAATCCAGATCATTATCATCATCATCGGCATCATCATCCCCGTCAGTTTCTGACTCATACACCTCAATATATAACTGTCCATTGTGTTCATGAATCTGGATTCCGTCTTCGTCCTCGAAGTCATCGTCTTCCATTTCAATGTCGAGCTCAAACTCTTCATCCATGTCGAGATCTAGCTCCACGTCTTCCTCCTCGGCTATATCCTGCTCCACTTCGTTATCATCAAAAGACAGGTTAGATGAAGCTCTACGAGCTCGACGTTGACGAATGAACTTGAGCTTCAGTTGTTGGAGGGCACGCCGAGTCTCACCCGTGAGTTGCTGAATATCCGCATCCCCAAGCTGGTCCGTCTTTGGTGCTTCTTCGCTTGCTGTGGGTTGGATGTGTTTATCCATTGTGTCAACGGAAGCCTGATAAATTGGAGGGGGGTGCTCAGGAGCCGGTGCTACGATATGTTCTCCGGAGACAGTTCCACTGTCTACAGAATGACCCCCATCACCCCGTGTCCCAGAAGATTCGATCTCGGGCAAGATGGCGCGGTTTGATATGTTTCGTTGGAAGCCCACCGCACTTGCATCGTACATGCAATGGATAATAGGAACACGTTCCCCATATAAGTATGGCGGTATCAGTTGCGGGTCTCTATGCATCTCGATAAGCACCTTCAGGTTGATGCCAGCCTTTGACAGCTTGTATGCATATGCATGCCGATTTCGAAGGCGGTCAGCTTGACAGATGTAATCGGGAAGTGACAGTTCGAACCAGAGAAACGAGGACTGCATCAACTCGAGTGTCGAAAGTGACGGCAGCGCTAGATAGTAATCGACGTCAGGAGGCTGGTCCCAGAAATCAATAGGGACTTCCCAGTGTCGGCGCAATCGAAGTGTCTCCAAGATGGGCGGGGCAAGGTCGCGATTCAGGATGGCAGCCTGATGGAGAAAAGAGCTTGTGTCACACTCCAAATATTTGAGAGAATGAAAGTAGCGCAAGCCATCGCCATGAGGCCGAATGCTGCGCATAATTTGCGGGTCTAAATCTAGTCGCCAACCAGGATCGAGATGTGTCAGACTCTCGAGCGAATGTGCGACTGCTGAAAGCGCTTCCAGCGATGCGCTTGCCTGCCTTGATAACCTGGGGTTGAGCTGTCTAGATCGGTTGACATTGAAAACATTCTCGCCGAGTGTCAAATGCTTCAGCCTTGACGGTGTGCGTAAGACGCTGTGCAGACTCTTTGGTTCAAGTTCACATTCGTCAAAGATGAGGGTCGTTAGAGGCGTACTTTTAGTATGCGCTGTAAGGATTTGCAGCTCTTCGGCAGGAAACGAGATGCAAGACACGTGAAGATAACGGAGGTTTGGATGTCGGAAGAGGTAATCGAAGCCATCGAGGTCCCAAAAATCCTCATGTGCACCGTGGGAGTGTATGATCAATCTTTCCAGCAAGGTTAGGCCAATTACCCGGTCCACAGACTTTCCCAGCTTCTGTTCCGCTGCAATACGCGCTGCTTCCGCTGGGCCTTCAACGCATGCTTTCTCCAGGGCGTCCTGGAAGCAAACCATGTCCTGTATCACCCACACCAGCCCGCCTAGCTGCTCCCAGTGGAAATTGTCAAAGGGGCTTTCAATATGCCATTCCCTCAGGTTTACCATGTGCGCTACGCACTCATTGAAGGTTGTCCTCACGTCCTCGCTTTGCTGCAGATCTTCTGGGCGATATTGATACAGTATCTTGAGTGACTGTACCGCGCGTACACGCTCATGGCGATATGTGAATGCATCGATGATGGCGTGAAGATCTTTGACGGAGAGGAGCTCGATAGTTTTGTATAGTCGCTCCTCAGCCAGGTGTTGCAGGCCGCGACATGTTCGCGCGAGGGCACAAAGTGCTGCATTGTCGCCGACCAGTTGATCAAATATTACGAGGGCAAGCTCGTTCGGGAGGCGCAGGCCTGTGCTGCCGAGAAGCGCTGTAGTCATGGCACAAGCTGTGGAATAGGTTCTGGAAGGTGGGTTACTTTTGCATGTTTATTTGATCCAAATACGCTCTTGCTACCGGCTTTCCGATGTACGCCCTTGGCCCTGAGGACAGTGCTCCTTATGTAAGAGGGGGGAAGTGCAATTATGAATGTGATCGTAAATCTTTGAGGAACGCGTGCCTTCGTAGGCAGCAAGCATCATGCAAGGAAGCCTGGTGGTGCGGGACAGTGAGGGGAGCTTGGGCCAATGACGTGGCGTTCGTGGCTCAAATGTCAATAAATGACTTGTTACAATGCTGATGTCGACTTGTACCATCATGACTGAATATATTTATTGAAGAAACACGATTGCACTCTGCTAAGGAGTAACCCCGCCTCCCATATCCGACTTGAGGCAATTGTCAGACTGTACAGGATCTATCAACGCCTAAATATGCAAATCCCAACGCCAATGCATTGATACCAGTTGTGTCCGGCAACTGAATGCTAAGCAACTCCGCAGAGCAATGTAAGTCACGACCCAATGTATACACATTACACATGGTGATAAAAGACATACACCAAACCAGCGCTTCATCTTGCACACCCAAGGTATTGCGATGAGCAATATGCATTCTCCCTAGGCAGGCGTTAGCGAGTTCACTGTAGCTCCTCATCCGGAAGAGCATTCTTCCAGCAACCGCTCCCACGGATACGGGTCCGGCTTGCATACGGATAGCAGCATTTGAACTTACTTGGTCAGGTATGATCCATCAGCTTTTGCCCTCCTCGTTTCTAGTAGCGGTGGTACAAATGGCAGTGCGAGCGCTGAGACAACGTATCCTGTCGCGAGCGTTGCCTTGAGCCGATAGTGGGGATCGCGTGGCAGTTGTGTAGAGTATCGGCGAATTTGACTAATCGCATGTGTGGAGACAGCCATATTGATAGTGTTTGGTGTTTTTCCCAATATAGGAAGCTCTTGGAAGAGAGTGGTTGCGACAGCGGTCAAGGTGTTGTTGATATCCTGCCTCTGACTATGTGGGGTCAGGCACTTGTGACGGGGTATGTGGGGTTCAGAACGCTCAAGTCGTTGCACAGAGCGCTCTCAATCTCCTTTTGTTTTCGAAGGCAGTCAGCAAAAGGCCAGGCATAAGTGAAAATAATATGTGTTCGAAGACGCGGCTGCCTATGCGGCGCCTCGTCCTCTTATGCCTGACAAGGGTGCTCACCAGGAGGCGGCTGAGCTTCGGCACAGCTGCGCGATGATGCAGGCGCAGTTCAGCGTGCTTCGGAATTGAATCGCGTGCTTAGAGTACTGAAGACAGTCGATTTTGTACTAGTTGTTGTATCGCTAAGTACGGTGTTGGCGGTTTGTAATTGCTTATGTTTTTGAGTTGTAGTTTGACTTGCCCTAAGGATGACAAGCAGATTTGAAATCAAAAAGAACAAGCCGGGAAATGTTAACATCCAGCTCCGCAGAGGCTGCAAGTCTTTGTACATATAGCTATTGTGGGTAATTGCCGCCTTGCTCAACGAATTACCCGAAGAGGAGCTCCTCCTTCGATCATCACACCACCCTCGTGCGAGGATTCGTCGACTTTGCCAGTCGCGGCAGATGGCCTCCCGCTACATTCTGTCGATGGGACCGCCCCCTGCCAGATAGTAGCGCATTGGTGAGCATACGATCACGACATCGGAAGCTTCCGTCACGACTTGCGTACCTGTCGGTTGTCGTGTTTCGGACAGGTGACGGCGATTGTCAGCCGAATCTAGTAAGCGCTCATTGGATGAGGCTAGATACACTGTACCGCCGCCCTCCGCGACTTACTCCTCCAGAACATGGCACAATTAGCCATACTGTAAAAACTTACCAGCTTTGTTTTACGCTAGTAGGAGGAGTTTTTCTACTAGCAGTAGAGAAGAAGTAAGCGAGCAAATAGTAGCCTCTAAATGTGTCTCGTCTAATGTTAGTTTCCTATTCGAATTTTTATTAATACCAAGTACTTACTGTCAAGCCCTGCGAGGCTGACGATAGCCAATCCTGTGAAGTAAGGCTCCAGGCAGGCCTGCAGGCTTACTCTACGTGCGAGATCAGCTATCGCTGATCAATTGTACCTTTTTGGTTGCGTAGCTTGGTAGGCATAGACTTGAGTCCTGACAGAATCTAATTAGTATAAAACTTTTATATTAAGAGCACAAAAAATTAAGGGTAGCTTTTATAGATTTACTAGTACAATTTTATAGGGTGTAACGGCGTAGGAGAGGAGACATAATTAGGGCTAAAATATTTCTAGAACATGAGAGACACCTGATTATTACCTCGTATTCGAATAATATATGCAATGCTAGGCATATTATTGAATCTCCTAGCCTTAGAAGAATATCAGCGCATCCTGTCTGTAGGGCAAATTCTGTCCCAAAACGTGTGCGTCAAGATTGTCGAAGCCATTCATCCTTGAGCAGTTCTTTGGCGGTTGGTCGGTCTCTTGGGTCGAGCCTCACCAACTTGCACAAAAAGACCTTGTCTTCCTCTGCGATATCCTCGTCCTCGAGTAGCATGAATGGCTTCCATAGCTGACTCTCATTGACATGGTTCTGCAGAACAATGCATTGAGCCCACCTATCAGCGTCGACGATCTCCTGGTACTTCATAGGCCAAGGTCCGAAGAAGCTAATCTGCTTAATTAGAACATGGACTGGGTATTCCCCATTTTCAGGCCCGGAGTTGTCGGGTTTGAAAATATGCCAGTTTTTCCCCCAAATTAAACTAATCAGCTATTTAGAGAATATCTTAGCACATTTTGAATTGAGTAGAGAATCTAAATGTCCAATGAGAACTTACTGTAGCGCCCAAAGACCAGATATCGGTCGGTGTACCCCAGCGTAGGTTCAGGGTAGCTTCCGGGCTTCGAAACATTGCAGCGCCAATAACGCCTCCATCTTCCTCTGGATTTACTTTGGTCGGGATTCGGTAGACGTCTCCGCAATCTCCAAGCTGGACATCACTAAAACCCCCAGATCCAGTGTCGTAATTCACGAGAATGTTATCAGGCTTAACATCTGTGGCTATGTTATAAATGTGTCAAAATAAGGCCGAGGTTGCTGCCGATAACTTGCCTGTATGCACGTACCCAGCACCGTGAAGAGCGTCCAGTGCTTCCAAGACTTTTTTGGCAACGAATTTGACGTCCGATTTCTTTAACTGCTTTTCGTTTGAAGCATGTAAGGAATGGCCATCCAAGAATTTCAGGACTAGGCAGGGCGGCTCGAGAATCTCATCCAGTAGAGGACGGATCCTGGGTTGGCGAATGGAGATGCTTAAGAACCTCGCGTTCATTTTCTAAACGCTAGGTCGGGGCGGTCTTGATAATCACCTTTCCCATCTTGCTCTCACTGCACTCGCGTTATTACTGAGTTTAGTAGGAAATTAAGTGTGAATGAGTAAGCAATCTCACATGGCAGTCCAAACATATTCATGGAGTTTCTCTGAGAGGCAGTACGACCCAAGTTTGCCTCGGAGGTGATGCCCGACTTTCAGAGCAGAAGTCATGGCTAACAGAAGTATTGATCGACGAGAAAAGATGCGATTGCACCGCAAGCAAAGAGAAAGGAGACGGAGGCCAACGGAGGTATTGTACTGCGTTTGTCACACTAGGGATATTAATAATTTCCCTACTCTAGCCTAAGTGCTAGCTGCGACAGGCTCCTCTAATAAATTGCAGTCTATCCAATATACTTTAGTATACGTAAAAGAAAGAATCTAAAGAGAATAGAAGAATATGGACTAATCGTACTACAACCTCTACGTCATAACGTGCCCCACCACCTGAGGAACGCCACCACCTGAGGCACGCGAGCAGCCATGTAGGCTGTCAACTTTATGAGGCTATAGAGCCACCAACAATAGTTATTATCACGAGATCTTTTGATGGTGAGCTTTAATAGGTATATAGAGCAATTGCGCATTATTAAATTATAAAAAAAGCCCTTGTGGCGGCTTGATTGGCCGACCTCGTCGAGATCGAGCATGCAGAGCCTCGTCAGCAACAATAGGCTCCTCCTCCACCACAATCGATTTTTGAGCCTTACTAGGTTGCAGGCTTTGCCTCCTGCCTTTTTTAGATAATTTGATATCGCTCTGGAGTTATTTTTTAAGCTCGCGAGCTACCTTTTGTTCCTCGCGCAAGGCAGCTTTCTCAGCTCTCTCTTGTTCCCTTATCTCCTTGGCTGCCTGCCTTGTTCTTGATCTCTGCTCAAGCTGTAAAGCCTTTAGCTGCTTCTGGGTTTCACGGAGCTTGATTGCCTCGCTTTTCTAGTGTTGTAGCTCCTCCTTTTGAGCTCGAGCTGCCTGGACCTTGGCAGGTGACCAAAACTGAGCTCTACCATAGTATTCCTCAGGATGCTTAAGGACTAGAGCCTTGCCACGATTCCTGCGCTTCTTCTTATGCTTAAGAGCCTCTTTAAGCTGAGCGTTTTCGTGCTGAAGTATCTGGTTTCGAGCTGAGATTGTGTAGATCGTTTGGCTAAGCTTTTTTGAGCGACTATTATAGATATCATCAACTACCTGCCTAAGGAGACACTCTATCTTCCTCCAATCGCTTGCACTAAGTACTAAGGAGGAGCTACCGCTTGAGGAGGGCCTATCCTTTGAGGCTGGAGTTGTGTTGAATTGGTTAAGGATAACATCAGGATTGAAGGGTTCGATGCCTGTTGACGCGAAGGCCTTGCGTATTGTTGTTTCTTTAATAGAGGAGCTCTAAGCTTAATAGAAGAGGCGGAAAAAATCTTGTTTAGTGATCCTGCTAAGCCCTTAAGCTTGAGAAATAAAATTTAATAACTTAGCACGATAGGCAGCTGCGAGAGGCCTAAACACGCCTACATCAAGAGGCTGTAAGGTATGAGTAGAATAAGGAGGATAAATAGCTAAGAGGATCTTATTTTGATCACAATAGCTTATAAAATCTATAGTAACATGAGATCCGTGGCCATTAAGGATAAGTAATTGATAAGCTTGGCGAGCCTTTGTTTTTGTCTCGCGATTAAACACCTCTTTAAGCTAGGATAGGCCTATATTATTGCTAGTCTATCCATTTAGCGATGAGGTAAAGAAGGCCTAGTAGTGCTGAGGCTTAAAATCTTGTAACTACGAGTCTTAGATGTTGCCTGAGGCAGCCTGGTAGATTAGAGCAGGCGTAAGAGAGCTACCATTAGCGCAGATGCAAGCTAACGTGGTAATCCACTCACGATTGCTATCTTAAGCAGTGTGCCTTGTCTTTCTGTTCTTATAATCCTTCCTAGAGAACACGCGCTTTGTTTTGTTAAGGATCCTAATAAGGAAGCCTTTCTTATCTATATTATAAATCTATCGCGGATTAATAGAGTACTACTTAATCTTAAGCTCTAAAAGCTTAAAATAGAGGCTATACTTAAAGGCGGAATCAGCGTTGGAGCGATTAAGATCGAGGCCGGATGTAAAACGTGATATGAGCTCGATGTTGTGACGCTGGACGAAGCGGCTAACCCAGTTTACACCAGGCTGCCTAGATGCTATTTAGGCTGCAAAATTTCGTATTATAGGCTGAGTTGGAGGCAGGCCTCGTGAAGATAGTCTCTGGATATACTGTACAAGCTCTGTTTCCTGCGCGTTGTTGAGCAATCGGTCATTATCAACCTTAGTTGCACGAGAGCCTGTAACGCCTCGGTGACGTTTTGACAGCGCTGAGCGACTGCACTTATACTTATCCGTATATTCTTGATAATTAAAGGGTTCTTCTACTTGTAGGGAATTCAATGCTTCAATTGCAGCGTCAATACCTGCCATGGTGGTGGAGAAATCGCGTGTTGAAGTTTCGCGGAATTTTCGTGTTCGCGTGCCTCAGGTGGTGGCGTTCCTCAGGTGGTTGGGCACGTTATTACTACCCATACTTACTGCTACACAAATCCTTTCACAACAAACGTGTCCCAGCTAGAAAGCAGGTCGACATTGAGAGAATATAAGAGTTTGTTGTCAAAATAGGTGGTGTGTAGGCAACCCAAAAATGGCGCTTACAACGTTGGTGACGCCGTTGACACCCCACCCCGCTTGTGAGGCTCTGCTATTACGTGCATGCGCACTGTCCGAAGCGTGGTTTTGCTGCTCGCACGTTGGTGGCGGGGCAGGCATATGCGACACCATCCAAATTCGGCAGATGGCGTCACAGGTAGTCTAGGAACAGACTGGCCTAGTAGAATATGACATGCTTCTCATTAAGAGAATCAAAATTACGGTCCAAGAAAGCCTCTTCTACCGAATAGAGGGAATGCTTCGTTAGTTTACATAGTGTAAACCGCTCCACACTAGACCCTTCAGTAGCCAAGTATCGCAAGGTGTATTATCTCCTTGTCTGAGTCACAATTGCCTGCGAAGAAGTACCAAACTGAATGGAGTCTGTTCGACCAGAACAATATATATATTTCTGAACTCTGTTTTACAAAGTCTTATCATGATTACCATTTAGCCTGTAACTATCCTGTTCGTAGAATACATTATGTAGCTTTAAACTATTTTAGTAGCGTTCATGTCCTTCACCCACGGCTTCCAGAACTCCTCAATGCCCTTGTCGTAGTTCCAGCCGTTCCACTGAGGATTTGTCATTCCCCAGGTATCCGGGAATCCTTGTATGCCGGACCGGATTCTGTAGGATCCAGCAATAGACCACATCATCCAGCTGATGCCGTGCTTGACGGTGTAATCGCGCAAGCAGTTCTGAAGCGTATCATTGAAGATCGTCTCGTCTTGTCCTGTTCCAAACTCGGACAGAATTACTGGCGTCTCCCTCACGGCTTTGACGCAATCCTTAGTGATGTTACAGGCGGGGGGGGCATCTATGCCCAGAGCGTTGAAACCGTTATGGTAGAGGTTTGCTTCGATAATAGGACAATTGCCTGTGTCGACATCTTCGCTCATTCTGTACAGATGAACCTCGTAGATGAGCTTATTGGCCCATGAATGGTCGTCAATGTTGAAGTATTCCGGCTCCCGGCGCTTCGCATCGCGGATGGCAGTGCACTTGTAGCACGGGGCAGTGAGAATATTGTGGCCGGCCGTAAGGGCTGAGAGATCCTGTCCGTATTGCATGCCAGACCAAATGATAAGGATATCGGAGTTAGCTTCATGAATTGCATCCGATCCCTGGGTCATGTTTCCAACAAGCGTTTGCCAGTTGTAGTACAGGTTGGTGACATTCCAGGACTCGCGCAGCTCGTTGCGCAAGGACATGCTGACAACGTTGGGATGGTCCTTGGCCCAATTTGCAACATAGGCAAGACCACGGCGCCAATCCGATGCAGGGAAATTAAGATCATCGAACCAAGCATTTCCGTCGATATGCGAGCAGCACCACTGCGCCTTACCAACATGCACGTCGGGGCTAATGAAGATACCCTTGGTTGCAGCAATTCGGGTGATGTCGGTCCAAATCTCAAAGCGAGTAGTCTGCGTTGTCCAACCAGGGTTTTTGGCGATGATTTCGTTGGTTACTTTTGTACTTGTAGAAATTCAGCATCAGTGTAAGAGAAGGATTCGGAGGACTGACCCGTTCACATATCCGAGAGCGTTGATCATAGCAACCTCAAGTGGGACATCGGATCCATTCCTGTCATAGACTTGATCGATCATTTCGATGGCATAGCCCCTTGAATATGGATTAGTAACCGAAAGCGGTGACAAGTCTTTAAGCAGGGATCTACGCACATGCGGATGTAATTGAACCCAACCCCTGCGATATCGTCAAGGATCTCTTCCGCTGATGCCCACTCAAGACCCTCAGGAATCATCGTCTCCCCTAATTTTCACAATTAGCTTGAACTTCAGCATTTAGAGATTTGTTAGCCTACCGCTCATGGGCCAATTAACACCTGCCCAGGTCACTTTCTCGCCCCGGCTGTCGACAATGTCTCTCCCACGTGCGCTGTATGGGCCATTGAATGTAGTTCCATTTGTAACACGTCGTCGTAGATTGTATCGAAAATCCGCATCGCTTGCAGACTCTGGTACATACGCCGACAATGCGGCATTGGCGGTAGCCAGAGCGAGTAATATTCGTGATCCCAGCATTTTCAGACAAATGCAGCGCAATCCAATGTGAACCCTGGGTGCAGTACGAGAAATTGGGCGAGGGAACATGTTTATATACTTATTGAAGCTCCACTTGCCTACATACCTAACCTGTCAAACCTCATCAGACTATAACTCGCTTAACGTTGATACCTGCTAGTCCTGACCCGTTTCAACCGGGCTGTCGGACGAATGCCTTCCGAGTACCTTGCGCTAATACTGTTATAGTAGGGAGCGGCGTTATTTAATGTGGGGAAGTCCATCCCCAGCTCCTCCGCAATAGCGGAGAAGCATATCGGTCATTACCCGAACAAGGGATTGCGCGCCGCCGGGGTCGGAGATGGAGGCTAAGCGGAAGGAGTTCTAAATTCTGCTTAGCATCTGTTTTCTTGGTTCTGAGGAGGATATTGCACCAAGGAATACGATACTTTACACTACGCACTGTCTTGCAGATAATATTAGCACGGGGCATGAGGTCTGCACAGAATCAACGTGGCGAGTGTAACGAACTCGAGATCGTCTCTCATCGTCCACCAATATATCGTCGGGGCAAAACACGGAACCTTGAAAAACATAATCTTGTAATCTGACCAGCTTTGGAAATTGAATGCCTTTAACTCTCTGAACATGTGAAAGACGATTCAAGAGCTCGTGGGTTCATAGCGAATAGGATAGCGTGAGAGAATGTGAAGCGGTAAGAGAAATGTACAGCTGTAAGTAAATGTGAGAAAAGATGATAGAGTTATGCTAAGAATATGAGCTGTGATTAGGGTAAAAATGCTTATCTTTATATCTTTTAGAAATGCCTCCTTTAAGGATAATAATCACACCCCTAAATACTAAGTTACTAGTATTATTTTAACGTGTTAGCTACTAAGCTAGCGGCATAAATACTAACGCTTCTAACTATCCTTTTATTAGCGAAAATAATTATATTATCAAGGAGGCTCTTAAAGAAACTCGTAGGGTTAGGTCTTAGCAGGGATATTATAATATAGATAATAATAATAATAGACCTGTATTACCTTAGTATAAATAGTACTTCCCTAGCACCTTAAGGCAGGGCCTATTTAGTATAACGCAGCTAAACTTAATATAATTACGCTAATTAATAACTATACTAAATAGAAGTAGGTATAAATAAAGTAGCTATATTAGGTAATAGGATTAGTAGCTAAGAAATACCTATTTAGTCTATATAGTATTTTAAAGCTTTTTAGAAGCTACTATAAGTATCTTAGCGTAGCTTATATATTTACTCTAACCTTTAATAGTTTATACGTTTCTACTATACTTCTCTTTATAAACTATTTTAACTACTAGTTCTAACTTCCTCTATATAAGCTTAATAGTTAGGATTTACTAATATACTAGTTACTTAGATATTTAGCTATTCTTACTATACTATTTTATTAATAACTAAGGTCTTTATATAATATAGTAAGGATATAGAGAAATACTGATATTAAGTATACTATCTTTACTTTATACTACGCTTTATACTAAGTCTATATATAATATATAGTAGTAAAGTAATAGCTATAAAAAACTAACGCTCTTTTAGTATCTATCTCTACTATATTTCTTTTATCTTTAGCTTTACTATACTCTTTTCTCTTTTCTTTTATTTATTCTTACTTACTTAGCCTAAACGTCCTATCCTCCTATTTATCTATTTATCTCTTCTTACGCCTACCTACTAAAATATACTTTACTTATTATGTAGTTCTAATAGTTAGCTTTTTATAGTCTATAAGAAGTATAGCTATAGATAATCTTACTATAGAATTTAATATAGTAGTTACTAGTAGTAGTATTAGTATTCTTATAGAGCGTGAGTTACTATCTATACTATATATAGTAATATAACTCTAATACGTAGGCCTTATAGCTACTATAGATCTTACTATAGCTGTAAGGATAAGTATAGAGTAAAGGCTACTTAGCTTCTATACACTCTTTCTAGTTAATAAGGCTAGATATAATACATCTTCTCTATTTCTTTACTTTATATAGTTAAGTCTAGTATTCTCTTATTAACTTATATTACTTACTAGTAAAAAGTATATAAGCTTATTAACTTAAGTAAGCTCTCTTTATAGACACCTTACGCTATAGAATTACTAACTAATAACTTTCCTCTACTAGATAGCTCTATACAGCTTCTTCTTAATATAATAGAGAGCTAACTTTAAGAGTTAAGACTTAGTAGCGTTATTTATAAAGCTATAAGCTAGCTTATATACTATTATAAGGAACGTATATAATATATTAAGTAAATAAGGTATAAAATGAAGCCTAGAATAATTAAAGAATAAGAGACCTACTAGAACTAAGTCTAAGAAAGCGCGTAAAACTTAGGAAGCTAGACTTAAGTTAATAAGGCTAGTAATAAAAATTACTATAGACTTTAGTAGTAAGAATAAGAATAAGAATAAGAATAAGAATAAGAATAAGAATAAGAATTATAGTAAGTTACTATAGAGTATACGTCTTATTTTATTTTTTATAGCTCTTATTATATTAGTAGCTATTTAAATTATATAGTTTAGTCTTATAAGTATATTATAAATAATCATCTTTATATTAGCTCTACTTAAGACTAGACCTAAAGACTTTATTAGCTATAAACGCTTCTTCCTAAATATCTTACTTATAAATATTTATATTTAGTAGCAGGATAATAATAGTATCTTATACTTAGATAAGGGTTTTTAGTTAGACGCAGTCTCTGCTACTTAGGAGCTTGTCCTAAAAAAGCAGCTGTAGATAACAGCTAACTATAGTTAGAATACCTGCAGTTTTACCTCGTTATTACAGGTTAGCTTCTGCGCTGATATTAATCTATTAAGCTAGTGTATTATCTACTCTAGCTCCGTAAGCCTAGTATCTGTTAGGGTTCAATCCTTCTAAGTTACTAGACGCAGGTGAAAGGTAACTATCACCTTTTACCTTTTACCTAGCTAGATAGCTAGATTAGGACTAGCCTAATCTAGCTTATGTATTTAGGTAGTACCTCTCCACTAAAGGTAAGAGGTATTGTTACGATCCTGCCGGGACCCTGTCCCAGAGGCCCCAACTGGACCTCACAAAGTATTGGACAACAACCGAAGTCACGTGACGTGCTCAGTTGATTAGTCTGATCAGTGACACTGAGCACACCGAGCACACTAAGTAACATGCATAACCTCTATGTATATAGATCACCACAATAGACCCTTATAGTCTAGTGTGTTTAACTTAATATTATACTCTACAGTATAGTAATAGTAATACTAATTATTTTTAACCCTTAGTACTCTTTACAGAAGCGCCCTCTTACTATCTTAGTATTAAACCCCCTTCTATCTAGTCCCTTACTCTATCCTAGAGAACTAACCTTATAATCTTATTAGCTATCCTTACTAATAGCTTTTAAGATTCTTTACACTTTAAACACCCTTAAGATAAGTAATACTTATATAGAAAACGCGGCCTACTATACTACTAGGCTAGGCAACACTGTTACTAAACTAGACCTCTTCTATAGAGATTAGTTTAAGCTTAAAGAATAGTTACTCTAATTTAACTTATTCTTTAAGTTTAATGCGACTACTATAGACGATAACAACTAAGCAGTACTTATAATAAGCTATATAAGGGGCGAAGCTGCTAAATAGGTAAAGCCTTACCTAGTTAAGTACTTAGCTGAAGGAACTAAACTAAAGGAGCTAATTAAGATGTTTAAAGACACAAGAGAATTTAAGATACGCATATAATAAGTATTTAGATTACTAAATAAAATAACTATTGCGGAACGTAAAATCTAAAACATGCGATAAACCTAGTCTGCAGCTAATTACGCTAATAAGTTTTTAGGGTATGCTAGATAAACTAATTAGAATAAAGACACCCTAAAAACTATATATAAATAAGGCCTAAAAGTAGATGTCTAAACTAAACTAATACGCTCTAGTATAGGTATTAACACGCTAGATAACCTAATTAATAAAACTATCTAACTAGATATAGAGCTCTATAAGCTCTGTATGTAACTTAGAAGATAACTACTAGGATAAATAAAAGAAGATAAGAAACCCTAGAAGAATTATCGTAATAAGCTAAATAATAGTCGCCTATAATACTAGTATTAGCTATAAGGAGTACTTAGATAGTATATGTCTATAGGCCCTAAGGCAATGTATCTAGATAACCTTAATAAGGAGAAGTTAGGTAAAGGCAGGAAGAAAAAAGAAATAACCTGCTTTAACTATAATAAGAAAAGCTATATAGTAAAAAATTATAGATAAAAGAATAAGGTAACTCCCTAGATTAATATATTAGCTGTAAAAGAAGAAAATAGTAATAACAAAATATAGGAAGTTATCGTAACCTAAGAGGAAGAAGCCTAAGATATAGAATTATTACAGCTACCTCTCTAGGAACCTACTAAGAAAGGGATTCTAGGAACCTAGTATAGTAAAGATAAGGAAGAGAGTAATAGCTCCCTGTCCCTAGTCTATAAAGATACTAAGGAAGACCTTAATAATACTATAGTGCTTCTAACTAAGGACTAAAAAATAGAGAACTTCTAGAACTAATATTAACTAGGAACTCTAAGGCTATTAACGCCTATAGAAGTAGAAAAAGATATTATAGAACTTAACTGCTAACTACACGCGCAACATATATATAAAGTATAATATATTAACACGCTAACCCTAGAAGAATAGGAAGCAGCTATAAAATAAGGAATAAGTATAATTATTCTAGCTAAGTAAGTAATGTAAGACATGTTACAGGAATACTACTAATACCCTAAACATTATACGAAGGCAACATAAGAGTAGGTAGAAAGAGCTAAGGAAGTATAGCAACCCGCAAGCGTTAGGGACGCACTACAGAAACTTTGAAGAGCTAGATAAATATAGGCACCAGAACCCCTAGTAGTTAAGACCTCTAAATACACACTATAACGCTAAACAATACTACTATTAACACAGGAAGACGCCTTCTACATACCTAACACTTAAGACTCTATACAGTAAAGGTACCTTTAAGTTAACTCCTATAGCGAGATCGTGCTTACAGACGGTAAGAAACAAGATATTTATACTTAGCTTAAATAATAAATGTATTAGGAGGACGACAAAGAGAATATTAACCCTAACTAGCTGCTTATAGAGGAAGAAGCTAGAAACTACTACGAGCGCGCAGAGGCAGCTTAAACCCTACATACTATACGTAAAGGACTACAGAAACTAGTACTAGACTACTTAATAGATCTACGTAATAAGCGACACAGTGTTATCTACTAGTCTTTTTATACTATAAACCTATGCGCGATATACTACTTAAGTAAAATAGAACAGGGATACTTCCCTTACTTGTTTTACTAATATAAATACTAATAGTATAATTATCTTAAAGTTAAATACGATAACTACCTATAGGATAAGAGGACTATCCTCTACTTTCTAGGAAATAATAACCCTGCAGCTACTATAGCGATGCAGCTAGTCTTTAATAGAGAATATAATTAGTAATAATAGTAAACGTGCCTTAACTCTAACTACCTTAAGTATAAAGACGTTAAGATACTAAATAGGTATTAGGAGGAGCCTTTTTTAGAATCGCGCCTACTAATAAGTAAGAATTATAAACTCTATGCGTAATAAGTATATAAGAACTTCTTAAGCTAAATATTAAGCTTAATAGAAGCTAGATGTGAAGAATCTCTAAGGCTATCGGCGAGGATAACCAATAAGACTGTAAGGTTAGTTCTCCGGGATAGAGTAAGGGACTAGATAGAAGGGGGTTTAATACTAAGACAGTAAGAGGGTGCTTCTGTAAAGAGTACTAAGGGTTAAGAATAATTAGTATTACTATTACTATACTGTAGAGTATAATATTAAGTTAAATACAATAAGCTATAAGGGTTTATTGTGGTGATCTATATACATAACGCGCTCATCGCGCTCGCTACGAGCGCTGTAAGCGCTCGTCCTTAGCAGAGTAAGCAGTTACGTAACGCGTAATAGAGTAGAACACTAGCGCTTCCTGAATAGCTGTTAGTACCTAAGGCTCTCCCTCCCTGTCTAGGATTTCAGATCCTAATACTATCCCTCTCCTTCTTTAGGATTCGTCTCAAATCACGTAATATATAGCTAGATTAGCTTAAAGGTAGCGTACCCCGCGTCTGTAGTAATGTAAGACAAAATATTGTCTAAGTCCTAGATTCGTAACCTGCGTCTTTATAACAAAATCCTCTGTGCTAAAACTATCGCTAAATTTACTTACAATAAGTATTTTAGGGATAATATTATTTATTACATTATGCTAAATTTAAATTTAAAATATACTAAATACACTCGTTTAGGGAAACTATATGTGAATATGTCCTAGGCTTCTCTAGACAAAACTCGTGACGAGTACTAGAAGAAGGTAGATAATAACGAGAAGTTGCTAGCAACCGTGATTGCGCGGTTGCTTCAGAATAAGGCGATTTTAAAGCAGGCAGAAGAAAGGGCGCGGAAGAAGGCTTTGTATCTTGCGTTAGAGATGCACGACAATAGAGAGCTGGAGTTTGCTAAGGAAGCTCCCTGTCCGGCTGTTGATGCCTTAGTTAGTTTCTCTCTGATAGTATAGTCTACTATAGGCGCCTTAGATTAACTAGTAACCCTGGCGGAGCCTAGGCAGGCTTCTACCTTCTAGGTTTGTTTCTTCTTCTTTTTTCTCTCCTCCCTCTCCTAATATTCTCTAATTTTTTCTTAGCAGTTTCTTAGATTTTCTGGTAGTTCCTACGTACTTTCTACGCTTAGGTACCCTTTCTATTTAACTAGGTAACTAAAGCTTAGTTCCGGGTCGTTAACTTTTCTATTCTGCTAGTACCCCTAGATTTTCTTAACTTTAAACTTGTTTTCTTCTTTAGGTTTATACTAGAATGTTTTCTGTAATAGTGTAGTAGGGTTAGCTAGTTCTAACTTAGAGATATAAAAGCGTAGGTAGATTTTTATATCTGGCGGTAGCTTAAGTATATAATTTATAGGTCCGTTTCGTTCTTTAACTAAAAATAGTCTGACCTTAACATAATTAAGTCCCTTACTTAGTCGCTTGTTGCGTAGATTCTTTGTAAGCAAGTATGCTTTATCCCCCTTCTTTAGCTAAGGTGCTATTTTTCTTTTCTTATTCTAGTAAGAAATACTGTTACGTTATACTTTCTTAAGATTTTCTTAGAGTTATTTATATACTTTTTTTATTTCTTTAGCTGTTTTTATAGCTACTTTAGTTTTTCTACTAGGATATAACTTTATAAAGAGATTAGGGTGTCTCCTGTAGTTAGCAAAGAACAGTGTCTTTCTAGTTAATTCCGATAATTTATTATTATAGGCCAGTTGTGCTATTAGTAGTAATAAAACCTAATTATTTTGCTGTTAATTGCTGTAGATTCTTAGGTAGGTTTTTATTATTCTGTTTGTTCTTTCTGTTTATCTGTCCGTTTGTGGGTGATAGGCTGTTAACAACTTTCTTTTTGTTCCTATCGTGGCTATTAATGTGGACTAGAAGTTGGATATAAAGAGCTTGTCTCTATTACTAATGATAGATTTAGGTATACCGTGATATTGTATTAATCTGTCTAAGATAACAAACGCTAGTTGTTCTGTGTTATAGTTATTTCTAAATAGTATTATCTCTACTGCTTTTATAAATCTGCAGACTATATTAAAGATAGCGTTATACTTAATTCCTGTCGCGGGATCTTTAGATAGTAGTAACCCTGTTACAAAGTCTATAGAAATGTCTGCCTAAGGTTCGTTAGGTAGCTCTATAGCTTACATTTCTCCGTATGGTACGTGGGTACTGTGTTTATTTTTTTAACAGTCCGCGCATTTTTTAATAAACCGTTCAACCTTATCCTTTATATTTTTAAAGCTGTAGTGTCGCTGTATAAGTTCTATCGTTCTCTTAATTCCTAAGTAACCGTGTACTAGGTTATCGTGGTATTATCAGATAATTACCTCTTACAATTCTTCAGGTACTTCAGACGTAATTATTATAGTGTTATTTAATAACTTATTAGGTCCTAAGCTTCCATCCTAGTTTACTTAAAGGATAGCATTACTAACTATTACTTTTATTCTTATAATGTCTGTTCTGCGGCTGAGAGCATTAGCTCTACTGTTATCCTTTCCTAGCGTATACACGATCTTAAACTTGTATTATCCTAACATTTCAGCCTATCTAACCTATCTATAGTTTAAGGTTTTAGTAGTAGTAAAATAAACTAAGTTCTTATAATCTGTAAATATCGTAAGATCTAAGTAACTCTCTGCGTAGATTCGCTAGTAGTTAAGGGCATCAACGACTACTATAAGTTCTTTATTATACACGTTGTAGCGTTCCTTAGCGTCTATAAATTTTCTTAAGTAGTACGCGATTAGGTGCCATTTCCTATTGCGTTCTTATTTTACCGTTGCACCTAGTGCAAGGTCTAAGGCATCTGTTTTAAACTATAAGGGTTTTTCTATTCAAAATGTAATTAACACTAGAGGTGTAATACAGGCTTCCTTAAGTATCTAGAATGCTTTCCTTTATTCGTTTCCCTATTCCTATTTTATATCTTTCCTTATAAGTTTAGTAAGTAGGATAGATTTTCTAGAAAAGTCCTTAATAAACTGTTAGTTAAAGTTAACAAATCTTATAAATAACTGTATGTCTTTAACTATTTTAGGTTTAGGCTATTCTTTTACTACTCTTATTTTTTCTTTACTTATCTTTACTCTGTGTGTACCTACTGTATATCCTAGGAACTCAACTTCCTCCTTATAGAACTCGCATTTCTTAGGTTTAAGCAGTAAACTAAATCTTCCTAAGTAGGCAAGAACTATTTTAACGTGCTTAATATATTCCTGTAGATTATTAGAGTACATAAGGATATTATTAAGGTATACAATAATAAATACGTCTAGGTATTCCCTTAACATATTATTAATAAGTGCCTAGTATATCGCTAGTGCATTAGTAAGACTAAAAAGTATTACTATATACTCGTAGTAGCTGTAGCGTGTCCTGAACGCGGTCTTCTATTCTTTACCTTCCTTTATGCGAATAAGGTTATACGCTCCTCTTAAGTCTAATGCCGTAAAGACTTTTACAAAGGCTAGTTAATCTTATAGTTCTGCTATATTTAGTAAAGGGTATTAATTCTTTACTGTAATATTATTAAGTTTCTAGTAGTTAACGCATAATCTTAGCTTCTTATTCTTCTTTAGTATAAATAATATAGGGTATCCTACTAGTAACTGTGATTCCCTAATAAATCTCTTTTTTAAGTTTATCTTAATATATTCGCGCAGGGTTTTAAGTTCTTTTTCTAATAAACTATAAATTAGGCTGAAAGTTAGTTACTTTCCTTCCTATAGGATAATCTTATAATCCTAAGGTTAATACTTAGGTAATACTTTTATAGTTATCTCTTCCTAAAAGAGTAACTTATATTCTTTATACTTGTTAGGGATTACTAGAGTTACGCTTTACTCCTTAACTCTAGCTTGTTAGTCTAAAGGCCTCTTATTAGTTCCTGCTGAGTCAGACCCTCGTGTCTTAAGGCTGTCCTTATTCAAAGTAAGGATCCCGATCGTCATCTTCTTATCTACCCAGGCACTTAGCCGCAGCGTAGGCTTACTTGTGGTTACGTCCGTTCTACAGCATTTAAATAAGAACTTTTTCCTTTTCTAATCTATATCTGGACTATGTTCTCTTAACTATAGGAGTCCTAGTATTATATTATGCTGTAATAGTCTGAAGACGTCTAGGTCGATCGTTTCCCTATGGTTCTGGATAATGAGTTGCACGCTCTGTACCTCGTATGTGATTACGGACTCTAATAGCATTAGTTGTCTATTAGCGACTGTTAATAGATATAGTACTAATTTCAACGATAGAATAAGGCCAGCTTATTCTATCGCTCGCGCAGAAATATAGCTCTGTTGTGCTCTAGAATCTACTAGTGCCTTTATCTAGCTTCTATTAAGCTTAATATTTAGCTTAAGGAGTCCTTGTGTGCCTATTGCGCATAGGGTTTGCGGTTCTTACCTATTAGTAGGCGTGACCCTAAAAAAGGCTCCTCCTAATACCCGTTTAGTGTCTTAATGTCTTTATGCTTAAGGCAATCTAAGTTAAGGCACGTTTGCTATTATCGCTAATTACATTCTCTATTAAAGACTAGCTGCATCGCTATAGTAGCTGCAGGGTTATTATTTCCTAGAAAGTAGAGGACGGTCCTCTTATCCTATAGGTAGTTATCGCATTTAACTTTATAATAATTATACTATTAGTATTTACATTAGTAAAACAAGTAAGAGAAGTATCTTTGTTCCGTTTTACTTAAATAATAGATCGCGTACAGGTCTGTGGTACAAAAGGACTAGTAGATAACACCGTGTCGCTTATTACGTAGATCTATCAAGTAGTCTAGTACTAGTTTCTGTAGTCCTTTACGCATAGTATATAGGGTCTAAGCCGCCTTAGCGTGCTTATATATTTCTTAGGCTTCTTCTTCTATAAGATGCTAGAGAGGGTTAACATTCTCTTTATTATCCTCCTAATGTATTTATTGTTTAAGCTGTGTATAAATATCTTACTTCTTACTGTCTATAAGTATAATTTTGCTGTAGGAGTTAACTTAAAGATACTCTTATTATACTAGGTTCTTAGTGTTTAGTATATAGAAAGCGTCTTCCTGTGTTAGTAGTAGTATTATTTAGCGTCGTAGTATATATTTAGGGGTCTTAACTACTAGGAGTTCTAGTGCCTATATTTATCTAGCTTGTCGAAGTTTCTGTGGTGCGTCCCTAACGCTTGCGGGTTGCTATGCTTCTTTAGCTTTCTCCGCCTATTCTTGTATTACCTTTATATAATATTTAGAGTAACAGTAATATTCCCGCAATATGTCTTGCATCGCTTGTTTAGCTAGAATAATTGTACTTATTCCTTATTTTATGGCTGCTTCCTACTCTTCTAGGGTTAACGCGTTAATATATTATGCTTTGTACATGTGTTGCGCGTGTAGTTAGTAGTTAAGTTCTGTAATATCTTTTTCCGCCTCTGTAGGCGTTAATGGCCTTAGGGTTCCTAGTTAATATTATTTCTAGAAGTTTTCCTTTTTCTGTTCCTTAGTTAAGAGTACTATAGTATTATTAAGGTCTTCCTTAGCATCTTTATAGACTAGAGATAGGGAGCTGCTGCTCTCTTCTTCCTTATTACTATACTAGGTTCCTGGAATCCCTTTCTTAGTAGGTTCTAGGAGAGGTAGCTGCAGCGTCTCTGCGTCTTAAGCCTCTTCCTCTTAGGTTGCGATAACTTCCTATGTTTTGTCGTCGCTGTTTTCTTCTTTTACTACTATTATATTAATCTAGGGGGTTACCTTATTCTTACTCCTATAGTCTTTAGCTATATAGCCTTTCTTATTACAGTTAAAGTAGGTTATTTCTTTTTTCTTCCCGCCCTTACCTAATTTCTCCTTATTAAGATTATCTAGATGCATTGCCTTAGGGCCCCCTAACAGGTACTGTCCGGGCACTCCTTATGGTTAATACTAATGTTGTAGGCGACTGTTATTTAGCTTATTGCGATAATCTTTCTGGGGTTTCTTATCTTCCTTTGTTTATCCTAGTAGTTATCTTCTAAGTCGTATATAGAGCTTATAGAGCTCTATATCTAGTTAGATAGTTTTATTAATTAGGTCGTCTAGTGTTATGATTTTCGTGCCTGTACGCATAAGCTTAGTCTAGACGTCCGCTTTCAGGCCTTGTTTATATATAGTTTTTAGGGTGTCGTTATTCTAACTAGTCTGTCTGGCGTAACTTAGAAATTTGTTGGTGTAGTTGGCCGTAGACCTAGTTTGTCGCATGTTTTAGATCTTGCGCTCTGTAATAGTTACTACGTTCAGGAGCCTAAACGCTTAGCGCATGCATGCTTTAAACCTTTCTGTATTTTTGAACATAATAATAAGTTCTTAAGGCTTCTCTTTGTTACTTATGTACTTGACTAGGTGGGGTTTTACCTATTTGGCAGCTTCGCCTCTTATGTAGCTTAACATAAGTACTGCTTAGTCGTCGTCGTCTATAGTGGTTGCGTTGAACTTGAAGAACAGGTTGAACTAGAGTAGCCAGTCCTTGAGCTTGAACCGATCCCTATAGAAGAGGTCCGGTTTGGCGACAGCGTTGCCTGGCCTTATGGTATGATAGTTAGTAGTCTCCATCTTAGTGTTACTTATCTTAAGGGTGTTTAAAGTGTAAAGAATCTCTAAAGCTATTAGCGAGGATAACTAATAAGACTATAAGGTTAGTTCTCTAGGATAGAGTGAGGGACTAGATAGAAGGGGGTTTAATACTAAGACAGTAAGAGGGTGCTTCTGTAAAGAGTACTAAGGGTTAAGAATAATTAGTATTACTATTACTATACTATAGAGTATAATATTAAGTTAAATATAATAAGCTATAAGGGTTTATTATAGTAATCTATATACATAACGCGCTCGTCGCGCTCGCCACGAGCGCTGCGAGCGCTCGTCCTTAGCAGAGCGAGCGGTTACGTGACGCGTGACAGAGTGGAACACTGGCGCTTCCTGAATGGCTGTCAGTACCTGAGGCTCTCCCTCCCTGTCTAGGATTTCAGATCCTAACACTAGATAAAGGCACTAGTAGATTCTAGAGTATAATAGAGCTATATTTCTGCGCGAGCGATAGAATAAGCTAGTCTTATCCTATTGTTAAAATTAGTACTATATCTATTAATAGTAGCTAATAGATAACTAATGCTATTAGAGTCTATAATTACACACGAAGTATAGAGCATGTAACTTATTATCTAGAACTATAGGGAAATAATTAACCTAGACGTCTTTAGACTATTACAACATAACGTAATACTAAGACTCCTATAGTTAAGAGAATATAGTCTAGACATAGATTAGAAAAAGAAAAAGTTCTTGTTTAAATACTGTAGAACAGACGCAACTACAAGCAAACCTGCGCTGCAGCTAAGTGCCTAAGTAGATAAGAAGATAATAATAGGAATCCTTACTTTAAATAAGGACAACCTTAAGATATAAGGGTCTAACTTAGTAGGTACTAATAGGAGGCCCTTAGACTAATAAGCTAGAGTTAAGGAGTAAAGCGTAACTCTATAATCCCTAATAAGTATAAAGAATATAAGTTACTCTTTTAGGAAGAGATAACTATAAAAGCACTACTTAAATATTAACCCTAGGATTATAAGATTATCCTATAAAAAGGAAAGTAACTAACTTTTAGCCTAATCTACAGTTTATTAGAAAAAGAACTTAAAACCCTACGCGAATATATTAAGATAAACTTAAAAAAGGGATTTATTAGAGAATTATAATTGCTAGCAGGATACCCTATACTATTTATACTAAAGAAAAATAGGAGGTTAAGATTATATATTAACTACTAGAAACTTAATAATATTATAATAAAGAATTAATACCTTCTACTAAATATAGTAGAACTATAGGATTAACTAGCCTTTATAAAAGTCTTTATAGTATTAGACTTAAGAGGAGTATATAACCTTATTTATATAAAAGAAGGCGAGGAATAGAAGACTGCGTTTAGAATACGCTACAGCTACTATAAGTATATAGTAATACCCTTTAGTCTTACTAATGCACTAGCTACATGCTAGGTACTTATTAATAACATGTTAAGAGAACACCTAGATATATTTATTATCGCATACCTTAATAATATCCTTATGTACTCTAATAATCTATAGAAACACGTTAAGCACGTTAAAATAGTTCTTACCTGTCTAAGAAGATTTAGTTTACTGCTTAAACCTAAGAAATATAAATTCTATAAAAAAGAAGTTAAATTCCTAGGATACATAGTAGGTGCATACAGAGTAAAGATAAGCGAAGAAAAAATAAGAGTAGTAAAAGAATAGCCTAAACTTAAAATAGTTAGGGATATATAGTTATTTATAAGATTTATTAACTTTAACTAATAATTTATTAAAGACTTCTCTAAGAAATCTATCCTACTTACTAAACTTATAAGAAAATAGATAAAATAGGAATAAGGAAATAAATAAAGAAAAGTATTCTAGATACTTAAGGAAGCCTGTACTATACTACTAGTATTAATTATATTCTAAATAGGAGAACTCTTACAGTTTAAAACAGATACCTTAGACCTTACACTAGGTGTAATAGTAAAATAAGAACGTAATAGGAAATAGTACCTAATTACCTACTACTCTAGGAAATTTATAGACCCTAAGGAACGCTACAACGTGCATAATAAGGAGCTTATAGCAGTTATTAACGCCTTTAACTACTAGTAGATCTACGTAGAGAGCTGCTTAGATCTTACAATATTTATAGATTATAAGAACTTAGTTAACTTTACTACTACTAAGACCTTAAACTAAAGATAGGTTAGATAGGCTAAAATATTAGGATAATATAAGTTTAAGATTATATATACGCTAGGAAAGGATAACAGTAGAGCTAACGCTCTTAGCTGCAGATTAGACATTGCAGGAACAAAAGCGATAGTTAGTAATGCTATCCTTTAAGTTAACTAGGATAGAAGCTTAAGACCTAATAAGTTATTAAACAACACTATAATAATTACGTCTAAAGTACCTAAAGAATTATAAGAAGTAATTATCTAATAATACTATAATAACCTAGTATATAGTTACCTAGGAATTAAAAGAATAATAGAATTAATACAGCGACACTATAGCTTTAAGAATATAAAGGCTAAGATTAAATAGTTTATTAAAAAATGCGCAGACTATTATAAAAATAAATATAGTACTTACGCACTATACAGAGAAATGTAAGCTATAGAGCTACCTAATAAACCTTAGGTAGACATTTCTATAGACTTTATAATAGGGTTACTACTATCTAAAGATCCTGTAATAGGAATTAAGTATAATACTATCTTTAATATAGTCTGTAGGTTTATAAAAGTAGCAGAAATAATACTATTTAGAAATAACTATAATATAGAATAACTAGCGTTTATTATTCTAGACAGATTAATATAATATTACAGTATACCTAAGTCTATTTATTAGTAATAGAGATAAGCTCTTTATATCTAACTTCTAGTCTACATTAATAGCCGCGATAGGGATAAAAAGAAAATTATTAACAGCCTATTACCTATAAATAGACAGACAGACAGAAAGAATAAACAAAATAATAAAAACCTACCTAAGGATCTACAGTAATTAATAATAAAATAATTAGGTTTTACTATTACTAATAGTATAACTAGCCTATAATAACAAATTATTAGAATTAACTAGAAAAACACTATTCTTTACTAACTACGGGAGACACCCTAATCTCTTTATAAAGTTATATCCTAGCAGAAAAGCTAAAGTAGCTATAAAAATAGCTAAAGAAATAAAGAAAATATACAAATAACTCTAAGAGAATCTTAAGAAAGTATAACGTAACAGTATTTCCTACTAAAATAAGAAAAGAAAAATAGTACCTTAGCTAAAGAAGGGGGATAAAGCATACTTACTTATAAAAAATCTACGTAATAAGTAACTAAGTAAAGAACTTAACTACGTTAAAGTTAGACTATTTTTAGTTAAAGAATAGAATAGACTAGTAAACTATATACTTAAGCTACTACTAGATATAAAGATCTACCTACGCTTCTATATCTCTAAGTTAGAACTAGCTAACTTTACTATACTATTATAGAAAATATTCTAGTATAAACTAGAAGAAGAAAATAAGTTTAAAGTTAAGAAAATCTAAGGATACTAACAAAATAGAAGAGTTAACGACCTAGAACTAAGCTTCAGCTACCTAGTTAAATAGAAAGAGTACCTAAGCGTAGAGAGTACGTAGGAACTACTAGAAAATCTAAGAAACTATTAAGAAAAAATTAGAGAATACTAAGAAAGGGAGGAAAAGAAAAAGAAGAAGTAAATAAACCTTAAGAAACGTTAAGAGCTAAAGGAAACTAACGGACCTGCTACTAGTAGCCTATTACTAGCTAGGACCTCCTAATACTTAAGAGGGAAGCCTTTAAACGCACCCTAAGTACTAGGCGATAAACTAAACTTAAGGGCATTAGAAGCGTTTTTAGGTAATAAGGCTTCTGCTACTTCTTACTCCCTAATATCTTGTTCCTCTACAGCTATTACTTCCTCCGCGCGCTAATTAATTAAATCTATTTATTATTGTAACCGCTCTTCGCGAGCTTAAGCAACGCGCAGCTCCTCTAAAGCTTTTTTATGCGCCTTTATTATAACTTCTTATGTATCCCTAGATTCTTTTATCTGCTCCTAAAGCTTCGTCTTCTAATCTACTAATTATTTAAACTTAGACTCTGTAACTTGCACATTATAACGTTACCCTTAACGCAGACACTTACTATATTTCCTAGAACAAACATAGACCTTACACACCTAATTATACTTTGCGTACGTCGCGCACTTTTAAACTATAGCTTCCCTAAAGGAGTTAATAAAATTATAGAGACGTTAGCGACGAATAGTGCTAGACACTTGTAGATATTTAGGCATGGCGAGACATAATGCAGTAAGAAGTAGGAAACGCTCGCGTTATATAATAAGCACTAAGGACAGCGCTAGGATAGGAGGGGGATGGTGTTACAATCCTGCTGGGACCCTGTCCCAGAGGCCCCAACTGGACCTTACAAAGTATTAGACAACAACTGAAGTCACGTGACGTGCTCAGTTGATTAGTCTGATTAGTGACACTGAGCACACCGAGCACACTGAGTAACATGCATAACCTCTATGTATATAGATCACCATAATGGATCCTTATAGTCTAGTGTGTTTAACTTAATATTATACTCTATAGTATAGTAATAGTAATACTAATTATTCTTAACCCTTAGTACTCTTTACAGAAGCGCCCTCTTACTGTCTTAGTATTAAACCCCCTTCTATCTAGTCCCTCACTCTATCCTGGAGAACCAACCTTGCAATCTTATTGGCTATCCTCACTGATAGCTTTTAAGATTCTTCACAGGTATCTACTATTTTATCTATTTCCTTTTAAATTAAGTTACTTTAACTAAGACCGTCACAACTGTGCGTGTTAACTGCCTTACAGTATCTCTGCTATTTCCGCATAATGCTCTCTTACGCCTTCTCTATATCTACCTCTACGTCTTTAGAGTCTTTAGGTACGCTATTTAGTACTTATTGCTAGCTTCGCCTAATTAACTAAGCCTAGCCTTCTTACGCCTGTACTACTTATACCTATCTAATATTTTACTTTAACGTAGTTTTAGCTTAGACCTAATAATAGTATATAGAGAGCTATATCCTCTGGTATTACTTTATATGCTACTAGAATATAGTATAATTAGGATATAGTACTACCTAATTTATAGTAAGAAAAAGAGTCTTTACTTTCTTAGAAAACTATTTAACCTCTTTTTTATTATACTAAGTCTCTATAATCTTTATATAATACTTATATAGTACTTAATATTCTCTAGTATTTTAATACTTTTAGCTTCTTTTATTATTAAAGTCTTATAAGAAGTTAATAAAGTTATTAAGATCTTTATAGGCTCTATTATTCCTACTTACTAGCTAATATAGCTAAGAGCTATTTAGTATTATATCTAAATTCTCTTTATAAAGTATATACTTACCTTACGCTATATTACTATAAAAATTTAGCCTTAATTAAGCTTTCTATTAATAATAACACGTCTTTCTAGAAATATTATACGTATATCTATATTATATACTATAGTATATACTTCTATACTAAAGGCGCTAATCTATAGCTCTTTAACTATTCACTTTGTATCTCTAACTTTATAAAGTTATCTTTAGCTCCTTAGATTACTTACTATCTTACTATAAATAATTCTACTATATATATATTACTAAATAAACTATATCTTAAGAGCTCTTTATAAAATATAAACTAAGTCTAGTTATTCTTTAGTATTAACTAGTAGTACTTATAAATTACGCTACTATTTTTAAGAAGCTAAGTCTATATATTTTCTTACTAGTACTTTTATAAGTTTACTTATTAATTTATAAAGTAATTTTACACTAGATCTAATAACTTCTATAGCTATATTTTAATAACTATAAGAATATAATTATAACTTAGCTATACTCTTATAATATATAGTTATATAATCCTAGGCTCTGTACGTACTTAAAGCTAGTAGTAAACTTATTAATATTTATCTATATAAATTAGAGATAAGAGGCTATAGGGATATGCTAGAATAGGTCTAGCCTAGTAAGAATCTTAACTACACGTTCTTAATTACTACTATTCTAGGGGCATTCTTATATACGTAAGGTAAGTATTAATATTATATAGTACTCTTCTTACGTACTAAAGGACTTCTAGAAGAACCCTTAAATTACTATTATATAGCGTACTTTACTTCTAAAATAAGATTTCTTAAGTACCTTTTACTAATAGTTTTCTAAACTACTTACTTTCTACTAACTTACGCAGACTTTTAGGTTAATAGCTAGGCTCTCTAAAGCTTTATCTTAGAATAGAAATAACTTCATAGTAATTAAAATCTCCTTCTTGCTTATATAGAACTAACTATATACTAGCTCTTATTTACTGCTAGGCGATTAACGTGCGGTTAAGACAGTTATCCTAGCTGCATCGTGGAGCATAGCAGTTTAATATACATTTCGCAGCGTAGACCTAGGCGTAGGCCTATGTTAGGACCACTGCCAATATGCCCCTAGACAACAAGGCCTCCAGAGGTAGATTTCTGCGGGCTGGATGCCTGGATGTTGGTACCATAAGAGAGATGGGGGTGCGCAAACATCCTTGCCAATGTTAATCCACACTTGGTCCGGGTCAAGGCAGTCTATATCAATCGCCTGCTCCCACCGCCGGAAGTAGTCATCCCATGTTTGCATCAGCGTAGGCCAACCAAATGTCTATCTATGCTGCTGCCTTCCCGCCTGCGAGTTGCTATTAAAATAATAAAAAAACGTAAAACTTAACTACTCTAATACACCAACCCCGAAAATTAGTATACGGTCTTATAGCTAAACCTAGTCTTAGCCCTCACCTCACTCATCCATTGCATGTAGTGTGCAAGTAGTTGACTGCCTGTCGTCCCATCTCCTAACTCCCACAACTCGTCTGTCTTAGTCTGTTCCAACCATTCCTCTATAATCACTCCTCGTTCCCCATTGTTACACTCTCTCCATTGCGCTCTCATCTCCTGACTTGCTCTTCTAATTCCTTCTGCTTCAAGCTCTACTTCCCTTACTCTTCTTTTAAATCTTTCCCGCATCTTCGTAGGTACAATTCTACAGCCCTGCTCTCCATACCACTCTTGATTATGCAACTCTGCTGCATGTATCTTCCATGCCTCTACGCTCTTAAAACTTACCATACAGTCCATGGACGGGCATGCAAACTCCATACCCCTCCCATGCTTCGCGAAATTCGACCCTACTGCTTCGATAACCTGAGGCCACAGCCCATTCTCCTCTAATGTAACACGACCCGCGCGATAGTTCAGTTCTGCCCACTGTCCTACTATCCCCTTAAATTGTTTCGGTGGGGCAAGTACAGTAACCCAGTCTTGTCTTTGCTTAATCTTTATCCATCCTTGCCTGCTACGCTCCTCCCACACTGAGCGTTGCCACCTGTGCGTGCTTCCTTCCCTTTCATCTCCATCTCCAAACCAATCTGCTTTATTCTCTACTATAAACGCAAGTCCACTAATCCCATCTGGACACGACTCAATAAGCACCCTTAGCGGCTTAGGGACTACCTGCTTATCATAATGCCACGATGAAGATGGCCAATACTGGCTAATAATTATCCGCTTAACTCGTGGGCATCGTTGTAATAGGCTGCTCCAGAACTTCTCTACACAGTCTTGTCGGATCCCAACTGTGTTGTCGCGGAATAGACATACTTGACTTTCGCTTGCTAGGTCATAATCGACCTGAACATTCTCAACCAGCGCTAGAAACCCCATGTCACTGTCGGTATAACCAGGGTAGCCCCCTTCAAGTAGCCAGCGCGCCTGAATTAGGTAATAGGTATCCGTATTTCCCCAAAACAGTTTACTTGCCTCTACCCGAAGAGTAGACGAAACTTGCATGACCCTAAAGAGTACATCGCTAGTACAAAAGGTAAGGATGTGCGTCTGGAGCTCCAATGGCAGCATTTGAAAGCTTTTAAAATGTGAAGTTTGGCCTACTACACCTAATCCACCCTGGACGTAGGCATGGAATGGAACGCGTTCCTCTCCCTCGATTGTTACGCATGGCTTTCTGTCTATTGCACGGCTCCATTTCGAATGTAGTAGTATAGAAGCAAAGTTGCATGCAAATTCAGGTAGCATAGTAGAGCTCTCTTATTAGAAGTTGCGCTGCGTCGAGTGCTTAGCTATAAAGAATAGTACAAGTTATACGGTATTTCTTACATATAAAATAGAATAAGGTAGCTAAACTGTATAATACACCTAATTATACTAGGATTTAGTACGTATAATCCTGTACAAGAAAACAAAGAAATTGTATAGCAATTGGTAGCACTAAAAGGCCACGTGTAGTAAAGTAGTTGTTACTGGAGTCGAGTACACGCTAGCGAAGATGATCCCCCAGCACTGCCCACACAACTGCGCTAGTGTTTCAATCCCTAGTACGACTTATGCCTGTCCTCTCCACGCCTTAAAAACGCCTTGAGAATGTGCATCAACCACGCCGTAGTAACGTCCCAGCTACGCCTTAATAATGACTCAACTAGGCCGTAGAAGTGCTATTCTTCTACTCTAATATTAGCTTATTGTATTAAAGTCGGGTTTCAGGACTATACGCCGCAGCCACAGAAGTATCAAGATTAGGACTGCATACTTATTTCAGTGGCACAGTACAGGCTAAGTTTTCTATATATTTGATAGCATAGAATAGAGACTGCAAGTAGCATAAGCCTATCTTCTACAATCCCCCTAAAAACCTATTTTGCTTCAATTACCTATCCCTATCTATTCCCTTGAGTCTACTTTAGAGATATACTCGAATTACTATAAAGTAGAATACCTCCTATAATGCGTATCTTAGCTTGGACAGTATTCACATCACTCTTAGCGCTTGTACAGCTAGCCAAAACTGCTATAGTACCTCCAACCAACTCTAGAGCACTAGGGCACGATAACAACGGCAACGATCGCGAGACTAAGAGAGCACATACTACATCCCCAATAGTCGAGCTGCGGTCGCAAACGAATACCCTACAACTGAGGGACCGTGGACTATGGCGGTAAGGGAAGATGATCCTTGACCAAATTGACTTGATCAATCCTAGAGAGTCAAGCCTGGCACACCGCCAGCGAGGGCTTCGCCACAGAAGAGGACATGCCGCTCCATTATCCTGCGCCCTTTGCTTTTTCTCCATCGCTACTGACCTCTGCACATCGCTGACTGCTTTTGGATGTGGTGATACCGCCTCCTCACGAGGTGCCCCAAGTATCTTCACTAATTGCGCAAGCGCATCTGGCCAGCCACTTCATGCGCATCCTGACAGATTCCTCCTGCATTGGCGACGGATGCGGGGTGTAGACATCGCGCTGGCTTCCTCCGAAAGATGCTGGGCTCGAGGCGGCGCAGGTTCCCTTCCGTGAGAAGCAGGCGAGGAGGGATGCGGTCGTCTTGCAGATAGCCAGTTTGCGGAGACTCGCTACGCAAGCGCCCCAATGTCGTTCTGCGCGATCGCCTCGGTGATGTAGGCGGGTTGTAGGGAGACTGGGCGAGGAAGAGAGCGGTGGTGCGGGAGAAGCACGAGAGCAGCGCTCAGCGCAACGCTGGCAACACGCAGGAGGTGGGATGCGCTTCATGGAGAGTAGCGAGGTTTGGCGGGCTGCGGGGGATTAAGCGTATGGCGACTCGAGGTATTCTTCATCGGAACGAACATGTATATGATCGTGAGGCTGTGAAGGTGTGTTTGGTGCGATAATGACCATTGTTGACAGCTGCACAGAGCTGAAAACAAGAACCCTAGCATTGCGAGGAGTTGAACTCAAGAAAGAGGAATCTAATTGGTGGGAGCACGTTAACAATACAGGAGAGAAGCAAGCTAAGAACATTGCTTTTGGAAAAATAGCCAGCGCTCCCGAAGGCCGAGTTGGCAAAGAAGTTGACTGCGCCGGCTTACAGATGGCTAGCAAGTGGTCTACCATAATCAACAAGGCCAAAACCTCATCAGCAGCAATTTTCGGCTCAGGCGAGTACCTGGCGCTCATGGAAAACGGCATTCCTATATGTGAACGGTTTGTCCTCCGCAGGACTTTAAAAACAAGAGATCCTTGGGGCAAACGCGTGTCTGGAATCGAGGGAGATATTGATACCTGGTTTCGACCATGTAGGAGCAGTAAACATGACAGCACCGTGGAGCACGCAACAGAACGGTGCTTAGCAGTGCTTAACTCTGAGGGATGCGAGATTCCAAAATCCGTATTCTCAAGGCATGGACTTCAGGCGATCGCGACCTATCCAAAATTAGCGACACTAAAAGCAAAGCATTTGGTGGGCATGCATGAACTCGTGAATGAAGAAGTCAAGAGAGGATCTGCAAGGGGTCTTCCCGAGGGGCAATAGTAATGCCTCGGACATTGGTAGTTCACTGTTATCTTTTCAACCCATGCATGGCGAGCAATTGAGGTGCGTATGCGGGTCTAATTTGCTCAGCATGGGTGCCATGGACCCGCGATGCTTCGTTGAGCAGGGTTCTATCCTGGTCTTCGGAATATGCATCTTCGCGCACGAATGAGGCCAGACTTGTATGGAATCGATCGGGACCCCAGCAATATCTTTCCCCTGAGAGCTCCACCTCGTACTGTCCCCAGTTTCTTCTTTTTCCGTACGAGGCTTCTTCCAGTGGTTATCACCCAAGCCATCAGCTTTGATTGCCTCAAGTAGTTTTACGACAGCAGTAAGATGAGCAAGCGTCACAGACATAATGCTAGTACGGCGCTTTATTGCGCTGGCACCGCATGTAGATCGATTGGCGCCGTAGCAGATTCAAATGCGATGGCACAAGATCCTTCGAACCAATGGATGAATGCGATTTCTTATAATACATGTATCCATGATTCCAAGCGGAATTCTGCTGGTGTCTCAAAAGGTGCCAGAATGCTGGGGCGATCGATCCGAGGATGTTGATGGGCAGTGCTGCGTTGAGAGGTGCGTCTGGAGGATTAGTATGGCGCATCTGGTAAGGTTGCTGTTCAAATTTATTTTGAGCAACCCACATACACCAGAGACCTGCGGCAGCACCTACCAGAAAGATAGCTTACTATTTGCTTGCAATGGATAGCAACCCGGAATGTGTGGTGGTGGCGGTGCAAATTGTTTATATGTTGCTAATCGCCGTATTTGCTGAACAGCTTTATTCTAATTGTCGATCTTGGGGTATCTTAAGAGATTCTTTGTATGTGTATCGTGCCTTCCTGCATCTTCTTCTATACCTGCCCATCCTGTTTCAATTGTTGAGATATGGCTCCATTCGCACCTCGACCGCCGGTGGGATCCTGCAGGGCGGCAACTGCATCGTCAACATCTAAACATAGTTAGTGTCCTTATCTCCCTTGTTCCCCTAAAGAGGAATACCGTTGATAGAAGGCCTACCCTTGAAACCATCATCCGTATCTGCGGCTTCCCTTCCCACCCAACGCTTCATCTTGTCCCTCACGAATTCCGAAAAGTCCCACTCTTCAGGCTCGAGTCGGTGTGCGCCAGCCGTCCATATGTATGTTTCTGCTTCGGTCTCTTCTCCTTCAATGTTATCGGCTTCTTTCTGTGTCAAATTACCCATGCCTTGATCCTCGCCCTCTCTGCTCTGCTGCAGTAACCTGACTCGGACCTTCCTCCTCTCATACTCGGACCCTTCAAATATATCTAGTCGCCAAAGATCCCCGTCTGTCAATCCGTCGACCAGGGTTCCGCGCACCGATGAGGAAGTATCGGCGGATTGGACGGCGGGGTAATCGGCATGTTTGACCTTGTGACGTCGGTGCGCATGCAGTATCGCGGGGCGTATGCGGAGGAGCGATGCGTGGGCGGGTGTCGGCGGTGTCTGCGAGCCCCATATGACGCGATGCAGCACCGGGGGCGCCATCAAGGTCCCATAGAAGAATGCTGAATGGGACATGGTGGAGGGAGTTGATAAGGCACTTGGTGCTGGGGGGCGGAATGGAGTTCGCTGAGGCTTCCGGTTCTGATGCTGGTAAAGACTAACGCGATCCATCTATTGCAATCCAGGTCTATATGCGCGCAACTTGCAAAATATGCAAAAATTCTTGCTTTTCCATGGAAATATGGCGCCTCTGTCGTGCGATACGCGCGATTGGAGTTTATCAAATGGCAGCCCTCAACCGCTTAGTCACATAACCGATTGTCACGTGGCTAGCAACTAGAAGTAACTACTCTCTTGGACAATACACATTCGCTGCTGAAATATGTTTCTAACACGATCAGCAGATGAAAATACACTGATATTCCCATAGTCCTTCACTTGACAAGAAGACAACCGCTCCACATGTATCAAGGTTCATTAGGAGACGATGACGTCGACACTACTCGAACTTATCGTATGGTTCCATGAGCGCATTGTGTTCCACATCATACGGAAACTTCTCTCCGGACGCAGTGCTATGGCACCATGGCTTTATTTTTACTTCCTCGTTAATTTTACTGGAAAAGCACTTCGACCAGTTCTTTCGGGGGTAGTGCTTCACCACATCCTTGATAGTATCCTCATGCACATAAGCTGGCCGATAGCCCATGTTGTCTGTTCGTACGCTTCAGTCGGAATTCAACAATTCTCAGATATGAGATCTATCGCTTACCAAATTGAGTGGCCAGCTGGATGAGCAGACCAACTGTACTGATAGTTCCGATTTCCGTAGGATCCTGATGCCGAATTATAGCCTCAGCAACACTTTCTGCTTGCGCGGACGGACAGTTGTTCTGTTTTAAGATATCAAGCGCGAGCACTGCGCCATAGAACTCGAACGACATGAATGTACCATGAGTGTATTTGTCGATTGTACCAATATCATGGAAGAGGCACGTAAGTAGCCAGGTCTCGGTGCTAAACTGCCATCCTGGGAACTGTTGCGTAGCGATTGCCATGCCTGAACATTCATCGTCAGCACATCAAATCAGATCTGCAGGCGGGCTGAGACTCGCCGTAATAAAACACACGCATGCTGTGGTTGAAGGTTTGGACTGGAAGTTCTCTTCTCAAGTATTCGATCGAAGCCTCCGCGAGTGCAGTGTCGGGCAATGGAACATCTGCGCAAAGTTGCGGTACCGGGGCATAGTTGTATTTGGACATGCCTCCCCATTGCTTTGGGTCGCAGGATAGCGCGGTCCAGCCATACTCCTCGATTTGTTTCTCCCTTGATTCAGCCATTGTTGTTGAAGGTGTACGGTATAAAGCAAAGAAAGAATTTATTCACCGAGTGTCCGGGATAAGGGTGCATCAAGGGCGTCCTTCGAATTTATAAAGGCGCACGGAAATGCCGAAAGAACTCGGCATGCGAGCTCTTCGCCGATTTTCATAACCTCGTCATCAAATAGCGTCAGCATTATCGTTCCAGAAGGGCATGGGTCCCCATGTTGGGTACTCCACAGGGGGAAAAGGGTAACCACTAAGGGTGGCAATTCCTCGAAGCATACTGACATAATATTTCGAATTGCATTTTAACGAAGCAGTGGACGAATTACCAAGCTCATAATTTAATGACTGGATATTCATTACAGGAAAGGGCGGCCCATATCGTCTGGCATGCACCGATAAAGACGTAGAGTACAATAAGGCGCGCAGGTATTTCAACATGCAGATGATGGATGAGTAGCGTCTGCCAGCTAAAGATTGGACCAATCACCACTCTGGCGCAACATCGTTTACACGATTCGCACGTTGATCCTCTGTCCTACCACGCAGTCACTCTGTATCAGCCCAACGCCAACCCTCCTGTATTCACCATCTACACTAGTGGACCTGACGACTAGGATATAGTATTCCTCCAAAGTGCTATTTCTTTTTGTTCCTACAACAACACATTGCTCTTCTCGGAGATCTTTACCGCCCTCAACATCATACTGTATCCACCCTAGTTTTGCTCCATTAGAACCGAAGACTGTACACTGTGCCTCGTAGAGTCGCATCGTACAATCATTAAATGTCCACAGGTTGGCGATAATGGCATGCTCATATTCGCGCTCCTCATCGAACCGGAGGTGATCAATCCACTCAATATTTTTCAAGGGTATATCCATGAACTGAATGCCTCCGCTATATGCCATCCATGACCAAGATGGCACATACTGCTTCGTGTACGCGATCGGCTCCAGGTTGTTGGATGCCTGCCATAGGAGGTTCCTGTGAAGGTACTGCTGGAAGACTCCGTATCTGTGTTGGCCCCCTAATGCGCCTGCAATGCGCTCCTCTAATCCAGATATTGCCACAAATCTGTCGCTCAGTACACTAAGGTTCCGTTTTGAATATTCTTGGAACAGAAAGGAAATGCAATTGAGAGTACGCTTTTTGCCGGATTGCAAGAGCCGACTTGGGAACTTCGGATCGAGCGTGAAGTACCTGTTTGTAGTAGGGCTGGGGATTAAGATGCCTTATTAGAAGCTGTCGCCATGTGTGCTATAAAACTCTTACCTTCTTAGCTTGGTAAGGTTCTCGCAGTAGACCCCTTTGCCACACTCCCAGTATGTCTGACTAGCACTAAAGTGGATAGTCCGTCGCGCCAAAACTCTTTCTTGCATTACCCATGCGCGTGTGTTGAGGTGAGCCCTGCCCACATCGTTGTCAAAATCATCGACATCATTGCAAATATAAAACTGCTTCCCTGAAGCGTCTTGAACATAGATGTATTCAGTGCTTTTGTCACGCTCGAGGAAACCTGCATTAGAGTCAACCGCCGCGGTTGCAGCTATTACGCAGTAAGCGTGCGAGTAGACGGTGTCCATCCGGCCAGATTCGCATTTCCAGTCTTCACCATGGTCCCCATATTGGATGATGCAGAGTGAGTCGATCCAAAGATATAGGACTCCAAGTTCACGGGTCACCTTAACAGCGTCTTGAAATGTCTTTGGTAATTTAGAGAGACTGAACCCTTTCAACCGCTGGCCAATATTATCCTTGGTTGTACAGAACTCGTTCTTCTCTTCACCCGAGAGATCCCCCCAGCAGTGAGATAATGCGACATATTCTTGCCTGTTTGTTTCTGGGGAACAGATCAAACGCAAAAAATCTGAATTGTAATCTGAACTCTTTGTATCACCGACATAGAGAACTCTCGTCGGCAATGCTGGCTTGGCTTCATCGCGGCGCTTGTTGCAGTCGTGGGACACGTTACACTGATGAATCCATGCACGGAGCAGTTCAAATCGTGCAGGATTGTCGGATTCAGGTAGGATTGGCCGACCGATTGGGGGCATATCAGTATCAGCAGCGTATACTATGGCAAGAATATGATATAAGTATTCGTTTTGTATAGTGTAAAGCGGGGATTGTGGGCACTTACCTGGATCTACACAAAACCGAACAATACGCTTGCCTCCTGCTCCTATTCTGAGTGCTGAGGGTGTGCGGTATATCTTTTCATCATCATCGCTGTTGCAGTGCGGAAATAATTTGAGGAGCATTTTGCAGATCGAACAATTTTCCGCAGAAGCATGTATATCAGGAAGACTGACGATGTAAGCAGCACTTGTGTGAGGTTTAGAAGCAATGGCACTGCAGCAGGGACAAAGGCCGACCGCCGTAGGTAGCGCGCATAATGTTAAATCCGATAGAAAACGGAATGCAAAATAATTGTCAAAAATGAGATCCCAATCGTTGTACTAACCCCCAGTCACTTATCGGTCTGTCTTGGACGCATGTAAAGAAGCAATTCGGAGGTCTACTTACCCTCTATAGCACCCGGACACGCTAGCATTAGCAGCAACCTTGCACGTCATTGTTTACTGTTCAACTTACCTCCTACACCACGAAACATACCAGCATTAGTAGCAGCATTGTGTCTCAGTCTTCGCATGTTAAACTTACTGGCTACACCACCCAAAATACTAGTATTAGCAGCCGCCTCGCATTTCAGCTTTCGTAAGTCCGCTTACCCACTATGCCACCAGACACACTAGTGTTAGCAGCAGCCTTGCATCTGAGTCTTCGCAGTCCAACTTACGTCCTACGCCGGCAGACTTATTAGCATTAGCAGCAGCCTTGCCTGCTAGTATTTACAGGTTAACTTACGGTCTACGCCACCAGACACACCAGTATTAGTAGCAGCCTCGCATCTCAGCCTTCACAGTTCAACTTACACCCTACACCGCCAAGCACATTAGCATTGACTACAGCCTTTCATATTACTATCCACAGGTTGACTTACGTCCTACGCCACAAAACACACTAGCATTAGCAGTAACCTCACATCTTAGTATTTAGGGGTTAACTTACCCACTACGCCACCAAACATCCTAGTATTAACCGCAGCCTCACATCTCAGTCTTGGCGGTTTAACTTACCCACTATGCCACCAGACACATTAGCAGTAGCCTCACATCTCAGTTTTCGTAGGCTAACTTACAATCTGCACAACCAAACACACTGGTCTTAGCAGCAGTCTCACATTTCAGTCTTCGCATGATAACTTACTGGCTACACCACCAGGCACACTAGCATTAGCAACAGCCTCAAATCCCAGTCTTCGCGCGCTAACTTACTGGCTACACCATCAAAAGCATTAGCAGGAGCCTCACATCTCAGTTTTTGCAGGCTCACTTACAATCTACACAACCAAACACACTAGCATTAGTAGTGGCCTCACGTCTCAGTCTTCGTATGTCAACTTACTGGCTACACCACCAGAAACACTAGTTTTAGCAGCAGCCTCGTATCTCAGTTTTTAGATGTTTACTTACTCGCTACATCAAAAAACAAACTAGCATTAACACGAGCCTCGTGTCACAGTCTTCGCAGGCTAACTTACAATCTACTCCCAACCAGGCAGAATAGTATTAGCAGCAGCCTCGCATCTTGATTTTTAAAGATAAACGTACTTGCTACATGACCAGACGTACTAATGTTAGCGGCAGCCCTATATATTTGTCCTGTAGTTTAACTTACAAACTACAACACGACGCACAATACTATTAACAGCGGTTTCGGATCTCAGTGCGTATACATTAACTTACGTCCTACGCCCAAGAACCTAGTATTAGCAGCAGCCCTCAGACCTTGGTCTTTACTAATTAACTTACACCCTACATGAGCAGACATATTAGCTTAGCAAGCAGCCAAGATTTCAGTCCTCGCAGATTAACTTACAAGCTGGGAACACCAGTATTAGCAGCAGCCTCGCATTTCAGTCTTCGCGGGTTGACTTACTGGCTACATTACCAGAAACACTAATATGAGCAGTCGTCTCGTATCTCAGTGTTTGCAGGTTAACTCACTGGCTACACCACCAGAGATCCTAACATTAGCGGCAGCTTTCCATCTCAGTCTTTTCAGGTTGACTTACAATCTGCATTGCCAGGAACATCAGCATGAGTAACAGCCCCGTATCTTAGTCTTCGCAAATTAACGTACTGGCTACATTACCAGACAAACCAGCATTAGTAGCTGCCTTACATCTTAGTCTTCGGAGGCTGACTTACAATCTACATCGCCAGAAACACCAGCATCAGTAGCTGCCTCACATCTCAATCGCAGGTTAACCTACTCGCTACACCACCAGAGACACCAGCATTAACAGCAGCCTCGTATCTCAGTCTTCGCAAGTTAACTCACATTCTACATCATCAGAAACACCAGCATCAGCAGCAGCTTCGCATCTTAGCCTTTCAAAATTCAACATACTTGCTACATCACCAGAAGCACTAGTATTAGTAGCAGCCCTATGTCCTTATCTCCCACTATTCAACTTACAATCTACACCATCAAGCACACTAGTATTAGAAGCGGGCTTCATAACTTAGTGCTTGCAAGTTAACTTACGTCCTACATCACCAGGAACCCCCGTATTAGTATCAGCGTTGCATCTTTGTCTTTACAGGTTAATTTACATCCTATACCACGAGGGACACTACTATTAGCAGCGACCTCGCATTTCGGTCGTCGCAGGTTCACTTACTAGCTACATCACCAGACACGGTAGTATTAGCAGTAGTTTATATCCCAATATTCAAGGGCAAACTGACGTCCTAAATCATTGTATTAGCACAAGGTCACCCATTCTATGGCGAATATTTACCTTCTGATCACATTGTTAACCACTATTAGATGATTTAAGTAAGAAGTGCTGTGATACCGTAAATGACCACTTCTTTTCCATGTTTGCACGTACTATAACCAGTATAATTGTAGATGAATAATGATTCGTTGTAGGAGACTAGGTCGTTGGTGTCTCTTCTATGCCTCCGGATTGTAGCTGAAAAAGTGCGGGGTAGCGTTACTTCTACCCCCTGTTACCTAAGAGTGCTTCTCCTGTAATCGAGAAAAATTATTAGGTGCCTTCTCGATTCCGCATACAAGCCAAGTTGAGTTCCGAAATCGTATAATTAGAGGGCATTTACAAGCGGACTATTGACGCATAAGATACTTTAGCTCGCTACTGCTAGCAGGGAGGATAGCTGAACCGCTCCGGCTACAGCCTTGCAGTGAATGGATGGCGTCAAAAAGAGATAGAACCTTATAAACGAACAGTACACAGCCCTAGATAGCGCTTTCTAAGTATGGCTACTATCATAGCTCTACTATATCTGTCCATTATAGATAATCTAAACCTCTTAGGTCTGCTATATCAATTGATTTCAGAACACCAATTTTTTGATGACACAAAATAGAGTTCTAGGACAGATAATGTGTCATAGAACGTCAGGTGAATCATGACGCCAGGGATGAAAATTGAGCGAAAAGAAGAATACATATCGAAGCCACGAAAAGGCAGGACGCAAGCATTGGAAGGACAGGGAGACGACAACACTGCCTACTACAAATTCAAGGTCCTGGCCACTTCAAACACTGCACTGAAGTGTATTTATATAGTCACAGAGACTATGGCGTTTGACCTCGTAATTGTGAGTTCAGTTTTGGTGGATCGTCATGGGAGGATGGGCCGCTCTCGGACCGCCTTGCAGCGGCCGCTAATGCACGCCAAATCGGCCAGATACGAGGAGAAATGCGACTCTCCTTTCCGCGCCTTGCCGTCGATGTGTTTCTTCTTGTCCTGTGGGCTGCCCATTGACGACTCGGCGCGTGCGACGTCAATCTAGGGCCTACGTTTAACAACACCAAGGGCACTTTTCGCAGGACTACGGCCTGTCTCACCCGTTCCGAGCGTACCGGTACACATAGCGCACGGCGTATAGTACATGAGACAAGACACAAGATGGGCCTCATCAACGAAATCGTCAAGCACATTGCGCCCATATTTATCGCCACAAGTCCCATAACGAGCTATGGCGACCAGATATATTCGATGCATCGGACGCGCAGTTCCGCCGGCTTTTCTCTCGACATTCCCCTCATCATGCTCGTCGCCAGCATCCTCAAAGTCTACTACTGGTTCGGCGCCCGCTTCAGTACCTCGCTGCTCGTGCAGGCGCTCCTCATGATTATTGTTCACCTCCTGCTACTCCACGTTGCCCTCTCGAACCGCCCTGCCCCGTCGCACCTGCCCTTCCAAGCACAAGCGTCGACCCGACCCTACGACTTTTGGCAGTGGCGCAACCCGCGCCCCTACTGGGCCTTTATAACCTACTTCACCGGCGTGCTGCTTGTGCTACACTTGCTCATGTCGTCGACGGGCGCCTTCATACCATATACAGACCTTCTGGGCATGATCGCGCTTACTATCGAAGCGACGCTTCCGCTCCCACAATTATTGGCCAATTGGCAGAGGAAAGGATGCAAGGGCTTCAGACCCAGCGTCATTGTAAACTGGGTCATCGGTGACACCTTCAAGATGTGGTTCTTCTTTGCGAGCAGCAGTGGTGAAGTCCCCTGGGCGTTCAAGGCCTGCGGTGTTTTCCAAGCGTGCTGCGACCTGGGCCTCGCAGCGCAATATCTGATATGGGGTGATGGACCGCCCGGCGTCGATGGAGCATCGCGAGACAAAGAGGTGCGTAGCCCTCTACCGGAAGCGAATGGCTTTCTGAGCGACCAATTAGGCGAAAAGGCTGTAGGCGTGGATATCGAAATGGACGAAGGACATGTATGGGAAAGACCGAGGGCTGCATAGAGTGCCAGCACAGTGGAGTGGAACCCTGTACTGTTGTAGAAACTCAACAAAAAAAATATCAATATGTATCATGGTATGTTGGCCCAGAGGATTCATTTCATCGCCATGTTGTCGACATTCAGCATCAAGACATGATACTGCAGAAGTTCCGAGTGCAGCCATGCTGCGCCTCAAACCTAGTTAAAGAGTCACATATGTAGCCACCTGTCGTTGGTGGTTGGCACAGCACCAAGGACCCCACCAGCTGGCGCATCTCAACTTTAGAAAAATCTGCCTAACCACAAACCTTGGACTGTACTCCCATGGAGTAATACAGTCTGATGTCGATACTAACTAGTACCATTACGATGCTAGCTCACACTCCCACATTTCTCTATTGAAGAGAAGTATATCCCAAAGTCTGTCGGCATCACTGTCCCCTCAGATAACTCATACATAATGAAAAGGGTTTTCAAGAAGACGGTGAGAATATTCGACATGAATTGTATAGCGGTGCTGTATGAGAGGCGAAGATAGGCATAGAAACAATCGGTCATCTCAAGTTCATGATTACACTTAGATGCGCGCATAGTAAATGAGAAAGATCATGTAACTATCTTTGAAACTGCTCTCAAGATCGATTCCAAATTTATGGCCAACAGAAAGAGGAAGCAAATCAGTTTGCTCCAACCGAAAAAGATTGCTTGTTTACTCTGGGAGATACTTAATGGTTATGATGTCCTTTTTCCCAAATAAGCTTCGCTTGTTTCTGCACATTATAGCAGACAAACACATGTGGTAATGAATCTCTATGGCTGGTAGATAGCTACCACATAACTTGCTATTATCTGAATCACGATATATAGTACCCGAACAGAATATGCTACGTATGAATTATCAGCATCGCCATGCCGACTGTGAGAGACGCCGTCGCCATGCAAAAAGGAAGATATATGCTGGAATGGAGCTCGTCATCCATCAAAGAAGAGATGTACTAAATACTAGAAATAATGATATCTCGCGGCTTGTGTTCCGATATCAGTAAAAGAGTGAACAACTGGGCATTCACACCGATGGACTTTATTTCAAAGCATCGAAAATTTCCCCACTGCAGCATATTATAAAGACTCATCAACGTCCATAGCGTCCTCGTCGTTTGAGTTCACGTCCATCAGATCGTACACTGCTTCCTCGACTCGGTCCCACGAGCTTCGCGGCGCATAAGTTGTTGGTGACCGCGCTTTCGAACGTCGAAATCCAATCCTCTCTTCATCCGATTTGCCCGCTTCCACTTCTAGTTCATGGCGAGGGATACGCTCTTGAAGTTGACCTTGCTTTCGTTTTGCTACACGGGGAGACGGAGGCGGTATTTCTTGCACGGACGGTGAATGACGAAGCATTGGTGGGCGACGTGGAGATATTCTCGATGTGTTGCGTCGAGTGGGCAATCTGGCCTGCTGGCTGGCATCTGGCCTCATGTCCTGTGAATCATCGATGGTGATGGGCTGCCCCGCGCTACCTTCACGACTGTGCGACACCGATGGACTAGAGGACCCTGATGAATCTCTCCCTTGCTTTAGCGGCGTTCGTGTGAACCTCCTTGTCGCAGTAGGTACCTCAAGCTGGCCGTGATCTTGGTCCAGCCTCGAACTCTTGGCTATGCTCTGCGAGTTGGGAACACTTCCCGACGATTGCACGTAATTGCTTTCATGAATCGTTCTAATTGGAGTCATCTGTCCGTTCCGAATCGATTCTTCGGTCTTCGCTGGGATGCGAACTTCAGGACTCCCCCGTCTTGGCGCCTCTTTTGGGCGTCGTGAAGGACCTATCACTTTCATAGGCGAACTTGGAATCAACGACGGATCAGACATTTTAGCGTCTGCTTCGGGAGTGTGCGAGCGGCTCGCATTGTTGGTATGCTGCAAGTCGAGCTGGAAGGGTGATGCAAGCCTAGGCGTAGGAATCTCAACCAGCGTTTGCACCGTTGCTTGACGCTGTTCCGCTGGTTCTATTCTACCGACTTTTGAGCTCGCAGACGAATAATGCTCTGACTGAGGTGCCTTGCGTTCTGAATGGATAGGAGGAGTAGGCGATGGCCCAGCCTTTTTTATCCTTTTCTTTGCCCTTTTTCCGTCTTTTCTCATGGCCTCTTGTTCCTCCGCAAGGTTGAAGATAATATTGCGCATATTAGATCTCATCTCCCCTGGTTTTAGTTCCGGCCAGTCCTCTTCAGCCGACATCTCTCCTGTCAACAGCTTGTTCTTGAACTCCCCAGGATTGTGAAAAAACTTTTCTACGTAGCCGAGGAGGTAGACGCCGCAGTCAGTCCAATTGCTCTGCATGGGAATTTGTGAGGCTTTTGGATAATAGCCTTTCTCCTTGATCGTAGCTTCCATGCCCCGTTTGGCCTCGCCCTCAGCCGCCAGCCAGTCTTTAAGAGCTCGAACCGTTCCACTGCGAGTCTGACCAAGAGAATCCAAAATAAGGATGATAGGCTGGCTTGGATCCTTTTTGGGTTGCGTCGGTTTGCGTTTGGTCTTCTTCCTTTCGGGCGACGAAGTCAAAGTAGGGAGAATTCCCTTGGGTATGGCTTCGGCATCGAGGGAATTTTGTGAAGTATGCGTTAGATCAACGACTGATGAGTGAGTTGCCGATAGCTTTTGATTGCTCTCTGCTTGTAACCCCGTCTCTCGGCCCATATCTTCGCGGTCGATAAGTGTGAGCCTTGATTCACTGTCAAATAGATTCAAGTCGTCTTTATCTTGCTCGCTACGAGGTTCCGAGGCATTTTCGGGAATGAGCGGTGGTTGATTAAATCCGAGGGTAGCGTCACTTTCGTTTTCCTTTGCAGTCGATGGATTAGACAGAACTTTGCTACATTGTTGAGGTGCTTCTGCAAGGCCGTGGTCGAAATCCTCGACAACCGGTTTTCGATCGATGTTTGACACGTTGCAAATGATTGCCAGGTACCAATGGGTCCTACGTATGTGTTATTGCAAGACTATTAGACAATTGAGGACTCACTTACGCTTCATTGATTGGCACGACAATGTAGTCGTAACTGAAGATATCGATCTTCGAAGTCCATCGTTCGACGGCTTGATAGTTCATTGAATGACGACCAGTGTTCTTTGTGAGCTGGGTGAAAAAGTAGGTATTAAAAAAGTATACCTTGTCCGAGGGAACGTTGAGTTTGCTGAAGAGAAAGCTTGACCATGTCAGTAGCAATATGGCTGGCAAATTAGAGAAACTTACATCATATAAAAATCGATTAGGCTGTCATTTAAGAATTCTTCTTCATCCAAACGAGACAAATCGTCGAAATGCACGACCGCACGCTGACGTCCCTGTACAAATTCTAGGGGTCTATGAATTGTTTAGCAAAAACAACAGCGCGAATATGAGGGCGAAACTCACTTAGCCCAAGGCGCTCCCAATCCTACATCGATTGAGTACTTTTCCACTTGTCGGGAACTGAACGCTTCTTCGGGATCACGAGTCATTACCAATGATCTTGTCGACCGTGTGGGACGAGTCGATGCTCGTAAAGTGATCGAGCTATCAGCTGTACTCGACTGTGCCTTGGCATTCGAAGCCCGAGTGACCGTATTCATACGATTCCATAACGGTACTGTTGGTGTACTATCGGTGTGCTCGTTATGTGGGGTTTCTTCCGATATCGAATCGTTTACCAATTCGGCCGTACCATAGTTGTCGTTCTGTGGTAAGGGTTTGCTGAACAGCGTCGCCATAATTTTTCTGTAGAATGGTTAACGTGTGTCATAATTAAGGGTGAAAGCCCTTACTCTTCCTTTGAAATCACCTTCCCAGATGTTGACAGCTCTATTGCGTAACGGTCACGAACTACAGTGTGGTCCGAAGTATTGGCAAACTCAAGATCGAAAATGGGATAACTGCCGTTCGTTTTTCGAGGGCCTTCCAGTCGAATGCGACGAACACCGTCCGCTTGTACTTTGATAACATCACGGGACCTGAATTCTACTTTCGTTTCAAAGATGCCTGCGCCGTACTCAAACGCAACAATGCGCCAGCTATTAGAGTCGACCCGCAACACAAGATTATGGCGACCATTCGTCATTTCGGAACCATGGCCATCATACCCATGAGCTCTTGCAAAAGATAAAGGCCAGCTTCTGCTATCTTCTTCTTTATGAGCTTTGCTTTGGCCTGCATCCTTTACACTACTGTTACCAGCTTGTCTCGATTTTGACTGTGCCTTTCCTCGTTTCAAGATAGAATCACTTGCGTTCGTCATGGCCAGCTCGTCTTCACTGCCGCTGTCCTCAGCATCGATGGTCTTGTGGGGTGCTGGTCTGTATTGCTTGTGTAGCTCAGTTGCTCCGCCGATAGTATATCGACTTTTTGCCCTTTGTTCCACTGTCGATTCGTTTATACGCATATTTGGAAAGTTGTGAGGCCTTGTGCTATGCTTGCGAACGGGATACTCCCGCTCATCGGATGAGTACGCCACCGAGCCTTGCTGGAAGTCTTGAAGCACCAATCGTCGTGAAGACTTGGGACGGTCAGATATCCCATCGTCAAGCACCTCAATTGGGACAGCCCGCGTGCGCGAGCTGGTAGGCCCAGATGCAGATTTACCACTAGATTTACTGATGTGTTGCATGCCTTGACTGCTATTAGAGCCTGGTCTTCTCGATCTCTTACGACGAGAGTTGGTAATGCTATCGACTGCACCAAATTCGCTCATTGTTTGCGATGCAGGCTTGTCTTCAGTGATCGTACTGCCGCTTCTGACACTAAGGTGTGATTGCGAAGACTTAGCCGATAAAGGTATTTCGTAAGACGTGCCAGGAGGTGTGTGCGGCGGGGATGGTGAGAACACGTCTTGCACCCCACTGAGAACATCCTCATTGTCTTCGTCAAGGTCAATGATACGATCTGTTTTCCGTCGCTTCGCCGAGTGAGGCGCTTCATTTGACCGGGGATGTACTTCCCGCGAGTAGGGAGTGCGGTCTGATGTTGCGGGTGCCGTGATATTCTCCCGTGCGAGGAAGGCCAATTGTCCTGCATGTCGTGTTTGGCCGATTGAGCGCCTATAATGGCGGTGTTGCTTTCCATAGGTGATTTGCCTGTTCTGTCCCGCTCCAGGATTTACATCATTAATTGTGTTGACTGGCTTGAAACTGGCTTGGGAGCCAGGCTAGGCGACATAAGTGTGAGTTCAAGTGAAGGTTGGACGACATGGGCGTACCTTCTTGGCCATTGTCCCTTGCTCCAAACCCGGACCTTTTATGAACCAGCTTTGAGGGTCAGGAAGCGCGACGGCATCGGCAGGTGTGCTTTCAAAAGTTATTATTTGCCTATTGGAGTTGTATGCCCGGCGAGTCTAAATACCTGAAGTCTCCAATAAGGCGCTTCTCGTCGGCGCTTCTGCGTGTTCTCGCGAGCAGTGGGCGGGCTACGCCTGTGGGCCACGCCCGTTCGATAGACGTTTTGAGAGGCCTCGTAGGTGACGAGAGATCTATGGCGGCAGTCGTGGGCAGCGAAGGCAAGTCGCGACTCGGCGACTGTTCGGTGGCATCGTTTGCCTGGCAGGGCATGCTGTTAGCAGGTTGCGAATGCATCGCTTTATTGGAGGAGACAGTAATAGCAGTCAGAGTTGTGCGAACAGCAGGTCTCTGACTCGAGGCAAAGAAAGCTGGCGTACGTGTGCAGGCGCGGTTCCGAGCAGCTCTCCGGCGAAAGCTTGGATTCCGTCTAGGATGTTGGAGATCATTGGAGTGGCATTGCGGAGGCGAAGCGAGCGAGTGGCATAGCTTCAGAGCTCCAGCTCGTCTGAAGAAGCCAAAGGCAAAGACACAGCGCGTACTGCCGTGCGGCGGGGCAGACGTAGGTAAAGCTACTTGGAATCAGAAGGTGAGGTTCAGCGACATGGTCCGTGCCCTTTGACGTCGACACTCAAAGAATTACGGCTTAACAACACAGGTGGCAGCAAGGCTATTGAGCGATCAGGTGGCAAATAAATTATGAAGCCTCAAATCAGAAGCATTGCCTGATCCAGGATCCGTCTCCATGATTCCATTGCCACATTGGTTGCATTCGGTAGAACGCGTCACCCAGAGCCATCATCCAAGCACAATCGCAAGCTAATAACCCAAACACAGTATATAAAGTACAATATGCAAGAATTAAAAGAACACCACCCGCCGGGCAATATGCAAAACTCCATGCTGGCTACCCAAGATGCTGCCTTAAGTGCGCCGTAGTGCCTATTAAAATTAGAAAACAATAGACGAAATCAACTGGGTCTCGCTACAGGACTTGTACCGCTGGAGCTTGTTCCACTGTCCACGTTACCACGTTTGCTGACAAGAGAAGCAATGGTGGAGCCTGCGGATCATCATTTGCATCAATGTTTCATAGTGCATGCCGTGTTCAACGCTGCGTCCGCGAAAATCGAAGGATCAAGACCAACGTTTGGGAGCGAACGCCTAAGCTCATGGTGCTTCTGTAGACGAGGCTGCTGTCACGGGATATTGTAAGATATTTGTTGTTGACCGTGGTTGAGCCTAGGACCAAGACTAGGAGGGTGAGATTGGGCCTACGTGACCTGATTGCACAGTCAAGCAAAAGCCCAACGAGATCAGCAAGCAGATAAGCTTGGGCAAAATCGCAAGATCAAGCGAAATATTGCTGAAAGGCGTACTGCCAGCAGGTGGCGAATGATAGCCAGGAAGAGAAGTAGTACCCGGCGGATCGGCAGGTCCGGGCGGGGCACGGAGATAGGTAAGAGGTGGAGCATGAATACTAGACGGTGTGGAAGCAGTTCTCAACGACAAGCTTCGTGGAGACACCCGGAATTCCGTTGTATTCAATTCATTTCGTGATCCCCGTCCGTTCATCCTCGATGTGATTACCAGATGCTGCTCTTTCCCGACAACGGGCGCCACGAATGTGTCAGCGGTGGTTGGACAACGGAAGTCGAAGCGGAAACTATGACCCCACATTGGATTTGTCTCGTTGCGACTCGTCCGTGGAAGTAACTCTCCGTTTCTCATGGCCCTGTTGGTTCTTCTCGTAACGAGCTTGATCAATAGCCGATCTTTGCGCGATACTATCATCGTGGCTTCGCCAGACGATGTTGGTGCCCTCTGGAAGCTCAAGGACACGCTTTATCGTCTCCCTAGAAATATACGTAAGCAAAGCGAATGGTATTAAAGAAGCAGTAATTGCTTACCGTATTTTGATGTTGCGCCCACCGTCGTTCTTGGTCCATATACTGAGGACGTCCTCGCCGCTCCTCACGCTGAGGACGAAGCCACAGACTTCCTCTCTGGCCTCCATGAACCAATCACCAACGAGGGCCATGAGCAACTCTTGCCAGTAGAAGTCTGCAACGCCCTTTTTCAGGCGCATGATCCACTTGCCGCCCCGCTTATTTTCTTCGTCCTCCCACACGGGCCGAATGCCTTCCTTGAAAACGTGGTAATCCGAGACTGAAGGCAGGGTTGAAGGCTTTTTGAGGTGGACAAAAACCTTCCAAAAGTCTTGAACAGTGCTGAACCTAATGATTGGGACTATTGACTTTTCATAGTCGGTGTTCTTGGGCGTTGGTGGGCGGTACCAGACAACCCAGGTGGATTTAAGAGTCCACGTCACGCCGGGGTCTAATGGCGCTGAGGAGCTCGTGGTGTCTTCTGGTATAGTAGGTGTGGATATCGACTCTTTGCGTGTGCTATTGACAGCTTTGTGCACGGGCTTATCCTTCTTTTCGGACGGGGTTGCGGGCGCATTGGCAGACATGGCGGCTGACTTGAAGTCGAAGGCCGTCCCAGGTGTCTTTGGAGTCTTGGCTGCAGACCCAAACGATGCAAATGCACCCGAGCCGAGGCCAAACGCAGTCGAGCCGCCGGTCGTTGGGGAAGCCAGCCCACCGGGCGTCAATGGCGGGATGGCATTAAACGGGTTCCTACCACCGTGGGATGAGTCGCCACCGAATCGCTTCGTCGCGGAGAATGTGCGCTGGGGAGGCTCGGTCTTGTCGCCGGGGTTTTCGGAATGCGACATGGACAGGGAGAGCTTGCTGGTGCTGTTGCGTGCCGTCAGTCTTGAAACGAGAAGATGCGGGGACGAAGCGAGCATACTTGGAGCGCCGGGTCCACAGATTCTCCCTGTTATCCATTGAGAGCAACGTCAAGAAAAGAAAGAAAGCAGCGAGTCAAGCCTGCTCTGTCCTGGGCTTGGTGGGATAAACGAGCGAACAAGCAACAGAATGAAGCGGGCGGGCCAACGGCCAAGGTCAGTCGTTATGCGGGGATGTGTGCTGGTGCAAGAGTCGTGTCGAGGGGCGCGTGTGGGAGCGTGCGGCGGGCGGATTGCTGTCGAGTGATGGAGGAAGGGTTGATGCTGAGCGGCGGTTAAGTGTGGCGGGAGGTATTGATTGCAATGGTGCGTAGTGGTTTGTCTAGAGAAAACGTTTGAGAGGTTGGCACTTGCCTAGGATGGTTGCTCAAGCGCGCGCCTTCCGCGGCTGCCAGCCTTAGTCATCCGCGAGCTTGCAATCTCTTCGCGTGCGCGCTGCCCGTCATTCCTTTCTTCTTCAACACCGGCCTGTAACTCAAATCATTGCCAGCTCGACTCATTCTCACTCAGCTGGCAACTCCGATAACTGGCCCAGAAGGAGCCAACCCTCTTCTAAAACCATCATCACGAGGGCCGCCTCTGCGGCTTCCATGATGCGGTGATGACCTGAAAGCAGGGACATTTTTTTTATCACGCGCCTGACGCGATTGAGGCTGCAAGCCATTAGTCTTCCTGTGTATGTGTACCTACTTGTATTTCTTGTACCACATATTGGGATGACCCGGTCCTCTGGACCACTTCTGGTAGTCTGAGCCTCAGCCAGGCCTACACTGTCGCGATTGCGATTTCTTGGTTGAGCATGAAGCTGCAAGGCAAAGTCTGAAGCTGACCACATGCAATCCGTTCATCATGTTCTCTGTGGAGCTTCGCTGATTGAAAAGGTGATGCCCAACAGGACCACTGTGTAGCCATCAAGCAATTTGTCTTTTCACCCAAGCTGCGAAAGTTCAATGTTCAGGCAGACGGGTCGGCAATGAGTACCTATGGAGATCTCAACTCCCCAAAGATGTGCATTGTGACCGTATCTTCATAGTCACAAGCTAGGTCCCACGAATTTCCATGAGTGTTTCCTAGCTGTACGTGCCAAGTCTAAGTGAAGTTGCGTTCCCTTCATGTTTGGGCTAGAGGCGGAGTTGTCCGAGTCTCGTTCCCTTCTCATAGAACACTCCAGAATAGTGCTCTGGATAGCCTCTGGATAGCCTTAGCAGTGTTTGTGTGCGTTGATTGGCAGCTGTCAAGTAGTCGACGGCTGTCTTTGAGTAGACAAAGCAAGTTCGACATGCCAATAAACGCATATCCGCGGAACAAAGAGACAGGTAACCATCATGCCGCACGAATAGCCGTATCGCCTGCACTTGAATTGTACAGGCACAGAGTAGCTACATGGGGTTGATGCGAGCATACATGTGGCTGGCGATGTTCCCACGGTGATCAGCGATCGACACGAGGCACCAGACACATGCAAGGCCATCTTTCGGATGCCTCCAGGATATGAGTGGTTGGACGCAGTCCTCCAACTGTGATTTCGCCTGCCGCCTGCGAGGCAGCCACATGAGATTTACGGAGGAATAGCATGGCTGGGGAATATAAGCTTGCCAGCACCTGCATGCAAACGCTTTCAGTTGAAGCGGGCGCTTTGCTACGTCATTCCACCATCTCCATCCATTAGCTTCTTCACCCAGACAACGCAGCCCCTCCACATCGCCATCGTCAGTCGCGCTTGCCTCGGCGACCTACACCAGCACGTCGCCGACGCCTTCATCACATATCGGCCTCCGCGTTCTTCCCTCGCTCCGACCACATACACTGTCGCCGAAAGCGCAGCTCGCCAGCATCGTTGCATCACCCCACATTGCGGCCGTCCACCACCGAACAATCACGCCCTTGCCTAAACCACAACACACGCAGTACACCACCACAACGACTCTCCTATACCCGCCGCCAACATACCAACAATGACTGCACATTCACCCCAGCTGCACTCACCGAGTTCGCATCCTGAGCGACCCAAGGGCAAGTCGGTACCCCGCGATTCCAACTCCAGAGCTAACAAGCCCAGGCATCCTCAAGAACTCGAGCTCATACCGCTCAAACTCACAGGCATCGCCCACGAGCGAAGCTCCTCCTGCTACGAGCCCGATATCCGAGCGACCCCAGCTCGGCCGCGAATTGTCGGAGAAGGAGATTGTCTTGGAAAACACCTTGCGCAATGCTGGAGGGCACCGTCGCTCGTCCTCAAACCCTCGTGGCCCTGGCTCGCGGCGCCAGTCAGGCGCCAATCACCTTGACGAAAGCAATCCGCAATTGAAGTGGGATGAGGCCAATCTGTATTTGAATGAGCAAAATCGCGACAGCACTATGAAGATCGATGAACCGAAGACACCGTATGCTAAGCAGTACGACCCGGCCGAGGATGAAGAAGAGATTGAGATGCTGAATGCAGAGGAACTCCGGGTAGACGAACTTGACGACAAGCCGAAGCGGAAACCCAAGATTGATGACATCCCTGATTTCGATCTCGGCGAGCCGGAGTTGGTTGCGCAAGCATCTCAGACGCCCGAGAGCGAGAAGCGGGTTATGGTCGAGCAAGACACCGATGCCGACGCGGGCTACCACGGGGAGCTTCTCCCGAATGCGACGCAAGAGGAGAAGGACAAGCACCGCAAGTTCGAGCAGATGCGAAAGAAGCACTACGAGATGAGGAATGTCAAGGATCTCCTTGGGTAGGTGCGGCTTTACAACCTGCAGGTTTTCAGGCTAACAAGAATGTAGTCACCCTGAAGATGCCGACGAAGATGAAGAACAGGACCCATCAAGGGCACCCCCGCTTCCAAATGGCCAATAGTCCCTCGGATTTATGCACAGATTGTTCAGATTGGGACTCCTTTTAAGAGCCACTTTCACACTTGCTTGAATTGCGTTACGATGTACGGTGCTGGAGCCGGACGATTCATGAATTCTCGCCTGTTTTTCAGATACAAATCAATTCCTTGCTTTTGGGCACAGTGCTCAAGTCCGCTCGAAGCAGCCACTTGTCGGCGTTTGACGGCCTGACCTTGAGAGTTTTGCGGCATTATGGTGGAGTTATAGGCAGTATGGGTTGTGCAAGTTGTGCTGAATTTATAGCACGTGATGTTTATGTACGCAAGATAGGATCAATTCAAGCACAAGAGCCCATTTCGCGGTATTCACAGGTCATGGCTTCAACTCATTACTATCTAAAGAACGTAGACTGACTTCATAGCCTGTTCGCTATGTATTGAGTGCCTCTGTTGTGAAGGAAAAGCAGGGTTCTGGATCTGTCAGGCTGAGCTACCTGGTCGTAGTTATGCGGGCATTCCGGTTTCAGATAGCTCCCTGCGGCTGCCTTGCATGGGTGGCGGGAGCTTGATAACTACAACACCACATTCAGCCTAACTCTCCGACTTTCACTTTCTTTGCAAGCCCAGTCAGAACCCCTATTCACAATCGTACCAAGCCATCAAGATGACGAAGAATCACCCTACGATTCGTAAAACAGCTTCGAATGCTGATCTCTACTCGGATCCTTCGCCACCCCGACCATTACGACATTCGTACTCGACGCTCTCGCGCTCTCACACCACTACGTCTGTTGCGTATCGGCCACGGGTACTGGAAAGAGGCGGAAAGATTAGAGAAGTACAGTATGACTTCAGAAATCGACACAGCATCGCGGCACCATACCCAAACCTGATTGACGTCGACGACGAAGACAGTTATCACTACCCTACGCCGTCGAGACATCAGAACCCACCGCCAGTGCCACCAAAGATCCCAGAGGTGCCGCCGCCTCCTGTCAAGCATGACCAGCCTAAGGAGGCACGACTGGCGCCTTCGCATAGTTGGCACCCAGTCCCAACGCCCATACGTGCGAAAGAGGGACCGGAGAAATACACGAAACCCTTCACCGACTTCATGACTGGTAATCCTACTGTGTTCCATGCTGTCGATGCTGTGGCAAAGGATCTCGAAAAGGATGGATACAAGAAGCTGTCTGAGCGCGACACGTGGGATCTTGAGGCTGGAGGCAAGGTGTGTACCAGTATGGCAAACGCCATGGCCGTTCCGAAGCTCCACGAAGACTTTAGGGCTAATTTGTATACAGTACTATGTGGAGCGCAATGGAACCTCACTCATCGCCTTCGCGATCGGCAGTGGCTACACCGCAGGCAACGGCGCCACCATCGTGGCTGGCCATATCGATGCGCTCACGGCAAAATTGAAACCTATTCCTAAACTTCGGACCAAGGCCGGATATGTACAACTTGGCGTTGCGCCATATGGCGGTGCGTTGTCCGACACATGGTGGGATCGAGACCTTGGAATCGGTGGACGCGTGCTCGTTCGAGAAAACGGCAAAATTGTAACCAAGCTGGTCAAGCTGGACTGGCCGATTGCAAGGATACCGACGCTGGCACCCCATTTTGGTGCTGCTGCGAATGGCCCATTCAACAAAGAGACACAGATGGTGCCCGTAGTCGGCCTTGACAATTCCGATTTCGGCGGCTCAGCGAGCGAGAATGGGGCAGACTGGAAGGCCAGCGTACTTGGTGGAGAGGGCACCTTCGCCGCCACGCAGCCTGAGAGGCTCGTGAAGGCAATTTCTGGCGAACTGGGTATTACAGATTGTAAGTTTTGTCAGATGACTCCAGCAAATTTGGTACTTGTTGATGAACATGTACGAAGAACGGCGAAGTTATTCGGGCATCTGCAAGCTACTCAGGCACTAACATTCAATAGTTTCTTCAATTGTCAACTGGGAACTCGAACTTTTCGATACACAGCCCGCCCAAACCGGTGGTCTCGCCCGCGAGTTTATTTTCGCGGGGCGCATCGATGACAAGCTATGCTCATGGGCCGCCGTACAAGCTCTCCTGAACTCCAGCTCCTCTCTTTCTAGTTCCTCCCAGATTCGCGTCGTAGCTCTTTTCGATGACGAAGAGGTCGGCTCCCTCCTCCGTCAAGGCGCGCGCGGCAACTTCTTGCCTAGCATCATGGAGCGCATCGTCGAAGAGTTCGCTGATGGCGGCAAAGTTAAGGGTACGCTAAGTAGGACATACGCAAATTCGTTCCTTGTCTCCAGCGACGTCATCCACGCTGTGAACCCCAACTTCCTGAACGCATACCTGGAGAATCACTCTCCGCGCCTCAACATCGGCCCCGCCGTTTCTGCAGACTCCAACGCGCATATGACTACTGATGCTGTGTCAACCACGGTCTTGCAGCGCTGTATTGATCGCGACATTGGTGTCCGTAAGGTCGATCCGAAGTTGCAAGTTTTCCAGATCAGGAATGATAGCAGGAGTGGAGGAACGGTTGGGCCGATGCTGAGTGCTTCGACCGGTATCAGGGCAATCGATTGTGGTATTCCGCAGTTGAGTATGCATTCTATTCGTGCGACAACAGGAAGTCTGGATCCTGGCCTAGGTGTTTTCACTTTCCAGAGCTTTTTGGAGAATTTTGAGAGTGTGGATGCGGAATTCAAGTAGTAGATTTGATTTTAGTACTATGGAGACGGATACATGATTTGGGAGAGACTCGAAGCAGTAGGGATGTATTCTCAAACCAGTGTGACAATGGCAGGATCGAATACTAGACACCTTTACTTTCCAGCAACCACCTAGTGCTATTAAAAATCACAGGCTATCGATAATGCTCTCATTCCAAAGAACAAACGTCACTAGGCAATCCCGTAAAATCTCCCACGATCTCGGTTATCGTTCCACATTGGATCTCGCAGCGGCTCCCCGCGATCTTTTGAGGCTTGTGACAGGTAGATCACCGAACCATGATCGAATGATCGACCACTTGGGCACGGATGGCCCTAAGTAATCATAAATGACCTAAAAATACTACACCATGCGGATAACACCAAACATAAATAAATTTGATTTTGTGAAGAAAAGAAGCAGAAAACGAGAGGATGGTGAATGGTTGCGTGAACACATATGTAGACAATGGCGGCGATGATACTTCGTGCAGAAGCCGAAAATAGAGTGGCTGACAGGGAAAACTGTACGGACGTTATGGGCTCCTGAAATCAAAGCTTTTGTCTGAGAATTCCAAAAAAAAAAAAAAGACTCTGGCATACGGTGATGGGTGTGGGAGAGACCTCCTTTCGTCATTTTGTTTTGTAGGGTGGTCTTGAGAATAAGGGTAAATAACGGAACCACATCCATACGCAAGTTAGCGAAATCATATTGGGTAGCTACTTGAGTATCAGATAAGGTAGCAATTGGGCAACCATAAGTAAAGTAATGTGAAAGTGGTCGGAGTTCAGAGCCAGCATTCACTAACTCCGCTTCCGTGCGTCGCGCTAGTGTCGGGGAGCGCGTTTCCACAACAAACACACACTCAACCGCTGCACAACAATTCTTAAACAATTTCTCGTCGCCTGGTGCCCGAATTTGATTGCTCAGATGATTGAATATGGCACGAACGCACTCGTCTTACACCCAAAGCCCGACGCGATTCGGTTCCCCCCGGCGCAGCCCCGCGCGTCGCGCGTCTCAAGATGGATCGCAATATGAGATGGATCTGGATGCGCTAGGTCTCAACTCAACATTCGAATCTACAGAACTGGAGGGTACCTACGAGCCGCCAGTCGACCGCGTAGATACGAGCGAAATCGAAGGTCCAGAGGACTTTACAATGAATATGACTTATTGGATGACCGCCGATCTACCATTGGCGCAAATTAAGTCACGGAAAGAGACGAAGTTGAGAAGGACAGAGGTGCGCATGGATGCCGCGCAAGAGAAATATGAAGAGCCGGACACAACGGGGGAGGGAGACCAAGCAATAATTGTAGAGGAATCGTCTCCGCATCGGAACGATCACTCTGCCTCGCCCACAATGCGCGCCAACAACGCCACCGATGCACGTAAATACAGTAATCCAACTTCTGAGCGGTCCATGGAGAACGATGAGAAGGTTCGCAGCTTTCTAAGTGCATTACCAGACACAGACATGGAAGGTGCACTGACCGGCACACCTATGCATATACCCAAGCAGAGCTTCCTGCAGGTTCCGAGATCTTCGCCGCCAAAAGCACGATCATTGCAGCCCACAGTAGAGGATTACGACACGCCACGGAAACCTACTCAAGAAACGGTCATTCACCACAAATCATCCAATATTGATACTAGCGGGCAGGATGCGATACGAAACCAAATCTTGGAGCTGCAATCACAGCTCGAACAGCAACATCTTGTATCGAAAACTCGCATAACGGAACTGGAGACTATTCTCGCATACACTCGTGAGGAGCTGGAAGGCGCCCGTTCGGACAACTATAAGCACAAAGAGAAGTTGGCTACACTACAGTCGAGCATCGAACAACAGAACGCCGAACATGAAGCCGCTCGCTTGACTACTGAAGCTCAGCTGAAGATACGAGAGGACGCGTTGACTGCTAAGATGCAGGAATTTGGCGAGGAAATGCGTTTACAGAATCTTGCTAAGCTACAGAACCAGCGCGAAGATTATGAACGTCAGCTGAAAGCGCTAGAAGAGTCCAAGCGCCTAGTTGATGAAGACATGGAAGCAAAAAGCCGAATCTTAGAGCAAGTCCAGGAACAGCTAGCACAGCTGAGGGAATCGAATGAGCAGCAGCTTCAAAACAAGAGGGCCACAACCTCGCAGCAAGAACAAACTGAGACGGATGCTGTAGAAGATCACAACAAGTTGGCTGAGCAGCTCTCTTCCGTGCAGACTCGTGCGGACAGTCTTCACTCACAGCTTGAGAAGGCTACGAAAGAGGCCAGAGTCGCTCGCGAGACCGCGCAGAGGAAGGACGCGACGCACGCCGCTGTGGAATCGAGGGTCCGCGACCAAACAATACGTATATCGGATCTTGAAGGCAATCTACAAGCTGCACGATTTGAGCTGGAGTGCGCGCAAGCTGATATTGCTGCAAAGCAGCAACTTTTCCAGACCAATCTCGATCTCAACTCCCGAATTCGCCAACTTCAGTCCGAGCTCGACACGACAGGGACTGGTCTTGCCTACAGGAATAAGCAATCTCTAGTAGCAGATGATGTCGAATCACGCATCAGTGCTGTTCAGTCTCAGCTCGAGTCTGCCCGTAGAGACCTTGTAACTAAGGACCAGCAAATACTGCAACACATTGAGTCACAAGAGCATAGTGAACAAGTCTCCAACATCTCAAAAGGCCGCATCGAAGGCCTCGAAGCCGCAGTCAGCACACTCCGCCAACAGCTGGCAGAAGCACTCCGCGACAGTGCCAAAGCCCGGACAGATGCTGAACGACTTGAACGAGATGTCGAAGACGCCAACGAACGGGTCCAAGATGCTCATGCCGAAGCAAATCGTCGCGTTGCCGACATTGAGAGGAAAATCACAAAAATGAAAGAATCGAAGCTCGAGGTTGGACACAAGCTCAAAGAGTTGCAGGCTCAACACGAAGATCTCATTGAGGGAAATGAAGCAATAATGGAAGATGTGCGAGATAAAGCAGAAGATGCAGTGAGAAAGGCTCGTGCATTGCTTGAACAGGAGCGAAGTGAAAAGAAGCGCCTAATTAAGGACTTGAAGCGGGCCAAAGAAGAAGTAATCAAGCTCCGCGATGAAGCAACTCAAAGATCAGTTGAAGAAGAGTCTTGCGACGACGACAGTGTGGCAACTACCTCTACGACAGCAGGGAATGCCAAGGATGACGAGATTGTAAAACTACGCGACATCATTCGGAAGCAGGTCGCCGACATGAAGGTCATCAAATCCGAAGCCGCCGCGCTAAGGAAGGACAACAAGAAATTCAAGTCAATATCAGAATCTTCGTTGGACCTCCAAAGTACCATTGGAGCCTTGGAAACACAGCTTGACGCACTGCGCACACAGAACAGTACCCTCCAATCTCGCCTTGGCGCCCAACAAGAGGACGTAGAAGCCGTGAATAAGGCCATGGATGAGCGGCTCGCAGCCATGCTCAGCAAGATTCTAAAAGAGCGTGCCAAGACGGTTGTTGGCAAACGAGATGGACAGTGGGTGGAATCCGTCGGCAAGGTCCAGACAGAGAAAGAGCTGCTGGGTAAGGTTCTATTAAGACAATGGGGGCGGGAAGAAGTTGGTATTGCAGACGAGAAGCACGGTGAGCGCCAAGGATATGCGTACAAGTATATCAAGCGGACTGCATGAGTGTTTGAAAAGGTACTTGTTTAGGAGGGCGTATTTATATAACAGGCAGGCGTATTGGTATTTATGAAGTCACGAATCGATGAGTTGACGAGCCATGGGTTGGCACACCCATTCAAAGTTTGGTTATTGCTCGTGTGTCTTCAGTCAATCCTTTGTGAAGCATGGTCTGCAGTACCCTTGTGAACATTTACATCCTGAGTGCCGTCCCGTAAACTCATCGTCTAATTGGCCGTTTCTCTATCCATTTCCAACATCTTCCTCCAACTCTTTCCTCCTCATAGCAGGCCCTTTCGCGCCAGATCAACTTTCTTCGCAAACTCGCCCTCTCCCCAACCGCCCCTGGACCCACATATCGCTATGCCTTCCCCAAGTTCGGTCTTGTCTTCTACGCTTTCCCATGCGCAGGGACAGTGGTGCGGAAAGTGCACACAGGACAGAGTGCCAGGACAGAGGTAATGGGTACATTGTGCTGTGAAGACAGTGTGTAAGTGGAAATGCATAAAACAATAGTATGAGCGAAAAAGAGGAAAGATGAGGTGGGGGAGCTATGTACATACCGCCTTCATACTGTGCCTGGTACCAACTGCTGTCACTTCTCACATTCTGAGGTTGTTGTTGCTGCTGCTGGCCGCCAAACATTTGGTCAAAGAAACCGAATTGTAAACTTGAGCCGAAGAAACATGTCGCAATGACTGTAATAATCATGTAAAGTCGCGCCATATTGCCAGATTGTAGGTCGGGACACGTATGCGACAATTATGTGAGGAGACTCGAGGACTTGATGCTGAGCAGCGGAGTTGCGAACTGGGTGATGTGGAGTTTAGAGGGTGCAAACAGTGCCAACATGCTTGGCAGACAGCTCGGTGGTCCGCAAAAAGTTCCGCAAATTTCCACCTCACCCAGCGTCGATTTTGCGAACACCCTCAAGACCGCACAACAGATCCTCGCCCGTCGCCCGCGCATACCAATCCTACCTATTGCCAATTGAACGCAGCAAGTCGCTACCGTCACGTGTGTTTACCCGGTTTCTAGTCATTCACCACCCACCATAACTGACGACTTCCTAGCATGCATCTCATGTACATTCCCGATCCTGCGGACCCGTCCAAGCGCATTTACACACTCAAGAAGGTCATCGACGGCGAAGTCAGCAAGAGCGCACACCCGGCACGTTTCTCTCCCGACGACAAGTACTCGAGGCATCGCGTCACGATTAAGAAGAGATATGGCTTGCTCTTGACACAGCAGAGTACGTATTTTCCTTCTTGAACTTCGTGGCACATGAAGAGGCGCAAGTGCATTTGAAGAAACTCGGCTAATGATTTTGTAGAGAACAAGGTTGCGGAGCGATCGTAGAGCATCAACGAGATGTCTGAGGTGACTGAATTGCACGCGAATCTAGGAGGATTCAAAGGCGAGGAGGTCGCAATGAAAATACGACGGACAGGATGTGAAACCGGTCCGAGCTAGCAACGTGTGAAAAGTTTCGACATGGCATGGCGTTCTACGGCGTGTGTTTGGGAGTCCGGGGCAAGCAGTATTTCCGGCTGTTGTCTACCACAGTAAAAGTAGGATGGCATACTGTCAAAGATTCCGCTCCTTCTGGAAGATATCATAATTTCCCAATTATCCATCAACTGTCCACATTCTGCATATTCATACCCTATGAAAAGGATACAATGCTTGGCACAAGCAACATTGCTACTAACTGCACTTCATCTACACCCCGGTCCCATTCATATCCGGACCTCCCCACTTACCATCGACAAAAAAGTTCATTCATAACACGCCCAAGTCGTAATCCCGTGTGCATCAGCTCACAAATTTAATTCTATTTTGATAGTCGGCGATACTAAAATGGACCACCATAGACGACGCTTGGGATTGGATACCGTGCTACGAAGCATAGTTTAGAGCCAGTGTACCTCATAATCACGTCAGGCACTGGCGAAACGCTATACCACTTGACTCGTGGACTGCTGGCAAGACCCTGGGATGACATGATCTACTAATATGGCGATGCAATGGAACCTGCAGTCGTCGAGAGCCATTGCGCGATTTTGGTTTCGTAAATGAGACTGTGAATAGGTGTCAAGTGAGCAGTTCGAGCTCGCATACTAGTATTCTAAAAGCTCTTCCCGCTATCCGGAATCTGCCCAGCAGACAAAATGGCATGCACATCGGTACCTCTCCCGGCGTCGGTCAATCGTCAACGCAATAAAGGCCAGCATCATCAGGAGCGGAGGTATTTGATGAGTTGGCGAGGGGTAATAGGAGCGAGTGTGGTCCGATCGTGAAGTCCCCCACGCTGCAATCCAATGCGTCTTTCGCGCGAGCTTATCACATTGGTCCGCATGTGCATGCAGCGATGCGTGGGGGGTTCGGAATGCCCAGAGAGGGGACCACCGTCATCGTGACAGGGGTAATTTGGTATACCCTTCAGCTGCAAACTAATGATGTTGCGACCCACCTTGAGGGGGTCTCTCTGCGATGCGGGTACCCCGTTTATTTCTGGGGAAATGTGTGCGTCATTGTAACCTCGTCCAGTCACAGGGCTATGCGTGGGCTGTGAAATGCAGGCCAGTGATATGAGTGTGGTAGTAGTAATGGTAATGCTGCGGGGTATTGCGCCTCTTGCGTTACACGACTGCAGGGCACACGGCGCCTTGACGTCGCTGCTGTCGTCCACTGTACCTTGGAGAGCTCTGGATACAAGTCTGGGATTGGGTTGCTCGCTGGCTGGCTGGCAGTAGCAGCGCGTACCGCGAGTCTTCAAAGAAAAGAATGACGAGGGACAGGGTCCACGGCGGACAGCTATGCTCAGCTTGTCCTCCAGGAACAGTCGAGAGCTGTATGCAAGCAATCATGACTTGCAACATGTCGTGGGGCTAGTATCCTAGTCATGAACAACATGAGCGACTGCAGATGAGACGAAGCAGACTCCAAGCTTGCTATATCGAAGCACCCGATGGTCTGGTGAAGTGGATAGTAGCTCCACGTGACTAGCTCCACCAGCCCAGCTCCTCCAATGCCGTGGTGCCCCCGACCTTGCTTGTGCCCATCAGGTACATTCAGGTATATCCAGGTCCAGGGCCAATAGCGCCTGGTTGCGTCACCTGTTGCGGGCAAGCCGGCCTGCTCGCCCCATGGCACAGAGCCAACAGACGCTTGGATGGCCCACCAGCAACAAAGACGACGCATGCTTGTGGCTGTTTCTGACGTCGGGCGTCCTCGTTCCAAAGCCTACAATCTCTACTCGCTGACTATGGCCTCGCCGCCGGCCTTGGCCAAGCATCCAGCTTGATGGATGCGCCATGGTGAAGAAAATTCGGGAGTGCCATTTCGAGTCACCACTCCCGGAACCACTACCCAACAGCTAGCTCCACTCTTACACGCCAAATCGCTTAAAGCCTTTATTCTCCCAGGAGTCAATGCCATTCAACCTACCTTACTGTCGCCTTGCTCTCCCCAACCCGGCCTTTGTTCTCCGTCACCCGCAACCGCCGAGGGCGTCAGCAAAAGCAACCGCTGCACGCGCAGGACCCGTTCTTGCGCCCAGTCGTCATCCGCCGGTCAAACTCCCCTCTAACGTGCATCCCACGCACCGAGCTCGCCCTGCGTGCTTGCAGAAACTGTCCTAGAACCAGACTTGGGGGTTCCGTCCAGCTGTGCGATCCGGACAGCATCCAGCCAATTGCGGAAGAGGAATTCTGGCGTCCGCTCCCCACGCTCCACATCTACCCCAGACTTACGGCAGTGCCTCCTTTGACCAAGCCGCAGAAAGTACTCATAGCCGCGTTGCAATCCTCCGTTGGCCTTTTGTGGTGTTATTTTCATCCACACGCTTGGCTTGCAAGTAGTCTCTGCGTGTTAAAGGCTGCCCGCACCTTCACTGCCCAAAGTTGCACTGCCATTTCTGCAACTAAGTTTTACCAAAATTGGGAATGAATTTCGGCTTCAAAAACAATACTTCTCATTGGCCCGTAGGACAGGAGCACATCAACAGGTAGAAGCAAAAGCCTGTCTACGATCCCCGCATTTCCCGGTTGCTACCATCTGATTGCTACCTATCAACTATCATATTGACGTTTCCGCGTGCATATTGCTTCTGCGAGTGCATCGGGAATCTATACGCTTGCTTATCTTACTGTCCCTGAACCTTCGTCAGACCCTGGTGGTAAGCCTTGTCGAACGTGGGCTTGCCAAACCGGAAAGGGTCCTGCAGGCTACACCCACGACCACGATACCCCCCGTGATTAACGAAGGCTATTCTTATCGTTCCTGTTGTACCACATAATGGACTCGTCCATGACATTACTGAGTGCGAATATTCAGTTCTTGGTACGTCCTTTTGCCCATTGTGCACCCTGGTGCATTGCATCATAAGAAAAAGCCTCAGTGCCTGGATGAGCCTGAGGCGCATTCGCATGCTCGGCTGCCTCGCAGGGCTGCCCATATATTTCGCCACCCACATACAAAACTTTCAGCCTAGCGAACCTCTGCTAATTATGATCGCCTTCAAGGACACGCAGCTCGCTCTGATACATATCCCATTGCACCTGTATCGGAATTTTCTTCAATCCATTCTCCAGCTGCTATTGCCCAACGCAACACAAAATGTTTTCGACAATGATTCTGGCGCTGTCCAGCCGCCAAAAGGATGGCCGTATGACCACCCATTTGTGAACATCTCAATTACGCCAGTCGAATGTTCAATAGTATGCTCAAGGTTTCTTGCAAATGAGCTGTTCGTCCCAGTTCTCAATCTGCTGGACCAGCAGTTGGCAAGTCAAGTGCACATCACTTCAGAGGATTTCGTCGTGATGCAAGTCGACGGTGAAGGGCTTGATGCAGGTCAACGTGTCCTGGAGCTCACGAGCCCTCTTGCTTTGGCAGGCATGTAAGTCATGTCAGCGCTACTGTACTTTCTCGATATTGACATACACCAGCCCCATCTTCTTCATCACAACGTACTATTCCGACTACATTCTTGTCCCGCTTCGACATCAGGCGCAGGTCGTGGAAGCGCTTAAAGAGCGAGGCTTTCAATTTGAGGACCAGACTTCGTCCTACGTAAACTTGTTCCATCATAGCCGCAAGCACTCGGCCTCCTCGCTTGACATTCAGCCTCCTAGCACTCCTCCACCGACTACGATCTCAGAGCTACAAACCAGGACTTTCGCCACTCTTAAGCGCCGCAACATTGTTCCCACAGTAGATTCGAGCATTCGCCTGGTGCAATGCGCGGGCCGAACAGACCACTCTAATGGTATGAACCAAAGCCGCAATCGCAACAGCATGATGAGCGCAGCCGACGACGCGCTTCACCTCGGCCTTGTAAAATGCCTCATCACTCAACCATACCCCAAACTTTTGTCTCTCACACTAACCGACACTGAATCCGCGTCGCTCCTTCTCGACCACACGCTACTCTCTAACTTTGCGCAAGACACGCTGCTTGGCTCCAAAGACGATTACCTGACTCCCATCACGCTCGATCTTCGGAACCTGCCAGTGGAGAGCACGGGAATTGTTTGCGGTGTAGCAGGGCGCTTAGTTGGGGGTACCACTGGACAGATCGGAGATCCCGTGGAGATGAGCTATCTCAGTACCGCCCGTGCAGGAACCGTCATGGTTGCTGAGGAAGAGCTAGACCGCGCCCTTAGCGCTCTGCGTGGGGCTGAGAACGGGTTCGCATCGACGCTCGATTAGTCGATTGCTCGCGTGCTTAGAGTGGGGTGAATTGAAGTCTCGAGGTCGAAAATCTCCCTGCCTGTGCCCTTGACGACAGACCGCAGGAGACTGCATCGCTAGCGGATGATAGGATGGCCCTCTTCTTCTCATGATTTTCTTTGCGTGGCTAGGATCGACATGCGGATCTTGCCTGGTTCTGCAGGCAGGTATGTCATGCATGTGTTTCAGTCATCTGACAATTCCTTTCAGGAAACTGCTTCTCGTATCCAGATTGGCTAGTTCGCATCCTTCGGCGTATCACTGAACAGGCGTTTCAACGAGCCGTCGTTCCGCCTTTCCTTTCATCACTTTTCGCACCGTTTCAACCAATTTGTTCGTTTTCCCGTGGTCGTTCTCTACTCTGTGTGTTTTTTGGTCACTTCACGCACACAATCTTCGCATCAGGAAGGTAGCATTGGACCAGGGTCACAAAAGTTTGTCATTACCGGTTAGCTCGAGATCCCACGCGACATCATCTTAGCATTCAAATCGATGTTGTTATTCTAAGATGTTGGTCTAGTAAATTATTGGACGCCCATTGTAAGCTTAATCAAAATAATACACGTGGACATCCACATTGCCTCCGTAAGACTCTTCCGTGGTGAATCATTCACCAATAGCTTGCCTGCCTTTCTACAGCCTTCAGGTGAATCCGTGCCGCTTGGCGCGAAGACGTCATGGCACCTCGCAAAGCAATATGGGCCGGAGAAAAAGTCATGGATGGTCAAATCTCCTTCCGCCCAGTCTAGATTGTAAAAGTAGCAGAGTGACAACTACTACCGCTGCTAAAGTCTAGACCGGCCTGTGGCGTTCGCCACGTCGACTATACCAGCCCGACCACATGAATCGGGGCAGAAATGCAACTCATTCCGGTAGTTGCTGCCCTATTACAGCCGCGTTAGTCAAATGCCTCAGTAACAGTCTTGCAATATCAAAGATGGGTCTGTGATAGATCCTGTATCACCTGCCACGGCTCTTCGCATGATGATTGGAAGTAGCAGTAAAGTGTGACGCGTCAAATTCTGGCACACCCCGCCTTTGTATAAGTTTAATTCGTTCAAGTATGAATTATGAAATTCATTTTTGCCTTCATGGCCATATATGGGGCCCTTCACTGGCCTGTGTTGTCGAGCAGTACATGAGAATGCATGTGGTCGATGGCGTGGAGTTGTTCGAGCTACATTGTTCACTTTGATCGTTTGCGTAAGGAAAGTAGCATTCAACACTGATAGTTGCTCTTACAGTCCATGCCTGCAATTCGACATGTGAATTAAGGACTCAAAATAGCATAGGAAGCAGAGCTAGTACATGGGAACGGTGTCCTGACTCTCAGTCCCGTGCGCAAAGCTTCTCTTTTCCATTATAGGCAGCAAAGTCCGGAGACCAACTTCTCATGAGCGATAGGCAAAGCAACTCATCGATATTACTTTTGAAATCTGAATATTCAGATAATAAATAATCCGGGGCTCGTTTTACTAATCTCCTTTATTGATATTTGCTTGGGGTTTTAATCGTCACAGATTTCCTTGTTCACATCCCCCTTCTGCGCTTGCAACACTTTTCCGCACATAACCGTAACAGCAGCTACTCCTGTGATCACTGCAATCTTCGTCTCTCCTTTTTCAAATGTTTGTCTTTATCCTAAACTCCGTTCTTCAATCCATACGCAATCATCATATAAGATACAGTATCATCCCTACGTCTACTTCCAATCCTCGCATTCCGGCCAAAACACGACGAATATAAAATCATGGGTCCAACACAATGCTGAAATCAAGCGGTCGGTATTTTATTCTATATTTGAAGGCATAGCGAGTACATCAGTAATATATGACACTATTTTCGAAGAGAAAAGTGATGTGGCCGTGATGTGTACCCATGTTACAACGAGAGGAGATTTATCTGGTAAAGTATCAAACAACTAGTATGAGTTCTCAAGGCAAGGGGATTTCACAACAGCAAATACAAAGAGCTTCACTTCATGTGGGATCACAATTTGCAAATATATGCCACGGGCATGTAATATCGTACTTTAGCTTTAACCACACTTGAAGCTTGTAAATGTTATCTATCCACGGAAGAAGGTATTCCCTATATGTACAGTTATAGACTACAACTTACTCTTCACTCTATTCTTCTTCTCCGTTTCCGCCCTCGCAAGGACCTCTTCCACATTGGCAAACTGCTCGTAGAACTTGAGACTATCGGGATTTGCCAGAGTGCCACTCGGTTTGATTTTCTTGCCTGACACAATCTGCTTTACTGGCAGCTCAACTTTCTTGAGGTTGACTGTTTTCTGTGATGTTGTCAGCAACAAAGCATGGCATGCAATGTATATGTTGAGGAGGCCAGGAAGGACGTCTGATGTAGGTTTACATGACTTGAGTATACGTACCGGAATGTCCCAGGTTTGGAATACATATCTTGGGACATGTCTTCTGCTTCTCTCCTCGCTAATCTTCCTCTTCACCTTCTCCACAAGCGGCGCGGTGAATTCGTATCCTTCATTCATCTGCAAGAAAAGCATTACGCTCTCATCAAGATCCTGCGGTCTTCGCTGTCCAACACAGACGCTGTCTGCAATCTCCGGAAAATGCGACTCGATCACGCTATAGATGTCGGATGAGCCAAAGCGCACTCCACTTGGATTTAGAACGCCATCTGCACGGCCCAAGAACAGGATTTGACCAGTTATAGGGTGGATCTGGATGAAATCTCCGTGTGTCCAGACATGCGGGAAGCGGGCATAGTAAGCATTCTGGTACCGCTCACCGCTGTCATCGCCCCAGAAAAATACGGGCTGGTTGGGAAAGGAAGCTGTAGCAACGAGGTCTCCTGGTTCACCGTGGGGTACAGCCTCTCCGGGCCCGTTTTCGATCAGACTATCATACACCTCTAGTTTCGTGCCTAAGCAAGGGCCCTGGCATCCGCCGACATACACAGGATCCAGTGGATTCTCGACCCCGAAGCAACCAGCCAAGTCTGTGCCCCCAGAAATATTCCGTAGATGGACGATCGCTGGGAAAGCAGTATCGTAGAACCACTCAAACTGTGAGTCGGAGAGGACCATACCAGTGCTACAAACGGAGCGGAGAGCAGAGAGATCGAAAAGCTTGCGGGGGATAATCTCGCGCTTCTCCAGCTCGTGTAGAAAGCGCGGCGAAGTGCCGAAATCAGTCACGCGCTGTTCCTCGAGGGTGGCTAGGAAAGCTTGTGGAGAGGGTTGGAAAGGCGAGCCGTCGTAGAGCACGCTGCGGGCACCAAAGAGACAACACTGTACAGAGACGAGATACATGATCCAGCCAGTGGTAGTGTACTGTAAAACAACACTATCCGGCCCTGTCTCCCTGTGTAACCGGCCTTCTTTTGTGACGCTGAGTAGAACACCTCCAGTGGAGTGACATATACACTTTGGAACGCCTGTGGTCCCACTCGAGTATACGATCAAAAACGGGTCGCGAAACGCAACTCTTTCAAACTTAATCACAGAGTCCCCATTCGCGGCCTGCAAAAAGTTGTCCAGTGTCACGGTATTCGTCGAACCATCTACGGCTGCTGGTTTCCCAGGGAATCGAGGTTGCGTGACAACGGCCTTGAACTCGGAGACGCCTCTCATGCCATTGACAATGTCCTTGATTTTCGGACGGAGGTCGATGGTCTTGCCATTATAAACTGTCCAGTCATCAAAGAAGACATACGCAGGCTTGATCTGAAGCAGTCGCTCCAAGATGCCCTTGGTCCCCATATCGGTACTACTGGAGCTGAACAGCCCTCCTAAACTCGTAATGGCCATGAAGACAATGAACGTATCAAAACTTGTGCTGGCAACAACAGCAACACGATCACCCTTTTTTACGCCTTTTGCTCGCAGGGCATTGGCAAGCAGGCCTACGCGTTGACGCAAATCGCCCCATGTTAGGTTTCGAACTTCAGTGTTGCCTTCACGAATCTCGGTCAAGACGATCTTGGAGTCTTCTTTGTTCTCCGTAGTCCGAATGGATGGATTACTTGGCGAGGCTGAATACAGAATATTCTCTGCGAAGTTCAGGTGAGTTCCATGAAACCAGCGGGGGATAGAATCCATAGGCGCCGAGGTATCGACGATCTAGAGAGTTAGACACAGCCATTTGCAGAATCAGGAATCATAGATAGAGATCATGTGGTACCTCAGTATATCGTCCCTCGTAGATCAGCCTACTAGCAGCCCACATGTCTTCCCAGAAATCTGTTCGTGTGTTACCCACACTCCATTCGTACAGCTCGCGGAACGTCTACGCCACTACGTCAGCAAAGCATTCACGGTTAACGATTCCGAGCGTGTTAGTGCATCACTCAAAGCTCATCCTCAGCACAGCCTCACTAGCCTGTCCGCATATCAAATGGTCATCGAACCGTTGTCGATATCCCTCCCTCAGCTACATGTTCCGAAACGCCTATCCCACGCCTCCGCCTCCGCCTCCATATCGACAAAGGGTCTCAGATGTGCAATCCAAATTTGACATGCTTTGCGCAGACTGGTCTCCGCTAGCGAGCCACATGGTCAAGTTTTCGACCAACAGCATGGTAGCATTTCGCCAGCTGAGCGCGGTCCAGCTCCAACACGAGAACCCACACTGAGGGTCTGAACTGTGAAACGCAAGCGCAGTTCCCAAGCTAAGACAGCAGCTGGGGGGCAAGGGTGAGAAAGACCGTTTATTCTGAGCTTACCTGCATGTTAAGCCCTCGTCTTTGATTCGCGCTTTGCATGAAGTTCCACATAGCCGTCGATCTTGGATTCGGATGTTGCCATAGTTTACGGGGGACAGGGTGTTGGGACGACATTTCGGTGATGCGATTGGGGGGAAGTGACTGGGAGGAGGATAAGGCAGCCGGTCTAAAATTTGGGATTATGAGAGAGAGGTCTCAGAAAGTCCAAGTTTTTTTTGGGAGGGATCTATGTTGGTTTCGGCAATTACGTTGCGGGGATGCGGTATCGCTTGGATTGATAACGCAATTGAAGAGCCCGCAGACGGAGTTAACATGGATGTGAGATAGCTGTGATTAGTAGGAGATGGTCGAGGAAATAAAAAGTACATTTCGTCCGAGGCCTCTCCGAGTACTTCCTACACCTCGGTGATGTTGAATTGGGGATTCTGCGGGGAAGCGGCTGCCCCACGTTGCGGAATGTTTCCGGGGAACGGGCAACTCCATCTTACCTCAGCCAGGGCTGCATCGGAGATATCAAGCGCAGCAACACATGTTTGCTTGAGTTTCTGACGTACAAAATAAAGATAAACTCTGAAACTAGTTCCAAGTGTAGCCACTTGATTCACGGAAACGGTGTCTCGACGTCAGAATGCAGACTGCAGACTGCAGACTGCAGACTGCATCTTACTCAGCCATGTTTGCTTCCAAAATCATACATACCAAGACATCTTTGCTCGAGTTTCTTACGTACAGAACAGATCGTCACTATGGAATTAGTCTCAAATGCAGCAACTTCAACCCAGGAAGCGGCGTGTGGAAGTCAGAAGCAGACTGCATCCTTACTCACCCATCTTGCTTTTGCGACACCACACACTCTAACATGCATGTGGTTACTCAAGATTCTCACGCACAGAACAGATCTCCACTCTGAAACTAGTCTCAGTTGCACGACATGGGCCCACGGAAGTACGTGAGAGTCAGAATGCAGATATTGGAAAAAGCACGTTTGAAAGGACAGTCAATTTCAATTAGCACACCATAAAATGAATGGAGGAAAGGAAGAGAATAGAAAAGCAAAAAATGAAATACCGACGCCCATTCAAGGACACTGTAAAGCAGCAGAAATTGAATCTATGAAAAAAGTGGGTGAATAATTTCTCCACTGTTTGTACTCAGGCGCGCACGTCACATCTCGACGACTGCCGCTATCTAGCGTAATATCAAGGGCTGATTTACACGGGCGTCGCATGATATTGCGAGAGCAAATTGCGATTGGATCGCGCAGACATGTAACTAGGTAGAAGGAACGAAGCCCTACAGTGCGCCCCGCGGCGTTGGATGCGGCACTATACTTGTGACTTCGCTACCAGGCGCGGGATGGTGTGCTATCAATATCTTTTTTTACCCGAACGAAACGACGACGCCGCGTTCGAGAAGCTTCTGGCCAGCTTTATCCGGCGGCAGACCGGTTGCGCGCCGTTTCGACGTGCGATGCGATCGCGTCTCCGTACTGGCAGGCGCGCTGGATGACGTCCAGGTGTTTGTTGGGCCTCTTCGGGTCCGGGTTGCACAGGCGTAGGGTTCTGGTAAGACAATCGGACCAGGATGTGTTTGTTGGTTTCGAGGATCTGAGGGGAGGGGGGCCACCATGCACGAGGCTGTCAGCAAGCGCTTTTTGCGTCAGGCACCGATGTGCGGAAATGCGCGTAGCGTGTTGATGTTGCCAACGGTCGCACATTGGGTTGTCAGCACTTGTGGGTCGTGGCACGACCTGTCGGACTGAGGTTCGGATGTAGCGAATGTGCCACGTGAAGCGGCGGAAACGGATGGGGGAAGTTGGGGGTTTGGACGTTGTGGAAATTTCTTTTTCTCTGCAAGCGAAAGCATGTTCTTCCGTAGTGTGTGGATAGAAATAGCAATGGAGGCGTTTCGTCATGATCAGTCACTCAGCCAGACGTGAACTTTCACGGACTCTACGCATTGCAGCAAAGCGTTGCAGCAAAGCGTCATAGCAGTAAAGCGTCATAGCAGCATGGCCGGAGTTGTGAACACGTTGTGGTGTTCTGGCCACCATGTCCGCAGCCGACTTTGGTAGTACGTGGTACGACTGAGGGTGCCAACTGGTGGCGTGTGTGTCAATATGCTGGGGCACAAACGTTCCCGAGACAATTAGTAGTTGTATAGTTCTATGTAGAGCCAGTGAACAGTGACTAACGACGAGGACAGCGTTACAGTAGGGAGCATATATGTTTGGGCTAGAGGGCAGAGATTGATTGGTAGGATTGGCTGGAAAGGGTAATTTGGAGCGAAGATGCGATTGAGGCGAATTCCCACAATGTGGTCGATTGTATTCAATGCACGGCATATGAGTGTAGAGCCGCACGGTCCTGATTTCCGAATGCATACCGGCTCGTAAAGTTGAAATTAATATGCGTAGATTACCGACGAGAGGCTAGTGGCTCGATTGGGCGAGGCACACGTACCTCTAGGGAGTCTTGGGCAATCCGAGTAGGCAGTGGGGGGCATGGTAAGACTAGTTCGGGCAGTGGAAGACGTCTTCACTCGCTGCAATCTATCGCCGACTTTCTTGTTGGGAGCGTGACCGCGATGGTTTGCAAGTCGGCGAGGTGTTAGTGGACGAGGGCAAAGTACGCTTGTGGGCGGTTGGTGGTGGCAGCGACAGGTGTGCCGCGTGCACGTAAAATAGAACCCCGGTCAGGATGGTGGGCCGAGCATGGAGGACGCTGGAGACGCCAGCGATGCGAAGCGTAGCGGTATTCATGCTCGCGCACAGTTCATGCTTCTGTATGGGTTTGTCGAGTCCGGGGCATTTGCTCGCTCTTCGCTCTTCACCATTTCCTTACTGGGGGGGGACATGGGAAAATTGTGACAGAAGGTTAAAAAAAAAAAAGGGTCCTGGGTTGATCGGCCTGGGGATGCCAATACACAACGGGTAGAGCGGGTTCGATCAAAAAGACGGTGACGGCTTTGGCAGGGCGACGGGGTGGTCAACGGGCCCGGATTTGGCCATGGCGGGCTCCAATGGCGCCATGGCCGTCGCCTGTTTGGTTCGCCCCACTGCGCCTAACTGGAGCTTGCTCGCCTCGTTGAGCGACGACATGCTGTGAGTGGCCTACCCCTGAAAAACGCGGCACGAACATCTGTCAGGCACGTCGCGAGAAGGGCATGGCGCCAGAGGCTTGCAAGATGAAAGGGACGAAGATCCCCAAACGAGCGTGCCGCCCGTGATAATTCTGCCTTGACGCTCGTGTGGCAATCCAGCTGGTCCGCAAAAGACGTTTTGCTGTGAACTGAGGTGCGTAGGGTGTTGCGCGCGCCCACAGTCTGAAACCCACGGCGCAGCCAGTCAGCTCGCGCCGCACCCCCCTCGGTCAAGTGCAGGCAACTGCAGCTAGCCATGGGCTGCAGGAGCGTCAGAAGGTGCCGCATCGTGAATTACCAGGGCCAGCCCGCTGTTTTCGCGTCCGAACGGGCTGCCCAGCGCGGGCTCCATAGCGGAGTGCACTGACGCCGTCACTGACTCTGGGTTCCCTTGCGCAACCCGACTCGGCTGTTATAGGTGAAACTGCCAGGGGGGGTCCGCTCTAAAGTTCGTCTTTTAATATCAGGCAATGCCATTCTCATCCAGCGTTGGCTGCTTTTCGCCCCTCCACCAGGCTTTCCTACCCATATACCGGATCGCCCGCCTGCAACAGTCAGTCCGCTTGCCTGTCTGTCTGAGGCTGTCCCTTCTTTCACACCAAAGGTCGGATCCGTGTAACACGACAAGTCTCACTCAGCGCCCATCTGCCTTGTGCACCCACAGCCACGCACACTTCCACACCCATTGGCGCGTAGCCGGCACGCCCTGGTTTCAGCAGCTACCCATCCAATTACCATAATTACCACGGACCGCTCGTTCTTCTGCACTGAACGTTAGCTTTTCCATCCCCAGAAAAAGAATCAAAAAAAAAACCATGGTCGACGTTGCTGTGGCCGCGCAGCTCCAGCAATGGACCTTTGAGAAGCCCATCTTGGCCACACGCCCCCAGCGATCCAGCTCCGAGAGTTCTTCGTCGACGTCGAGTCCCAAGCTTGGAGACGATGTGCCCGACACCCTCCGCATAGATAGCGCTGCCGTGCAGGAGCCGAGTCCCGCGTCGAGAAAAGAGAGCGTGGTGCTGCAGGAGCGCTACCTCTCCAGCGAAGAACACCTCTCCTCGGTCGACGATGGCTCTGATTCGGGCGCAGAGAGCGAGTTCGACTACGACAGTGTTGTTGTGCACGACCCGGCCAAGGAATGCAAGGCTCGCACCATGTCCATCTCGCGGTGGGACAAGGGACGGAGCTGCGACATGGCCGTGCTGGTGTCGTACGCAAAAGTCACTGGACGGCCCAAAGTCGTCGAGCTGGACTGCCGCTCGCCCATAGCCGACTGCCCAGCAAAGCAGCAGCGGTCGGCGTCGCTGGCCAACCTGCCCATTGCAGCCATCAGCAAGCTGCAGAAGGCAGAGCAGACCCAGCGGCTCTCCATGAACGTGACCCCGACTGGCTGCCTGTCTGCGTCTCCCACTGCGCGCTCTGCCTCGCCCTTGACCCAACCCGAGACTCGCCGGCCGTCGACCAGCTACGGCGAAGCCACAAAGCGATCCAGCACGCTCCACCTCACAGACACGTCCTCGACCACGCTCTCCTTCCAGACGGCACAATCAAGCCGCACGGCCTCGTCGGCCTCGACCGAATCCGCACCGCGGCCGTCCACCGCAGCAGCCGAGCCCCCTGCGTCTGCACGCTCCTCTGCCTACATTCCCTCGGCCTCTCGCCTTGACCTCACGCGAACACAGACGACACAGTCATCGTACCGCCACTCGCAATTTGCTCCACCAACGCCTGCCTCGCCTGCCCTCTCCTTCCTGAGCTCGGATCCCTACGAGAATTCAAGCACCAACGCCGCGTCTCCCATCATCAAGCCCGCAGCCCACAAGCGCCTGCGCTCCATTTCCATGAAGCTCGCCCTTGCCAAGATTGCCATCACGCCTGCAAAGAAGCCCTACGACACCCGCATCAATGGCAAGTTCCCGCCCACGCCATCGACGCCCTTCACGCCGACAACCCCGCAAACCGCTCCGCTGCAAGGTGCTACCGGCTTCTCCAGCCCCAACAAACTGCGGAGAGCCTCAACCATCCTACGGCCAAAGTCTCGCCAAAGGGACTCGGCGAGAGTGCCTACCCCAGAAATGGCGCCTCCGCTGCCTTCCAACGCCAGCGCCATTCCCCAAAAACACATGTCCAGGATGGTGGCCCGAGGCGCAGACGAACGGGAGCCTACTCTCGTCCTGCCGCCCTGCCCAAACAGCTCCAATGCCGATCCCATGGGCAGCATAAAAAACAAGAAGCTGCGGAAACGGAAATCCTTGATGGACCTGCTCTAGACGTTGGCGCATAAAGCTCGTCTCGTTTCGAAACTTCCCCCACACTCAAAACGCCTGAACGCATTGACACGGTGGTTCATGCGACTCCCTGTCACCCTTCGCCACCTTGTATATGTCACCCTGCCCGCTAGCTTTTCTTCCCTTGTCGTCTTACGAACGGCGCTTTTTTGGATTTCAGCGATACGCATAATACCCGGCGTACTTGTGGCGCATGCATTGGTTTTCCTTAGTTTGCTACTCTCTTGTCACGTTGTTTCCTCTTGGCATTGCGAAGTGTTCGCCGCCACACACCTGTCGCTATCGCATCTGGGCATGCACACTCATGTTTCTTGTCTCGGATTGTGTCCTTTATTCCCCAACGGCCAATTCTTAATGAAGATCTATGACATCTTTTAATCTTTGATAGTAGTCGAGCCAAGTATCATGGAAATTGAGCTTATCACTGCTTGCAATCTTCAGTGTCCCACCGCCTACTCTACCCCTACACAGCACGTCCCACGGACATACTGACATATTAGTACAGGTGACGTTGGCACTTTCGATCCTTCAGTGGATCCTCCTTCTCAAACTTGACAATCTTTCTGGAAGCCGTTTTGACAGGTAGTAGGTCCCCGGTGTCCCGCCGCCACCCGCAAGGTTTCATGTCAAAAAGGGCCCACGGACACCTGGTGGAGCCTGGGTTTTTGTGGGGACCAACATTGGCCCGGCACCGAGGGAAGGAACGGAAGCCTGTTTCGAAACAAGGAGCCTATCATGCGGCGTCGTCAGCGACAACTGCGTGGAGGGTGGATACGCATGTTGCCCTGGCTGGATATTACGACGGCGCTGCAAATTGCCCTGGTCCAGCTGGCTGCACAGTAGAGGTATACGTGTGCGGCGATTGCGGCGACTGCGGCGACTGCAGCGGCGGCGCTGCGTCCTGCAAGGCCGAGAGGCGACGTCACGGCTTCGTAGTTTGATGAGCTCGCCCAGTCCACGAATTCTGATCGTCAGCCGTGGGTAGAGAGTTTAGCTCTCCCATCCAACGGCACCCCTTCCGTTCCTTCCCTATTGCCCACGCAACCACCACCACCATCATCATCAACATCACTATCATACCACCATGACCCCCGAGCCCGCCCCGACGGATCATAATATCACCCACCCTGCCCATAAGATTACTTCCCTCGTTCCCCACAATAACCCGCACCTCATCTCATCTCATATCCATCTCAATCTCCCACCCATCTCGCCTGCCTGCCGTGTACACTCTGATAAACTTTCTCCTCAACTCGGCCCCCCACTCCGCACCGCGCCCCGTGCCTCCTCTGCCTTCCCGCTCAACTTGAAACAAGCCACCGGCTCCGCTGATGCGGGTCGCCCGCTTGGCGCCCGGGATGCATAGATGCTACCGCGCCGGAGGTTTGTGGTCTGGACGGCGTTCTGGGTTCGTTTGTGCGGGAGGGAAGGTTTGTTGGCGGGCGGGAGGGGTATTTTCTTGGAGGGTTGGCCCTTGGGGTGAGCGTTGGGAGGGGGTGCGAGGGGAGGGGAGGGTGGTATATGGTTGTTATGCTATACTGCGTCTTTTTGACATGGACGAGGCATGTTGGAGATTACATAGAGTAGGGATGGTGGAGCTTTCCATAGAGTGTGTATGCGTGGGTTTTGGGTTGATGCTGCGATTTTTCTTCCCGGTTTGGTGCAGGGCGGGATTGCTGTGTCCAGCTTTGGTAATTGTAGCATGGGTAGGTGGTAATGACGGAGAAATTTAACAACATGGCCTTTTTTTACTGTTGAAGTTGTTTTCGACTTGGTCTATACTGTTAGGCAGGGTGCGGCAAGTATCTCTTCCAAGATACGTTGGTGCTAAGCTTTACATGGATGGAATTGTTCGTGACGAAAGGACCACCATTGGGTCTGTGAGAGGAATTGGTAGGAGAGGATTCGAAGTTGAAGTAAATTTGTGGTTGGTGTTCAAGATGTCGAATCTGGAGATGAGCGCCCACAAAACATCTATGCAACAACATCCTCATGCATTGCTATCCTCACCTCAGATCACACCGCAACGCTTATACGTCCCAATAGACCTATTCTCACCCGTACTAACTTTCTAAGAATGGTCCCTGACCACCCATGTTACGCGAACAAACCTTCATATATGCGCCAATCATGATAGAGCACCCAAATCGGCGCTCTATCATCCAATCCTTCGTATCACTCATTTCCCCCGCATTCACCACAATTTCTCTAACCTCTCACAAGCAAGGTCGAAAACCAATGATATCGAATGGCGCACTTGCTCGCGAGCTCCAAGGGGAAGTCGGCTTCATTGGCTTTTGTCCAGCGTGAAGATGCTCCCGTCGTGCTGATAGAGGTTACGAGTGGCGGTGCTTCGAGGAGAATCAACGTCACGCAAGAGCTGGTTGAATCGTATATCGAGCATGATTTCAAGGTAATAGCTGTCATGTCTGGAAATTAAGAGTTGGGATGGAAGCTTCAGACTGATACGAGGTAGACTCATGCGGTGGAAACCGTCCAGCCAGACCGCGAGACCATTAGGCTGTTGTATGTATACATTTCACTTCCTGTCCAGATATGCTGATACTCTGAGCCACACAGTTGGTCGAGACGTATGGGTGAATACAATGGGGATATGGTTCCAGTTCCATTATCGTATGAGATGTACTCTCGCATCAGTCCTTTTGTGAGGATACCCAAGATCTACCCCCGCATATTGGAATACAAGACAGCAACGAATGTCTTTGCAACGCCTCAAGTACCCTATGGCGCTTTTTCACCCGAACAAGTCCGCAGAGAGTTTCTCAGTAGGTTGTCTAGTGCGCAGACGATAGCCGTGTCCAATGACATATACAGGCTTCGTCATTCAGTCGGTACCAGGGGCGGCGATTGCGATTTGTGTGGGTGCCTCCTTCACATATCACTTCCCTACCAGGCAGATGTATGTGTTCATGCACGGTCTCGCGAATGTCAACTTTGACGACTTCTCCTATGCCATTCAGTCTGGCGCCGCGGCCGTCACCGCCTTTCTCATGCCGAGTATCATGATCCAACGCAACCTCGAACAGCGCCTGAAAGCGCTTAACCTCTGGCAAGACAAGATTTACTGGCACGAGCGGAGGCTAGGGATCCGATTTGACCATCACGACAACCCTGATTTGACGACGATTGAGTTTACTACCTTGTCCAAAGACTTGAATGCTGCAAACACTAATCTTGCATATGTTCTGTGGTCGTGCAAAAGCACGATGCGGCAGCTTGCTTTTCTGGACTTGGTCGCGGAACGATATCGCACACAGGCTACCGCGAATGGCATGTCCCAGGAAGAAGCGTGTGAGGTAGAGACATTATTGCTCGAGGTGCATGCACATTTGCGCTCTTGGAATATAGGGTTGGAAGATAGAGCAGAGTATCTGTCAAAGAGGGGACAGGCCCTGGTCCAAACTGTGAGAATCTATATCGAACCACTTGGACAAATCCTCACAGCTTGGCGATAGGTATACAGCGGTATCGCGCAACGCGACTCGGCAATCAGCCTCCGCCTTGCAGCTACCAGTACAGATCTCGCCAAAACATCGCAAAGCGTTGCCGTGGCGACATCACGAGACAGCGCAGTGATGCGAATAATCGCCGCCATCACGATCTTCTTCCTCCCAGCAACATTCACCGCGGTATGCTGAGTCCCTTCCGTCCTATGCTCCTCATCGCTGACTTCGCAGACATTCTTCAGCACAACTTTCTTCCAATTCAACGCCGATCTCGGCGACCGCGTGTATTCAAGGTGGCTCTGGCTATACTTCTTAGTCACCATTGTTCTCACCCTGCTGGTGCTGATAGGCACATGGCGTCTATGGAAGAAGAAGGAGAAAGAGGTAGAGCGGCAATTTGTTCCGATCGAGAAACGTGTAAAGCTTCCATAGGTATTGGTGGGTTGTTGTAAGACTGTGAGTGAAAGGATATACTCAATATGAGGATGATCATACTACACTACGCCTTTGGATGCCTTGAACGGAGTGTTATATATGTATATGTCGAAGTCCTGATCGATTGCCTTACTGAAGTACAGAAGAACTCTTCACAAAACGATCGTCCGTATATGAAATTCAATCAATGCAGTCCAGAACACAAAGAGATGCCCGGTATGGAGAATGTTTGGAGATTCAAAGGGATGAGCAATTTCCTCCAACATCTAGGATATGCATTACTTGAGCCTGGAAATATCGATTTTTTCTCTCATCAGAAGCTGCTTCAGATACTAAACCCAACCACCTTGAAGCGTTGAAAGGATCATTTTGAATCTGCTGCGCAAGCACAGATTTACACCTCTTTCGATGACTAGACCGCAATTGAAATTCCATAAGACCTTTGCATGGGATTACATGGCCAAATAAATAGTCGGCGAAAGATTTAGCCTTCCATTTCGCTACTAGCTTAACTACAAGCGCTGAGATGGCAACGTAACTATATACACCGAAGCCTGTAGATTCTGGTTTATAACACCATCCAACATCTAAGCAGTAGCATTCAGTAAAGGCCAATTGATTCCCTTATCGGCAGCTCCCGTGTTTCCCAGCCCCGCACAGTTGTAAAGCCCCACAGGATTGTTCTGCGTCGCCCTGAGGTACTGGAGATCAATGCACTGCTGAGTGCCCGGCGATGCCTGCAAAGATATTCTCCCATCCGCCTGAGCAACCCACCTCTGCTGCTCATTATCCGCACATTCTCGAAGGTAGATATTTGCCATGTCTTTCCAGGCGCTCTTGGGTCCGGCGTCCATGCAGAGCGTTGTATCAGCCAACTGGATCTTGGTTTGATTGGCTTTGATGTACCACTGTTGCTCGGGCTTGGAAGTAAGGGTTTGGCTGTGGAGGTATGATCAGCAACGTTGAGGCACCGCCTTTGCATATTTTTGGTGAATATTAGTGAAGTTTTGGCTTACACAACTAGAGTGCTGCCATCTGTTCGTGTTTTTGGCACAATGACGAATTTCGTGTCTTGTTTGGAGGTGATATACACCTTGCGGTAGCCTTCAGGAACCTGGGCAAGGCCGGTTGCGGTAAGCGCGAGAGCGAGGAGTGTTGTGGCCAGCATTTTGAACCTGTGCAGTGAAACGGTCTGAGGACTTTGTTGGTAGTGGTCCCATAGCGGCGGGATGAGCGCTTATACGCACAGCAGTTGCAAATACGACGCCGAGATACCAGCCCACATAAGCCTTTAAACCGGGAATAATATGTGCTTGATTCTAGAATTAAGCAAATAGATCGAATTCGCGGGGCTTGGGTGGAACATGGTGCGTGTGAGATTGGTAGTGCATGGTTTTGTTCATCAATGATTCATGAGCGGTACTTTAGCTTTTACCCGATACATCGGTAGTTGTGAGTGATGGACCTCGCGAATCCACACATTTTCGGCAAATTGTACTCTCCTGGAGGTCTACTGAGAGTGCTTCCGTGTTTTCACTTGTTTCGCTGGTGCGGCCTGGCTGGTAGTCAAAATTTTGTTGTCGTGTATCGAATTCGCTTGATCGCAACTCTCCAAGGTCAGGTCGTCGTGACACCCCATGTAGAAGAGATGACAATGGATGGTAACTGGGTAATTCTTATATACGAAGTGCATGTCTCTCAGCTTTGCCGTATCCTTTGTGCTCCCGCCGCAGTCCCTTCACCGTTATGTGCCTGATAGTTCCATCCTCATTGAAATTCCGAGAGACTCAAACTGTGTCAGCTTTTCCGCAGCTCTGCAGCCATAGTGGTCGATCGAAGACACATTGTTCCTCTTCTGAACCTCAGGCAATACCCAAGCAGATGCTGTTGAACTGTCATTTGTGCGCAGGATATGTTTACCTTTTCTCATGAAGCTCCGGTGCAAGAGTAATTGATAACCGGCTTTCTTGTTGTTGCAAAATTTCCAGAATAATATTCAAGGGCGACTCGCCCTGCGGATAATCTTGTTCGAAGTGGTGCGGGCCCTCAACGCATTGAATGATGTGTACGAGTGACAGTGACATGCGACATACCAGCCCCGAAGAGATGAGGAAGCCAAATGTAAAATCACTATCGATGAAAACGGGTACTAGCGCTAAAGTGTGCTAATATTTCGTGTGAGGAAGCTTTCTTTGCGAATACGTTACAGGCCTTACTGGACCAGGACACATCTCTTCACGCCAATGATGCTTATGTAGTTAGGATTGGAGATGCTATCGCAAAGACGGCCCATTTTCTGAACACTATTTCCGTAAGAATTCTAGCCTTTTAACTTAGGCCGCTTAATTTATCTCCTGAGGTTTATTGTTCATCGGTCCGTAACATTCGAACTAAGGACTTGTATCATCGCCGACTGCGAGTCTTGAAAGAACGCGGTATATCATTCGCAAGATGCTTGTCAATTTATGTACGCTTGATTGCTTGTCAAAATGTAGTAGTAGGACTAGTGACAGTAAAAACGCTTACATTAACGTAAACACCATGGCTACGATGGCAGAGAGGATGCAAACATTTGACTGCCGTTACATCATCCCTCAACTTCGATTACATGCCTCGCAGCGTCTTGGACATCTGCTGCGCTCCCGCATATTCTCTTTGGGCCTCCGGAGCTTCCAGAAATTCAGCTGCGCTATTGGGCTGCTTTGATCGCAAGGGTTTCCCCAGGTCTCTGTAATATCGCAGCCATTCCCGAGGAAACACCTCAGAATTGTTGTTTCATGGTGGCAGTCGAAACATGGGGTTGTTGATTAACTAGGTAAGCCGAATAATGTTTCCCCGCCCAGCAATATTGAAGCCCGGACCTGCGCCCTCCACATCCTCGATTATGCGCTAGAACGTCGTTTGGGCTACCGAGCCTAAAACTCACGTCGATCTAATTGATTAATACTTTTCGCTTAACGGCGGGTCGACTGCTCCTTCAGGTATCGCTCGTAGACTTACTCCATCTTCGCAATGAACACCCAGCATCTTCGGGGTAGTACTCATCCGATGAAGCAAAGTCAACTACAAAATGACCATGGAAAAATTCCCCAGTTGGCTCTTTTCATCTTCACGTCCACAAATCGGTTAATCGGACCGTGCGTCATGTGAGCAACGACGCAGAAGTTCATTTCTCAAAGAGCCGGAACCTTTTCAACCGATGGTCAGTTCGTTCCGTTGATTCACCAATATAAAACAACGGAAATCCCTCTCGTTAAAATGACTGCGGAAACCGCTCAAACAACATCGCTGCTATGTTGCGACTCAGCAGCCTCCTGTCTGTTCCCTTCTGGGCTTCGGTCACCCTCGCCGCCATAAAGTCTTCTGAGGACAGCAGCGCGATTAATATCTCCAATGACCGACTTTCGTTCTCTGTAGCAAAGGGCTCTGGTTCTATATCTAAGCTTTCTCTGGATGGACAGAACCTCCTCGGAAGCGGACGCGGCCCGTATCTTGACTGTCATTGTGTCGATGATGGATTTTGGACACCTGGAAATGGTGCGACGTATAAATTATTGAAGGGTACCGATAGTACTGGTAAAGCTTACGCTGGAGCATTGATGAGCCACAACTACAAGAATACGGGAAAGGTGTTAGAACAGTACTGGTTCTTGCGCGATGGCGAGACTGGCATGCACGTTTTTGCCCGTGCGAAATATTCGAGCTCGACCACACCAAGTGGTGGGGACTTGGGTGAAATGAGGCAGCTGTTCCGGCCAAGCGGATCAATTTGGACGCATATGTCTTCCAGCGATGAGATGTATGCGCCGCTCCCGGATACTAGTGGGGCTCCAGTCGTGCAGGACGCATCGTGGTACGTTGGAGCTAAGACAGATCACCCGTATGTGAAGCAAGTGTCGGATTACTTCACCAAATACATGTTCTCAGAGGAATGGAGAGACCAGACTGTGCATGGAATGTACGGCGATGGTAGCAAGAGCACCGATGGTTCCGCATTTGGGGCGTGGCTTGTGATGAATACCAAGGACACATACTTCAATGGACCGACGCATTCGGACCTGACGGTGGATGGGATAGTGTACAATTATCTTGTTTCGAATCATCATGGAAACGGTGTACCGGAGATGACTAATGGTTTAGACCGTACCTTTGGACCTGTGAGATTTAAATGCCCGTGTCGTAGTCCGGATTAATAGCTAACAGGCATGCAGCAATATTACTATTTCAACAAAGGTGCAAAAGGCACTTCCCTGCAACAGCTCCGCAACGATGCCTCGAAGATTGCAAGTACCGATTGGACTGCCTTTTATGACTCGATTGCGCCAACTGTTCCCAACTTTGTCCCGTCTTCTGGTCGCGGTACCTTTAAAGGCTCCATTACTCTTCCGAGAGGTGCAACCCGTGTTCTAGCCGTTCTCGCTCTCAGTGGCAGCGACTTTCAGGACAATAACAAGGACGGAAAAGCTTATCAATATTGGCAAAATGTTGACGCTTCCGGTAGCGTTACAATCCCATCGGTCAAAGCTGGTACCTATCGCTTAACTGTGTACGCTGATGGCATCTTTGGCCAGTACGAGCAGGACAATATCATCATTAAGGCTGGACAAGTAGCGACTACTACCACCACGTGGACCCCCGAATCTGCTGGCGTCGAGCTTTGGCGTATCGGTAATCCGGACAAAAGCAGCGGCGAGTTTCGCCACGGTAATGAGAAAGACACGTCGAAACCGCTTCAGCCACGTCAGTACCGCCTCTACTGGGCCATTCACGACTTCCCCAAAGACTTTCCCAACGGTGTCAATTATAACGTCGGTACCTCGAGCCTGCGCGACCTAAACTACGTACACTGGAGCGTCTTCGGAGGCAAAGGAAACTATATCCGAAAAGATCCATACTATACCAATGTAAACAACTGGACTCTTACATTTGACCTTACACAAAATCAGATCGAAAACAAGAGCACTGCTACATTTACAATCCAGCTTGCGGGTGTGAAAACTTCATCAGGAAACAATGACGGCCCGGCTGATAAAGCGTGGGCCAACATCCCATACAACGTTGTGGTCAATGGGAAGCAGTTGCCAACGTGGACCATTCCAAGCGAGCACTCTAGTAGCTGTGCAGTTAGGAGTGCAGCTACGTGCTACACGACAGGGCACAAGTTCGTGTTCGATGCAAAATTATTGAAGTTGGGAAGCAATAAGTTTGTACTGAGCTTGCCGGCCAATGCGACAGCGCCAGAGAGTGCGGTTTTGCCAGAAAGTGTTTACTTGCAGTATGATGCTTTGAGATTAGAAGTCAGCTAGTTATCAAGCACGCCAAAATCGAAGAGAAACAATGTACTGGGTATCTCATCATATAAGACAAATTTCTGAGCACAGTGCATCCAAGATAGCCTCGTGGCGTGAATGAAAGCATTAAAGAGTCAAATGTTCGTCTACCAAGGGTAACCCCCAGAGTTATGTATAAATTTCCCCACATCCTCATCTCTCTTCCCGTCCACAATGTCCATGATACTCAATACTGTATCCTCGGTACTTCGCGCACCAAATTCTTTTTTGTTGTATTCACCCAGATTGCTCACTGTGAAGCCTGGATCATAACAGAAGACCTTCATCAGCTTTCCATTCGCCTCCTCCCCTTCAACCTTCTTGCCATCGGTCTGCTCAATTCCAAGACCATATTCCACGTGCAGACATGAAGAGATCATATTAAATGCGGCTTTGCTAGCACGATACTGCACAGCTTGAATCTTGTACATTGGCGATTCAGGGAAGAGACGACGACCGATTGAGCCGGCACCAGAGGAGATATTGATAATGCGTGGGTTGGAAGATTTGCGGAGAAGAGGTATGAGAGCTTTAGTGAGAAGGTAAGGTCCTGTGGCGTTCACATTAAACGCAGTCTGAAGTTGTTCGCGTTCAGTAGCACCAGGCAATTGTGCGACCGCAGCGTTGTTGAAGAGAATGTCTAATTTTCCGTGGTTTTGGGTGATAGACTGTGCAGTATTGCTAATATCATCGTCACTTTGAACGTCGAGAGTGACGAGTTCGATGGATCCTGGCAGACTCTGAGACTGTAGTTCCTGGAGTGCTGTGGTGCCTCTTTGAGACGACCGAGCGCCGAGTAGGACATGATATGTGCCTTTCGCAAGTAACTGACGAGCGATCTCGTACCCAATACCACTATTAGCTTCATGGATTGGTCAGCATCAGCTTGATATGACACTATCGAAGTGATCTTACCACCAGTGACCAAGGCGATTTCCTTTGTAAGGGCTGCCATTCTGTTGACACAGCCTGCGAAGGTTTACAATGATGAATGTCTTCTTAATCAAATGTGATAGTTGCTCAAGTTGACTTTTGCAAAAACGCCGGCAGGCTCCTTTATGTAGCTCTCTTACCGCCGTTCGATCCTTTGATGTCCGGATGCAGGTTCATAAACTCCGTGACGCCTGAACTATTTATAGCTTAGCGTAGTCTCCCGATACGTACAGTGCACTTCTTGTCAAGAGCCTTATTCAATCTCTATTTTAGTTCTACTCCACTCTCTTCTCAAGAAGGTAAATTTATTAGTATTTATGGCCTCTCCATACAATTAATGTTCTTGCAACAAATGAATAATGGAAGACTAGAATGCCTATGTGCTGGTATAATGGGTTTGCGCTATGTTGAATAGGCACTAGCGCCTATTTTGCACATTCCACTGAGGCCATTATGGAGAACGTCATCGTACATGAGTCTATCAGCCGCACGCTAGACTAAAGTACACGCTATCATCCCCATAAAGAAAAATAAAAGTCTCTAAACCTCAGGCGAATCCTAATTTTCGAACATAATTCCCAAACAGGTTGTGTACCACGAACCTATGACTACCAGGATATTAATGTGAATGATAGGCGACACTATGGAACAGCTACTGTAATTTCGTTCAGTAGCTCTGTGCCTCGAACTGGTGGTATCATCGACCGCTCTTGGATCAAACTTCTGCCTCTTTCATTCATCTGAAGACCTGGAAGCTCCCTTTTGAGGGCCGCGTACCCGCCTTTGATGCTACTAGCTGCGATGCCCCTTGCGCGGAGGATGCTAGTTGCGACTCGTGCAGTATCACCATTATAGCAAACTATACAAACGTTCTTCCCAGAGAGATCGTATGCGCTAATTCGATCACTCGTAAATGTCGCCACCAGCTCTTTCCACTGGCTCTCCAGTGTAGCTGCATCAAAGAATGGGCTTGGAGTTGAGCCATTTGAGCTTTGTAACGGCAAATTGTATGCCCCTGGAATATGGCTGGAGATGAAGTCGCCCGGTTTCCGTAGGTCAATGAGGACTGTATCTGGCTTCGCTGAGGCATCGTCGGCGAATCGTAACAAGGCATGTTCGGGCTGAAGCTCCCATGATTCATCGTAGCGATATAAATCTACTGCTGCAAGGCTCTGTGACAGTATCAGAGTCTATATCTAGGCTGAGCACAATGTACTTACATTATTGTGTATTGGACGGAAACTTTCATCACCAAGTTTTTCATAATATTCATCTATGTACTGATATGGTAGGTCGCAACAGATGAAGACGCAATCAACGAATTCGTTTGGACCGGTAAGGCTTGAAAGCGTGCCAGCAGCCTTCAGCTTTCCGAGATAATTGAGCAGACCTGGGAATGTTAGCCATACGCCTTGCTGAAAGCAGGTTTATAGCACACCTTGCAAATTGAAACCTGAAGAAGGGCCACAAATCAAGCCTTCGCGACACAAATGCAGAGAATTTGTGAACGCATCTTTGGCTCCAACTTCCTCAATGGCATCTACAGAGTCTCGCCACGGGAACTCCACGGGGCTCAGAAGCGCAAGAGATCTAGGCCCAGGAACTCGATCGCCTGCGGCTGTACATACGCTAAATAGCATTTTTAGCTCAATGATGTCAGTTGTTGCCAAAATACATACCCTAGCCTTGTCACAGAGGGTTTTGCCTTCTTGAAGTATTGGCCAATCCCTGTCATGGTACCAGATGTTCCCATGCCGGCGCACATAATCTTAATACTGGGGAGCTGTTCGTGGATCTGTGGGCCGGTCCATTTTACATGAGATTGCCAATTCTGGAAACTGTCAGGGAACGAACAGATCAACACGAGTCGAGCGCATATCATACAGCATCATTCTCATACTGGTTGGGGTTCAAAGTTCCTTCATCTTGATGAGCCAAGATCCTTGCTCGATGTATGCCGCCTCGGTCGTCATGTGGTTCTGGTTGCGAAGGTCCTCCAAAAAGTGTTCTTAGTGCTGTCAGCAAACGAGTAAAATGTCGAAATGACAACCATACATGTCAAGTCCAAAAAACTGCATGAGCCTGAGCTTGGATGGCGTTGTCTTGTTGCTCAAGTACGCTCGAACATCTTGTAATCCGTGGTAGATGCGTGAAACAAGCGCTAACGAAATGACTGTAGAGCCAGAGCTGTATTCCACCACAGTATTCGTTTTTCCTGGAATTACTTCTTGTGCCAACATATTCATTGCTAAACGTATGCTTAGTTTGCTTCTAATGACATGTTTGTGATTCAAATTCAGACCCTACCTGGCATGATCTTAACATTGTTCGCTGGATGCATAGACATCATTTTGGCGTATATTCTAACCCCATCCTCATGAAACGGATTAAGGCTTCTGGGAATTTCGATTAAAGGAAGAGGAGGTTGTGAAGCTGGATCGAAGTACTGCCGCACAGCATTTGGACCAGAGTAGACATTCATTGGGTTTGCGGAGATCATTTTGATGGACAGAGCCTTGAGGAACAAGAGCTTGAAAATGGAGATGTCATAGGCTTGAGATGTGTCGCCTTTAAACAACAGTGGCATATTGGCGAACCCACTTGCTGAGCACAAGACTAGTTGTTGATCAGCGGCGCATAATTCTTGCCAGGTGTTGTCACTGCCTATGAAGGTGCTCATTCGCATGGCATCATATCCTTCCGGCTTTCACACACGTAAAATTGGCAAGTTGAACGTCGATGATTCTCGTAAACACGTACATCGACCCTAATTATCCCACGCTTGCCAAGATATCTAGAGCATTGCTGCATGAGCTATGCTACTTTGCTGCTGCTGTGAGAAATTGAAATGTGCTGTACGCGGTGCAGTGAGTACATTGTTGTCTGCGACACGGCAGAAAACCTGGGCAAGAGCAAACTAGCTCGAATCGCATACAACGCTAAGCGATATATCGAACCTACAGCGGTTGGGAGCCCCTTGTCATCCCTACTTCCAGGAACCGAATCACACTATCTCTGCATATATATTGTCTGCATCTCATCGCCAGCGACCGATGCCGACATAGAGCTTTGACGCACCTACCTCTTGGAGACAGGTTCAACCCTCTTTCCATTGCTCATCGTGGACCACTGTGATCAGCGCTCAAGCATCAATGTGCTCGATGACGTGCTACAAACACAACGCTAGCTACAGAATTGAAACTTTCAACACGCTCATCTTGTTCCTTTTTAGCATTGTTGATCATCGCACCACCAAGCCAGTAGAGCCATGCACTGACGTTGTCGCTATAGTCAACCGGTACCATGCTGGCTAGTAGTACCGAGATGACCTCCATGACGCGGGATGCATACAGCTCGGACGGAATATCAGAACCATACAAGTTCAGTCGGGCTATGCGGAGAGCTTGGCGTCAACGTACTTGCATTGATGATCTGCGTAACTTTTTCTTAGGCCCTCGGACAACAATCGGAGCACTATATTGCACGTTTTGAATCCCTTCCATTAGTATTCTGGTGCCTATGTCCGATAAGCATGAGAGATCAGCAGACCAGCAAAACAAAACGAGGTCCTTGTCTCCCCTTAGCTTGTATCTCCAATATTGGTAACGGCCTCGATCACACAATTAACACACCGCTCCTAGGTAGTTCGTGATCAATCTAACCCGAACCAACGACATCTTTTCGCTCAATTATACCATCGTATTATCAATCCTCCTCACGTCTATAAAACTCCCTTATTCTTGCCTTGGCCAACAGTGTCGCGTTTGAATGCAATGGCTGGCTCAAAGATTCCCCACGCTGTCAACAGCGCGCCTGTGGAGTCACAATCGAATGAAAGCTTGTCATCAGCAGAAAAGAATCAGTCTCCAGCCTTCAACGAGCAGACAAATTATGTACCTGTCAAGACCATCATCACGGTATGTGTGCTAGTATGACTTCTCTTTGGACTCAGCTAAACATGTGCGCAGATATTCCTGGCCTGCGCGAGCGTCGATTTGTTGGCCGTTTTGGACCAAACCACCCTCGCTGCTAGCTTGACGATTGTCAGCAGGGACTTGAATGCCAGCTCTGAAAGTGCTTGGATTGCTGGAGCGTACTTTCTGACTTCGACGTCTTTCCAGCTGCTTTATGGCCGACTCTCAGACATATGGTCTCGCAAAGTTCTCCTTATGATCGGCATTGGCATCTTTTTTTTCGGGTCACTGGCAGCATCTTTGGCACAAACAGCTCTTCAGCTCATCGTCTTCCGCGCGTGGACTGGAGTTGGGGGTGGTGGTGTAATGACAGTGGCGCAGCTGATCGTTAGCGACATTGTCCCTTTGCGTGAAAGAGGAAAATATCAAGGTATTTTGGTAAGCATTGCAGGTAAAATTATCTGCTCCAGGTCACTGAGTGAGTGGTAGGGTTCAGTTGTTGCTATAGCGCACGGTATAGGCCCTGTAATCGGAGGGGCGTTGGCTTCTCAAGGCAAAGAATCCTGGTGAGCTTTCTTTCTTTTCGACCTTTTCCCTACTGATTATTCCTAGGAGATGGATCTTCCGTCTCAACCTCTTTCTCTGTGTTTTGACCACAGCTTGCGTAGTTTTCTTTATGCCGCTGAGGAAAGTGAACGGCGACTGGAAGAAGTGAGTTGTAACTGCTCCATCGAGATTCATTTTTCTCACAGCCGTAGGAAAGTAGCGGCTATCGACTTCTTCGGAGCTTTCCTCGCACTTGCTGGTTCTGGAGTCCTCGTACTTTCTCTTACTTGGGCTGGCGGAGAATACGCCTGGAACTCGGCTCACGTAATTGCCTCCCTAGTGGCTGGCTTTGTGGTCTCCGCAAGTTTTGTGCTTTGGCAATGGAAGGGAACTACTGTACCGCTGGTGCCTATGAATATTTTTGATTCGAAGCTCGTGAACGGAGCTTCACTGACTATGTTCGTTAATGGCTGGAACTTCCTCGTTCAGGTCTACTACCTCCCTTCGTTCTATCAGTTCGTATATGGTTACTCGGCAGTAAAGTCTGGCGCGTTGCTCTTACCAGTTACGTTGACACAGAGTGAGTCACCTAATTTCTTGGGAAAGGTCTAATCTAACTTTCTCAGCTCTCTTCAGCACACTCTCTGGCTTGGTAGTCCATAAGACAGGCCGGTACAGAGAGTGTCTACTGGCAGGTTGGGCAATATGGGCAGTTGGTCTTGGCTTGCTCTCCACACTCGACCAACCCTCATTGGGCAAGCAGATTGGCTTTTCACTGCTTGCTGGCATTGGACTTGGTAACACTCTTCAGCCATCCCTTATTGCAGTACAAGCCGGCGTAGAGCGAAAGCATATGGCTATAGTGACCTCAGTCCGCAACTTCATCCGCAATCTCGGTGGCACCCTGGGTCTAGCCATCTCAGGAACCATTATCAATAACGCCGTTCGTACTAAGCTCGTTCCTTATGGACTTTCAAGGCCCGAGATTCAGCTACTGCTCGACTCACCAGGGATTTTCCAACAATCATTCGGCCAAGACCGTACCGAGGTTCTGAAAGTCACACTTGCGTCGGCTTACAAAAATGGCTTCAGAATCGTGTTCATTGTTGGTGCGACGCTGAATGCGCTCGCGTTCTTAGCTGCTTGGTTTCTTATGCCGCAGGTTGAGCTAAATAGGCACGATGATAAACAATTGAAGGAGGAAGGATTGAAGCGAGATGTGGAGCAACGCGGCGGTGTCGCGAAGGATTAATGAGAGACTGAAAGCTGTGATAGAATATAGAAATCTGTAAATATTATTGCGTAGTGATTGTCTTGCAAATGATAGTCTGTATTTCAAGCATGCACAACGGCCTTCGGAACAGCTTCGAAACTATTTGAGCGACAGCGCGGTTTTGATTCACTCAGCACCGCGTAACAAATATCAAATGCTTAATTTTTTTGACACCCTCATATACTTTTACATTCCCCTTTATACCCTGAACGCTAAAATTTTACACTAGCTTCTGCCCTGACTTGTCCGTCTACCCTCCCATTCTTCCCTAGCCAGCAGCTCCAATAGTAATTGTCGATATCGTCCGTCTCCTCAAATGAACTATCAATCCAACTTCCTATACCCTTGCCCTGGGAGATACTTACACCCCACATCTGATACTCTTCACTATCCTCCATAGCCCGTCGCCCAACTGCGTAGCCGGCGTTATCGTAAGCAATGCTTTGATCGTCATTTGCGCGATGATAGAGCAGAAGTTCAGTAGCGAGCGTGAACGTTGGAAAAGGGAAGACGAAGTCTTTATATGGAAGTTCGCAGGAGGTGGTCGGTATTGGATCTGGGATGGTGGCTACCGTGGCTTCGTCGACGACGACGAAATCGGCTGGGAACACAGAGTTATCCAGGAAGCGCTGCATTAGGAAATCTATGTCATCGAGGTCGGCGCTGGTGTTGTGTAGGCGGAAGAATTCTGGCTGAGCGGTCTCGCAGGTCAAGAGGCGGTATAGGTACGTCTCTTGCTCCTTTGTGATGGGAATGACAATGAAGACAGGTAATTCAGCAAAGCTATAATCGAGCGTAGGGATTTTCGGCTCAGGCTCACGAATGGGTTGAAACTCGTACTCCCATGGAACTAGATCTGGGAACCAGCTCCTCGTCGCTGTTGCGGAACATGCGAGCTTGTAAGCTTCTTCAATTTTGACAATGGCAAACTCGCGTGAATCATTGTCCATAAGAAGATCCCTGGTGTCTAGACGATGTGCTATAATGCATTTGTTTTCTTTCAATAGCTTTTCATCGATGACGATGTCCAATCCTTGAGGAATGTACAAACTATCATCAGCGCTCATTTTGAAGCTACGCAGCCAAGGCACGACATCTAGTTCCTTCCTGGGAATGTCTTCAGGCCAGAGTTTGTCATCGCCTTGCTTGATCTGCTCAACCACCTCTTCACGACGAGGAGTTGGCAATTTAAAGAGAAAGATGACTAGAAGAGGTGGGATGGTTGGGTCGGCGTGGGGGTACGAGTGCCCCCATATATGGGGAAAGTCGAGAACGCGGTGCCCAGTTCTGGTAGTATTGGTATGTGTGGACATGATTTTGTGTTCTTGTCATGGTAATTTACCCGGATGCGGGCGGTTTTATCTCATCTTCGTCGGGAAATCACGAGATCACGCGGCAGAGGCTAAGGAAGGATCATCCATAACCACTACGCTTGGCACAGGCAACAACGACGCGGCTTGTTTCTGCTCAACAGTATGGATCGTCGAGGCACCTCCACAGTTGTTCCTTATTTCCGCCATCCGCGAGTTGTTCTTCTATCCATTCGATCCTTTCTTTCGCGTACCATGGCCCATTCACCACCGCGCTTTCCCATTGCCGAAACTCCTCGATAGCCCTCGTCGCATGTTCTGGGAGGTTATGCTCCCAATCTGCCATCTTCCACATCATATCTTTGTCACGAGCAATGTCCTGCTCTATTTGCCTGATCCTTTCTCTCGCCCGATCTTCAAGGGTATCTGGCGGTAAAAGAGTCTTATTTGCTCTATTGCAATGTTCAAGTGCCTCGGCCTTAGATTGAGAGTATGCAAGGAACAACCAGTGCTGCTGACGCTCGATCTGAGTGATGCAATGTGAAAATCGGTCTACATCTGGCGGTGCCCAATCTGGTAAATAATTGAGCTGTTTTTGGCATTTGGAGGTTGCGTTTGCTGTGAGTTGCACTCTTCCAAACTCTTTCTCTAGAGCCCTAAACTCCCACAAAATGAAGTCTTCTTCATCAAAGCAAATGTCATTCTGACACAACTGTTGCACCTCTTGCTTGGCTTTTCCAAGATCGGCTTCCTCTTGCTCCAGATCCCACTTCGCTTTCTGCACACGCCATTCGAAGACCCAGCGTTGATCCTTATCTGTGGCTCTGGCGAGCTGTTTTTCAAGCTCTGCGAGCCGGGTCTTGGTGTGTTGGATATAACCTGGATCTGCTGACGAAGTCGAAGTCATGCCCTGCAACTTGTTGATGCGTTTGATTGCATTTTCTGCAAGTCCATGGCTTGATGGCTTATGCTTCGCTCGAATGAAGTCGATGTTAAATTGATCTGGGCTGAAAGTATTGGACCAACCATTTTTGAGTAACAGGTGTGTTATGGTAGCTCGATCAATACCCCAGCCGTTCTCACGGTTGGATGTTTCCCACGGTGACCATGCCGCCAACTGATATGCTTGTTTCAACCGGTTTAGTAGGATGGCAGCATCGAACCATTCGGATCCCTGATCATCATTCCGATCCCATGATGATCTGCCTGCTTCGACACCTGGGCCAAAAATATTGACACCGTTGAGTTCCTGGCCGTTTAGCCGGCGATGCGGATGTTGAATAATCCATTCTTCACCTTCGTACACCCTTATTGCATGTCTTCTTGTATTGTACATTAGGACCCACGTACGGTCGTTGTTCAAGCCGCCTGTGCCCCAGTTGGTCAGAGCAACAGCATGCGGTGTCATGTAGTCCCAATAAGCACTCGCATGAAGAGGATCGCAGGCTTCGCCGAGGTGGTCGAATCTTCGGTAGTCCATAAAGTGGCCACCGAACAGCCAATCTGGCTCTTGAACTTGAAATTCATCAACATAGGGCAAGATTTCCATAAGGCGAACGACTGCTGGGTCGCGTTTGCAAGGAACGGCGGTCTTGTTGATCTGATGAGGACCGCGCTTTATCGAAGTGGGGGGTATAAAGGTCATATTGGCTAGCACTGTGTAGATACCATCGAGCAATGTAGCAATCTCGTGCAGTTGAAGGTCGTCATAGGGCAGGGCTAGTGAGCGGGGTGGGACCAGGATGTTGTAGACACTTGGGAAGCAAAGTAGCGTTACGAGCGGTACGAGAAACAGAATACACGGATGCTGGTACCATCTTCGTGTTGGGTCTAAAGTAAAGGATCCCGATCTATGGAGATCTTTCCGCGATAGCTGGTCATGATCGCTTCCTGTGGTAGAGGATGACATTGCGAATTGTAGGCTATGACTGGCCCAGCGTCAGATTGGGCGTGTTGAATACATGCGGACGGTCAATGGTGGGCAACCAGCGCAGGATCAAGAGTAAGATGGCTCTCGCCTACACTGCGGTTCAACACCATGCGATGGACACGAATTGACGCGTTGTCACATGAGCAACCGACAATTTTCTCGCTGAATCATCGCTTGAGACGGCACCCCGCCATGGCAAAATAAATCCACACGCTCGCGACATGATGGCAGGAGGTGATGTGAAGTCTGTTTCCGACATTCTCCAGCTACAAAATGACCGCTGAAGCCTCAGCACAGAAGCTGGGCCAACTACCGCCTGAGATGCTGGAATTTGCACTCCTCAAGACAACCGGCGCCCTTGCGCCTCGAGTCGGCCGCCTGTCACTCGCCGGACGGAGGAGCCTTCTGACGCCAGACTTTGTTGGCAACACATCCAGAGGCGTCGTTCCGCATGTGTCGCAGGATAATTTCAGGAAGAATGTTAACGTAGATGGCGTATATGTCGCGCTTGAGGACTGTATGTATCTGTCTCCCCTTTGGACGCATCGCGATGCTAACTGATTAGTCGTCGAGAAGCACCCTCAAAAGACACCGCCAATCTTCAATTACAATGTGCCCGAGTCGCTCCGCAACTTCATCGCCCTCCCGCAAGACAGGCTCCTTGTGCTCGGCGCGCGACGCAACCCGCCCATCCATAGCCCCGTCGCAAATACAAACACCGAAGTGGGCCTTCTCACGTCAGTGGGCTTCAGGTCGATAAGCTCTGAGTACTATGCAGCTGCCGCGAGGAAACTGCAGCCGGACATTGTGGTGGGGCTGGCGGACATTCCATTTGGGCAGGAGTCGGTGGGCACCAAAAGGAAGGACAAGATGAGCGACCGCACCGAGATGTGGTTGCGCGACCTGATTGCGAAGAGGGCCACGCTTGAAGAAGGAGAGAAGGCCTGGGCCATCTTTGCCCCAATACTGCCCATTGAGCGTGACTTGCAGTCGTGGTATTTGGACCACCTGCTACAAGACATGGCAGACAAGATCAGCGGCGTCGCCATCTACGACTCCTATCTCCTTGATGACCTGCCTGACCAGCTGCACCACCTGCCGCGGCTGTCGTTCCATCCGCCCGCCAGCCCACACGAGCTCTTGCGCCAGGTCAGCCTGGGCATGGACGTCTTCACCGTGCCCTTCCTGACCGACGCTACCGACGCTGGCATTGCCCTCGATTTCACGTTCCCTCCGCCAGCCAAAGACGATCAGTCCAGCGCACGACACTCGTTGGGACTCGACATGTGGAGCGACGGCCATGCTGTTTCCTCCACCCCGCTATCGCAAGGCTGCACCTGCTATGCCTGCACAAAGCACCACCGTGCCTACCTGCAGCACCTGCTCGCGGCCAAGGAAATGCTCGGCTGGGCCCTGCTGCAGCTGCACAATCATGCCATTCTGTCTGCCTTTTTCGCCGGCGTCCGCGCTTCAATCGAAGCTGGCACTTTCGACGCTCACGTCGCTGCTTTCGAAGCCTACTATGAACCGACACTGCCGGAAAAGACAGGCCAAGGACCGAGGGTCAGAGGCTACCAGTTCAAGAGCGAGGAGCATGCTAGAAAGGAGAGGAAGAATCCTAAGGCTTTCAGAAAGTTCGGCGAAGAAGAAGTCATGAAGCTCAGGGCAGCGCATGGTCAGCAGCCGAACAAGAGGCCTGAGATGAGAGATGTCATCGACGATGAAGCACTGCTTGGGCTTGTGGGCGTGGAAGGGCTAGGCTTAAATGCAAACCTGGCTGAACAGCTGGAGGGCGTGAAGCTGGAGGACGATACACGACCTTGAATTGTTCGCGCACCCGATCTACTGTACCATTGCTTCATGGCTGATCCTCTCTGTACACCTCCAAATACGGTCCAATTGTGCTTGTATCAGCCTTGCCTCGAGTTGATTATTCCAATCCTGAGCAGTGAAGCCATACCACGTACCAAGCTAGGATCGGGACGGTGGTATAGTCTAGTTTTACGCCCCGCTCGCAGTGGGACAACGTATGCTCCTGCTCCTGTAGAGTGAGGAAGAAGACTTTGCACTCGCCACGTGTGTCATCTCCCTCGCATCCAGTGCAAATGTAGTTGAAGCGAATTACGCCATTGGCGAATGCGCTGTCAAGGTTGGTAGTACAGTGGTGTGATCCGGTTCGGTCTTGCGGAAGGCCACACGAAGCCTCTGCTGTGGCCCACACTGTGTCGTACATTAGTCCCTTCACAAGCGCTAGATGAAGCGAGCAGGTTTGAGAGTAACAGTAGTCCTGATAGCACGTAGATAGTCATTCAGCAATTCTTGACACATTCATCTATCACGATCAATACCCCAAACTTTGAGCCCTCTCCTCCCCAAGTATATCCACTAGGCTGACCAGCTTAAAGCTTGCTTCCTTCGCCGTTCCTCCCTCTGCCAGTTCATTTGCATCATCGTGCGTTACAAACAATCCATGCGGGAAGTCCTTGTTCAACGTATTCCCAACTGCAGTGATGCCATCCGTATTGCTCACATGGTCAATGCCCGCCTTCTCATTGTCGACAACAGTAAATGTTGTAACATAATTGTGTGGCGGCGCCCGCTCATAGACAAGGTATGCGCTAATACCTTGACTGGAGACCATTATATAACCACCAGGACCGGACTTTGCAGGAACGAGCGTGAGACCCTCAACGTCTGCATGGAGGCCACTTGCGTCACCTACTTTGGCGATTTGAACACCCGTGGAGGAACCAGTGGGTTCTGCTTCATAACGCCAGATACCAGAAGGCTCTTCACCGAGGAAGATTACACCTGCTTCGTCGTCGGCGACACAGCCTTCGACCTGGCCACCAGAACCGCCTTGAAACTCGCGCACAAGTGTGGTCTGAAGGGTGCCGTTTGTGCTAGCAGTGAGCTCGAATTGAAGATACTTCGCTTCCTTGTTGTTGACAAAAAGATACTCTTTTCCAGACGTGCGGGAGCGGTAATTGCAGGAGCCGTACGGTTCGTAGTCGGTGGGAAGCGATTGGACGCCGCCAGCGATAGGATTGAGAAGGCCGGTGCTATTCACCTCGACCAGACTACACAAGTCAGCACATATAGGACCTGGGAGGATGAGAATAGCGCTGGCTTACCAAAGTGTGTTGTCGCCACGGCATGCAGCATACGCAAGGTCTACTGTGCGGTTGCCAATAGTGAAGTTGTAAATGATGTCGACGTTATTAGGCTCTTCTGCATTCAGATGCTGCAAAAGCTTGCCTTGAAGGTCAAAAGCCCCGAACCCCGCTCCTTCCTCCGACTTTGTCGTGGTTATGATTTTGCTCTGATCTGGTCTGGTAGGATGTATCCAAATCGCAGGGTCGTCCCCGTCACCACCATTGGCGTCCGTCTCATACTTCGCCTTAACCGCAACAAAGGAGCAGTCAGGTCCAGTCCAGCCGTCTTTGCAATCGCAAACATTCGGACCATCGCACTCTCCATGGCCGGAGCATTCGTTCTCGCAGGTTGTCTTGGAGCAGTCGTCACCAGTGAAACCAGGAAAACAGGAACAGCCTCCAGAATCTTGAATAAAGCCGTTTCTGGTACATTTATCCGATATGACGCTTTCACAATCCTCACACGGCTTCTCTTTGGGGTTGTACCCCGTGTTGATCTCGATACCCAGGGGAGCGAGTACGCCATCTAACGAGCCAATAGCAACACCAGTATCGTCTTCGCCTTCGAATGCAAAAGCAATGGCACCAGAAGAATAGCCATCGACTGAAGATTGGAGAATGGAAAGTCCGCCTTCGATCGAAAGCTCTGAAATGCCACTTAAGCTGATGCTTCCTTTCGGACTGGTTTGACCGTCGTAGACATCAATAGACTCATCGTGAGCAACGAAGAGGTAGTCGCCAGAAGCAGTGTAGTATGTAGCAAGACCAGCAACCTTGATGTCTTCGACAACTGTCTTGACTTCTGGGGCAGTGGTGGATTCAGAGACCTGGAAAGAGTACAGAGGCTGGTCATCGCCTGAAAAAAAAACTTGCCCGTTGGAAAAGACGGAGCATGATTCGGCTTCAATGGGAATGGGAAAGGTTTGGACCTATCTTTACATCAGCACTTGAAACTATTTGGCCTATTTGTTCAAATACTACCTCGAGAATCTCGACATCACTATCTTCGTCTTCGCCTCTGACCAGAAACTGCACCGCCATTTTCTTCCCGAATAGGAAGAAGTAACTCTCTCCACTCTTCTGACTGCGCCACGCACAAGCTGTGCTCCAATCACCCAAATGAATCTTGTCGTTGCTGTCTACCTCATTCCCACTTTCTGCATCAAACACTCTGATGAGAGAATCTGGGGCAGGGATGTTGATGAGAACGTCGCGGCCGCCTACATCGTATACGGGGACCGCAAATTTTGAACGGCCGCTCTTTTCATGTGTGTTCTGCTCAAATGGAGTCGTGCTGGAGACGGAGAAAATGCGGAAACCACCATCTGCTGCGCTTCCATCATTTGCGACCAGGAGTGGTGAGCTACCGTAAACGAATGCTGTGCTATCGCCTTCGAAGCCTGTGGCTGCTGGAACGAGTGTGATGTTCACATCTTGGGCGGCGATCAACCATCCTATCGTTGACACCAACGTCAGGCAACGAAACAAGATCCCCATTGTGAATATGGGTGCTGGTGTTTGGCAACCAGCAACCTGATCGATGCTGCGGGCGTGTCGTCCTTCATTTTATATATCGCAGTCTGGCTCGAAACAATGGACTGGACTTAGCTTTATTACGCGTCCTCGCCATCATGCATTCGGCGGCCATTACCTAGTTATACACATCCCCTCAGGCACGTTCAGAAGAGCATGCCAGCAGCAGGCTCAGGGAGGGGGTTTAATGCCTGCGCATCCTATACCTGCCGATCTTAGTTAGAGCCTCGGTGCATCGCTCAACCAACCAAACCACTCGCCTGCGCAGCGTGAGACAACCATGCATGGTTGTTCGTTGTGACCAACCCAACCTAGTCCTAGATGAATCGGAGAAAACACATGAAAACAGCGTTAGCCGAGAGTCCGAAACAATCTGTCACGAAACAGATCTGCATCGCACTTCAGCACGATTATTTTGCGAGCGAAACTGGCAACTTTCAACTGTCCGACCATTCTGATTGCCAAATCGTCAACGTGAGTGTGGGAAGGAGTAAAATAACCCGCGTGAACAATATATAGTCATAGTGATAAGTCTAGACAACAAGCTGGATGAAGAAAGAAACCCGTGCCGGAAAGACGCGGCCACGCGGCCACGTCAAAGATGAAAATTATGATACTGAGAATCGGAGCATTTAAAAAATATATCAAACTCTAAGGAAGGCATTTACTTACTCATTCGAGTGACTTCAAGGCACTTGTTCGATCTCAGACTCCTACTCGGACGTACCTCGTAATCCGAAAAGCCCATGCGCATTTCTCCTTCATTGATGAAATTAGCATCACAATGCGTGCCTGATAATACCGCATGGGTCAGAAGTCATAGTTTCTACGTATTTGTTCAGCTTGCTTCAAGTGATTCTCGCCGTAGCTGCATTACTCCCCTAGATTCTTCTTTGGCAATTCGCGTTTCAGTTAAATGATCAATGAGGAAAGGAAACCCAATCGTTGATGGCAAGCGACATCAAGAGCACAAGGTATGGACTTTGCAAACATAGTTCCATGTAACTTGGTTCTTTGTTCTATCTAGGAACAAGCGAGTGACGTTGACGCAAATCAATTTATGTACACGAAGAACCCGTAACCCCCTCGCCGATGATGCCCCAGAGAGCGGGCTATATACATGTAGACTCGGCGAGCAAGCTACAGCGGCACCAAGACTTCTGCTTTTCAAACTTATGCGGGCTGTGCGAAGGTCGATCCAATAGGACCAAACTTGATGTTCGAGAAGACAACCTGCGCGTTCGGGTTGGCAGCCTCAACCTCAGCCGGGACACCGCTCGTGATGTCGCACTCGCCACGTGCAACACCAGGCTTCGCTGGGTCAGCAGCAGTGGGGTAGTTGCTGTCAAGCCACAACATATTGGCGTAGTGGTCATCCCACAGGGACATGACGAGCACCATGCCGAGGGCCATACCCTTGCCCATGGACGCCATACCGCCGAACTCATTGAAGGGGTAGACCTCCTCCTGGAACACGGATTTTTGAGTGTTGCACCACGCTTGGGTGATGGAGTTGCCGGTCATGCCGGGAATGGTAGGCTGGGGGTTGGAAATGACTCTGCCGTTCTGAACGTAGAAGCGCTTGAGTTCTGTGAGCGTGCTGCCCGAGCCCAAGAATTGAGTGACGACGGTCATCTTTTTGGAGGTATCGACGGTCTTGCCCTTTCCATAGAAGTCCTTGACACCAACACGGAAGGGGTTGAAGTCGCAGCCGTTCGCGTCGCAAGAGCCAGCGTAGCGGTCGAGAGAGTAGGTACCTCCGCATGAGGTATCTTCGCAGACAGAGTAGCCTTCGGGCTGGCAGGAATGAGGAGTGAGGGCAGTGGAGACGGAATTTGCCTCCCAGACGTCCATCTCGGCGCTAGGTTTTGTTAGTGTGAAAGAGTTGATTAGTTGATAAGGATCATTACCAGCAAGCGCCCTTCTTACCGACACCAGCGTTGGCGTCACTGGACGAGGCTGTCCATCCCTCGGCGTTGGCCTGGCCATTGATGTACTTCAAGTCGCGAGCGCACTGAGCGTCGCAGTATCCTATATCAGGTGTCAGTATCAGTGTCACAATCCGCGCCTAACACGACGTACCAGTTCCGTACTTGGCACCAGGCGTGCCGTGGCCCTTCTGAGGCATAGAGACGAAATAGAGAGCTCCATTGAGACCGCAAGGTAGCTGCGAGAGGTCGACATCAAAGGTGAACTCGTTGCCGATAAGCTGGAACATCTCGTAGTTGGTGGAATCCTTCATGAGGTATGTACGGGAGCCGATGTTGGTCGAGTACTGGCCCTTGGTGATGAACTTCAGGGTGAGAGAGTTGCCAGAGGTAGTGATACCATAGGTTCCTGAATAATCTGAACCCTCAATGGCACAATTCCTGGTGCATGCAGCGTTGGTTGGGCAGGCAGTCGTGTTCCACTCGTTGCCGGTGAAGCAATTGGTATAGCCACCTGTAGCATGGAGCCAGCGCCAGTTGGCATCGATGACGATTTCACCGTTGACGTTGGTGCAGCTGTTTCCACCCTTTCCTGTGCAGCGCTGCCAGGTCATCCTGGGATGAGTCTCAGTTTGCTGCGTGCCAACGACCCAGGCAGAGGCGCTGGAAGCGCAGAAGGCCAAAATAGCCGCTGCAGTAGATGCGGAAACCATGATGATTGAGTCGCAGGTATCGGTTTCTGATGGAGGTAAAGGTTGATACAGAGGCTCAGTCGCGGCTCATTCCCCTTATATGTGGTACACTCCGCGTCCCTACACTGTCTCCTGGTGAGCAGATTACCCACTACAAATTGCAGTATTCTCAGAAAGAGTAGCCTGATGTTCATCTGATATTGAGACCTGGGTCATCGGATGCGACAATCGACGGCCCGTTGGGCTCTTCATCCGGCTTGGAATATGGAGCCTCATCCAAAACCGCAGCCAAGTCGTCACATCGTCGCACAACCCAGTTTTCCAGAAATTTGCCTCATCAGAGTTTGCATCTTGGCTGGGACGAGGGGTGTGATGGCCACGACGTCGCCAAGTATACGATGATCCGGTATATAGAGCTAAAACATAGTGGCGCTAGGAGGTCACTGAGCGGTTAGCGTGGTTAGGCGAATGAAAGGGAGCAGGTTGGATGCATGAGAGTGGGTTACACGGTTAAGCTTTCGGGAGAAGGAGCTTGGGTTGTTTATATCCCCTTGGAGGCATATACTTGGTACCGATGGTAGCTTGGTGTTGTTCGTCGAGAGCAGGGTCCAAGCGGACCATACGCACCCCGCTTAATTTGTTTTGCGGGGTAGTCAGATGAAACGGAATTATTATGGTTTGACATGCACACGTTGATTGGTTAGGAAGAGCATCTCGGACTTTTCTTTCTGAGCAGCCATGTACTTCCGTACCTGTGCTTTCAAGGGTTTGACGTTCCGGGAAACGTGCTGTCAATCACCTCATATCGGAGCAATTTGGCAGAGGCGATGCGCCGTTTAGCGACTCAGGAGACTTCCAAGTGCCGAGAGCTTGGACTTAAGACGTCGAAATGACATGCCATAGTGGTTGAGAGTGCATTTTCCGTCCAAGTCTTACCTCTGGTTCGAATAAGCGTCACACGAACGCGGCATGACAAACAAGATTGTCATGTGCCAGGCAAATCAGCCACGAAAAGATGGATCTACGGACGAGCATTTGTGCTTCGACACGACCGTTCGTGTTGCTTCGCCACCGTACCGAAACCGAAGGTCGCCGTGGCACTCTTGGTGTGGTAAGAATGCGGAAGATTCGGAGCGCCGTCAACGTTGGCTCAAGAGAGCATGAAGGGTTTAGCCGGTCACTACCTGGAAGAGGATTGACCTAAGATCAGTGGCTGACAGTGAGCAAATAAAGGGGCATTTATCAGGTCGTTGGTGGTTTGAAAGGCGTATAGCACCACAGCGGCACTATGCTCGAGATTGAAGCCTCCATCGGCTGACCCCTAAACAGAGAGGGCCCAGGAGAGCTAGAAGCGCTTTGCAGTATTGAATCCCGGGTTATGTCTGCATGTGACCTTCTCCAAATGCTACTGGAAAGCCGGTGATCTTTCTTGCCATCGAAGTTTGTCAGTTCTGGTAATTGCATTGAGTCCGCCGGCGGGCTATACAGCCCCAAGGTTCCGGTCTCACTCCTCATGAAGCTCACTGGTAACCTCTACAAGTCCGATGGCTATGCTGTGTCTCTCGTGTGGAATGATTCAACTCTAAGCATATCCCCGGCCTGACTGCTCCTGAGCGCTCCACCCCAATGTAGCCATGCCAATGATGGGGTTTCCCTTACTACTGTGCATCTTCAACTTTCACACCAATAGCAAGATGCCAGTAGCAATGGTGGCGAGGGTAACGAATATCAGATATATGAGGTGCCTGGGGTCCACCATGCCAATGCACACATGAGGTGAGACACTAATTCTTGCTAACGAGGCCATCTCCTAACTTCACCGAGCAAAACCACATCAATGATGATGCGTATAATTCCTTGTTGTAATTGGTTGTCCGGCTGTTGTAGCCGTTGCTGGCGATAGCTGTGGAACGCTTCAGGATCCAACCGTCCCTGTTTATCATGCACATAAGGCGGGCCACCATTTGCGCCGTTGGCAAGAGGTACCGCAGCAAACCACGGGGTTAGCTAGTTACCCACCACTGAATCGCATTGCGTAAGGTTTGATGTCTGAGGTTCAGTGAAATTATTCAATGCGTTAAGCTTGACTATAAGTCTGATCATGAGTCAAAAACAAGTGTATCTCAAGAACTTTACCGAGTATCCCATGCCAGGTTTGACCTGGGTATCTGGTAAATTCTATAGCCCAAATCCAGAATCAACAGCCGCCTTGACAATCAGTAATTGTCGTCTCAATTAGAGACTCAAATATATAATTACTCGTGCAAATGCTTAATCTTGCTTTGCCGCGCACGAAGACCCCAGTGTCGTGCTGAACAGCTTGTTCTCTACGTGAGCCTTCCATCCCTGTCCATGTTGGTCACATACCAGAAGTATCTATCGCTAGCATCTTTAGCCTCTGCATCTATTACTCTACTGAAATCTTGCTTATCATTGTATAAAATTACTCTACTTGGACTGGTTCAAGCCTCCAATGACCTGCTTCTATATTTAGGCATCCGCCGTGAAGTATTGCTGGTCAGCTATGATGTATGAACGCTACCGGGCTCCCTTTCTATGAACTTCGTGCCACTTCAATATTTGCTTTTATCAAAGATCCAACAGCTGTATTGTTTTGTTGTAAATCTGGCCGACAATTGGTGCCATAGTTAGAGGAGAAATCACGATAACTATCACGGTAAGAGCATCCAAACCTGCATTGAAGTTGCGGGTCAATTTGGGGAATGAATGGCAATGGCCAGATTTAACAGGGCTTTTGCCGAAGATATAACGAAAGCATTTGTTACCCATATTGTCCACTTGCTCAAATATATCACAATGAGAACTTTTGAACAACCGAAAAGATCCCTGAGCCTTGTAAAGTAGTATGTATCAACTTGAGCAGGGTGTCATGTTTGACACAGTCGGGATTAGATTAGGGGTTTTCCAGCGCTGCGCTGCATCACTCGTACACAATATCGTCAGTCCAACTGTGCTGGTCTGCGCCACCAATCAGATCATACTCACTCAACAGACGTAGCTCTTATGATGGAAGTGGTAGGGAGACGAAAGCTGAATGAAAGTTCGACCCACTAGGAATAAAGAACTGTGGAGAGGAGCAGTCACCTTGATACGAGCAGTATAGACATATAGTAGAACTATTATTATGCCTTTGGTTGCTTAGATGACGGTTCAATGTGCAGGATTATTTTTGGGCCAAAGCCACACCAATGACCACTCACTGTATCTCCACTTCAAGAATGGAAAACATTGCTGGGCACTTACCTTAACACATACGAAAGTCTCATATTTCCGTCGCGATTGCAGATGTAATTATTGTCACTGCACCAGCGGATGATAATTCACTTTGGTGCTTTGCTTTCGGATGGTCACCTTAATATTCGTGTTAAAGATACCGCTCGGTTACCCAAGTCTGATCCAACAGAATGTGGAAAAAGAGGTTCCGGAAATGCTTCAATCTATCACCTGTGAGAAGTATAAACTTTGTAAGCTTGAATTTGGTGTAAAGATGTGCCTGTCAGGGGCTCATTTCAACCTTTGGGGACCTTCCTTCATCTATAAGTTCTGCTAATTCCTTGTATAGCAGAGCAAAGGGCGCATCCAAATACAGTCATTAAGTAACTCTTGAGCAGAATCGTACAGTCTTAGCTACGAAGCAAACTGAGCTTGGATTGTTGTTGTAGGCCCATCCCTAGCGCCCAAGGCCGACCCAATCCCAAGCGTTGGCAATCAAAGCTTTGCTTTCCGCGAACGCCAACACCAGTGCCAGCTATTTGCACGCTACTGACAAACTCAAACAACTAATGAGCTGCTCCAACTATTTTTACTGCTCAATTCCCTTCATCATATCTTTCCGCCTCCCTTTAACACTTAAAATTATCCCGGTCACCCAAGTGGAAAGACAATAAAAGTTCTTGGTAAACCAAATCTCCCCTTGTATCTCCATAATCACGCTGAGACGGCCAAGCCTAATATGTCGTTTATCGACTGCCTTTACGTAACTATTTTTGATTGCATTTGTCCTTGTCGCTGCGAAGACTGTGAGGAAGACAGCTGCTGTTATTTGTGTTGTCACCAATAACTGTGTTACTCCGGAGGACCAAGGGGCGAAAATCTGACAGAGTCAAGGCTTCTAGGCATTCGCACAGATAGTGCATTTAATCGAAGTTGTATCTATGTAGGGGGCGTGAAATAGCGACGCAAACTTGGTATGGTACAGGCTGTCCGCGAGGAAATAGTCTGAGAGCGAATTATCAGCATGCACAATTCACATTTCATCTGAATTTTACTTGAAATCTTGCAGAACCCTTGCAGTATCTTTGTCCCATAACTTTCTTTTTGTTCGCCATGTATCGGACTTAACGGTGCAAAAAGGTGGAGAATTCAAGACTGATTTGGATGCTCGCATATTTCTAATATTTTAGGTAAGATACTTGCTGGACTACTAGATCAGGTATTAATTGAAAATCTTCGTGCACGAGGAAGGTCAATGATGTCCAAAGCGAAGGCTGAACAGTATATAGTGATATAGTCAAATGATAGTGTGAACGATTATCTTCTTCAACAGGTGCCCAATTTATATCAAAATTTGCAAAAGATGAAAAACTCCTTGTCCTGCTGTATATCTAGGTGAGGTCACTATGCAAAAGCCGAGACTGTCAGACGTAACTAGGACTGCCAGATGCAATTAGGAAGTTCAACAACGCTATAAGCGGGGCCAGCTGTCGCTATCGTCAATGCGGCAGTTCTCGATATATTGTGGACACGACTATATTTATACTTTTTTACTGGGCCCCTGGTACTTCGTCCGCCCACGGGATACTTGATTGTGCACCAGCTTTCTGTACGGTCATTGAAGCAGCCCTATTAGCATGTGCAATGGCCTCATCGAGGTCAAAGTCGGCTCCTCGCGATATAGACTTCCACCGCGCCACTGCAACAGTGTAGGCACCCGCAAAGGTATCACCAGCTGCTGTTGTATCGACGACTTTCACTTTGCGTGCTGGCACAACATGTCCGGGTATATTCTCAGACTGTTGCTTAGAGGTTTTGTAGAAGACGCCCTCGCCCCCTAGCGTGATGATAACGTTCTTCACACCCCGCGCAATGAAGATTGCAGCAACCTCATCCCATGAAGTAGGATTTTCAACACCGGACAAGATCGCAGCTTCTGTCTCGTTGACAATCAGATGGCCTAGTCCTTGATAAGCCTCATCTGGCAGTGGAATCGCCGGCGCGGGGTTGATGATTGTTTCAACCCCCTTCTGCCGTGCTGTCCTCATATTGTGTAGAACCTATTCAACGTTAGATTTCATCCATTCAATATGAAGTTATTGAATTGCAGGTATGATTTGTAACGTACCACCTCTAACGGCAGCTCCAGCTGGAACAGCGCTACGCTCGCATCCTCATCAACTAAATCCTTCGCTTCCACATCATAGTTCGCCCCTGGACAAAACATGATCCTATTCTGCCCTGATCCTGTCTCAACGATGATAACTGCAACGCCCGTCTTCTTCCCTTTCAGAATCTTTACCCTCTCAACCGCTACCCCACCTTCCCTCAAGCTCTTGAGAAAACCTTCATGGAACTCATCGTCGCCGACCGCACCCACCATACGCACCTCGACGTCTGAAGATGAATTTGAAGAAGCTTGCGCTTGGGTGCGTGATAGACGGGCGCAGGCGACGGCTTGATTAGCACCTTTCCCTCCCCAACCAATGGAGAAGGATTCGCTAGTTAGGGTTTCGCCTCCAACAGGCACGCGAGAGGTGCGTGTAACAAGGTCGACATTAAGAGAGCCGATGACAGCTATGACGGCTGGTTTCATAGACATGCTGGGGTTGAATGAGAACGTGAATATGTTGACGGTGGTATGATCGACGGAGCAAATGGGGCTTGAAATTTGGCGAACGCGCTAGGGCCGGGCGGATTCCCGATTTCGGGCTGCCGCCATGTGGAGGGGTAGGAAACGCAGTGGCTTGGTGTCAATCCTTTCAGGGTCTCAAAATGGTCTATCTACACTTCTCTTCAATAGGCGCTGCGTAAGAGGCGACGTATTGCATTCATAACCTTAGGGGTTTTAAGTATCACTTCACCTGAAGCCCCAGCCCAGTCGCTCGCAGTACAACCACTCCGAAGCGATTTCTTGCAGTTATAAATTACAGTTCTCTCTGTCAAAGTGATGCTCTCATCAAGGACTTTAAACTGTAGGTCTGCCGCCGCTACCAGAGTTCGCATGGCCACCATTCGCATCGACATAAGCAGCAGCACGTGGCGTTGTAACTGCGTTCGGGTTCAATCCCACTGTGACCCATCCAAACACACCGTCTGAGATATCATCACCGAGATAGACGTAGTTCAGTACTGGGTCGGAAGTAGCTGCTTCTTGAGCGAAGATACCGTCATTTGCATTCAGCATTAGGCTTTGCCTGTTTGTAGTGTAAGGGCTGACTGCTTCAGCAGCGTAAATGAGAGCCTGGTCGAAGAAGAGTTGACCGACATGAGAGACGTGGCCACCGGTGAGAGTGTTGTTCTTAGTGTTCAGTGTAGCATCGATATGTGCTAGGACTATACAATCGTCAGCCTCAATCAAGTAACAGCAAGGTTCCATAATGCCTTACTATGAATGTGCGTCGTGCGACCAGCGTAGTGGCCCGGAAAACTGAAAAAGTCAGCTTAACAAGAAAGTTCTGGGTTGTTGAAAAACTCACGTCGTGTCAAATTGAAGCACGCCGTTTTCGTTCGAGAACTGGATGCCACGGAACATGGTGTTATTAATGTTCGACGCATCAGCCTGATTGCCATTGCCTCCGGCGACAACACCGCCATATACACCCGTGCTGTTGCAGTGCCAGGCTTCAAGGGCAACTTGATCCAACGGCTTGCAAGTGGTTGTATCGATGATTTGAACATCGAAAGTGAGCGGAACGCCAGGGTTGCCATCGGTGATGTCTTTGCGAACAGCCTCGCCAGATACCCCTTGACAGTCATCAGTAAGGTTTCATGAATGTCGCTTGAATGAAGTCATGTCATACAGTATGGCCCTTCAGTAGTCTCTGGCTGAAGTATACAAGAGCTGTTGCTTCCAAAGATAGCTTGGTCTGAACTATCTGGTGTAACTGCCTTGTTAGAGTGATGGTCGGTTTTCAGAACCGTTGCAAAGTCGCGCTTAACCACGCCACGCTTCATGCGAAGATTATTGACGACCGCTTTTCGACGTGCAATCATCTCAGCTGAGCGAGCCTGAAGCTGCTCAGCGCAATGCTCGAGGCCGGTGTACTCAGCACTCGAGAGGAAGGCAGCACGCTCAGCAATCTCCTGGGAGAGATCATGGCCTGGGTGAGCATTGATGGGAGCAGCGAAGAAAGATGCCGCTACAGCGACGAAAACGGTAGGAAAATGCATTTTCAGATGTTATGAAGGTTGACGTACTCAAAGCTTGATGATGCTGCTACAATCAGCAAAGAGACTGTGGTTTATATACATCCTGAAACCCAGAGAACTTGCCATGTTGACAACGGGTTGGTATTCGGAACACTGCTCACCGTTCCGGATTGAAGGTACGCTTGCGTAAATTTGATTGAGTGGAAGGGGTACCATGAGGCTGTCCGGACAAAGCAGGTAGGTTGAGGATACATCTTACGAATCAACCACATACTATTGGGTGCTCCACAGCTAGGTAGTTGTAGGACTATGGCGGGTCGTACCGACGGTTGACATGGAAATCGCACTTCAGATTGCTCTCTGACCGGGTTTTTCATGGCACAAGCGATGTCGACTCATAAGCCAGACCAATGAAGGAAAGAGCATGGTTCAACGATGCAGTCCAAAACAATTTCCCGTGCCTTACTTCCGCGGTAGTAGATGTTTATTCATGCCGCTTGACGGCGGAAAGCGCCAAGATTCAAAATGGACGTCTTGGCTAATACCAGGAAGTTCGTTCATTGGACAGTGCAAACCCAGGATTCCCAAAACGGTAATGTGTCTCCGCGAAACTCGTAGGCAGTCGTCGTAAGCTTTTCAACAAGCTGCTGATTGAATAGCATGTGCGACATTTGTGAAAGCTTAGCAGCTGTCGTTCTCGACTGCAGCCTCACCAGCCATGCCCCAGCATTGATGTCCAATTGGCCGCGGGCCAAGTCCACTCATTGCCATCTAATCTTACTTGAGCTTGACTAGCAGCTACGGAGAAAGTACCAGGGCTCGCTTTCATGCTGTTCAAGTCACCTACCTCATACAGCGATCCAAAGCTACTAAAGTCTATCGGATCGGCCTTTAATGGATCGCTGTTATCTGTGTCGATGGCACTATTTTGCATTTCCGTCGCTCGATCATTTGCCTGCGCCTCTAAGAGTGACATTCTTTGCCTTACTTGCAAGACAATCATGGGTGGTGCTTCTTGATGGGTCAGATTCCCGCAAGCTGTTTCACGCGCCGCCCACGCTTGAAGCACAGCGGAAGCGAAAATCTTGAAAAAGGGATTGTCTCTCCGGTCCATGATATTATCTTTGTTCTCAATATCCAGGAATCGAGCCGAGCAATTGTCACCCATGGCTTTCCAAGCTGTCTCTGCGTCATGGCCTAGAGGTCGCTCCTTCAGGCCTTGGAGCAGGTGAACATACGCCGGGAATGGAAAATTTAAGTATATATGCCAGCGATATCCTTTGATAAGCGGTGACCTCATAAGCTTTGTGTCGCAATTAAGCATGGCAAGTGCATGTGAAATTCCAGCATCGCGCCGCGCGTCGTTCTCCTGCTCGGACGCTCGTGAACAGACTGCCAAATGCTGTACGAAGCGACTCTTCGCAACATAGCCTCGAGCGCTCCAAATAGTCATGAATTGTAGCGGATTTTCGGGGTCACAGTTCTTAACGTATTTGTCTTCAATCATTGTCTCGAGTGCCGCCAGCTCGCTCACGTCGGAGATGGCACCTATTGGGTGTTTCCTCGCAATGGGCTTCAAGACTGGATTGATAAAGTCCAAGTAAAAGGCGCTGTGACGTGTGAAGTCACCAAACTCGCTACGTACGACAGCAAATAGCGCCTCTGATGATTGCCCATACACTGTTGGCGGTTTCTTCATCTCTGGTCGCAAATCGAAGTCATTCACATTGAGAGGGATCTCGCAATCCCATGTAGGTAGTAAAGTTCCAAGTTTGAAATCAGTCATCTCTGAGATGCGGGAATCGAAGAGAATAAGTGACCACCAGAGCCTTCGACGCAGTTCTGCCTCCAGGACCGAGTGTTTAGAATTGGCAGCCTCGCTGTGGATGCCCATGCGTTGCGCAATTCGAATAGCAGACCCAAGCATGGAGGCCAACGACCGGGGATCTGTGTCGGGTTTTATAGAGATCTAATCACGTTAGTGTATGATCCTAGTAGCATCCAAGGCACCTACCAGATACAGGTGCAACGCCGTAAGGCTGTCTCGATCACTTGATCGGAGAAACCCGCATTTTAGTAATGCTTCTCGAGCCCCTAATTGATAACCTCTTAGAATATCTTGCCTTGGTGTTCCGAACATTGTGAGGCATTCCTCTTGGCTAAGACTGAGAACAGAGACACAATATATGCCAAACATTAGAGCTTCCAGAGGGGGGCTGATGTTCGTCACATCGCTGGCCGCATCGATAACGCAAGCTTGTAGGGTAGGCGTATGCGTGACCTTGAGCAGCGGATTGACATTTTCGAGATATACTTGCCAAAGTTTGAAGACATGAACCTGACTGGGATGCATGACAGAGAGCTCGACACTCGGGTTACGAGAACAGAAAAGAAGGTGATCATTACTGACATAGAATTGATCCCACGCATGTTTAACCTCTGCTTGGCGTAGGACATAAGTGGGAGCATGGCCAAAGTCCGTGTCGGCGCTTTCATCACTGTCATCATTTTCGTGATTCTGGGGCTGTTTCTTTTGGTTAATAGGCCGTTGACAAGCCTTGAACACATCCAGAGTCGCCTACCTTTCGATTCATCGCGTGCCAGAAATTTCTTGATATGGTCAGTAGTGACCACAGGTACATGTTTGAAAGATGATGTACTTAGCATAATGTTCAGGAACACTGTTTGCTTTCGTCGATCCATTGCCGGCAGCTTTCATATCAAAATCGTCGGTATCCCTTTCGTGTGCATTGTTCGACGTTTCATAGGAAGAAGTCGTATGCAGGGGCTCGAACGCAATATTGTGCTTCCTAAGCAGTTCTTCATAATAGCGAAGACGTCTCAGTAGCTCTCGCTCCGGGAACCTGCGACGTCGTTGCTTGGGAACAAGCGCGGCGGATACACATTCTGCGCCAGACTTGATGCAATTGGCACAGGGGAACCTGCGGTCACACTTGACTTTGCGTTGCTGACACAGCACACACGCAAGCACTCGTTGCGGTTTATTAGATGCGATAGCTGGGGAGGGCAGAGCGATAACGCTCTGATCAGACGTGGGTGTTCCTAACGACATTGAACTATATTGTGGCGCAAGGTCCAAGGCTGAAAGCTCGAAGTTTTTATGATTACAAAGGGTGGATGTGGAGGAAGGGAACGTGGGTCTGGTGGCAATGTCGAGTGCTTCCAGGCGTCCTAGTAACGATGGTTTATTCCCGGGCGAGACTGTGCTCAGCTCGATCTCGACACGGAATGGATCACGTGCGTGCGCCGCACCATCTCAATGTTGTACTTCGACAGACCGTACAAGTCGATTTAATGTTTTATATGACATCACAATACCTTCTTCAACGTAATCTATGCTCTTCTAGAATGCAGCTTGTGCCAAAACCCTTTTTCCAAACGTATGTGCACAGTGCGAGCATATTTACTTGGGAAGGGGCTCGGTCCAATGTCGAAACCGACAAGTGGAACTATATATCATCTAGTCCGACTTAGACATGTTTCTTAATTAGTCAAATAGATCGACTGGGAAAGTTGCAGTGAGGTACAAAGACAGGTGAGCCACTTATCATCGAAAAAGGTATGCGAATGCCACGGCACCCATAAGAGGTATCATAAGTGGTATGCAGTTTAGCTAAGATTTAGCCGACATCCCTCAAGTGGTGATGTATTAGCTTCTGACCTCTGCGACCTGACGATGCCGTTGTTCAACCTTGCCGACACGGCCATGCCCGGCTTTGACAACGGCAGCACTTATTGCTGGAACAATAACTCTAGCTTCTTTTCATTTCAGGGATGTCATTACAGAATAGATTTTAGTAGCCAGCTCATCACTTTCCCGAGACGAAGGCAAAAGCACAGTCAACGCCTTATCCAAGCAAGTAATAGGGCTTAGCCCTCGAATCACATGTGCTAAACGCGATTTAGTCGCGCGGGTAGTAGTACGGCCTTAACGGTAAACTCACTGACCGTAGATAGGGCTTTTGAGGCCGCAAGTTCCTTGATGCATATTGTTAACTGCATCCGCTAGCGAACTTGACATCTGCATCCTCTGAGCTCTTGTGACGCGATGAAAACGAACTACAGCTGGCTGCTAACTACGACCTGGTTGCCCTGGCACTCGTCTCTTATTAGCACATCTTGGCCCTCCTCAGGGTGATTTTGGTTCGATCTAGTGGTTTCTAGGGTCTATAGCATAAGGGGTAGAGCAGCAATAGCATGCCTTGCATGGCGATAGGGCGTCCTCTGACCATTTTGCCACGACCTTGCAACTCGGCATGCACCTGATCAACCGCATAAGCCTTATTCTTAGAATAAAGAGCCCGAACGCTGTTGGTTCAGGGACCGATGGCCAGGTCACCGGCATTGCCCTCCTCCACCCTCAAGAGCTGACATATGGGCCCAAGGGCGGGAACGAACGCGACAAAGACTAGATAACTTCGGAGGACTTTAGAGAGACTGGCACAAAGCTGCCAGACAATATTGCCAATTTTGAGGCGTGATTCTCCCTCCAACCTCCTAAACCTGACTGTGTCTAAGGAGTGGACTTATTAGTGCCCAATTGGTATGCAAACTTAGGGTTAAATTTTCAATACTTTTGAGGACATCTAAGCAGCCGTCTATTGCGCATGTTAGGGCTTTTCATTAATATGTTCAGGGCCAGCTCACGAGAGTTATTGCAGCGTTCGTTGGGGAGAAGAAATGTAGATGAGGCTCGGGCCTCGTAGCCGTTTTCCGTTGGATGTGATTGGTTCGCACAGTTACGTTTGCCCGAGGGACACCCGGGATTTTCTACTTCCCGAACGCGCTGAGACATAGCGATCACTTTACTCGGATTTGTAGTACTTACCGACCATGATGACTATAAAGGCGGAGCGTAGCCATGTGCTACCATCTATTCCATATTTACGAACAGCTTCCTTCTCACCACCTCGAACTAGAACGAATGATGACATTTACATTTTCCTGGTCACCTTCAATTGCCAAGAATTTGGAGCATTCTTCCACATCTACCTCTTCGAAGCACGATGACCCACACGCCTTCTTACAACAAGATAGCGTAAATGCAGCGGCCAAAAAGCGTCTGTCTGTTCCGCACGCAAGTACAGACTTCGACCCTGCTGAAGCACAATACAACCCACTATCCCCCGCCTTCTGGCTCATATTAGCCTCTGTATATCTCTCTTTCTTCCTTGTTGCCTTGGACCGGATGATCATTGCAACGGCTATCCCCGCCATTACCAACACCTTCGATTCAATTGAGGACATCGGTTGGTACGGCAGTGCCTACATGTTGATGTGTGCCATTTTCAATCCACTATTTGGCAAGATTTATCAACTGTATGATACAAAGTGGACTTTCCTGGTCTCGATCGCAATCTTTGAGTGCGGAAGTGCGCTGTGTGGCGCTGCGCCGAGTAGCAATGCGCGTAAGTGGCCCGTCGAGTTCTCACTTTGCCTTTGCAGAACCCTGTTAATAAGTTTGTCTTCCAGTCATTGTCGGGCGCGCAATCGCCGGGATAGGCGCAGCAGGCATCATTTGCGGTGCTGTCATGGTGATCGTCCCGCTCGTACCGCTTTCGAAAAGGCCGATATACACCTCGTTCTTCGGTATGGCATTTGCTGTGTCGTCCGTGCTAGGTCCCCTTATAGGCGGTACATTTACCGATTCTCAGTAATACGCCGTATGTTCTCAAAGGGAACTTTCACTAACATTTCTCCAGCAAATTAACATGGCGATGGTGTTTCTACATCAATCTCCCCATTGGTGCATTTACAGCCATTGCTGTACTATTGTTTCTATATCTTCCCTCCACACCGAAGAAGACGATGTCACTTACGGCCCAGGTCAAGGGCCTTGATCCCTTTGGCCTTTTATTCTTTACTCCATCAATGATCAGCCTCATCCTTGCTCTACAATGGGGTGGTACTACCTACCCCTGGTTCACAGCCAAGATTATCGGTCTCCTTTTCACATTCGCCATCACATTTATAGCCTTCTTGGTTGTGGAATTCAAGATGCCAGACACAGCCATGGCTCCGCCTCGTGTAGTACTCAACCGCTCCGTTGGGGGTAGTATGCTCTTCGTCTTCTTGATGAGCGGCGGAATGATGAATGCTGTGTACTACATCTCTATCTGGTTTCAAGCAGCACAAGGTCAATCCGCCATGCAAGCTGGTATCCGCACTATTCCCATGGTTCTTTCGCTGGTTCTTTTTGGTATCTTATCCGCAATCGTAACACAAAAAATCGGTTACTACGTCCCCGCCATGCTCGTGTCACCGATTCTCGCCGCCATAGGCAGTGGACTCCTTACTACACTCACTCCATCCTCAGGGAAAGGGGCATGGATTGGATTTCAAGTCCTATACGGCGTAGGCCTTGGTGCAGGCGCGCAGACAGCTAATCTCGCCTCTCAAACTGTCCTATCACGCAACGATGTTGCGCTGGGTACAGCAATGATGTTTTTCGTACAGCAGCTTGGAGGTTCCGTGTTTCTCGCCGTGGGACAGAATCTCTTTTCTCGGAAGCTTATCACAACGCTGTCCGGCATTACTGGCCTCGATTCTCAGGTAATCGTTAACACCGGTGCCACAGACCTTCGAAAAGTTGTTCCAAACAGCGAGATCAATGTTGTAATTGACTCATATAGCTACGCTTTGACTCGAGTTTTCATCTTGACTGCAGCGCTCAGTGCTTGCATGATTTTTGGTGCGCTGATGTTAGAGTGGAGGAGCATCAAGAGAGAGGATGGCGGTGCTTCAAAGGGGACTGTAACAGATACTGAGAAAAGTGACAGTATCAAAGAATAAGAGATGGATTTAGTAGTTGAGAAATTGACTGTTCACGATGATACCACCATGATCAATCAGTTTGATTATTTGGCTGTAACGTACCTGTGAAACATCATTAGAAGTCTTGTACGTCCAGGCAAGAGGGCGCAAATTCCGCTTTTCCACTGATAGCATCTGTCGAAACGGCATTATCGGATGTGTTGCCATCGAAAATTATGTACAAGCATTTACGTTGGCGGAGGTCAGGGATACTAGCACCGGGCCATACGCTAATGACTCGAATCATCGAGCAGCACAAATTTTCCTGCATCGAGCATGAACGAACTGTCATTCCAAGAAGCGCGGCTGTCAGCAAGCGGCTCTCTCGGGGGCCTCCGCAACGGCGTTGCATTCAATGTTGTCTAGCGTAGACGCACAACATGTGGATCGCAATTGCTCCTGCAGCGAGGCCTCACCCTTTTTGCGATCTATCCCGACAACGCCGTCCTTCCACAGCGAACAGATGAAAATCACGATGTCGTTCACTTTTATAGATGAGCGAGCAATTCTCTCCTCCTATCATTTGCCACAATGACGATTCAAGCCACGCCGTTGCAATCAGATACCTCATTTATCACAGCGCGCAGTGCCGCCGGCCTGGTGGGTGTTTGGTTACTGTACAAATTTCTGCAGGCACTGTACAATGTATCTCCGTTTCATCCATTGAGTCGTATTCCCGGACCAAAGCTGGCAGCGGCAACATATCTTCCCGAATTCTATTACGATGTAGTGAAGTTCGGCTGTTATACAAAACAGATCAAGAGGATGCACGAGCGATATGGTAAGCTAGCAAAATGCTTACTGAAAAAGCCAGAGTATGTAGGCTCATTGACAAAATCTTTCAGGCCCAATCGTACGCATCAATCCTCATGAAGTCCATTGCAATGATATCAACTTCGCAGACGAAATTTATGCTGTTGGTGGACGAAAGCGCGACAAGCCTGTACACCAGATCAATGGCTCAGCGTAAGTCTTGACGTAACTTATTTAATCATTTCATATACTAAGGCGTCTCAAATTATCTGTAGCCTTGGACAAGCTGGCTTTGGAACGGTTGACCATGATCTTCATCGTTTGCGACGGATTCCGTTGGCCAAATTCTTCTCGCGAGCCATGATCACACGACTCGAGCCTGAGATCCATGTGCTGGTCCAGAAGCTTTGTGACAAACTCCTTGCACAATCAGGAGATCTAGAGGCTTTCGACATTACTATGGCATACAGTTGCTTCACTTCTGACGCAATCTCTGGTTACAGTTTTGGCGAAAATTTTGGATTTCTCGACCAAAAAGGATGGTATCCTAACTTTCGCGAGCCTACAGCCTCGCTTCTTCGACCTGTGTTCATTTTCCGGTTCTTTCCTTGGACGAAGGCTAGTGCTGGTCTTGGAAAATTGCTCGTCGATTACATGCCTAAAGATATCGCCATGTTCGTTCGTACAATCCAAATCGACATGCCGGCAAGGGTCCGAAAGGCAAAAGCTGATATAGACGCTGGGATAACATACGAACGGCCTACAATTTTCGCATCACTTTTGCAGTCCGATTTAGATATTTTGGATAAAGAGCCACAGCGCTTGGCCGATGAAGCAGCTGGTGTGATTGGTGCAGGAACGGAAACCACCAGCTGGGCTTTGTCCGTCATGACCTACCATTTACTGACCAAGCCCGAGCTTCTTGCAAAATTAACTCGTGAGCTAGAAACAGTTGTAGAAGATCCAAAGAGCTTGCCCGCATGGGCTGTTCTTGAGACTTTGCCATACCTTGGCGCTGTAATTCAAGAAGGTCTACGACTGTCCTATGGTGTGTCCAGTCGCACAGCCCGCATACCGACCGGAGAGAATCTAGTCTATCGTGGAGAATGGAACAAAAAACAAGTCGAATACGTCCTTCCTCAAGGACATGCTGTTGGAATGTCGTCTTTTATTACCCATCACGATGAAAGAGTGTTTCCCGACTCCTATGCGTTTGTGCCCGAGCGTTGGCTGGATGAGAATAACCAGCGCAGAAAAAACGTCGAGCGTAGTATGCTAGCCTTTTCAAAAGGAAGCCGTTCCTGCTTAGGTATGAAGTAAGTAATCCTGCCTCCTACTGAGCAACTACAGCTGACATAGTTTCTCGCAAGCCTTGCGTTATGTGAGCTTCATTTGTGCCTTTCAGCCTTGGTACTTCGCGTCCTACCGAAAATGAGATTGTCGAACACATCTGAGGTGGATTTGGCGTACGATTACGATATGTTCATACCCATGACTAAGGAGAACAAAGGCGTGCGGATGGTGATCGAGTAATGTGTTCTTTTCGGAGCTCTCGAGCTTTTATCTCTCACTGTTTTATGCAGTGATGGTGTGACAAGACTTAGCAGAATGGTCTAGTCTAATGTTATGCTCCCTAAGAATGCGAGAACTGGGAACCAATGCACGATTGGAGACGGTTACGCGCGTTCTGTTTTTGACGAAGAAATGTGCCAACTGTTCTATGCTTTCAGCGAGCCCTACGCATACCCTAACTTATGCTTTGCTTATCTAATTGGGAATCTATGAAGACAATACGTGTTAGAGACACCTCTGACGATTGTTGTTCGTGCTGATCATTAGATCTTTCAGGTTCTAGGTGCTCTGCCGGTGCGCTTTCACATGACCCAGAACTTTGACAAGGATACTAGTCTCCGAATGACCCGCGCACTAGCAATAATGACACTCAAATCTCCGGAGCACAGTTGCGAAAAAGTGGATGCTATACTAGAGGACTGTCTTGAAAATGTCACATCATCTCAACCCCTGGACTGGAAGCTGGTAGTTGCCGTTGCTAGCCTGCGCATGCGACCACCAGGATCTACAATGAGTTAGCGCCGCCGTTTCTCCCCGGTATAGAGCTCCAAATACAGGGTAGTATTGCTGATTTCCACGACTATAACACTCGTTCCCAAACTGACGGCGTAATGGGGAAGAATTGCCGCCAGTTCACCACAGGGATCATAGCAGGAGGGTCCTGGATTTAGAAATACGGCTTTCAAGTACATGGCTACCATTGGCGAAGTGGGTTTATGCTTGCGCAACAACGCGAAAATCTTGTTAATTTTTTTGTGTCACTCCATGGCATCCCTTTGCCGCTGTCAAACAGGGAATATGGGCCAAATGCTCCACAAGTGCAACGATCGGCATCTGTTACCGCTGCCTGTTTCCGCCCAGTTGTCGAGTAAAAGACAATGAGCAACGACTTCGTATTTTGAAGTCTCATTTTCACAAACATCATTCTCAAGCATCGATCAATAGCAATGACGACGGCAGTCGACCCAGACGCAACAATTATTTCTCCGGACGGCCTACCTCTTGCTATTATGGTGTTATCATCCATCTTCCTTGGTCTCTCCGTCGTCACAGTCTCCTTAAGGGCCTATACGCGCCTAAAGAAAGGCACATTTGGACTCGATGATGCATTCATAGTTGTAGGAACTGTGAGTCTACCTTTACAGAGTCACAGGGCGTTATGAAAGGGGCCTATTCAGGAAATTTTCCGTGTTGACTTTTGTGCTAGGTCATCTACATTGTCGCCACAGGCCTCTCAATCCACGGCGCTCTCGTTGGCCTCGGGAGACTTGAGCAAGACTTGAATGCATGGCAATGGGGCCAGGCTTTAAAGTATTATATCATCTGGATCCTGACCTACGTCCTTGCGCTTGCAACCGTTAAATCCTCCATCTGTATCACTATTATGCGCATCGCCTCGACAAAGATAAACCTTCGTATCACTGTTTATGTTCTACTGGCAATCACTTGGGCTTCATTCTTTATCACCTTTATCGGCACTCTCTTCTATTGTCGACCGGTTAGATCGATATGGACCCCTACACTGATTTTAAGCGGCGAAGGAACGTGTGCACCGGTGGGAACTTTCGTTATCATCGGCCACGTTGCTACGGTATCAACAATCTTGACAGATCTAGCATTGGTCGTCGTACCTGCCATCATCTTGTGGAACACACAAATGAAGAGACAAGCAAAACTTCAAGCTTTCGGGCTGCTATCTTTCGCTTCTGTGTAAGCCCACATTCTCAAGTCGCCAATATTATTTCAACGCCATTGTAGCTCACATCCAGACAGGGCATCGATCATTACAATGGTCCGAATCCCCTACGTCAATAAGTTTGAGGCCATGAAAGACCTGCAATGTGAGTGGAAATGTATATCTGAATTACATGAGAACTTTCCTGATAATCACGCAGTCTGGGTCGCCCACACAATGCTCTGCTCTAATATCGAAACGGGAATCGGATGCGTCGCCTCATCTGTACCCTCTCTACGACACCTTTTCCGCCGTGAAGGCAACGAAAGCAGCTCTGGGCCAAGTAACAAACGAAGCGCTAGCACGAATCCCAATTTCTTTACTGTTGGTAGTCAGCCGCAGCAACGACGATTTCGTGATAGTTTCCGCCACAAGCCTACTGATCCAGGGTTTAATTTCTCATCTGTACACCACTCGAGGCCAGAGGAGAGTTGGGAGCGTCTGCAAGATGGAGATTCGGATCGAAGTCATCAGAGCCATCGAAGTGATGCGCCTATCGATCCTACAGGAATACACAAAGAGCGAGATTACAAGATCGATATCGAGATGAAGGACTTGGAAATGATTGGACAAACGGGCACTCGATGAAGTGATTGAGAGGCTCAGAAACTACCTTTAGTGTCTTTGAAAGAAGCCTGCTGAACATATTTTTTCAGGTCATGTAAAAGTACCAGCTCGAATACGTAGTCACCAACTGCGATCCCAGTTAGATGATTTGGTCTTGAACACGGAGTTCAGACATTTATTATACATTGTACTCGCATCACCAGCGATTGAAGAGTGCAATTGATGCGATTCGACTCCCTCCGTCCGAATCAAAAGGTCTGTTTGCAAATGCTGCAACGAATCAACTTGTTGTGAAAAGTTTTCACATCCATCTTTTGGTACAGTAAAAGAAAATGGATAGCTATCACCAATGGAAAGCTTCTAAATAGCCATTTTGCGTGGAATTCTCCGTTAATAAGACATTGCAGTCAAGCTAGTAGTGAATCTAGTAGAGAATAATTTATCTATCTGTATCTGGTGATGTGATTCAATAACCAAGAAGACGGCTTAGACTGCAGAGGATATAATAATCTTTTTTCAAATCTGCAATTTGAGGCAATAGTTAGTGAAGAGATAACTTTCTTTTAGCGAGTATGAAAGTCATTGTTGCGTTGTATTTCCCAGAGATGACAGCGCCATACTGAATTTATTCATTCCCTTACAGGATCCTGTAACCTATTATTCTATGCAATTATTCTGCAGGCTTATAGAGTTGCACACATAAGCAATGAATTTTCGAATAGGCTACTGCAGGAACTTGCTTCCCGACTGGTCTGGAGTGACTGATGACGTATCCCAATTTTTCAAACTTGCATTGTCACTGATTGATGTGTAATCTTAACACAGTTCAAATTGTAACGCTGACAATTTTGATTACAATCACATATGATGCACATCGTGCCCGTCTCTGTGTCAATAAAGCTTCACTTCGGCTGATTCAGTTGGACGACTGGCGTTTGACAGTCTCCAGCTTGGAATACACCATACTGTTTCTAGTACTCAGAGCGGTGTTTTTACGCCTCGGGGGCTCTTAAAGATCACAGAGTTTTGATAAAGGATGGCTCATACGTGCGGCTGCTGGCGGGGTTTGTAAATACGTCGACCTCGCGTTGTGGCTAACTGTGAGTGCAAGCTAATCCAGCGATGGACAGGGTTGCCGGATTATTAACTCGGTCATTCGTATAAACTAGCGCAGATTGTCACCAGTATTCAAGCTTGCTCATTTGCTGCTTCGAGCTTGCTGCTAGGCTTAACGTTGACGTGCGCAGGAGTAGCATATCAACATCATTCAATCGTACCGCTTTTGGACTAGCAACTAGCTGAAACTACAACTTTTAGATTTTTCTAGGCTGCTGTAGAGCTACCTCATCAGAGGCAAGCCGGTGAGGTTCCTCGTCCCAGCTGTTTGAGCAATAGTTCTTGTGGCACAGATGGAGGTCAAGTACGCTTTGATAAGTCGATGAAGTACCATCTTTGGAGAGTTTAGAGTCTGTAATTATTCGCCTTTCACCACGCAGAATTCACTTTGATGGGCGAGTAGTCTTAAGAATTGCTGTTTTCTTACAATGATCACATTGTTGTAGGTCTTGAGCGATGTCAATAACTTCAATTGTACTCAAAGAACGAAAGTTTATGTAGTAACGATGACAGCAGGTGTAAAAAAGAGTATGTTTTCCATATTACCATGCATATTCGTTGCTTAGCACAAAGCAGTAGATTTCAAATTTTCTATGTAATAGCGATGGTTAATAATGAGTGTAGTAACTTCCAGGACGAATGGTAAAAGAAATCATCAAGGACTTTTCATGCAGTACCTGAAGACAATGGCCCTATTCAAGGGATAAAAATCTTCAGGCACGCATCGAAAGGAATGGACGCTCGCCACACTGAGCCTAACTTGCTGTTTGAACCCTCTTATTGCTCACACCCCGCTTAGACTTTCTTCTGCGACTCCTGCGTTTCTCCTCCCGTCGTAACGGAATCATATGTGTAGTACCGGCCGAAGACACGATCTTCGATGTCCATGTTCTTGTCAACTTTCCCAGTTTGCTTTTGTGCCGCACGGCGGAAGTAGATCCTCTTACACCACTTCCACGTCTCTACGCCAGCGAAGAAAATGCCCGCAGCAATAAACACAATACCCCATTCCCAATCAATCGGCGCATGCTTGAAAACTACGGCGTTAAGTGTTGGGATATAGATGAGAGGAAATAGTATAACAAAGCCTGTGACAATAGCCCAGAAGAGGAACTGATTACGCCACACATCAACCGCCCATTGTGTGAAGTACCGCTTCGAATTAGGCTGCATGCGAAAGAAAGAGCGGCGCGTATCGATCATTTCCCACGCGAGGAATAGGGCAAACCATGTAAGACACGCAAAAGTAGTAGCGCGGGCACGGAAGACCAGCTCGCACGACTCGCTGTAGCGCTCATTACATCCTCCGCCCAGCTCGCCATCGCCAAAGCCAAGGACAACGAGAACGAAGCTGGAAAGACAGAGGAGCGTGATCCACAGCCCGTAGACTACCATATCAATAAGGAACTCCATAGTGAAGATGCCCGTCTTCAGCGATTTAGGTGGACGCTGTAAGATATCAGGCACTGCCCGTTCGAAACCAAGTCCCATATCGGGCATTCCAGATGTCGCCATGATGATCCATACTACCTGCACTGGGGCAAGCGGAAATACAGATAACCCAGTGCTATCTTTGAAAGCAAGGCCGATGAGGAGGGTACCGGCTTGGGCAACATTTTCGGCCAGAACGTGGAGCACAAATTTCTGTATGTTGTCAAAGATCCGGCGACCTTCTTCAATCGCGGCAAGAATGGATGCGAAGTTATCATCAGTCAAAACGATATCAGATGCTTCCTGAAATAGAGATCAGCAACGAATTGAACATTTGGGGCAAGAATAGGCCATTTCTTACCTTGGCTACATCTGATTCAGCCTGTCCCATCGCAATACCGACATCAGCACGCTTGAGCGAAGGTGAATCATTAACACCATCGCCAGTCTATATCGCCCGTCAGGAAAGTTCAAACATTATCCAGTTAGATAACAAGGAAATCTTCTTACCATAGCACAGAAGCGTCCTTGGCGATGAAGCGCCTCAATCATCCGGACCTTGGTGCTCGGCGCGCACCTCGCTACTACCAGTGGCAGCACGGGCAATTCATCGACTTGATCATTAGTGAGGCTGTTAAACTCCGAAGCGGTCATTACCAAGGACTTCGCGACATCTGCAGAGATCCGTTTCATTCGTTCTGGAGAGGGCAAGATGCTAACTTCAATCGCAATAGCTTTGGCAGTCTCCGGGTGATCGCCTATAAGCATATGCACCTCGATACCTGCATCGTGGCATTGGCGTACAGCGGGAGCAGACTCGGGCCGAGGAGGGTCGTATAAACCGATCAGGCCACGGAAAACGAGTTCAGATTCGACGGAGGCACGGTCGACGTTAACTCCTTTTTCTACCTCTCCGAGATACTTCTTGCTGGCTAGGGCTAACACACGAAGGGCGAGGCTGGCTAAGGCCTCCATTTCTGAAAGACCTGATTACGGAAAGCCTCGGTGATTTCTTGGGGCTTCTCTGACTCTTTGGTGAGATATGTAGTGCAGCTCTGAACGACTCGTTCAACAGCACCCTTGGTGAAGGCGAAGTTTCCAGTGGAATGTTTCATAATGACTGACATGCGCTTGACGTCCGAGTCGAAGGGCAGCTCCACTAAATCTTCCCACTCAGCCGACTCACCTTTGGCGAGGTCAGTGCGATTCATTCCAAATCTAGCAGCGAACACCTGGATGGCAATCTCTGTTGGATCACCATAGGCCTCCCAAACACCATCCTGCTTCTGCTTCACGGCAGCAAGATTTGCCAAAGACGCGACATTGAGAAATTGTTGGAAGACGCCGTGTTTGTGCTCGCCAAGCATCTCTGATGGGATGACTTTGCCGCAGGCATCTCCGCCAACTTTCAGGTCCAACTTCTGTGGCGTATCGGGGTGGAAGCGGACATCACCAGCTGTAGGATCCTGCGGTGCGGTAGAGTTCTCAATAGTGTACGTTCCCATCCCTGGAATCCAGGCACCACGAGCAATCATCTTGCCCTGTGTCAAAGTTCCTGTCTTGTCTAAGCAGATGTCTGTCACGCCCCCGAGAGCTTCTAGTGATTTGAGATTTCTCACGATAACATTGCATTTAACCATGCTCTTAGTCCCAGCTGCCATAGTGATAGTAAGTACGACTACTAAACTGGCTGGGATCATAGATAAGCCCGTAGCTACTGCGTAGATGATGACTTCCTGCCTTGCATTGAACTTGTTCGCCCCTAGAACAATGATCGCGCAGACAACAGCTATACCAAAGAGCAACATAGCGAGCTTGGATAGCTTCCTCTGCAAAGGCGTTCCAACATTGAGGCCTAAGAATCGTCCGACAGCGTCAGTGAGCGTCAGTGTGTATGCCTCAAGGTAGCGATGCGGCTTTGCTTTGCCGTTTGGCTTTCGCTTTGCAGGCCGAACCTTGGACTCAGTCTCGCGTAGCTGAGATGCGATAGCTCCAATCTCCGTAAAAGCCCCAGTTGCAAATACGATTCCTTTGGCACGGCCCTTGGTGACATTGGAAGAACTGTACGCAATGTTAAGGCGATCTCCAGGACCAGTTTTCTCAGGGAAGGTTATTTCCTCTTGTTTGCGAACAGGTAGCGATTCTCCCGTCAATAAAGCTTCATCAGTCTCAAAGTTAACAGCGTCAAAGATTCTAATATACGGTCAGATTGGAAACTATCGATGAGTTCATGCCAATGGACTGACCTAATGTCGGCAGGAATCGTATCACCGGTATTGATTTCGATTACGTCTCCAGGAACGACTTCCGCTGACGGGACAGTGATCTGCTGCCCTCTTCGAATTAGACGGGCGGTGGGTGAGCTAAGAGAGCGCAAAGAGTCCATTGTCTTCTCGGCGGACCATTCCTGGAAGAAACCAACGACGATGTTGAGGAGGATCACAGCGGTGACGATTCCACCTTCGATCCAGGATCGAATTCCAAAGCTGACGGCCATTGCAAGGATCAACACCATGGTCATTGCATTGGCGACTTGAGCGATGACAATCTTGATGACAGACACACCCTCAACCTCTCCAAGCTCATTAGTGCCATATTCTTCAAGGCGGCGTTTAGCTTCATCATCATCGAGGCCAGACCAGGTATCCGTTTTCAGTTCGTCCACGACTTTTTGAAGATTCAGACTATGAGCAGGAAGTGACAGCGGGCGGTTTGATTGTCCGCTGATATGGCCCTCGAGGGGGTCACTTCTCTTCTTTCCCATCTTTCCGAGCCAGCAGGCTTTCAAATACTGTTTTATGAATGGTTGATTTGTCGTCTAATGTGCGCAAAATTTCGGATATTGCTAAGGGTGATATTTTCTTCTAATTCTCGTCCCACGAAATATGTCATGGACGAACTGAATAGGATAGTTGTAGGATATGGATTCCATAGAGGACTTCAGCACAGGGTTTGGGACAGACTCCACCAAGTTGAAGCCGTGATTGGCGGGATGGTGGAACTTGAGCGAGGTGCTCGAACAAGTCAGAGGTGGTAGTGTTGTTAGCTAAGAGAAAAGCCTGGAAAATGTTTCTTCCAGAAGATGATTTATTCGGGTTCTTGCAGTTTCTCGGTGCAGAGGGTAGAAAGATAGGTTAATGGTGGGGAAGTTGGGCCCCCATTTCGCGCTGTACTCACTACCATCTTGCGCATCACCATTCTTTGGTCTTTGCGTTCAGGGTCTTATAGAGTATTGCTCTAGTAACTATTCACAACTCATAGAGGATGGCTTTTCTCGTAATCACGGATCTTTCGGCACTTAGGCGCTTACGTCGGCTTGAATATAGATAAAGGGTCCTGCCAAGAGTCAAGTGTTATTGGCAAGCCCGCTCCGCGGCGGTCGTCCACAGCGTGCAAATTTTTATCAGTCTTAGTTGTAAACATGGCCATTTGAGAGTCCCAATACAATTGAACTTAATCAGATTAACGGGTCGTCATCCGGAAGTGTTCGAGTGAGAAGGAAGATTATCAAATTTTGAGTGTGACGAAGTCTCTCACTACGAGAGCATCCATGCGAAAAGCACAAATAATGTAAGAACGCAGTATACATGACGACATGTACAAGTGAGGCGTCCACTCCGCCAATCATGCAATCATCTCAGTGTGAATCTAATCCCAATTAAGAGACGAGATAGTAAGATGTATGTCAGGTTCATTTGAAAGTAATTGGGATTGTTCTGATTGAGGCATGCTGGATTAAAGTTCGCAAGGTGATCATATCTGGTGGTTTGGGCGTCTTGCTTGTCTGGACGATTTGCTTGTACATGACGTTACGGATATATAAAGATACATGAATGGTTCAAGGAACGGCAAAGGAGTATGACAAGGAGCTCCAGCCTTAGCCAGGTGGCTTCGAGTGTTAGCCCAAAGAGTGCATCAAAGATTTTCTATGTTAGTCTTGATTTAAATTCTATAAATAAATTCAAACCTAGATAACGTCGCCTCAAGGCAAGGACCCCATCATGTTGGTAACATAACAGACCACTCCTTTTCCTTAATCGAACACGCTGTTGTTGACCCGTACAATTCAGAACACGGTGCCATCACTTTGAATGATAATCGGGCTTGACTTTGTTTCCGGCCTTGATTTCGCCGCGATCTCCCTTCCAGATTTCCAGGTCCCGGCCTCAAGCAACTGCGCCATGGTCAGATGAACCCCATCCATTCGGTCCAGAACCATGCCATAAAGCTTGTCAACCAACACAAGAGTCATTGCGCGCCATTCCACGACCACATCATCGCCTGCTTTGTAAGAGGGGAGGTCGCCACCCGATGCTTCCAGGCCTGACTGAAGTGTTTCTTGCTTGAGTGATAACACGCCAAGATCTACAAACAGACCGCCATTGCGATACTCTGGAAGGGCTGTGAGCGAGTCGGTATTGGTCCATTTAATGCCCAAGATTCGTTGAAAAGGGACCATCAGGGAATAGGCAAGCCACTGGGTAAGTTTGTGGAAGGGCTGAATGTAGCTGCTTTCGTCCGTGAATGTCGACACTGGTTGAGTCTTCAAAGTACTCAGGGGCCACGCGTCCCCAATTGGGTGACCATTCACAGTTGTCCGATCTTGTGGCCAAACAGGAATGAGAAGTGCCTGGAGAATATCCCAAAATACCAGAATGTCCAGTGTTGCTGGGTCGTCTGCGGTCTTTCTTAAATAGTCTGTAATAATAGTGAGCGTCCTCGCTCGATATTCAAGTTAGTCCACGAACCGACAACGTTTCCAGGTCGGCCTTCCTCGCCAAATACCTCAGGCTGAGCCAGCAATGACTTTCCTAGGCCTCTTAACAAGTCTGCGCGAGATTGAAGACCGAGTATGGGGTTGCTTTCTGAAATCTGAAAGCCTTCCGCCAGTGCATCCGTCTTCAGCTGGTTTAGGCCTTTCCCTATACCAGCGAGGTTAGTGAAGAACCTGGAACGTGAACATGACCATGTACCCACCATCGACGATCGGTGTCTTCTTATCTTTCTTCGCTGCAAAGGCAAGATTTTTGAACATGTAGAAGCTGGCAACGGCAATACCCTCGCTTCGTTCGTATTTCCGATTTGTTCCAGGTTCAACATATCGCCAGTGATCACCTGCGCCAGCATCTAAGAGCACGGACACGAAGAAGAGATCAATCAGGCGACGGGTAAGCTCTATGTCATCAGATCCATCAGCCTTCCATTCGTTGATTATATCAGCAACGCGTGGCACATTGCCAACCTCGAAGTGCTGCCATCGACCGTGCGGGGGGATGGTATCGAACTTGTCAGGACCGAAGTCACGCTGAAGGCAATCGAAATCAGCCTTTCGCAATGCAAATATATACTGAATATTATGTACAGACACACCTTGATGACTGAAGTCACAAAGTCTGCAACATCTCTCAGGCGGTCTTCATGGACGTCGAAGTGGCTGAGCTTTTCGGCCATCGCCGCTTTCCCAACCAATGTAGCTCTCTCTCGAACGGCACCGAGCGAAAGGAGATATTTGGTCTTAGGATCCATTCTGGCAAAGAATTAAGAAAAAGAAATACGAATCAAGAATTGTAGGTATGGGGTAGAAGTACGTGAGTGTTCACGAGCAAGTGGGGGTGGTGATGAGTGCCAGCTGTTTGGTTACGCTAGATCGAACTAGTCCGCTTTGGATAAGTCGTAGGCTCTCATACGTCTGAGCAATCTCTCTGCGAGCGATGACTGAAAGCATGGAGCTTAAAACATATAGTTTTTACTTCTGTTTTTAGTAATTGGATGATTATGAGGCGAATTTCCTGTGTTTACGTGTGCAATGGAAAGGGGAGGTTCTTGGAATGCATACCGATAAGGTCCCACAGCGCTCACCGCCTCGAGCAAAGGTCGCACACTCGATATCATGGAAAGCTGCGTCGCATGTTCCCAGAGTAATCAAACCTCCTAATATTCAATTTCCTTTCCTCTAGCTACATCTCTCCAACGCTTGCCATATCTCCCTCCAGTATTGAGATGCCAAGCATATAGAGCTTCGACATCATTCAATGTGCAAAGTTAGAGTCTGCACCAGAGCGATGATTCCACTCAATGAAAGGGAGAGAATGCCAAGCTTTTTTTCCGAAGCCTTTGTGGGAAAATCGGTATACGTATTCCCCAGCGGTGTTCGAACTCGGCCACATGAAGTCAAAGCTTACTTCACCATCCATATAATACTTCGGGGCAAGATGAATCTCAGTGAACGAAATTTCCTTCAATACAATTATCATGAATAGGTAAGTTTCAAACTGAAAAGTAACGGCGCAGCCATGTGCGAGGCCCAGTGAGCAAAAATACGCTTTCTAGATCGGGAAGGTGGTCATATCGTCTCCACTTTTCGATGATCATAATGCCATGTTTGCGATTCATGACACGATGCTCGCATCTAGGGACTTCTTTTGGATTAATTATCAATCAGAAGCTGAAACAACTTTTTGATTGGCTCAGCTGAACGCTTGCATGACGCAAGAAACTACGGCCAGCATTGCTGAGTTTGCAAAACCAATATGGGTTGGTGTGGGTGGAACTTCCTCTGCAGCTGCATCGTGCGGTAAATTATCGTGTGAGAGGTAGGTATCTGTATTGGTGGTAACTATTCTCTATCTTACAACGTACGGTGGAGAAGGGTTCTTATATAGGGGGTACGGAGCTTTGGCCTTCGTGCCCAAAGCTCTGTTATCATGTGATAGCGCGCGCGACAACTCAATGTCGCGCATAGCAGCCTCATACACTGCGTACGGACAGTTGGCGTTATTCGAACACCTAACTGCGCCAGATACTTGAAATTCATACGATTAAAAATATTCTCAATCCTATGGAGATAGCACGATGCGGAGGGTGATACAGTTGCCGTTTAGTTGGATCGGGTGTCAAGCGATACGAGTTACAAACAATGTCGTTAATTTGATAAGGTACGGTTCCTGTTAGTTCCAATTTGTTCTCATTCCTAAACGACAACATCGTCATGAATGTCTTTCCGAATCATCTCGAGCTTGGTAGCAATCTTCCTATAAATGCGCGACTGCCAGAAAACAACAGTTTTGGGCGCCTGGTCTTTACAATATCTCGTGACCAATGAGTTCAACAAGCTGCAGGATTGAAAGATAAAAACAATCCCATGCTGTTGTTTACTATATGGCTGGCCAGCAAGAAGCTATGGGAAACCAACATCTCAGACAGACAACATGCCAGGATTTGGCTAATATTTGATGATACAAGAGCAGCAATATCCCATTCAAAAAAAAAAAAAGAACGATGAGAAGAAAAAAGCATAAAGTGTTCACTCTGTACACTGGGTCTAAAACGGCCATAATGGGATGAGCGGCATATGTGGTAATACAGCCGCAACCCTGATATCGCTTTTCGCGAGCTATAGGCGCCGTCCTGCTATGCTCTACTTTCGGTGTTACAACGGACAATCATTACTCGAGATCTAACTTCGTCCATTGTGTAGTACTGCTGAAATCTGCAAGTCAACAACCTTTAGTCTTCCCTATGCGGTAATGCAGTGCTCGTACAACTTAGCTATAGGCACTGACACTAATACTATCAATATTTCCGTAAAAATGTTCTAAACCTAACAGGAAACCTGTGGTCAGTGCACCATACACCTTCATAAATGATTTCAAGTATCAACTGCACGCCTTCTAGCTTCGAGCGAAACCCAGAGATTGACGCCGTAGTATGAATTTGCTGATAAAATCCGTTGATTCAGCCCAACATGTCCTCGACCAGACATAACAAAAGATAAACTGTATTACGGGTGGTAAACACCCTCCAGTGTTCGATGGTTATGGATCTAACACCGAGGTATATCCGGCAGCTCCATTCGGTCCTCGATTATCTGCGATTATATTACTAATGATTGGGTATATGCAATGCACAAGACAGCTAGTCAAAATATATATTCAATCCCCTCAATAGTGGACGGCAAATATACTGCGAAACGGACCTCCTTCTGTTCAAGCTGAAGACGCCTAACATCCGAAGCGCCAACGCGCTGTACGTATGGCTGCCAGAACCTGTACTTTCAGCACCAGTTGCAATCAATCCGAAAATTTCGGCTGTACGCTGTGAAAGAATTGGTAGGAACAGAGGGCGGATCCGTTGATTACAACAATCGTGGCATTCTTTGTGCAACCGCGTAAAACTTGTGACGCGCTCGTCTCCCCGCTAGAACGCCACGTGCTCTTGAATTCGCTTATAAACGCTTCAATACTAGATTTTTATTTATAAAATAAGTTTCTAGGCTATAATAAATTGGGTTATGATAATAGCTTCCAGGGTTATGGACAGCTAATCTCTAAACCACTAAGTAGAAAGCGAGTGAAAGGATCCTAAACTGCGGCTGAACACGCTGGACTACTAAAGTTGCCAAACTGCTGAGGGTGCTGATTCGCTGAGGGTGCTGCACTACTAAGGCTGCTTCACTGCTTGGGTTGCTGAAGGCTGCTCAATTGCTAAGGTTGCTAAGGTAGCTAAGCTACTGCTAAGCTCCGATCTTTAGTGGTGCTAAGGCTGCTGAGCTGCAAGCTTAGCAATCTTAGCAGCAGTTCAGCAACTTTAATCTTAGCAACCTCAGCAACTTTCGCAATCAAGCAGCTCTAGCAAGTTTAGCACATTCAGTAGCAGTTCAGCTTCCTCAGTAACAGTTTAGTAATCTTCAGTAGCTTCCTGCTTCCTTAGAGCTATTTATGGTCTAGAGATTAATTGCCTGTAACAATAGAAGTCCTTAGAATAACTTATTTCGTAGAAAAATGAAGTATAGAAGCATTTTACAGGCAGATTTATTGAACCGCGTGGTTTTTGTGGGGATTTGAGCACGTCGCATGTGTTGTGCGATGGCGCCAAGGAATTGCCCCGATTTCTGCAACCGATAATTAGATTAGGCTGTCTGGCCCAGCGCGCTGCTGCACCTTTGCGGGGGTGTGCACCGGCTGAGGGGTTGGTCGAGCTACAGGCCTAGGATCGGCCGTAGTGTCTTCGAACGAGTTGTCGCCCGGGATCTGCGCTCTTCAATATATGGGCAGTACCCTTTTCCCATCGTCTGCCTCCGAGTTCTGTGACATATTAGTACGCGCCACTTCTGACTTGTAGAGAAGACACCAAACTCTTCTTCGTAATCCGCCCGCTTGCCACTGGTAGCGATCCCATTTCGGGGAAGAAGAAGGGAACGGTTCCTGTGGTCCGGCTTCTCGGTGTATCTCTACCGCGAGGCTAACGCCGTTAGCGTAAGCAGGGTGGTGGGGAAGTTAGGTTGGAGAACCTGGGGATCAAGCCTCGGCGTGTGCTCTTCGCGCCGGAAAAATTGGCTTCTGGCTCTCGGGATGGGGTAATGCTGGACATAGCTTTGCAACCAAGGTTCTGATAGGCTGCTATACCGCGATACGAGCTTCGGCGTGGGTGCCGCTATCGCAGAAACCGCCGAGGACTTGAATAAGAGACGGTTACCTTCACGCTACTGCCCTTTCCGGTGGGCTTACCGCTGCTAACGGAAGGTGAGACCGACGTGATGGCTAGGTTCTGGGATCGATGGAACGTTGACAGTAAATACAGATCCTAGATGCATACCGGTAAATGTCCTTGCGCAGGATATTAGGCCCCTTGCACCTTTGCTCTTTAAAAGATGCTGGCCTTTCCAATTACTGTCAACTCTGCTTCTCTTTCCCTGTCATCTTCCCCATACCACCCACTTGTCATCTAGGCCCACATCAGCAAAGATGGGTGAGCCTGTCGAGCCCAAGCCATACGATGGCACTGCACATGTTGAGAAGGCCATCTCTCACGTGGATGATACCCCTAATCTCGACGACAAGGCGAAAGCCTCCGACTACAAGGCGGCTGCAATCGAGGCAGAGAACGCAGAGCATGAAATGGGAGTGCTAGAGGCGGTTCAAGCCTACCCTATGGCTGCCTTGTGGGCGTTCGTCATGTCTTGCACTATTGTCAGGCACCTCTCTTTCCTTACGCTTTCTTTCTCTCGATGAAGAATGGTAGCTAACACCATCTTTAGATTATGGAGTCCTATTGTGTCTTCCTTATGGGCAATTTCATCCCCCTACCTGCGTTCGCAAATGATTACGGTGTGTACGATGCCGCAAAGGACGAGAGGGTTATCGTAGCCAGTTGGCAGTCTGCGCTTCAAATGGGTGGACCACTTGGTGCAATCATCGGCGTCTGTCTGGCTGGTCCCCTTACCAGCCGTATTGGATACCGTTGGGCGACCATATTGGGACTCATGTTCTTGAACGCGTTCATCTTTGTGTTCTACTTTGCCAATTCGCTTTCGGTTATGTTTGTGTCCCAGCTTCTTGAGGGCATTCCATGGGGCATCTTCATTGCCAACGCACCAGCATATTGCAGCGAAATCACACCGATCCAGCTTCGAGCTCCCGCTACCCAGATGCTGCAAATGTTTTGGGCCATTGGCGCTATCATCGTAGGTGGTGTCACCTACAAATATAACTCTAGGCTTGATGAGAGCGCGTATAGGTACATAATCTTTCGCTTCTGAAGCAACTGCTTCGCTAACTAAGGATCTAGGATCCCTATTGCGCTACAATGGATGTTCCCAACCCCTCTCGCTATTCTCCTCTGGATAGCGCCCGAATCGCCCTGGTGGTTGGTTCGAAAGGGACGTCTCGAGGAAGCAGAACATTCGGTTGGGCGCCTAGGACGCAGAACGAGGCTGAACGCCAGCGAGGCTGTCGCCATGATGCGCCGTACCATTGAGCTCGAGAAATCAGAAAAGGAGCCCAATCACCTGGAATTGTTCAAAGGCACTGATCTCTACCGTACCCTCATCGTTTGTGGTGTATACGCAGCACAGAATCTTACGGGCAACCTTATCGCCAATCAAGCCGTCTACTTCTTCCGACGTGAGTTATCACCATTACTGATCTGTTCGAAATTTATATACTAAAATGATCGCAGAGGCTGGAATGGGGACAAACACCGCGTTCGCTATGGGTCTTATCACATCGGGTCTCCAATGGCTCTTCGTTATGCTCTCCTGGATTCTTACCTCATACCTTGGCCGACGTACTATCTACGTCTGGGGCTCTCTAATCAACGTATTTTTCCTGGTCGCCCTAGGTATTGCAGGCTCTGTTGGCGCCTCGAACGCAGCCTCTTTGGCGCAAGCGTCCTTGGGCCTCATTGTCTCTGTCTTGTTCACCTTGGGACCTGCACCGGCTTCGTGGGTCATTATTGGAGAAACGTCCGCCATCCGCCTTAGGCCTCTGACAACGGGAATTGGACGCGCTTCATACTACATCGTGAACATTCCCTGCATCTTCCTCGCAAGTTATATGCTCAACCCTATCGTAAGATCCTTCTCCCTCGAAATCTGTGAGTGAATAGTCGCTGACAACGTATAGGAGGCAAACCTCGGCGGCAAGTGCGGTTACGTTTGGGGTGGTACTGGTTTCTTCTGCTTTGTTATGGCATATTTCTACTTGCCCGAGATGAAGGGTCGATCCTATCGCGAGATTGACATCTTGTTCAAGCGTAAGGTTCCGGCTCGCCAATGGTCAAAGACTGTTGTCGATGTGAACGACGACGAGTAGATGGAAATATGGCTGAGAGTGCTGAGGTATGGTGTAAAACAAGAGCAACGGATTAGGGAGTGCTCGATGTTGCTCGCAGACTGGAGAGGAAGTAGTCGGTGGGATATCATCCTTTGTATATCTTTTAGTGACAATATCAAACCACAAATGAATCTTCACAACCTGTCAGAGCCATACGACAGATGTAGCAGGATATTTTGCTAACGCCCATGCACCTGAGAGGGTCTACAGCAAGGATGATGATCATAACAGCATTTCTGCACGAACTACCAAGTTTTTGGGACCCGCCTCACGAAAACCGGGTTTCTGGGTTGCTGGTATTCCAGCTTCTCCCAAGAAGTCATAGTAACTAATCCGCTTGTCCTCCGGCAGCCCTCTATAAGACACTGATCAAAGGTAGTTCATCATCCGGAGATATGAAGCTTGTAGCCATAAAGTGCCGTCAAAAGGACGAAGTCAGGTGAGGGCGAATCGATGTCACTCGTATGCCATTTGCTAATGCAAATCCTACAAGTGAACAGTTGTCTATCTCCGACTTTATATCAGACTGAATCCCTTCGACCTCGCTCCACTTCCTCCACCAATCAGAAACGTCCGGCCCCGCTTCTGCCATTAGATCACAATTGACAGGGATTGATCAGCGCTTCGGTTTTTGCCGTCACCGCCTTTCTTTGCCACATCCATGTTCTGACACGTTACAAGGGCCTTCGCAACACGCAGGGCTATTCAGTGTGAGCAGTAATTACTGCAGTGCGCTTATATTCTAGATTTCTTTATGTATAATGACTATGCTTCATAGCTTGGGTGGCAGCGCCAACCTAAGACTATTGTAACTGGAGCCATCGGCCAGATACCTCCCAACGTTGTGGACTGCGCGCTCTCTTACATTTATTCTGACGCAGTTGTCTCGGTTTTAATAATCACCACGAATCCTTTGTCAGTGGTAGGGCCTTTGATTGCTCTCTTTTGCATGATTGTAGGGCTCTGGAAGCTTCGTCGATGAGATTGCGCTGTTCGTTGGTCCAATTTGACGGAAGTCAGTAATAACGACGGCGGACAAGAGTTGCTACAAACTAGTTGGAGGATCCAGAAGCAAGCAGTTCGATCAGAGCGGCTGAAAGGATTGCATTCGGAAACCTTTTGGCCTACCCAGATACCTCTGCTGGATTTTCTCAACAGTAGCTCCCTTCACATGTCTGTTCAAACGTGCGAGACAACAGGAAGGATTGCCATCCCATTCGAATTACCTGCATTTTTTATCCCTGCACATTGACAGCTCTCGCAATATCTATTAGTGCTCTCAGCGCACTGTGGGGCTGCCATATTAGATGAGGCCAAGGGACATGCGGCATATATGCACACCAGAAGCGTGGTCTAGGCCTAATAATCAAACGCAAAGCTGCTGTAGCACCCTCCATCTCATACTGTACATCTTTCTGCTGAATACCCGTTTTGATAGCCGATGATACCAATCAAATATCCATTCCAGCTTGATGCACCTGCGATGAGGTTCATCGCCATCGTTGCACGTTGTTTTCAAGCGAAAATTTCAAACGCAGGCTCCATCTAGCTCTCAATCAGCCCCGTTGCGAGTTTTGTCTACAACGACTGCCTAATTGAAGATGAGAGATTGTTGCCGTGTGTTTATATGGAGCGGGTTCGTGCCACAAATCTAAATGTTTCAGTTCATAGCGAAGTTGTATCTTACGCTCCAGATTCGTTTGAGGAAATGAAGAACCACTGCTCTTAGTGCCCGTAAAATTGATGCTTATACCAAGTCTCATCTTCCGAGTTCCAGCTTGAGCAATCAGTGCTAATTTGCAGAACTCTGTTCCCCATTCCCCGCCAACACAGCCAGATGCAGTAAGATTAAGGTTACTTGTGGTGAGCGGCCCAGAAACAGTAAGGCTTCCCGTTCGCGCAGCCCTATTTCGGCAAGATATCCGGCAGCTTAGCAGCTAGGTGGCTGGCGTCCACCGAATCCTGCTGTCGTATGTTTTTATCTTTTACTTCTTTTTCCTTCGGCAGACATTCTTCGTTGCTAGTGCGATGCGACTTGGACGGGAAGTGGGGAGGTGGCGTAGCCATGTGGCGAAGACAGGACATGGGTCGTAGAAGTATCTTAAAGCGAGATTGGATGATTTCCCTTGAGCTCTCGTAAGTCGTATGATGTTTGAGGGGTTTACCTTTGTTGTGCGAAGGACGCGAAAGCTCAAGTGGCGGCGTCTTCTGTTTTAGTGGGTATAGCTGCTCTATCGAATGACGATCGAAAGCCCACCCGAGAAGCTTCTAATAATTGCCCCCATTAAGATCTGAGCAAGAGGATTGGATCGAGAACGACTACGTAGCCAAATACCTTCAAAATCGCTTCATGTACTTCGCTGCGGCCATTTACAAAAATAAACTCGAGGCTAACAAACCTACCCCATCAAGCAAGCCCACGTAGATCAGGCCGATAGCAGGTAAGACAAGTGCACACGAATTGCTGCATCATTCAGCGGTGTGAAACGCAGCGACGTCGATCCCTCAGCCTCTGACACGCGTCAAAGCTGTCGCGTCAACGTCAATCCACGCATACTGAAAGAAGCAATCAAGCCAAGTACGTCGAAACCAACATCAACATGAAAGTGGAAGGTGGTAGTGTGCTCAGTTTCCCCACGGGGATACTTGACGTTGATCTTGGGTCTCATCACAGTACTATGCGTTCCAGAGTCGGACCGATGTCGACGGTTGTTCGAAACAGCTGTAGTTCTTGGAAGGTAATGTATGAGACGCTTGGTACATATGCCGAGAAGAGGTATATTGCGTGAAACGCGTGAAGTACTCGTACTCGGTCGAGACTATCGATATGGTGGTACAGCAGTGTCGCATGGAGTAGACGATGGGCTACCTTTGCTCAAAGAAGGTTTCTTAGAAAGAGCATACTACGGTTCTATTTGACGTCTCCAAGATGTATATATTAAGAAAATCACGCGATGCCTAGACGTGCACTGTTGGGAAGAGACAGAGTCTACTTCGCGTCTTCTGCGCTTGGGCAACACATGCTCGCTTGCCTTCCATAGCAGAATGAAGAGGGAAAGCATGGTGACTGCGACTCAAATTATGACAAGAGAGTAACAGAATGACAGGCATTGAAAATCCTGAGCTTGAGCCTACAGGGCACGGGGGAGGGAGAAGGCATTGCGAAAGAGTGAGAAACTGAATTGTCAACGTCATTTATCAACAGAGCATTAAGAATTGCAACAAACCAATAAGAGACATGCATTAGATTCTGAATTGTCATAGTGATGGCTTTCCTGAAAGTAGCCGCAGTGTGCGAAAACGCTTGGATGCAGTGGTCAGTCTCATCCCGATGTATTTTGATGGGAGGCTGAGGTGACATGTTACATCTGAATATCTGGCGGGCCGTTATCGATGAGTTCAAAATTAGGTTTTGGGGAAGTGAAATCCGCGATCATAAGGCCGTAAATTAACGAGGTCTCCATCAACTGCATCGGATTGATAGATCCAAGCAAACTTGAGGTCGGTGCAAATATCGCAAAGTGATAAAAAAGAGCAAGGAGATCCATACTAACGGAAGCAAGGACACTTGGAGGATGTCTTGCCCAGAAACTCATTTTTCTGGCAGTGAGCCAAGTAATCACCTGAGATTTTGGTGATGTAGTGGCAGACGCCGTGGTAAGGTTCTCAGAGCGGCCCTTTCATGTCATGTTACATGATTGCTCATGGTCGATGAGGTACGACGACTCTTCCGATGCTGTTGGAAACAAAAGGTCTCACAATTCCAGGCATGTCAAAACGGTGCCAAGGTGGGCTTCGGGAAGGTGCACCTCAGTCAAAAGCCGCCGTTCGCTACTTCCCGCCGCAGGCATTGAAGTCTTGTTTCAGCCATGGATGCCATGTACAAAATGTCATGTAGATCATGGCACTTGGCTGTTGGCGCCTAAGCCCTGATCTGATGCACTGCTGATGCTGCCCGAGAAGTGTTGAGCGCGGTAAAAAGCTTCGTAATATGACAAGGGTTTACGTAGCCCAACAAGTAACTCAAGGCCAGCGAAGAGATGATCGCAAGACTAAGAAACGGCGGGGACGCGGCTTCTTTAGAGCACGTGATGCGATCATGGCCGTTTACCTGCCAGCGAGATGTCCGAGGACCGGGGCAAACCGGCAGCGGAGTTAGCTCCACGTTGGTTTTTGACGTCGGTGGCAGATGGAAGTGTTACGATGCAGCTACTTGTAAAGCGTTACCCAACATATCCTCCTTGGAGAGTGTCCAAAACCTTGGGTGTCTCAGGACCATTCATCCACCGGCGTGACAGCAACAGCGAAATTGATTGGTCAGATCCAAACACGCATCAACTTCTCCGGTGGGAACCCCAAGGCAAGCTAAGGTGGGCGGAGAGCACTTGGCGGAGGGTTTTCCGCTTGGCCTGCCAAGTCTCTCGGCGGAGCGATGTGTGAGTGGATAGATTGGGATTAAGGGAGCCAACCAGGTAAGGCTGTTGCAAAACTCGGATGTACGCAGCACGGGTATTGCTCGCTTGGCTTGTCGCCATGTTGGGGACCCACGTCGCAAATGTTGCATTGGTGCAATTGAGTGTAGAATGTGGCAAGTGGTCGCGTGCCCATATAAATACTGAAGTCGATTCAGGTAGGAGAATCGAATATTTAAGTAGAGACTCAGACTCCTTTGCTGAACCGTCTTGAATTCACAATTTGAGTCAAGATGGCGGCTCTCATCACTGCGAAATACGATTGGATCCTTGCCATCACCACTATTGCATTCGTCTTCTCGGCATTTGGTAATGGAGCCAACGATGTCTCCAACTCCTATGCCAGTATGTCGGACCGTGGAATAAGAAATGTTGAAAAAGTCACTGACAAGTCGAAGCTTCGGTGGCCGCCCAGACGTTGACGATGCCGCAAGTTGGTTTTCTGTCCATCATCACCGAGTTTACAGGAGCTGTCGCCCTAGGAGCTCGTGTGACCGACACTATCAAGAATGGAATCATCAATATCGACCGGTTTCAGGCGGCTGCCAATCCAGGCACTCTGATGCTCGCCATGGGATGTGCTGAAGTTGGAAGTGCAACTTGGTTGATGTTCGCTACGGTACGTCATGTCGTCACTGGGAAGCCGCAAAACGGAGACTGATGTGATGCTTAGCGCATGGGTATGCCCGTGTCTACCACACAGACGATTGTTGGTGCTCTGATCGGTGTGGGCTTTGCGACTGAAGCCGGTGTAACGTGGGGTTGGGAAGACGGATCTGTCTCTCAGGTAGCCGCATCTTGGGCTATTGCTCCTTTGATTGCGTGTGCCTTCAGCGCCATCATCTTTGGCACTGTCAAGTACGCAGTTTTGGAGCGCGCAGACTCGTTCAAGTGGGGAATGCGACTCATCCCGTGGTATTTCGCAACCACTGCTGCAATTCTCGCCCTTTTCATCGTGGTGGAGGCTCCGACCGCACCGTCCCTAGAGGAGTTTGGAGCCGGTAACGCGGTTGGCATCATCCTCGGGGTCTTCTTCGGGATCCTTCTCATCTCATATGTTTTCTTCATCCCATTCTTGAAGCAGAAGCTGGTCAACAAAGATGCCCGACTCCGCATCTGGCACGTTCCTCTTGGGCCCCTTCTCCTCCGGGAAAATCCACCACTTTACTTTCCTGGCAAAGCAGATGGAGAGTATGTCACCAACTACTACGCGGATGCATACGGTGATGTCCGCGCCAAGGGCCAGGAGCTTCGACAACGCAAGGGCGGTGTTGAAGAGGACGAAGAGGCTGCAATTGGAAGCAGTGTTGACAACAAGCATGCGCACGATGCGACTAGTGATGGCGTATCTTCAGACGTGAAGAAGGCGAAGATTCTAGACGAGAAGACGCAGCCAAGCGATGCTCCAGCCGACATCCCGCAACTGTCGCGCAGACGCAAGCCTGAGCCATATGAGCGCTTCATCGCCCCGGTTGATGGATTGTCGTGGTTTGATCCAAAGAAGTGGTGGGGATATTTCAAGTTTGGCTTGCTTCAAGGTTTGTACTCGCTCGCGTGAAGGTTGCACAGAATTGGTAGCTAACTATAGCAGGCGTCACCCGCGATGTTATTACGCACGAAAGCGATAAGCTTCGAGACATTCATGCGCGCGCAAATCGCTATGACGACCGGGTTGAGCACATGTGGACATATTGCCAGGTGGTGTCAGCCATGATGATGTCGATTGCTCACGGTTCCAACGATGTTGCCAACGCGGTTGGGCCGTGGTCGGCTGTGTACCAGACGTGGAAGGAGGGCAGAGTGGCCACCGAGTCCGGCACGCCCGTGTGGATGCTCGTCGTGGCTGGTCTGCTGCTTGGTCTCGGGTTCTGGTTCTACGGATACCACATCATGCGCGCTCTCGGCAACAAGATCACGCAGATGAGCCCTACTCGAGGCTTTGCGACAGAGCTTGGGGCTGCCGTGACGGTTCTGCTCGCGTCTCGCTTGGGTCTTCCTGTGTCAACGACGCAGTGCCTGACAGGAGCCTTGATTGGAACTGCATTGATGAATTACGATGTGAAAGCGGTCAACTGGAAGCAGCTGGGCTTCATCTTCATGGGCTGGGTCATCACTCTGCCCGTGTCTGGTCTTATTGCTGGTCTCCTTTGCGTCATGGCATTGAATACGCCGCACTTCTGATTGCATCATGGATGGCGCAAGGCATGGTTGCTTCTGTGCGTTGAGCGTGCAGTAGGCTGGGTTCCTTATTTTGACGCATCTCCTTGGCGTATCTCATAGCAATGCTACGCTGAATTGAATCTTGACAAAGTCTTTTGAGTACAGAGTGAGTCTATTGATATAGTGAGTCTAATGAGTTTTAAGTGAGTTGCGAGCATGAGGTCAGGGTGACATGGGGCAGTCCAATGACTGCCCCTCCATGCCCCCACTAAAATTTTGTCAGTCCTTTCCACCCCGCCATGCGTCAACGCGCCTCAACATCGCCCCCGTCTTCGGACACGCCCAAGGCACAAGATTCACATTCAATCCCGCGTCGCCCACCATGGCGTCGACCGAGGACCCGTACCTGATCCTGCCCGGCGCTTCTGCCCACTCCGACTTCCGCCTGCAGCGACTGGCGCAGGAGATTGGCGCCGCTGAGGTCCGCTCCATCTGGCTGCACTTTGTCAATCCTCTCAAGGAACTCAACGCAGAGGAATTGAAGACACTGCAGCAGATTCTGCACTATGGCGAATACCCAGACACCCACGACAAGCTCTCCCAGACCCTCCTCGATGCCGTCCACCGCGGCGGCGAGCCCAGGGACGCCGACACAGTCCTTTTCTATGTCTCGCCCCGTGCAGGCACAATATCGCCCTGGAGTTCGCTGGCGTCCATGATTGCACGCACCTGCACCCTCGAGCACGCGGTGAAGCGCATCGAGCGCGGCATGGTCATCGCAGCCACCTTCGACCGCACCCTCGACGCAGACGACATCCCCCACCGCGACTTCCTCCACGACCGCATGACCCAGACCATCAGCCGCCGTGCACCGAACCTCAATGCCATCTTCGGCGAGAGCGAGCCTGCACAGGCCACCACCATCAGCTTTGACGAGTACAGCAGCGCCCATGCTGCCCTTGAACACGCAAACAGGGAGCTGGGACTGGCCATGGACAAGTCCGAGGTCGAGTACCTTGTCGAAGCATACACGCAGGAACTGAAGAGGGGCCCTGTCGATGTCGAGTTATTCATGTTCGCCCAGGTCAACTCGGAGCATTGCAGGCACAAGCAGTTCAATGCCGACTTTACCGTAGACGGCATGCACAAGTCGTACTCGTTGTTTGGCATGATCCGCAACACTCACCAGAAGCACCCGCAGCATGTCGTCAGCGCATACAGCGACAATGCCGCCGTGCTACAAGGCGAGGAGGCCAGCTTTTGGGCGCCCAACAACCTCACCGGCGAGTGGAATGGCACCAAAGAAACAGTCCACATTCTCTGCAAGGTCGAGACACACAACCACCCAACCGCCGTGTCGCCATTTCCTGGTGCCGCCACCGGCTCTGGAGGTGAGATCAGAGACGAAGGCGCTGTGGGACGTGGATCAAAGCCAAAGGCTGGCCTGGCAGGTTTTACCGTGTCAGACCTTCTGATTGAGGGTTTCGAACGGCCATGGGAGTTGCGTGATGTGGGAAAGCCATCTCATATTGCCAGCAGTCAAGACATCATGCTCGAGGCGCCCATTGGTAGTGCCCAGTTCAACAATGAGTTTGGTCGGCCCTGCACCACTGGGTATTTCAGAACCATGCTCATGCGCGTCTTCACCAATGAGAAAGAGTCGGAGATTCGAGGCTACCACAAGCCCATCATGCTTGCCGGTGGTGTGGGAACAGTGAGACCACAACATGCCCTCAAAGATCCCGATATTGTACCAGCTGGCTCGCACCTACTTGTCATTGGTGGACCCGCCATGCTCATTGGCCTTGGTGGAGGTGCAGCGTCCAGTATACAGTCGGGTGAGGGCAAAGTAGATCTTGACTTTGCTAGCGTGCAAAGAGGCAACCCAGAGGTCCAGAGGCGAGCACAAGAAGTCATCGATACATGTCGCTCCATGGGTGACAAGAACCCCATCCTATTCATCCATGACGTCGGTGCAGGCGGTCTTTCTAATGCTCTACCAGAGCTTGTCCATGATTCTGGGCTTGGTGCCATCTTTGAACTGCGCGAGGTGGACAATGCAGACAAGGGTATGAGCCCCTTACAGATCTGGTGTTGCGAGGCCCAGGAGCGATATGTCCTCGCGGTCGGTCCCGATCAGTTAGATTTGTTCAAACGTATCTGCTATCGAGAACGTTGCGGCTTTTCGGTTGTAGGTGTAGCGACCGACGAGCAACGCCTCGTTTTAAAGGACAGGGACTCGAAAGAGAACCCCACCCCAATCGATCTCCCGATGGAGACTTTATTTGGGAAGCCACCCAAAATGACCCGTATTGTCCAGTCTCGCAAGCTCAGATTGCCCGCTTTCGACAGCAGCTTATCCATGTATATTCCGGATACGCCAAAAGATGGACTCATCGCAGAGGCCGTAGATCGAGTGCTCACGCTTCCTTCTGTCGGATCCAAGTCATTCCTCATCACCATCGGTGATAGAACCGTTGGTGGACTTACTGTCAGAGACCAGATGGTCGGCAAGTGGCAAATCCCCGTCGCTGATGTATCGGTGACAGCTACCTCATTGTTAGCTGGAGTCAGGACCGGAGAGGCCATGGCCATGGGTGAGAAGCCTACACTCGCTCTCATCTCCCCAGCAGCATCCGCTAGGATGGCCGTTGCGGAATCCCTTATGAATCTTGCGGCAGCAAGCCTTTTCGATAGGCTTTCCAGGGTCCGGCTATCCGCGAACTGGATGTCAGCTAGTAGCCATCCGGGTGAGGGTGCAGCTCTGTACGAGGCTGTGGAAGCTATCGGCATGGACCTATGCCCACGACTGGGCATATCAATTCCAGTGGGTAAAGACTCCATGAGCATGAAGATGAAGTGGTCCGACAACGGTGAGGCAAAAGAGGTCACCGCTCCTATGTCACTCGTCATCACCGCATTTGCACCTGTCGACCGCATTGACAGAACTTGGACTCCTGCTTTAGAGCGGTTAGAGGGTGTTGGAGAGACCATCTTGATGTTTGTCGATCTTGCAGCCGGCAAGAAGCATCTGGGTGGTTCCGCGTTGGCGCAAACCTTTGGTCAAGTGGGCGATGAAGCACCAGATGTCTACGATGCCGACGACCTCAAGGACTACTTCGATGCCGTTGAGCAATTGCATGAATCTGGTATTGTTCTCGCTTACCATGATCGTTCAGATGGCGGACTTTTCACCACGCTTGTCGAGATGATGTTCGCTGGAAGATGTGGATTAGAAATTATGCTCGATGGTGTCACCAAATCAAACGAGCCCAAGGACGTTCTCGAAGCCCTTTTCAACGAAGAATTAGGCGCTGTCTTCCAGGTCCGCAAAAAGGATGAAGTCGCCTTCAATCGCTGCTTCGCCACATGCGGTCCACCACCAGGCATGATTAGGAAGATTGGTCGCGTGCCTGAAGCTTCAAAACAAGATATCTCCTTCGCCGTTGGGTCAAAAATTATCTACCGCAACAATCGACAACAGCTGCAACAGCGCTGGGCAGAAACCTCATATCGCATGCAGAAACTTCGTGATAACCCAGCTTGTGCAGACGCCGAATTCAAAAACATCCTCGACGACAAGGATCCTGGTCTGTCATACAATCTCACTTACAAACCTGCTGAGAACATTCTCCCTTTCAAAGCCACCATTTCTTCGGCCTTCACCTCTAAGCCGCGCGTTGCTATCTTGAGAGAAGAGGGTGTTAACGGTCAAGCCGAAATGGCGTTTGCCTTCCACATGGCTGGCTTCTCTGCCATCGATGTTCACATGACCGATATTATCTCGGAGCGCGTTTCTCTTGCCGGTTTCGTCGGCCTAGCAGCTTGTGGAGGCTTCTCATATGGAGACGTTCTTGGAGCTGGTCAAGGATGGGCAAAGTCTGTGTTGCTGCATCCTAGCACTCGCAAAGAGTTCCAGACATTCTTTGAGCGGCCAGACACTTTCGCGCTTGGTGTCTGCAATGGCTGTCAGTTCATGTCAAAAGTGAAAGAGTTGATACCAGGTGCCAATGCCTGGCCATCTTTCGAGAGAAATGCAAGCGAGCAGTATGAAGCGCGGGTCTGCATGGTAGAAGTACTCGAACCGCAAAGTCCAACCACTCCACCCTCAGTCTTTCTCCACGGCATGGCAGGGTCAAAGCTTCCCATTGTAACCGCCCACGGCGAAGGCCGGGCACACTTCTCGTCTTCCTCCACATCTTCATCTACACCACAGACCTTGTATAACGAGAATTTGGTCTCGCTGCGCTATGTGGACAACTACGGCAAGCAGACCGAAACATACCCGTACAACCCCAATGGCTCACCGATGGGTATCACTGGTGTCAGAAGTACAGATGGAAGGGTCTTGGCTCTCATGCCACACCCGGAACGCACCATTCTAAGGGAGGTGGGCAGTTATATCCCCAAAGACAAAATGGAAGAATGGGGAGAGCTAGGGCCGTGGTCAAGAATGTTCAAGAGTGCTAGACGGTGGGTAGGTTAGACTCACAATTACATAGGCGTTGACTGGTTGCATTTCATATTTTACTACGGCGCATTCGAAAACCGGTGCATACAGACGATGAAATGCATAGATCTCAAAAGACTCTGATAGTGTGTGCTTGAAATGGGATTTTTATTAGTTTTCAACTTTTGGACCCTATTCTGTTGCCCAAGAAAGACAAAACAGCAGGGAGACTCTTCTTTACAAAGTAACCTGTACCGTCCTCGCCACACTGGGCACTCCAGCAGATGAAAGCACGAACAAGTAATAAGCACCTGGAATAAGGATACCACTATCAGTAGGCAGAGTAGCAGTATATCTTGTCCCACTGCCAGTAACGCTCGTCAAAGGCACGCGTCTCTGATCGCTGTTGACAGAGTGCGTGACACTACCGATACGAACAAGAACAAACCTGAGACCGGTCGCAGATGCAGACATATTGATGGTAAGCGTGGCTCCCACCTTGACAGACGTCGCGCTAAGCGAGGAGATAGTGGGTCGAGCAGCCGCAGTGCCACCTGCATTGAACAGGTACGGAGGCGAGAAGATCTGGCCGTCTGGGTGGTCGACGAGTTTGTTGCAGTTGACCGAGCTACCGCCCACCTGGCCGATGTAGCACAGACCGCCACCACCGCTGAAAACACGGCCGTCAGCCAGCAAGATGCTGACGGAGTGGTAGTTTCGGGGTACCGCTTCGGCTGCGAGCGTTCTCCAGGTCTTGGTGGCCGGGTTGAAGAGCTCGGCCCACAGGATGCCGTTGTCGTCTGTGAACACCAAGGAGCGCGGTTGGCCGCCCGTGACGAGCACAGTGCCATCAGGCAAGACGACGGCATTTGCAAAGCCACGTGGGTACGCCATATCAGCCACACGTTCGACTACTGCGTTGGTGTTGGGCGTGTTGATCGTCGTAATGTGCGCTCGTGCGTTTGCATTGGAGTTTGTGTAATCTTGAGAGCCACCTGCGGTTAAGATCTTGCCGGGCTCGTACATGACGAAAATGCCACACATGGAGTCGCTGATTGTATCCCTGGTGCCGGCAGCGGCTTGGGTGCCGGTGCCGGTCGTGCCATACCAATTCATGGCTTTGCTGGGTCCAGCTTGGAACACGAAACCGTTTTTCCAAGCAAACAACCAAGCATGGTTGTCTTCTCGCCAGATGCCCTCAGCATCAGTTGTTAGCATTGGTGCCACCCTTGCGTTGGGGAGAGCTGTCCAGGTGTTGGTGGCGGGATCGTAGAGCTCGCCATCTTTGCCTTGACGTGGGCCAGAGTATGCGCCTCCGATTGTGAAAACCTTATTGTTAGAAAGCGTTACGGAGACTTGATAGCCGCGGGCCATTTTCATGTCCGGACCACGTGTGAACGAATTTGTAGATGGGTCTGCGAGCAAAGAACATACAACGTCAACGCATGCCACACATGTAGTTTCTATGGAGATACTCACTGTAGAAGCTCGTGACGGCTGCATCAGAGCCACCCTGAATGAGGATTCTTCCATCCTGGAGACTGCTGATAGCAGGACAGAACATGTCATGCTGCGTATTGCTCACGGTTCTGGCTGAGACGGCACCACTGTCCAGATCTCAGCTTCAGCACTAGGATAATTTCTAGCATAGAACTTACGAATTGAAGTTGTAGTCCGCAAATTGGGTGCGTCCACCTGCACCGCCGAAAGCATCAGTTCCCCAGCTCGAAAAGAACAGCAATCTTTGAGCAGAAGGATACTGAGGGACAACATAAGCCGCTACTGGAATGACAGGCAGCCGGATCAAATCAGACCATGCACCTGTAGTTGCCGGAGTTGCGGCTGTATTCAGGCGAATTACGTCAAACCGTTTATCCGTTGACCAAATGAGAGTGTTGGTTTTAGCATCAGCTTTGAGATGGCACACGGAAGCTGTCGCATCAAAAACAGCCTGTACGCACGTTGCAACAGCGGAGCAGCGCTGCGCGCAATCGTTCAATGTCGTGACACCGTTCAGAATCTGCGCAGTGGCGCCTCGAAGGTCGGTATCTCGGCAAATCCTAAAAGTTTTCTAGAAATCTGGTATTAGAACCGAAGATCTGCTGAAACTCAGACGAAAGAAACCTACGCTATTGACCGTATATGTCGTCTCGGTATAGGGACAACGAGCAATGTTGATTTGTTCCGCTTGAATCACATCGAATCGAGTATTCGCTACCCAATTCAAGCTTGCAAATTCCTTGAAGTGGCAGTTTTGAGTTTGTGTGTCATAGACTGCTTTGAAGCAGTTCATGCTCTGGTCGCACAGTTGCGCGCATGCTGTAACAGAGGCAACATTGGGAGTCACCAATTGTGAGCCTCCTGTGAGGTCGGTATCCGGGCAGACACGGTACCGGATGCCTCCAGTACCGGTGAACACAGTATCGGCTCCTGGGCAAGCGTTGAGAGCATTAGCTGTTCTGAGAAGAAATACTGCTAGGAGCAGTTTCAGGGACTTGGAATGCATCATCCTTGGCATGGGGTGTCGTAGTTGACCTTACAATGAAAGATCAAAGAATGGAAGGTCAAGCAATTATATGCTGTGGAATTGATGTGGCTTGAATGCCCCTCTCTACCTAGCCATGATGGACCCTAATCATAAAGGCAAATGGACCTGCATCCGCGGAGCACATGGACTTCATATGTGAGGCTAACAGCTTAGCATCGAATTGGTGGAAGCACATAAACTTTAACACCCTTTGCCAACAGCCACCATGCAAGAAACTATCGATCCCCGTGTTAACGATGTGACTGAGCAAAACGCTATGGCTTGGTTTCTTATGTCCTAAGGATAAAGTTGTTCTAGCCCAACGAGACGTCTTGGAAGTACCATGGTTGTAGATGCGTGGCCAGCCACACATAACGGAGTGGAAGAATTCATATGCCACATCGCCGAAAGCGTAAGGTCATTACCACGATTCTTTAACCTCGCTATAAAGTACCTCAACAGGGTTGCATTTCCTGACCACTCACATAAAGGAGGCTTGCGATAAAGAACATGGGAAGATCGGATCGCGCCAAGATCGGAGAACGCATGCAACGCTAGCGGCCCGCCTAGAAGTCATGCCCGGTTGGTGGGCTGCAAGGTCGGGGTGGATGCACTCATCCGACTCTCGCTTGATGGTTTGCCAAGGTAATTATATTGAAGGAGAAGAGTGCTCCGTGTTGTAATCTCTCTCGGGTGCTGTTAGATAACAAACTACCAGGCTGTCGGGTTCTCCAGACCAAGGTGCGGGCCAGAAGTACGAGGACAAGACCCGGTTGCAGGTTAGAATGATGGTGTGAAGGACATCGTGACCGGGAGCGTAAACCCCTGCATATCATTCGCTGTTTTGGGAAGAGCTACTGATCGTAGGTACTATTAATAATTAGCCTCTTTGTTTTGGACCCTTCCGACAATGTGTGGCGGTGTTTGTTTTGCTCGGAGACCAGTCCGTGGAATGTGGCTCGTAGACCTCAATGTCACAATGACAGTTCACTAACTTAGCCGATACGATACAAGGACAACTTAGTGGGCAGGCTCCTTCTTGCCCTGCCATTCTAGTCGCTCAGCAAGTTGCTCCCACATGGGCTCGGCGCCAACTCGCCCCACGCTCCTCAGGCCCGCTATGACGAATGGTAGGAGCCGTGCGAAATCCTTTTCGATCATTTGTAACACCTCACTAGAGCTCCGTTGAGGAGTCTCCTTTGAGGCTTTTGGTCCTTCTCCACTCTCACTCTTTTCGCTTGCATCGGAGTCCGACAGCTCCTTGTCAGCATGCCGCGACACGCTATTTTTCGCTACCTTCATAGTCTCTTCTCTTTTGGTCACTGCAGCTCCATCGTTGCTGGCAGATACAATCGTCTCCGCGAATAGTACCCCGAGATCTAGTGTCTCGATTATGGCTTTATGGATTGGTTTAAGATCTCTTGAGAGTATTGCTCGCTCGTGTAGCTTAGCCACATGTTTATTGTGGATCTGGGACATCTGGTCGATGTCTTCTGCTTTCTCCATTAACGTGTTCATATCTTGAGTCGTGAAGAAGATGGCGGTCTCTGTGAGATAAGAGCGGAGGGTATCAATAAACCAGGTCAAACGGTGTTGCAACTTGTAAGCAAGCTGTGAGTGGGCCCGGTTGGTTCTCTGACTGCGCGCTGGGCGAGCACGTTGCAAGAAGAACTTGACGCGGTAAATCTGAAGTAGAAAGGTGAAGAGTTGCTGGTAGACGGGAATGAAGGAGCGCTGAATGATGTTTTGTATGGGCCAGGGGAGCTGTGGGGTAGTCAGTTTCTTGCAGGAATTTTGCAACCTACGTGATCATCACTCACAGCATACTCAGTTGACAGACCAGTCAGCCCCTTAACAGACCTGCCCCGGCTTTTCACTTTGGTTGACCTTACGACGATTTTCTCCACATCCGATATGGGCATTAACGTCCCAAAGATTCCACGTGCTAGCTCAGTCAAGAGATACCTATCATCCCATCCCTTTCTTCCAGCATCCATGCGCTCAAAAATGGCATTCGCGAACTCTTCGAAAACTGCCCCGTTCTTACCAAGATACAGCGTTTCGAAGATAAAAAGGGTACGCATGAGACCACCACTCTCAAAGACATATCGTCGAAGAACGGAGGAGGCGACCGAGTATTTGCTACGTATCCACGTCTCGAAAGCGGCTTGGAAGAGCTCAGGGAAGGGCGAGATGGGCATGTGGGCCGTTGCGCCGCATACTGTCTCACAGTCGATCCGTGGTTCGCTTTCCGGAACCTCTCTGGTTGTGTTGTGGATGCCTAGGTCTTTGAGAAAGACGACGCTTTTCCCAGTATTGAAAATCTTCTCCGCCGCAGGCTGCAGGAACGTGGGAGACCGCAACATATTCTGCGCATCACGACGCAACACATACCGATCGTGCCATAGAGATGCTGCGTCGCTGCTAGAGTCGTGCGCGAAAATGAAGAATGTTTCGTCATCCCCGCCCAGCTCGCCTGCGTCCATCCATCGTCGAATGGGCTTGAGGTACGTCTGGAGGCACTCGAAAAAAATGTCAGACATATACTGGAACAAGTCTTCTTCCAGAGTCATCTGTGCTAATGTAGCCTGGTCGAATAGGGCTTCTAGGTGACTGAAAGGGTTCACAAGTAACTGGGGCTCGATGTTTGAGACTATCTGCGCTAGTCGGAGAATAGGTATCGATAGTCTCTCAACCTCATTGTGAAGTTCGAGCAAGCTGACCGATATTGGAGTAGCAGGTGTCAAATAACGTTGTTGAAGACGCGCCAGAGTATGGTCGTAGGTCAGGAGGCGTTTCCGGACGGCTGCCTCGAATGTCTGAATGAGGGGCAGTACAGACGGTCTCTTTGTCCATTGGCGCAATCGGTATATGTCCTTGCCAATGCTCGCAAATTGAGAGAGGAGATGATCAATTGTGAGAGGCACTGCATGGCTGAGAATATAGCGTGGAGCGACACGGACGTTGTGCTGCTGTTCATCTGTATGGTACAGACTAGTGCGGAGACCTGCGAGCATGAACAGTGTCTCTCTTATCGCCTGTAACTCGGTGAGTTCTATCTTGGCATCATCTTCCTCTGTTGCAGCAGTCCAAAATTGCACTGCTTCCAGGTCCTTGACAAGATTGGCTTCGGCTGGGACTACACAGGCCTCTGGATCATACGTGTCGTCCTCTTGGAAGCTCGTTGGTGGAGAAGATTCTGACTTTGGTCGCTTTTTGGGTGTCTGCTCGTCGCCTGAAGAGTCGACTGCATAGTCGATGTCTTTCCAGATGTCCTCGTCACTATATGGATCCTGTTGCAGAATCTCGTCCCAAGTTAGCGGTGGCGGTGGACTCGGTGGCCTCAGCAGCTCCAGTGCTTCGACTTGGGTATTTTCCAGTGGCCGATCAGCGAGTTGGAGCAATAGCGATAGGATATCAGGCTTAAACTTGTTGGTGAGGCCTTCTAGTTTCTGCAGGCGTACTGCCAAAGCGTCTGCCAGGTCGTCGCGGCTCTTGATGCGAAACTTCTCATCCAGACCGACAAAGCTTGCGTTGACGTCGAACTGGTTTGTTCGTGCATACTGGTGCCCGCGTAAACCCCGCGATGCAATCTCTTTGGCGTGCCGGTAAGCTTGTCTGTTGGTGGCTGGGTCAAATTTGAGGATAGACTGGATCAGCTCGTCGGTAAGGCCGGCTATCTTTGCATTGTGTGCCATGACGACGCGACTTTTATCTCACATAGTCCGCTCTGCCATGTACGCGTCTCATAGATGCACGGGCTGTAGTGGTGGGACGCGCTGAAGTTGCCCGACTCGGATGCGGCGGTTCCTTCTCGCCCCACTCACCCAACACGCCTTTCCCAATGCAAGTTAGATGCTTGCGCACCGCGTCACCATGTATGAAACTCGACGCAGCGCACTTTTATGTCGTCTCGCAGTCTGGGACTCTGTTCCCCCTCGTAGCCATCACGATTGCTGTTCACCATGGCGCTGCCCAAGAGTATGCGCTACTTGGCCGGCGCCACCTTCTGCATATTTGTCTTTGTGTTTGTGCAGATGCTCAAAACTTCCAGTTCCGAGGGCGAGATGCAGCTTCCGAGCAAACTTCCGACCCAGAGTCTGGGCGATTGGGACCACGACCCGCAGTCAGACTGTATGATGGCCTTTCATCCGCCTTCTACAGCCAAACAGTACTAACGCCCATGCGCAGTATCCGGTGAACCCCCAGAGCCTTTACGACGAGTCGACGGCGACAACTACGCGCCAGACAACCCGAAGAGCGCGCGCATAAACGCTACGATACTGAGCCTAGTACGCAATGAGGAGCTGAAAGACATGCTGCAGAGCATGCATGATCTCGAGAGGACCTGGAACCACAAATTCAACTACCCATGGACTTTCTTCAACGACAAGCCCTTTACCGCTGAGTTCAAGGAGAAGACACGAGCCGCCACCAAAGCAGAAGTGCGATACGAGCTGGTTCCTGCCGAGCACTGGGATATACCGTCATGGATAAACATGGACCTCTACAACGAGTCCGTCTCGCTTCTGCTCGAGCAAAAAGTGCAGTACATGGAGAAGCAGTCTTACCACCAAATGTGCCGGTGGAACAGCGGCTTATTCAGCGAGCATCCCGCTCTCAAGGACATACAATACTACTGGCGCGTCGAGCCCAATGTACACTTCTTTTGCGACGTCGACTATGATGTCTTTGCCTGGATGCAAGATCATAACAAAACTTACGGCTTCAACATCAACATCTATGACAGCGCCGAGAGTATCGCCACGTTGTGGCCGGAAACGAGGAGGTTCCTAGAGGATCACCCGGGATATGTACATCCTAACAATGCCCGAGAATGGCTGGAGGACGATAAGAGGCGGCCGGAGAACAACCAAAAAGCTCACGGCTACTCGACCTGCCACTTCTGGTCAAACTTTGAAATTGGAGATCTGAGCTTCTGGAGAAGTAAGAAATACCGCGATTACTTCCAACACCTCGATCGAGCGGGTGGTTTCTTCTATGAGCGCTGGGGTGATGCGCCGGTGCACAGTGTCGCTCTAGGTTTGTTTGAGGACAAGAGCAAGATTCATTGGTTCCGAGACATCGGCTACCAGCACATTCCCTTCTTTAATTGTCCAAACAATCCGAAGTGCTCGGGTTGCGTGGCTGGCCGCTTTACAGACGGAGAGAAGTGGTTGAATCGCGAGGATTGTCGACCACTCTGGTTCAAATACGTTGGCATGGACTGAGTTACTTGATATCTATTCTTTGTCTTGTAGCATATTCTGGCGCTTGGGCAAGTTTTTCTATATACAGCAGCTTCCTTCTGCTGGGCATGAACATACATGCATTATAAGGCATGGTCGTAAAGACCTGGCGTCACGGCGCGCTGCGCTATGGCTGCGGTACATATTGGGATTTCAATGCATTTGCACGGGCTGTTAGCACAGATACCTCCAGATGAGATGATGTTTCTGAACATCTTCACTTCACACTCAATTACAGCAAAATTTCTTCTTACTTGAACCTAATTCTGCTCAAGAATGTCGGAGTTAGAAAACTGTTTCTCTGCTACACGTTCTCATCAGCCTTGTCCAACCCTGGTCCAACCTTGTCGCTTAGTAGCAAAAAGAAGCAAGTTTTGCCGGCCCCACAACAATCTCATTCACAACTCAGACGAAGCATCCTCTTTGAACGCCATACCCTCTCATCAACCACTTGCGCAAGTCATCTTGAAGTCAATTGTATTATTCTAATCAGGTTGCTGAACATATAAAACGCGGTGTAAGTGTATTTCAAATGTGTTCTTGACGTTTTCTTCGAAAGCTAGTGTACATGAATTCGTCGCGTTTTCCAAGCGCAGTGAGGATATATTTTTCAGCGGCCGATGCGCCATAATAATGCACAATACTGAACACAAATCAAAGATGAAAAAGAAACATTTCTTCACCTGAAGACCATTGAAGTACTAACGGTTAACGATGAAGCCAGAGAAAAAAAAGCGGAACCACCAAGCGAAGAAAAGCAACGAAATTCAAATCCAAAGGGAAGAAGTTTAAGAACATGCGCCATCCTGCAGCGCCGACAGTCATCGCCGTACTCCTGGGCTTCCTGGCCTTTATGGTGTTGTGGAGTCGACTCCGAGGCGACAGTCACCATGAGGGAAATCCGCATCCTGATGATGTGCCACGCAAGAACAACGAGGTGGTAAGCAACGTCGACGACGATGAAGAAGAACGAGAACAAGAAAAATATTTGTCTTGAAACCGACTGCCGCTCTGACTCAGCGGGTTCGGTCTCCTCTCTACGAGAGCTCACCTCTTTCTTGTGCCCTGCCTTGGTCATCATTGCCTTCTCTCCTTTTGCCAGGCGCTTGTACTGGTCTTTTGCGCCCCTTGGACGGCCAACCTTGCGTCTTGGGGCCTCAGGATCCTTGTATGGGTGCTTCCTGGGGCGGCCCGGGCGACTCCTCTGTTCCGGCTCAACAGGCGCTGCTGGCAGAGAAACAGCAGGAGCGATTACCGGGGCTACTGGCCCCTCGGTGGTTGCTGCCATTCGGTAGAACGACACGCCAGCGCCGTGTTCATCAGTGGCGCACACCGCGGCGGTTGGCCACTTGTAGTTGATGTCAGGCTCAGGAACTTGCGGCAGTGGGTGGCCGACCGACGGTGGGCTATCCCATAATGACTCAGAAGTGTGCTGGGACCCTTCAGAAGATGGTGGCGACGCATAGGACCAGTGCCCCAAGACTTGTTGAGACTGAGACAAGAAAGCATCCGCCTGTTGCCTATTTACCGGCCGGACCTCGTTCAACTGCTGCTATTAGTGTGTGCGCAAGCAAAATCCAGTGGAGGCTTGCTTACTACTTGTTCTTGACGCTCGGGTGTAACCAGATGCTGGTAGGCTATCTGTCCCTGCTGGCATGCAGCATGTTGCTGCTCGTAGCCGTACATCAACGGCTGCTCCTCGTGCGGTGCCGGTTGCACTTGGACAGTGTTAAAGTATAATGCGAGCTGGCCACCCGTCAGGGTTCGCCCACTGTCGATGGCCGCATTGATAATAGCCATCTCGTTGGCAATGTAGCTATTATTCATGTTGGGTTTTTATGTGGGAAAGGGGAGTACAAAAATGCGCTAGAGTGCTTTGGAGGCTATCAAGAAGAGAAGATGGTGACTTTGGGAGTGTTGAAGGCTTCGGAGTGTTTGGGAAGTGTGGAAGGTGTTGCAATAGCTCCAAGAGCTTCGAAATACGTCAAGAGCTACGGTGAGAGTATGTGGAAGTTGCCGGATACGAGGATAGGGAAAGGGAGAATGACAACAGAGTGGACTTATATTATACACTCGAGCAGCCCCGTCATTCGAGTGTAAGGCAGTGGTACCTCAACCGTGGTACCCTTTTACTCTGAAACCATACGATTTGTTTCCATTGCAGCACCGCGAAGGAGAACCACCAAGTTATAAACCTAAATGTTCATTCTGGATTAAAACGTCCATGGCGACAAGACTAGCCCCAAAACGAAGGAATAATTACAATTTGGTCACAATCCTGACCAAATGTCAATGTATGGTCGGTGTCATATTTCGTTCTGACCCAAATCAACGTCTTGGGAAAATTCATCTCAACTCTGGATGACATTGAGACTTGAGGGGAATTACAGGGGTGGGACTTGTTGTGACATCAGCACAGTCAATTGTATGTCCAGTTTAACTTTTCAAATCCACAGCTTATGACGGCCGAATTTGAGGGCCTATCGTGAGAGCATAAGATGTGTGCTTCAGAAATCGAGGTCTGTTGAACTACGAGGTTCTTCCGGTCAGCAATGCTGCAGCAGCCATCGATGCAACGGCGCAACAGCAGCCCTTGGGCAGGCGCATCACAGAACCGGAGGTAATGCCAGTGGCCAGGTAACGCCCACTCGGTCCAATAGACTTGCACCTTCCTATCAATGCCAGCAAGATTTTCTCCGCGCAAGATTGGAACTCTCGCTACGCAAGTCCACCTTACGGTTTGGACGATCCTCCCAACACTAAAAAAATGCCTTTCCCTGAGAATTTGATCGAAATTGGAACAGACAGTGCAACTGAGCTTCACTGCCCTCGGAGCAGTGTGATGAGCAGCACGATGCTTCCGGCTAGGTTCAAATATAGGACAAATCTCAACTCATCGGACATCGGGGTTATAGAGATATACCCAGAGCGTAAAAGATCTTGGACGCTTTTTAAAGCAGGCACAATTATTGTTTGTGTGGTTAACGATCTCTGATTGTATTCTTCCTTCCTACTTGGAAAGAATTATTTGTTTTTTTTTGTCACTAGCGGCCCAATATCACAGTTATCACGTTGGCCAATCAAAAATATCGAACCCTCGAGAACAGTCATGCATTTGATGTAGGCTGCCAGTGTAATGCGATTATGAGGATGTCTATATCTTGGCTCTACCTCGGCTCTCAGTACGCGGCTCTTACCCTTGTGGCTTGACATTATCCACCTTCTTTACTGTGCTCGTCTTCAGGCGTACGTAATAGGCAGGCAGATACCTAGTACTAGACCTTCCAGTAGCTCACGATAGCTTCGCATGGTTAAACAGGCTTAGAGGAGTGGAGGCATGACTAGCTGGCTCACCCGCTAGCTCAGAGATAAGCTATCTCCTGCTCAAGAGACTCAACAGTTATATACAATAAAATTAGCTATTTCCCAAAATAAATACAATCACTCTGCCTCCGCCCAAAATCTCTCGAAAGTTCTTTCATAGCCCGAACTTGCTTGGACGCTTTTCTAAACAGCTAAATTAAGTTCCCACTCTGTTGCGCGCAGGCTGAGTTTGCTGGCAAAATTGGTGTACGCTTCCTCGCTTCAGTCTCAGCTTCACCCAAGCCAACTTCACCCAACCCGGCCTTCGGACACTGGAATCTTGCAATTCAAGCTCTACCAGAGTGACCCTTTAGGATACCCAGATGGTTCGGACTCTGGTTCCTAACATCCTATTGCCGACCTTCACATGGCCTCATCGTGTTCTGGGTTCCGTCATACTGAACTCCACGATTCCGCTCGCCCCACCACTCGCCCGTAAACCCTTTCGTCGAATTGTTGGCTTCCTCCATTCATACTTACCTCGAATCTCTCGTCGCTATTGTGCTTGGGCAGGCATTGAATTCAATAATCAGGTCGTACAGCTTCCGTTCGGGCTGGTATTAAAATGGTCAGATGGAACACGGCTTGAGGAGGTTTCGGCTATGATTATTGCACGCTCTGCTGGCTTCCCAGTGCCCTTGGTCATTTCATATGGGGATCACCCTGACACTCCTCATGCACCCGTGTCAATTCTTATGACGCGATTACCTGGAAGAGATTTAGGAGTAGTGTACGACGAGCTGAGTGACAAAGAGCGGCAAACCATATTGGACGAGATGCGCACTATACAAAGCACTATGCGGAGTTGGCCTCATCCTTGGGGAGGAGAGCGTATCTGCTCAGTCGTAGGCACGGCTATCAGAAGCGTGCGCGTTCCAAACCACTTAGTTGGACCATGCGAGTCAGAATCTGAATTCAACGATCATCTACTCAGTGCAGCTTCTGAATTTGAATTTTCCGTCTCGAGATGTTTATGAGCAGAAGGTTGCCTCTATAGAGAAACTACACTCGGTACGCCATCCTATTGTCTTTACTCATGGCGACCTAAAGCACCATAACATCATGGTCTATAATGGCCATGTATCAGGATTTATTGATTGGGAATCTGCGAGCTGGTATCCTGATTACTGGGAGTTTACAACTGCTCTGAGATACTGTCCAAAGAACTTTTGGTGGTACAGTTTTGTCTCGCAGCTTGCAGGATCGGAATATACGGATGAGATGGAAAGTGAACGAGCACTTACCTCACTCACGGTCGACTCTTATGCTTGGTAGCGGGTAATACTAGACTTGCCTAGTATGATAATATACATATCATCCAACGTATCTCGCTCTAGCCCTCGTCTTAACCTACCGGAATCCTTTAGGTTTCGGGTAGGAATTTGATCTAAGGACACAACTCTGCTTCCACTGCACCTTAAACCACTAAAAGTTTAAAGTTATGAACGAAATTAAAGGCTTATTTTTAGTAAAATTATTTTATTAAGTTTTAGAAGTATTTTATAAGGTCTAGTATGAAGTATATGGCTAGGTTTTGTTCTGGGTGGTTGTCGAAGTCAACTAGGAGGGATGAAGGTTCAGTCGGAATAGTGAAGAAAAGCACGCATGGGTAAAGGGGTGTGGCAGCTATATGTGATGCTCTTCAGATCAGAGAACGACTTGGAAAGCTTGATAATCAAAGGTGGAATATGGATACAGTGCGATACATGATGCAACGTCATTGTAAAGGCTATAAATATACTGAGAAGGTCACTCTTACAGTACGCTCTTCCATACTTTCCTATACTTGATGCTTCTTCCAGGATTATCTCTTGCTCTGATGGCTTCTTTGAATCCTTTTTCCGCACTCAATTGCTGAAACCCAACGCCTTCTGGTGAGTTCCTCGTAATCCCATCAAACACAGTCGCTAGCCTTTGCGCATGATTCAACTGGTCTTCGACAAAACCGTTGATGACTTGTTTGCACATCCACAATTGGTTTTGGGGTACGGTTTTGATCCTCTCCGTCAATAACCTCACCGTCTCTTGTAGTTTACTGCTTTCCACGCTCTTCAATACTAGGCCCATCTGTGCAGCTTCGATTCCGGATATTAAATCACCAGTGAACATCATTCTCTTTGCCTTCTCGGGTCCAATGCGAGCCGTCCACATGGCGGTCGTGGGACACCCCCAGACGCGAGCTGGTGGATACCCAATGCGAGCATCATCAGCCATGACGACAAGGTCGCAACATAATGCGATGTCGCTCCCACCTGCTACGGCAGCACCATGAATTTGTGCAATGGTTGGTTTGTGACTGTGAAAAAGGCTCATGAAGCAATCCGTGTATTCCCTCATATCCCGATAGTCGATGAGCGGATCATATCCATCTTTTAGGCCCTGACTGCCTCCTGTGTCGCCGCGAACTGCTTTCTCGGCATATTTTGACAGATCGTAGCCTCCACAGAAGCCAGGACCAGCGCCACTTAGGACAATGCAGTGCACGGTTTCGTCAGCATTTGCTCGTTGAACAGCTGCACGGAGGGCACTGGGAAGGGTCGAGGTGATGGCATTGAAGTGCGCCGGGCGATTGAGAGTAATATATGCAACATTATCATCAGCCCTATATAAGACTTCTTGCTCAGCCATGATGAAAATATGTGGTTTTCATGATGATGGTGAGCGTGAGGTTGAGGTCGTATTTGACACCTCTTGGGAACCGAGGTTCAGAATCCAACTCCGCATGAACATGCAGATTACCTGGAATTGACGGACGTTTTTTCGTTCGATCTTTCCCGCTCATCAAAACAATCACAGCAACCAATTGAAAGAAAAATGGTTTTGCACATACGACTTGACGCGTATTGCTCACTTCGTTGAACATCAATGAGCACTGCAAGCCATAAAGGCATGACGATGTTTGCGCCTTTTTCTGGCGCTCAGCATATGCAAGAGCAATTAATTAATGCGCTTCATCAACTTGCGAGTATCATCATGAGGTATTACAACGTCTAAATTAGTTTTGATGAACAGTATGGATGGTGATCGCTTGCTCTGTACTGTGCGTTGTGTGAGGATTGGCTTCTGCCTCTCGAAAGGTCATTTGCCCTCTGATGATTCCACAGTGAAGACTCCGTTCGCGGGTCACTATATCCACTCTGTGGAAATTGTGACGCACCTTCTGTTGTCTTCTAAAACAACGTCATCGACACGTTAGAACATGATTTGTGAGGATAGTGCAGTCCTAAGGAAGTGACAGACTCGGGTTCACTACCACCCGTCGAAAATGCAAATTGTTCACCAGTGAAAAGTTTTGGAGGTAGGCTCCTTAAGGAATAGCAAGTGAAATTTGTCCCAAGATAGAAATATGGGATTGACCGAGGTCTCTTTGGGAATAATCACTCTACGTCCTCCCGCCGTCCTAATTTCCACATCGGCTTTTGAGCCTTAACCTAAAGCCTCATCCAGCATGGCCAGGAGCAAACCAACCTCATGTCAAGACATATTGTCGATAATCAGAACCTCATTATGGAAAACATGGTTAAGCATGACGATCAATCGCCAGTGGTAGAGAACTTTCGCACTTCAACATGCAGCATCACCCACCTATCGATTCCCGTTGATATTACTTGGGCTTTCTCCCTCTACTATCATGAATGTTCATAATAACGCCATCCCACCCACTCATTCTGCTGGCAGCCGCCAACGTTGGTGTCAGACAAACAGATCAAACGCCCGAGTGCTTGCTCTTGAGTGAAGTCTCCAATCAGTTATGGATTGGATTTTAGAGTTTACGATATCGCTCATCGGTTCTCAGTATTGGCATAGTAGTCGATGCTGTGTTTTCCACTGTCACAGCGCTCCTAACAACTATTTTTACTGAGGTCACAGTCACGGACGCGAGCTTACTGACTCAGACCTTGAGCGCTGGTAACGTCATATCTGACAGTCTCCTCTACCGTAACGACAACAGTGACTACTACTACTACTACTACTACTTCGTGAGTATTGATAAATTAATAAAGAAGCAGGCCTCGACGTCTAACAGCACCGCAACCACTTTCCAATGCCCATCTGCCCCCCCACTCCGCTGAGGGCTTAAAGCAAAAGTATACTCTCACGTAACTCCACCAAGTCACTCTCGCTCGACTCATTGGTCACATTACTCTCAACCACTAAAGTCCCGCTGGCTATTACCTTATCTACTGAGCTTTTGGGCGGCACATTCGAAACCTTTGTGACAGGACCATGATAAGTCTTCATCAAGATCTTCTTCCAGGACGCTAGACATCGTCTCTTCTAGTGTTTTGGGAATTCCATCTTCCCAGACATCAAGCAGTACCTCGATTAGTCTTATCTCAAGCACTTCAAGAGGTCTCTCATCAAGCAGTATTACCTCTTCAAGTAGCGCTATGTTCTCGATTAGCATGGTATCTTCAACAAACATCATCTCTTCGAATAGGACTATCTCTAGCTATACGATTCTTTCAAGTATTTCATCACATCAAGCACTCTTACACCAGTGGCCTCTTCAAAAGAGTTCAACTCTCTCACCATTACACCTACATCAGCACTAACCCTAATCTCAACCCCTCCACCTGGCCCTTCATGCTCCGCTGCGCCCGCTGCTATCAACTACGTCGCATGCGATGTGATCTTCACGGCATGCAGTTGTCTCAGCAGCTACCGTACATCGTTTGTCATGGCAACGCAAGTAGCATCTATCCTGGCTAGTTTGCTGACACGATTAAACTGAGTCTAGAAACTATAACTACCATCACTGTAAGCTAGGATTCTTATCTGCCGATACGATCTCATAACTGCCGGCACGGCTCGAATTTCACTAACGTGATTCAGACTCCGCTGACAACCATGACTGCGACTCTGACCGTAACATCCACGTCTAGTGTCGTCTCGACGTACGACAATCTGGCCGTGCGCCGAACCGAAACCTGATCTCTGCGGCACAACTGCGGATGATTGTACCAATACCCAAACCCAAGGCGACATCAACAACTGTGGCGGTTGCGGCAATGTCTGTTCGAATGACGCACTCCCTGCCGGTGGCATGTGCGCCATTAGTCTCCCAAAAGCACGAAGATTCGCACGGCATGCAGGATCGTGGCGTTGACCGGCTGTGAAGCGATGAGGGTCCAAACCTCTTGTACGATAAATCCGAAAAATCCATGGTACAAAACGATGATGTAATGCGCAATAGCAGCAATCGTTATATCGCCAAGAGCAAGGAATCGTGGCCCCGAATCCTGAATGCCGTACAGGGGCAGCCAAGTTGCCGTCGGCTTCTGCCAAAGACCAAAAGTTGGACCCAGCACTCTGGTACACCCCTCACTTGGTTGCAGTTGAGTAGTTCAAAGTTTATTTCCTAAAGCCTGTTGCCTGCCAGCATGCCCGGAACCTGACCTCAGAAAATCATGGGTGCCCGGTCCTACGTTCTTCATTCCCAGCACAGGCGGAGATGCCACCCGCATGTATAAAAGTAAGCATCAAGCCGAGGCGCTATCGGAAATACGCCGGATAAATCGCGAAGCTGAAGCGGTGTTGATCAACAAATCGCGCTCGTTCTCGTTTTCGGTTCAACATGCACCTAGACAATATGGAGTCAATGAAGCTATACCATGAACTGCAAGAGTCAAGCATGGTATGCAGATAGCCCTCGTCACCTGCGTTCCGATCGGAGATCGTAAACCGGTTCGATTTCGGCGACAGGGGTTGCAAGCAGCCCGTTTGAGTGCATCCTGCGCGTCACTTTGGTACGCATTCTTCATAGACCTCAAGTGCTTCAACAGTTCACTTGACGTCCAGTTTCCTCTGTAATCCCATGTTTCGGGATCCAGAAGAGCTACGTGCAACTTCTTTTACAAATCTTTTACGTATTCTCCTCGCTTCCAACTTTATTACAAGATGCAACGACCACGACTCAACATGCATGGCATGCAGCTCCCACAATAGCTCCACAGGTTCATGGTGATGGGAAAGCATACCGAGGCGGAGGTCGGAACTTCGAGCCGGCGCCAACGTGCTGTCACCATTCTACATTTTGTGAGTGTTGTGCCAAGTTTGAATAGGGCCGACTATGGGAGGCGCAACAAGCGGTGAGTCATGTTACGGCAATAACTTATGAGCAATTGGTCGAAGATCATATTATTCGGGAATTGATAACGGGGGAAAGGCGGATGAGGGCATAAAAGTGATTCCGAGGTATGCGCCCAATGAAGAGGTGATTGATATGAAACCTGCAGAGATGATGAAAAGGGGAAATAGGTATGATAGGCGTGATAAGTGCGATGATTGTGATAATGAACACGCATCAAAGCTAGTGTTATTGGACAGCAGAGCAATCTACGAGATTAAGTCAATCGGGTATACCCATTCAACGCACCTGAAAATGTATCAACCAAGGCCTCAGCTGAATTGGGCCTAAAACTTTGTCAATTCGCTTCACCTTGCCGTTTCCCTGCCTCATCAAGAGAAAGTCCCTCCCATTCTGATATGATAGCATCCATGTTTATACGCTCCGCATCTTTGGCCGTCTTGCTCATATCCGCAATGTACTGGCTGCTGACCAGGTTTACAGCGTTCTTTGTCCATTCGTCGCTAATATAGTAATCAAGCGTTTTCAGCACCTCGAGAGGGACTCGGACGCCAAGTGTTTGACACTTTTGGTTGAGTAGCCGAAAGAGGGGTTGTGCATAATAGCTATAGCTTGACAAACTACTCAACGCACGGAGACAAGTCTGAATGCCTTTATATGGTTCACTCCTCTCAAGGGAGATCGGGTCTGGGTAGTTGCGTGAAATCTCTTCTAAAGTGCCGAAACTTACGACGCTAATAGGGTGTAGTATTAATGTGATGGCGTCCATCCAGCCATGGCGTGTCTCTTGAAGAGCGAGGAGCCGCCGTATTTCCTTCATTGAGGCTGACGTAGAGGAGCGCGCGCGGTCACGGTACGGATCGATGCGATCGAGTGGGCTTTCAGCATCAAGCAATGGTTGGAACAGGTTGATGATGTTTACGTTGTACATCATACTAGATTTGATTAGCTTTCCGTGCATCTAGCTGTGAATCCAGACGTACGCGCAAAGTATGTTCTCTTTAGAAGGCACCCTGTCTGGGTCTATATCTGATGATCGTGATTCCCACCAAGCTATCAACCGCAAATAACAGGCCTCAATATGGTCTGGCATTGCTGGAATTTTCTTTTTAGGATCATCAAGATCGCGACTCGTCTTGATGCAATCGAGAATGATAATATGCTTTTCACATTCTGAACGAAAGAGGGCTTTGCAGACTAAAGTTAGCTGGCTCTTAAAACCATGGTGGCCATGTTTACCTGCAGCCTTCAGGGTATCATGATATGGAATAGCAACCGGCGGTGGCGTTTTGATAATGAGTGGGGTTGAGTAGACAAATGCCATAGATCTAGTTCGCATCAGCTGCTGTTTATGACTGGTACAGTATAGCCTTGACTAACAATTGAAAATTGAATAGTGTCCAGGCAGTAGTGGCTCGAACTTCATCCATTCTCTTCTGCCGCACAGTTGTGTGACTATGGCTAGCTTGTGGCCGTTGCAGTTGAAAAAGACCGAGGTCGCGGCCCATTCGACAACCTTCGAGGAGGAATGTGTGGCCGACTTTATCTCGACCATGCTTCCCTAATACTAAATCTACGATGACACGTCCGTTAGCGTAGATCTGGAAGTGCTCCGGAAATCATCATGCAGCCTTCTGTTGTGCACGACAAGAAGAGATGGTGACGGTTGAAGGTAGACAGCAAATCCGACAAGCGTAATTGACTCACAGAGACAGATGCTAGCCTGTATTTTAGTGAGACTATCTTTCCCATCTTCTAGGTCCCAAAGGCGTCGGGCTTCTTTATAAAAGACTGTCGTCATTGACGTTTCGGAAAATGGCTTCTGTCGATCTCTTACAGCCGAGAAATGGAACTACTAAGGCATTAGCTAAAAGTAAAACAACATTGACTATTAAAAGGCGTAGAGGAAAAGTAGGGGGCAGTGTGGACATACACAGGCGGAAGCAAGCAAGGCGTTGACAAGAAGTGTCGAGCAGAAATCGGTACGCCCATTGGCCATATCATCAAGAAAGGCCTCTCGGTCCAAATAGTGGTAATAGACATGTTCGCGCAAGTCCCATGCTGAAAAGAGAGCCACTAGGAATCTGATGTCGGTGGTCACAGTTGTCCACTTGCCGAGGGAGGCCAGCCGCGGATCCACTGTCGGATCATCTAGGTTTGCTACCGAGGGAGGGTACAAGATAGCGTCTGTTGGTGTAGGATGACGGGGAAAGCTTTCGTTATCTGAGCTAAAGTTGGTCAAAAAGAATCAGGTAGCGAGCCTAGACACACATACCGAGCTGAGACATCCGCGTCTGAGGCATATCTTCTCCGTTGACTACTCGGTTCCATTGGCTCCATGGAGAGAATGCCGGGGAATTGAAGATTGTGGGAGTCAAAATTGCTCGTTAAATCCAAGGCCAGACGTAGTGGGGGAAGAGTCACCGACTGTCCGGGTTGGCGGTTATAGTCGGATTGTGGTGTGTAAGGTTGTTTGGGCGGTATCAAGTCTCCATGACGGACGAAGTCTGCCAACTCTTGGATGCGCTGAGACGGGGAGGTGTCTGGGGGATTTGTCCTGATACGCCTCAGGATCTCTATAGCCTCCTCTTCGGGACGTAATCGTAAGAAGTCGTAAAGTTGACGTAGATCCGAGAGCTCGCCTTGCATTTCCTCGTTCTTCCGCTTCATAGCCTGTGACGGCTTCTCGTTCGGCCCTAATTCATATACACAGTCCGTGTCCTTTTGCACACAGCACGTACACACGGGACGGCTGCCATCGCATTTTGATTTCCTCTTCCTGCACGCCACACACGCACCGAGCGTCACCGTCCGTTTAGGCTTCTGGGTCAGTAGTGGTCTGCTCTGCGGCTGGTGCGGCGCCTCTTGGTCCATAGGGGCAGGTTGGAGAGGCCGAAAGTTCGCCATGGCAACCTTTCACTTAATGGATAATGGTCGATAAGGGAATGAACATGCTAGATGGAACGGGCTCGATGGGACACGTGCGGAGTCCAAACGTTACGCGAGTCAGAGGCATTGATTCTACTCTTGGGATCTGGGACGAGACAGTGCAATGCCACTGTATTTGACTGTTCGCTCGTGATGCGAGAGGACAGGATTTTCTGTGGGGAAGGCACAACGGCGGGAGGAAGGGAGGAGGCATGATGAGCTCAGGCCTCCATTGCAGGGGTCTGATGGCGAGAGCCAATTGATCAAAAGCGGGAATACTCGCCGACACAGATCGACCAATGCGCCGCGACAACGTCTCCAGCAAAATAACGCGCTGGTGGGTGAATGTCTCTCCACCAACGTGTAACCAAAGAGAAAGGGTTTTACCTCCCAGCCGGGGGGTCCTGAAGATCCGAAGATCGTAGCGTCAATTAACCATAAGGCTGTGGGTAAAAAGGGACTACTGATTCGCTACGGGGTTGACTCCGATGGTGCAGATTGGTAGCTAAAGTATGCCGTGCGTCAGGTCCCCCGACAGCCGCTGCCCGTTAGTGCTCCGGCCAACCGCCATCGTCGGACATTCGCAAGCATGTATCCGTGCACCCCTTGGTCGCCAGCATCATCTCTTTTGCGCCGTCGCACGTGGTGGCGAGGGGAAGATCCGGCCGTCATTCGTATGTGTTTCGAAAGCGGATCTTCACATGGGAATATCTCCGACAGCCATCTAGATGTAAAGTTGTGCGTGTTTTTAGCTGGGAAACCGATGCTTGTCATCCGCAGCATCATGTCCCCAGAAGATGCCGGCCAATAGTTCGGTGCCTTCCACTTTCCTGTCCGGCATTCATCGCCGCAAGCCATACAATGTGCGAAGGAGAAAAGCATGTGTGTGTCGCATGCAAGTTTGCTGTCAAGTCACGCGTCTCGAGTCGGGGGAGGCAAGGTCTGCGCAGGCCCTTGCGTATACCATGTCAACTTACCCTTGACATGAGTATCCGTACAGCTGGGTCTGGGCACCGGGCTATGATACTGCGAGATCGAGATCGATTTGTCAAAATTGATTGAATCTCTGCTAGAAACTATATGATGCCACGTCTCAAGCGGCACTATGAGGTTCATGGCGTTGACGATTGCTTCATCAATATCGTAACTTGATCTAACTTCGCAGGCCTGGCCCAATTGCAAGCATATCATTTGTGCTGGAGGAGGATCCCCTCCTCCTTTGTGTACATTACTTTGCCCTGCTTGCCGCCGTCGACGTTGACTATTTGGCCATGTATATGGCTGCTGAATCTGTGGCTGGCTAGAGAGAGTATGGCCATTGCAACAGCCTCGATAGGAATCGGTTCGCCTAATGCAGTCTAGACTTGTCAGCTATAATCTGCATGCTCCCCAAAGTAAGAGTAGTGTAAATCTCGAGGACTGTGAAACGCCGAATATGATGGGGAAGGCGGAACAGAAAGGCTGAATTACCGTTGCCTGAGCCTCATGATAGTATTGATTGGGATCCGCTCGACACTCTTCGAACCACCGAGAAGTCTGGACTGGTCCAGGAGCCACAACGTTCACCCGCGCACCTGGATGTTCCCTTGGAACCTCTGCCCGCAATGACATGAGCAGGCCCCCCTTGAATTGCGCTTTTCCCTAAGCTGTACTCGGCGTTCAATCGCTCACCAAAGTGCCCAGACTCGCTTCCAATGATGATAAGGTTTGGATGCTCCATTGCTTTGCCGTCAGCCTTGGCTTGACGGAGACCACGGATCCATTCTCGCGCTGTAAGCCAAGTACCTGCCACGTTTACATTCAGCACGTTCTGCAGCTGACTGAATGAGGCAGTAGCAAATGACGATGGCCTCAGCACCGAAAGGTCGAGGGAGGCCAGGGCTATGCAAATGTCAATCGGACCATGGGCCTTGACTGCGGAAGCAAACGCCCGCTGTACGGATTCCTCGCTCGCAACATCGCAGTGGATGGCTTTGAAAGCCGGTCGTGCACTGTCCGGCTCTGAATCATTGACATCAGGATATGAAATGTCCAACGATGAGACATATGCGCCTGCAGCGAGGAAGTGATCAACAACGACGCGTCCAATGAGGCCACCACCACCTGTTACCAGAACAGCCTTCCCTTCAAGACCTAAATCAAAACTCAGGCGATCCATGGTCGGTTGCCAAACGGTGAGTGGTGCGGAAACGGCGGAGGCCCGAGTTTAAAGGGAGGCTTAGAGACTATGCGGGGAATCGCCTAGGACGGAAGCGCACTGGCCCCGATAGCCGTGGAAGGGGTTCTTCTGGCCTCCAGTATGGGTCTGTTCGGCTACTACTCGCTGTAATGAGCTTAGAATAAGGTACCTAAAACGGAGGTAATGGTGCAACTTCGCACGTGTGATTTTACGCCTCGCTGTCGGCCCTATGATATCGAAGTTGAGGGGGTTGTGAACGGTTGCATTGTGGATACACCTCATCATAGATACGAAAGTTTCCACTTTATCGGAATTCGTTTCTACGCTAGTTGCCACAGCGTTCAGGCTTATCCATTCTACGCCAATGGCATGAAACCTACATGTGAGCCATTCGCGGGTGCGTAACACGAAATATGCGGCTCATTCTGACACTTCATTTCCAGCTAACGCCAAGAACAAACTTTGTGTACCCGCTATCCCGATTATTGTACATACTTCAGGCCTTTTTCGGGCCAGACCTGGCAAGTTTCTTGAGAAAATTATTCTTGACGCCTTTTACTCCCTTCAGCTCTTTATTCCTACTTTTATTGTACTCCATATATGCCATGTCCTGACCGCCGGATAATTCTGAGAGTGTGCCAGCCGCCCTCCTCACCCCGCTCTTCTTTTTGCCTGTTCCAGAAGCATACTTGGTGCCAAACGCATCTCCTTCAATTCTCTCCTCCTTTGCATCCTCGTCTCGAGCAAGCAAAACATCCATGAGAAGTTCTCGCCGCTCTTGTGGCGTCGCGAAGGCTAGCTGATCGAAGTTCTCCAATCCTTCCAGACGCGTAATGACTTTGAATGCGTACCCTTGATCGACAAGGAAGGCCTGGCGCTTGGAGGAATAGAACATCTCGTCTGTGTCTTTCGAGACCAGCGAGTAAAAGAATGCATTGAAGCCCTCGTCGTTCCTTCTCTTGGCCCTGAGGATCCGACCCAGTCGCTGTGCTTCTTGACGCCGTGATCCATAATGTGAAGAGATTTGAATTAAACATGTCGCCTCTGGCAGGTCTAGACTAGTATCACCAATCTTGGACAAAAAGATGGTGTTGACAAGTTCGTTGTGTTGAAAATTCTCGAGAATGCGGAGGCGCTCTTGCTGAGGCGTTGCGCCATAAATGTAAGCCTTTCCCAACTTACGTGAGTATTTCTCCAATGCGTACACATTGTCAGAAAACACGATGATCTTGTCACCTCGGGACTCGTGGTAGTTGATCAGAAACTGGCATGCTTGAAACTTCCTTGGGTTCATGATCGATAACAATGCTCGCTTCTGCAATGACGAAGGCTTTAGCCATTCGGTGTAGAACTCAGGCGTCATCTGGCACCAAACTTCCGCGCACTGCACTCTCGCGATATGCCCTTGCTCTGATAGCTCTTGCCAGTTTGCCTCGTACAATTTGGGCCCAATCAGGAAGTTGAGATCGTCAATCTTATCGTCCTCACGAAGTAGCGTGGCAGTAAGACCGAGCTTAGCGTGCGACGCGATTTCATAGGTGACCTTCTTGAAGATGTTGGCAGGAACGACGTGCACTTCGTCGGCGATCAACAGCCCCCACTCACGAGATCGAATGAATTGCATGACCTTCTCTGCGTCATATGACCGTTTACGTGCATTGCTGATCATTGAGTATGTGCTAATGATGATACCAGCATTGCGAGGAAAGCTGTTCTTGTTATCGGCAGTGAAAACAGCGACGTCCTCAGGGTTGATGTTGGACCACTTGATGAATTCGGCACGCCATTGGACAACGGACATGGCGCTGGTACACAGAACAATGACAGACTTCTTGACGCCACAGGCTGCAGTGATGCCAACTAGAGTTTTGCCTGCGCCGCAAGGAAGCACTATGATGCCTGAACGCGCTCGTGAATTTGAGAACATTTTACTCAGGGCCTTCTCTTGGTAGTATCTAATCTGCGCATGGGGCTTTAGGTCAATCTCTAGGTTGGCATTCACTTCATCGTTGTTGAAATCATACTCTTCGGTGAGCGGCAAACCTATGGATCGACAACGTTTCACCACCCTTTCCCGCTCCTCACTCTTGATCTGGAACGAGTGAACTTGAGCGACTTCGTCATCATCATCATCTTCTCTGAGGGAAGCAATCATATCGCTTGGTGCCGGGTTTTCTGTGGCGACCTGCTGCTGCTGTGCCATCTGATTTGCGCCAGCGGCCATCTTGGTACCAGGAATGGCCATCTGACCGATCTTCGGTGCGGCTTCTTTGATGAGGCCGTCGGTCGTGTCTGCTCTGCATTCTGCAACAATGGGATCACGGAGAAGCTTCTGAAGTATGGATGGGTCTTCGCTTTCAATGTAGGAAAGCGTCTTCTTTAGCACAATCTTGGCCTTGCCAAATGCAGAGGTCGACTTCTCCACGAAAGCGATGATGGCATCGGACAAAGCTGTCTTGGAGTACCTGTCGAGCTTATCGATGATCTCTTTACTAGAGTGACCAACACTAACTGCGGCGAAGAGGCTGTGAGTGGTAAGCTGGTATTCGTGCATCTTGGAGACTCGCGACTGCGGCTCAGCAATGTTGATCAAGAAGTCCTGGGCCTCATCGAAGAGTGCATGGAAGGACTCGAGGATGATGCCGCCGGCATCGTTTACCCAGAGAGGACGATTGTGGTGGTCGGGCTTCAGCGGCGCGTTCCACTGGTCAGATTTCCTGAAGAGATCTGCTGCCGCATCTCTGACACGGCTAGCACGCGCTCGCTTGGTCATGGCCTTCACATCGAATTCTTCCTTGAGCTGATCAAATGTCTCCTGGTCACTCATCGGCCCCTCGTCCTGGTCGTCCCAGCCATCCTCGGCTTCGGCGTCAGCCGCTGTTGGAGCGGCTTTGCGTTTCGGTGGCATGGTGGCAGCTCGACGCCAGCAGCGGCACACGTCGAGCCTGCGATGGTATCACGGACCGTGGCTTGTAGGGCACGCTGTGGGCCCACGGCACGTAAGCAACGAATGGCGCCTATGTAGGGCAATGGGCAGGAGCAGAAGGCGCGATCAGGACACGGACGACGTAGCTGTGGTGGATAGGGGCCGGCAAGGTTGCAGACAAGATGTGGCGGAGGCAGCAAAGAGAATATGCATGGAGCGCTTGGGCGGTGATTATGTAATGACGTAGTTTCTCGTGCTTCGACCTCAGCCTGCGAAGGCGCCAATATGGGGTGCGAGTGCTGTGAGAGGGTTCACGGCGACATGAGCAGGCTGAAGCGATCGTTTGAGCAAAGTAATTGCCGGGTTGCTAATCGACGCGTCGCGGCGGCGTCGCGAAAACATGTGAGAGGCTTCAAGATGGGGCGGCATTTTGCTTGGTTTGCATCGCCGACGTAGTCCTTCCAGCCAAGCTGCCACTCTCACCCGCGCACTGAATGCACACATGAGATAGTGACATGCATCCCAATGGGCGCGTCCGACTCGAAACTCAGCTTCAAGCAGGGCATCTTCCGCCTGTCGGAGCCTAAGCAGATCCCCGCCGACGACGCCTACTGGACTGGCGTACGGCCCCGTTCCACGTTTGCGAAGCCCTACTAATCGCTGCACCAGTTCTGGGAGCTGCCCGAGTCCACCGAAGATGTCTTCTCGCTCTTCTCACCCGCGGATATCCGCCGCACGCGCGACAACAACCTCGCAAACCTCGAAACACTTATCCTAGCCGTGACCTCGCGCCTCTGTGTCCTCCGCAACCACCCCTCCTTCCCCGATCCTGAGCTCGCACCCGAGCGCGATGCCCTCAATTGCATACGGGTACTCACGCGGCTGCTGCCGTTTCTTTACGAGGCCGACCATCTCGAAGGATGGGAAGACCAGTTCTTCTGGGCCGAGCGGCGCAAACGCAGCCGACGCGGTCAGCTTGTGAGGAGCGAGGTCATCTTTGACGAAGCCCACCCGGAGCAGACCCCAACCGAGAAAGAGCCCGAATTCGAGCAGGCCAAGCCGCTCGCCGAGGAGATTATTGACACCCTGATCGACCTGCTCTTCTTTTCCGAGTTCACGCTGCCTAAAGTCCCAGCTGGCAAGAACAAGGTGTCGTACGCAATATGGCAGAGCGGCGTGGGCTGCAACACGCCTGTGGCTTCGACCAAGGAGTTTGAGAGCAACAGAACTGAGATTCTGCGCTTATTGCTTACTTTTGCGAGCAAATCCATGTACATGTCTGCCGGTAAATTGACCCCATTCAGCCTCGCATTGTGGAGGTATTGACCCAGCTCAGGTGTCCTTCCTGTAAAGGGCGTCAAGGCTATAACATATATAGCAACATGTCCTGACAAGCAGGTCGTGCTATCACTTCTCTGTTCACTGCTGAACACAGTCAGTATTTCACCACGCCCGCCTGTTGTATGCTAACTTTCACAGACGTTGAAGTATAACCCCGCAACATGGCGCGTGCCATACGATCATGTTGTGTTCAAGGATCAGAGGCAGGTACTTGTCACATACTGCTTGCAGCTTCTTTTAGTACTCATACTGTACCCCATTCCCGAGCCCGGGAATGGACCGGCACCTAAGAACTTCTTTCGCCATTTCCTTGGTCGCTTACACCGACCACAAGATTTCCAGTTTTTGGTAGACGGCATGACAAGAAACCTGAATCAACCCGTAAGGCTTCTTCTGTCATTCTAAGTCCTCGTCGCTAACATGTTGAAGCTTCAAGCCAACACTTCGTATCTCCCTGGTAGCCATAAGTCGCTGACATGGGCGCCTGAGATGATTATGCTATTCTGGGAAGCGTTACAGTGTAACAAGCGTTTCCGCTCCTTCATCATCGATACCGACAGGGCTCATGACTTTGTCGTTCTGGTGTTGTACTATGCCATCGATCAGCGTAATGATCCTTCAAAGCAAGGACTTGTGCGCATGTGTGTGTTCGTACTTCAGACCTTGAGTGTCGAACCTCAATTTGGAAAAAGCCTTAACAAGACATTCGAGGGGCAAGAGTCGCTTCCCGCAAGCATTCGGATACCTAACTTTCATGGCACATACGCCGACTATGTCATCACAGTACGTACAAAGCTTCGTGACTTGATATATGCTAACCTAAATAGTCCATATACACACTGCTTACCACTGGGAAAGGCAAGCTGGATGCAATATATCCGGCTCTACTCGCAATTCTCAATAACATCGCAGCTTATGTGCAGAACCTGGGACGAGCCCCGAGCTCAAAGCTTCTTCAACTCTTTGCGTCCATGTCATCACCTAGTTTTTTGTTCGCAAATGAGAACAATCACACTCTTCTCCAGTCGTTGCTCGAAGCCCTAAATGCCATGATCGAGCACCAGTATTCACGTAAGGCTTTGCTTCGGTTGCCGCAATCTTTCCAAGTCGCTAATTATTGTACAGATAACCCAAATCTCGTTTATGCAATTGTACGATCACGAAAGCGGTTCCAGGCACTACGAGATTTTACGCTAGAGAGTGGCCAGGAGGAGCTTGAACGTCAGAATCAGCAACGTAAAGAGGGTGGAGGGGAGCTACAGAGAGCAAATTCCATTGACAGCTTACGGAGCCCTACGATATCTCGAACGCCCACCCTAGGCAATGTGCCAGAGGAGGATAGCGCCTTTGCCATTGGTGATGACGATGATTCGGATGCGGAAGATGAGCGCCGACCAGAGGCACCGCATTCTCCCCCACGGGTACCATCGGGAGCCTCAAGAAGTGAATCGATAGCATCATCCGTTGACGAGTCTGTTCCACTTCAGTTGAGGGGCATGTCAGAGAAGGCGCGAGGCAAAATGCCAGTTGGGCAGCCTACCTTCTCTCGACAGAACAGCATCACTAGCCTCCATAGCTTGGCGGGCCCAACGTTAGCCTCGAATGATTTCTTTACGCCATCTGTCCCATGGGTAAGTATTTCCTGCCTGAATATGGACTATACTAATCCTGCGTCTAGCTTGAGGGTTGGCTTTCGGGGCTCCCGCTTCACACTATCCTTATGCTGATATCGGAGCTCGGTCCTAAGATGCCCAGTTCAGGAAGCTCCAATGATACGGCAGCAGCACTGAACGTTATCCGCGAGACGGAAGTGCGCGGTATTGAGCCCTCCCTTATCAGGGTGCATCTTTTCGAATGGTCACCCTTATCTCTTGGGTGGTACGAGTCGCTACTGTGGGGATTCGTCTTCGCAGCCGAGATGCTTGTGGCGAAGGGTACAGCGGGAGTGTGGAACAACACTAGCATAAGGCTATTCAGGGTTCAAGAGGGCGCTGCCGCCACCCCTACACTCCTGGCACCACGAGGCGCAGTAGACGCTGTCGGTAGCAACCTCGTGCAACGCATTGGAAGCCTCAATCTGCGGGGAGCGGCCACTCAGGCCACACAGCGCAATCCAGCAAGCAGCGGCAATGCCGGGAATACGAATGCGCCAGGTACTGTTCGGGACGTCTAGTGCATCACTTTCCCCTCTCAGATGGCAAAATATTGGCTGAGAAGTGGCCACATTACTATTCATTCTAAACGAGGGTCCTAGAATAGCGGGCAATGATTGGCGTACCTGAGCTGCAGGCAAGGACTTTTACCCTGTTTTTCGAACTTGTGGTTTGCCGATCATATCAGAGATAGGACTGGACCCTGACTAAAATGAGGCTTGCACAGCCACCCATGTGTGGCGAACTCACAACCTGGACGTATCCGGGGTATACAGCCAACAGAAATCCAAGATTTTCCACAAGTGCTTCTAGACTCTTTCGAATATGACGCGAAACGCGCAATCCTTATACTTGACTGACGTGTTTTCGGCCTTTCTATCTCACCATGCTATTGTGACGAGTCAGAACCGAATTTGCATGGATGACGGTAATGTACTGGGTAGGTACCCGAACCTGTGCGGTAGTCGCGACCTGCGACCCACTCTCTCACTTCTACACGCTCTAGAAGCCGTGTTTGTTAATCTTGTTGCTCTAATATACCGTCGATACACAAGGAGTCAGTCACTCACACTATAGACCGAATGATACCAAGTACGTTCACCTGATCAGGTAGGTGTAATTTGGGTTATCAGAGGTAGCAAATCTCTATTACAGTAGAGAAAATTGCTGATTATTCAGCCCTTAAATAATAGGAACAGTACAAGCCTGAGACATTTTTACAGTATGGCCACTGAACAGCAGGGTGAGAAGGAGGTTGCCAGCACCTACAGTATGCATGTGTGTGTCTATGCTCTTTATCCGCTAGTGACTGCTAACCATACCGCCAGGTCTCAGCAAAGTACTTGGAGCTGACGAAGAAGAAACTCGAATTAACTCGTCTACCGCGTGAGCTTGAGCTTCCGGAGCAAAGAAGCTGGGATCAAGGTACCCCGAAGACTGTCCTTGAGCCACTACTGGATTTCTGGTGAGTCCATATCTCTACAAGCCAACCTGGTCTGCCCGTTCGGGGGGGAAGGTGGTCGGGCGCGCATAATGTTGATCCCTCAGATGGATTGGGTAGCGCTTCAAGAAGGGATCTCCGGCGCTTGCGACCATAACGGGTCGCATCGTGTAGCGGCTGTTGCGAATCCAAACTCAGAGACGCAAAAGGTGTTGAAAAGCCGCTACCTGTACAACTCGACCCATTACTGATTATCGCTGGACATGAAGATGTGGGAGGGAAAAATACGCTCACGTTTGCGCTTTTAGACCCAGTGGATCAGGCTTCAGGGCCGCTTATACTATATCTATTTATTTACGACCGAGCGAGAGATGCTAAAATTCCCGTAGGCTTGAGGGCTATGACTGGAGAGCTGCGGAAGCAGCATTCAACTTAGACCTTCCCCAATATCGTACCACTATCACTACTCCTTCCAAATCTAATCCTTCCACCTCTCAGTCACTCCGGATACACTTTGTCCACAAGCGATCCAAACATAAGAACGCAATACCGCTTCTCTTTTGCCACACATGGCCCTCTTCATTTATCGAAGTCCAACGGATCCTTGACGCCCTCACTGATCCCCACTCGCTGCCGAGCTTCGGTGATGGTGCACAGCAAGCTTTTCATGTTGTTGCACCAAGTATACCAGGCTTTGGCTTTAGCGACGCAAGTTCGTCTGAGGAATTTGGCCTGAACGGAACTGCAGGGGTATTCAATCAGCTCATGGTCCAGTTGGGATATGAACAATATGTCACTCACGGCACAGGGTGGTGAGTAAACTGCAGAAAAACACAAGGTCAACACCATTGACCCAACTAGGGGCTTCAGTATCTGCCGGGCACTAGCGCTGCAATACCCCAAGCATTGTCTGGCAGTCCATGCAGCAAATCCATCGTTTGCTGAGCCCACATACAAGCGCGGTCCGCTGGCCTACATGAAGTACCGAATCGCGCGACTTACGCAGGCCAAGATACCCTTCTTGAGCTTTGGCTATATACCCGCAGAGCTTCAAACAGCCAATAAACAAGAGCATCCAGAGGCAAACCAGGTCTCACTCTACTCCACGAGACCCCTCAAACTACACCGATTATACTCGCTCCGACCGCAGACACTAGCCTTTTCGCTATGTGACTCGCCTGTAGGGCTTTTGGCAGCTTTGCTTGATATTATTCACACTCGAGCCCCGTCTCATTCACCACTCACATCAAGGTCAAGGTCACCATTTCTATCACCAATCGAGCTTGAGATGCAGGACTCATACTATGATCAAGCGGAACAAACTCGAATTCAATCACGATCTACGAACCAACCACAGCATCCATCTAAGCCCCAACAGAGCGAGACGGATGGTCGTAATTACATATGGTCACCTACTGAGATCCTCAGCTTCACAATGCTGCAATGGCTCCCAGGTCCTGAAGCTGTACGTAACTCCACAGTGGATCGGGATTGGGGCGATCGGTATTCTTAGAGTGCATGGCGGTATCGGAATGCTGCGCAAACACTCTAATTATATTCGGTGGCCTGTTTCCACTTCCCATCTACGTTTATAGTTTGCTGACGGACCATTCGTTTTAGGCACTACGTTGGCTTCGCCGCGCTCACCTCGACACCAGCAGTTCCCAGTGGAACGATTATTGCCCAGTACCTCTAGGTATCAGCGCTTTTCAAGGGCGCAATTGTACCAGAGCACCATTGATGTGGGGCTCTGCGTCGTGGGACATGGCGTGGGTGAAGCGCCACCAACGACCGAGCGTCCTGCCTGCATGGGAGCAACCCGACCTCTTGGTGCTTGATCTGCGAGAGTGCTTCGGTACATTTTTGTCGCACGGAAAGCTAGCCAAACTTCCTTTCACGGCAAGTTGAGGACCATGGGCCACGGCATACGATTAAAAAGTGTGGAAGGCTGCTATACCTATACGACGGGTCGTTATGCGCATATAGCTGGGTGGGACAATTAGCGGTGTCATGAATTCAGAGCGGAGCGACGGAATGGCGGTACTGGTACAGTATGCAGGTGGGCGTTGTGGTAGCTAGGGTTGAGGTGCAGAGAGTTGCGGCTGAGCGGTAGGCGGTGACATGGGGTATGGCAATCAGGAAGATGGGTGCACGCGTCAAGGTAATATACAGTTGGGCCAGCAAGTATAATAGTAGAATTGGGTAGGGCTATAGCGGGCGTTGTTGGGTGTGCAGGATTTCTATCTTTGGGGGGACTAGGGTATGGTGAGAGCAGGTTGGGTAACATTTGGCGCACAAATGCAATACAAGGTGCGGGGAACAGAAGACGAAATGGACTGGTGGTTGCTAGTCGGTTGCGAGCGCACACTTCTACCAAGTCTGGGCCGTAGTAATTTAGCATTCCATGAGGATTGTCTGCTGTGCGCGAAGGTGCAAGGCGATGTTGAAAACAGTCGTGGGGCTAACGGCTCTGGCTCGGGGCGCACCCGTTTCCAGCCACAAACTGGCGGTGACGTCCTAGTCAAAAAACAACGCATGTGCGGGAAAATCTTCACACGCGACAAGGCCCAAAGCTCTCTCGCACCCACATCAGCAGCAAACTCGTTGCCGCACTTTGGTGAAGGTTGCCTCTGCCTCGAACAGTACGTTGCTTCTCTCATTATCGCCGTCCCGTGGAGTTGCCTAGGCTGCCCGCAGGCCAGGAAAGAGGGTTCCAGCTAAACACACACACACACACAGTTCCCGCACCAGCGCCCAACGCCATTGAAGTGCCCCCTCAGCTCTGCGCTACTCGTCGCGTCGACGCCGTCAAGCTGGCAGACCTACTCTTAACCTGCTACCACACTGCATAGGCTGTCATCGCCCGCAGACCGTTTTCCGCCGCCCGTTTTCGCCATTCCATGCGTCAAGAGGACCTGGTACGCTTTCTATCCAAGCCTGCGAAGTGAGTCGTGCCTCCACCGCGCCCTCGACTACGACGACCAGCACCACCACTACTGTGTGAAGTAGCGAGTACAACTGCCTGGGGCACAATGCTGACTGCTGCAGGCCCAGATAACATCAACTACTCCCCGCCGCCCGCCACCGTCCGTCTTGACACCCCACTAAGCAGATCTCCTCGTCTGCTGGACCCGATACTTGCCCAGGGTATCGGAATCTGGTATTGCGAGGAACACATCGACTGACACCATTTCCCGGCGCAAAGCCTCGTTTATTCCGCTCTCCGCTCGACCTCCCTAACATCGACTACGTCCCCGTCACACCACATCCGCATCGGCTGCTGCTGGCAAACGCCAGCCTCTCCACCCTTCACAACCCGTGGGCCTTCTCTTCTCAGGCGAGCACCGCATTGCTTGTCTGAGCGAGCGGCTCACAGCTATCTCCATCTCAAAGCAGCCACATCAACAGATCCGGTAAACTCGTCTATCATATATCTGTTCCGTGCGCACAGCTGCCACACAGCCAAGAGATGGTCGCTACTGAAATTCCCAAGCACTACACCGCGTCCCCGTCGTCGCATATTGGCACCCCGCATTTGACAATCAACAAGGAAGCCACCATCGACCTTGACTCCACCAATGCCTTTGAAGGTATACACACTGTCCATGCTCTGCTCTTGTTTTGGGACAGCAGGCTAACATGTGATAGGTCCTGAGAAGCTTCTAGAGGTATGGTTCAGTGCCTCTGCCACCGACCTGCCCGGCCAAGCCGGCCCACTAGGCCTCAAGAAGGTGTCTGGTGAGGTGTGGAAGGAGATGCTCGATCTGGTCAACTGCAAGGTCCTCTCTGTCATCGAGTCAGAGCACGTAGATGCCTACCTCTTGTCCGAGTCGAGCTTTTTTGTCTTCCCCCACAAGGTCGTGCTCAAGACCTGTGGTACTACGACGCTGCTCTGGGGTCTTACCCGCATGCTAGAGATTGCCGCTGTTGAAGCCGGCTTCCCATACGTTGCCCCCCAGCCAGGCTCTGGTATTGCGGCGGCTGCTACGCCCTACCGTGTCTTCTACAGTAGGAAGAACTTCCTCTACCCAGACCAGCAGCGAGGTCCTCATCGCAGCTGGCGAGATGAAGTTCGGTACCTCGACCAACGCTTCCAGGGAGGCAGTGCATACATGATTGGAAAGATGAACGGCGAACATTGGTATTTGTACATCACCGGTCCCGATATGCGCCTTACCCCTCCCACCAGCCCGGCCCATGAAATCGCAGAGACCGAGACCAAGTTTGTCAGCCATCCTCAGCGCTTGTTGCCTGAGCGGGCTACCGAAGAGGAGGAGGATGAGACTTTGGAGGTTCTGATGACCGATCTCGATGAGATGAACGCTCGTCAGTTCTACCTCGAGGACGCAAGTGCGGTTGCGGAAGGTCGATACCTCCAAAAGGCTCGTGATGCCCGGAAGAATGCTATCCAGTCTCTTGGATCCATCCCGGAAGAGAAGTGTGAGAGCCTTGGCGGGTCAACGGTTCTCAATTCTGCTGCCAACACACATACCTCGGATGACAGCTTCGACGTGTTTGAACAAACCTCTTCGGACCACTCCGGATTCAGCTCGGACGATGAGCTCACATTTCCCGAGGAGCTGACCACCGAAGGTCACACGCTCGGCACCGTTGTCTCCGAAGCCTGCGGCCTGGCTGACGTCTACCCCACGTCCAAGTATCCTGACGCCCGTATCGATGCCTATCTCTTTACGCCCTGTGGTTTCTCCGCCAACGGCGTTGTGCCCGCTCCTGGAGGCGCTCCCAATGGCTCTATGAAAGGCTCCGATGCTACCCACTACTTCACCGTCCACGTCACGCCCGAGCCGCAGTGCTCCTATGCCTCGTTTGAGACCAATGTGCCCGCCCGACAGACTGGCAGAGAAACTGCTGATGTCGTCGAGCACGTGGTTGGCATCTTCAAGCCTGGACGATTCAGTGTCACCCTCTTTGAGGCCAAGCCCAACTTCGATGAACACCCTGGCAAGGATGTAGAGAAGGCCAAGAGGATGGAGACAATCCCTGGATATCGCCGTGTTGATCGTATCGTACACGATTTGGATGGTTATGATTTGGTGTTTAGGTACTATGAGAGGGACGACTGGAAGGGTGGGAAGCCGAGGCTGGGGGAGGTGTATTGAGAGGATGATGCCATCAGCAGGATGGTTTTTCTCGAAGTAAATGCGTGGAAGAGTCACCGTATCATGGTATGCCGAAACGTTTCCTCTACAATGTCGGTTTGTCTTCTCAGTCCTTTCCGTTACATAGCGTTCAACAGTCCCTACAATACCGAACAATCCTTTTACCTACTTGCTTATTTCTTCCATGCATACATGTTCTACGACGTGTATATATCTAATCTTTACACGCTCTCAAGCTGTCTATCTAATACGATTTGTCCGTTTGAATATCTACTTATAGCTTTTCGCTTCGCTTTCCAGGTAATTGTAGTCAGGATTTTACCTATTTGGAAAGCAAGGCGAGACAGCCAGACAAGTGAAACTTTTGTCCCTAAATTTGAAGATATATATTCAATTTCCCTATTTCATACCAGCACTATCAAACATGCAGTCGACGCGAAGAGCAAAGAGAGAGCACACCTTCATCCCGCTGTTCCTACGTCGGCTAGACAGGAAGTCCAGAACTCACTAGGTCAGCGCATTGCGCTTAGCGGCACCGCGAACGACCTGTCATCGCTGCTTAGAGTGAGTAGGGGACTCATAGGCTAGCAGCATATTCACAATGAGAGAGGCCAAGGTGAGAGGGTTCGTTTGTAGACCGCTTGTACCTGCTACTGGATATATAAACTTAACTCTGGTAGGTTTCCTCTCTCATTCCTACATCCCACTTTCTTCTATCTATTTTGCCTTAAAGGCTTCTCTACAGTCTATTGCGCTACTTGCTCGTCTTATAGCACGTCTCCTACCTTTGCCTTGCTCCATTCCCGTTAGATTCTTCAACATGCCTCCGCGGTCGACGCATCGGAAGAGACCAGCATATTATCAGACTGGTGATGATGAATTCGACGCCATGTACGAGCCGAAAGGGCGGTCTGAGAGGAGCAATGAAGATGGGGACGCATTGCTACACCAGTTTCAGCCTAAGCGGCGGAAGACATCGGCCCCGCCGGAAAATCCCTATCCCTTCGTGAGTGTAGTAAGACTATATGTCTGGAAGGGAATTTCTAACTCCAATTAAGCATAACGGTAGTGATAGTGGCAACTCGCTCGACGCGAATTCGTACTCGGGTACGCGATTTTCTGCAGCAAGTAACGGCAGTTTGCGGCGCCCATCAGCACCCCAGACCCAGATATCTTCCCCAGCGACTGCCCACCGCAGGAATGCGATGGTGATGCCAGCACGGACTTCGAGCTCTCCATTGCAGCTACTGAGTTCTGGCAAGCAGCAAACTGTCAATACCATGACGGTTGAAGAACTTCAAGAGTTGTTGCGGGAAAAAATAGATGAAAATAGAGCTAAAGCTGAGGCCGAAAAACAGCAAGAAGATAAGGCTCGATTCGATGCGACAAATGAGTTTCTTAAAAGACTTCAAGCTGAAGTATGAATTTCCTGTTCCTTTCAAACACTTCCGCTAATCAAACCAAGCCCACACCAAGCTTCGGGTTCAAGTTCAATCGCCGAGGCCGCGCCCAGTGGCATATGGATCTTCCATTGAACACTACACAACCCCAACGATTTCAACTTGGTGCGAAATACGTCCGCATTGTCCCCAAAATCTACAACGAATGGGCACACATATCCCCTGAGCGCCGTCGAGACGTCTATCTCGACAACTGCAAAAACTACTGGAATGAGAGAATAGGGGAGGAAAGGGAGAAGGACAAGAACAGGAAGAGGAAGGGAGGGGAGGAGCAGGAGCAGGAAGCGGAGTGGGAGGAGGAAGAGCTTTGCGGGAGTGGTTGACCAACTTCATGGTCCGAGTAAGTAACTCCTTTCTTATCCAAGGCATTGAACATATTTCCGCTTCAAAATTGCTGACAGCACCCGTTTTCTACGCGCAAAAGCATGAATTTCCATTGCCACCAGTTCCGAAAACCATAGAGCCGGTTTGCCGGCTTTTTTCACGATTCCTCTGCGTTTGATTCATTACGAATAGAAACGAAAGTCATGCTGAAAGGGGCTCTACGGCCTCTGGAGACGGATCTCATGGGCTCTTGGTCTCGTTTCTTGTGCTAGGTCAGGCGTTGGGCGTCAACGACGATGGTCGAAATATCGCTTTGGAGTTTCGGGCAGGGTGACACGCTCTTTGGTCTTTATACTGCCTGCTCTAAGTTTGCAGTAGGCCAGATAGGGAACTAGCTTAATATCAACTCTTATGTATACGGCCATACACAAAATTGAACCTTTACCTTTAATGCTATCTGGAGTCACCATGCCCCAAGCCTGCTGTGCAGAAGATGCGTTGAATTTCATGTCTACGTAGTATGCTATGCTTCGCATATAGACTTAGCGGGCATGTTGTCTGTACTGTGTAGTTCTCGTCGCAAACGATGTTGGGTTGGCTTAGGTGCCTCCGAATCGTGCGATTTGTGCCGCCAAAATGTGAGAGATGCAAGCCAAAAGATTTTGGACCTTCGGGAAGATATAAGATCTGCCTAGCCAAAGTTTCTTATGTACTATTTTGTTCTACAAAATGACCTCCGTGGTCCTATTTTACTTTACTTTCAATTGTCCTCGCTTTCCTCCTCCTTTTTGCTGCCTGTTCCTACTCTTGTTTGTTTACGATGTGAGCTTCCACAGCTATCAAGTCTTATGCCGATTTGACTTCTACTCTGCAGGTTTTCTTTACATAATCTCCCTACGTATCTTCGTTTCGACTTCATACGCCCGATACTTTCGGATCTTGTCCCACGCCTCAGCTCCAGAACAAAGGGTAGGCCACGTCACACTGATACCACTAACACGTTTGGATCAGTAGGTGGCATTGCGAAATGCAGCACTTCAGCTAAACAACCGCTCGTTGGAGATTGACGCTCACACGACTCTACATTGCTGCAATGTATCAATAAAGCCCTGTCCATTTGAGTTTGAAAAAAAGTCTACGAGCAGCATACTAGTAAACGTAGTACAGCTACGCTACATAGAGGGATTAATAACTAGTAACTGTACATAATGTAGTGAATCTTAGACTGTAGCGCAACTAGAGTAGGCCTAACCGTACCGTACTACGTACGGTTGGAAGCCTTGCGCTTATGTTGGACCTCACATGTGAGTCTGACGGCAGCTACAATAGACGACAAAGATCGTACGATAATGAGGCCAATCAAGAAATCGCTTTTAGCACTAATGCCAAATCAATCACTTAACCATAACAAACAATACAAAGAATGGTGGGTCAATACTGCTAGGAAGCATGGCATCCAGCTCAAAGTAATCGAAATCTCACCAGATCTTAGTTAGGGGACTTTCAAATCATTCCAACCCAATTGCACAAGCATCCATATTGATAATTTGTGCCACAAGCCATAGCACTAGCTGTCAGCCTCATCCTCTTACGTGCTTGTTCCCGCAGGTGTGGGTTCCCGAGTATCGTCTGATTCCTCAATAAACCATTCATCGTTGAGAATCTCCTCCACTGTCGGCCTGTCCCGAGGGTCAAGTTTCAAGATCCGCCTTATGAAACTATTATCAACAGAAGGGATTTCCTTCGTCGTCCACCGTTGAAGTGGCCTCTGTGGAGGTCCTTGCTGGCTAATGAAGTGGATGATCTCGAAGGTCTCGGGGTCAATGATGTCGGCAATCGACGGTGGGAACGGGCCGAATGAGTGGTACATTCGCTTCAGAACTGTGATCTCATAGTCCTGGTCTTCTGGTTTCATTCCTTCCCAGCCAGGATCGAAGTGGTGGTAACCACTCCCGTGCACAAGGCTAAGAATCTGAAAACAGGTAAGTTGAAGGAAAAAAAGGGGCCAGGTTTTCTTGCACGTACTATATTTCCGAATGACCAGACGTCTGTCGATGTGCCCCAAGAAAGCTGTAACATGGCTTCTGGGCTACGCGTGAAGGTAGCTCCGATGAGATGGCCCTCCCTGGCGAACCCCGAATCTTTGGAGACAACGCCTCCGCAGTCCCCAAGTTGAATTTCCGAGAAACGCTGCTCGCTTTGGCCATAATTAACAAAAACATTGTCTAATTTCACGTCTAAAAGATATTTGAGAATCCGGAGAATGTATTCAAAATAAGAAGGCCGTTACATACCTGTGTGGACCATGCCATCTTTATGGAGGACGAGGAGGGCCTCGAGAACGCACTTAGCTACTTGCTTAATCTCGGGGCGTGTCAGCCGTTTCTTCTTCGATTCCGTGAGAAGTTCACTGTCCAGATGCTTCAAAATGATAGAAGGTGGATCAGCTGGGCCCAGGACCTCGTCGATGATGGGGCGAAGAAATGGCGTCTTAGACTGGTAACGCCTTAGAATATCGGCTTCGTTCTGTAGGCGCCAATGACCACGAACACTCTTGACAATACAATTCCTTTTGTTTTGATCCCTAGAGTTCGCACATCGTGAGATTAAAAGGGGTTCGTGGACATGATGAGAAAGCGCGGGATTACACTGATGTCTTACTTGGCTAGATATACCGCAGCTTCCATAGCCCTGTAAAGCTCCTTGACAATAGTGTATGTTGATTTACGTCCTTTCAGAACCTGATCGATATAAAAAAAAGGCGGCATTGAAGGATGTACAGCAGTCTCTCCGGCGAATGGACTTGACTTGTCTCGAGGCGTAAATGCTTTGGACGGTCGGTTTACCACCGAATTCAAGCGGCTTCGTTCCTGTGCGACTGCCTCTCCGTGATGAGTTGAAAGCGCGGGCCACCAACGTGGGCGAAAACTGAACAGGTCTGGCTTCTGGGTATGACTATGTACAACGCGCCAAGAGGTGACGAACCAGTCAAAACGCAATATACCTTAATCGGACCAACACCTGAGCACCATCAAGAATGTTCAGATATGGCACGCCGTCGACACCCTACGCTACCACCTACGTGAATCTGTCCTGTTGCATGTCGCGGAAGTACTCATGACCCATATCAATATCCTCGGTGAAGTAGACTAGGGAGGAGTCGCTGATGGAGGTCTTAAACGGCGATCGTTGTGTATCCGTAAGTTACTCTGAAGTTTACTTGTAGTACATGGTATTCATCCTAAGTGCTTTGATTTTAGCACTCTTTGTGCTGAAAGCACATCTTCAATTTCGCCTGCAGTGCTTATCTGAAACGATATTCACGCGATTAGATCCAGTCGGCCTTTGGTGGGAAGACAAATGTGTAGAGGAATTAAGGTGCGTGGATTGGGCGAAGTACTGATCCGAATTTATGTTCTGATTGTGATCAGAAGTGCTCAATATCATGTTAATGCCCTCATGTTTGACTAGGCCGAGTCTTATCAGTGACTTCTACAAGGAGCTGAAAACAGCAAAATACGCAATTGTGAAAACTGGCAACCCATTACGGATTGTGCCCTGAGTATATCCACATTCAATCACTCAATTTCAAGTCCTCATAGCCGTCATAGAACTTTGTTCACTATTCGTAACCACCAAACTTCGTGCTCGTGTTGCATCGAAATTCGATAATAACGATATTCGCAAGATCAGCCTTGCGCCCAACCGAAGCCCTGCTGAGGGCCAGCGTGGATGAACGATGCCCACGCAGCTGAACTCCAAACGCCATAAATATGCATTAGCTCCTTAAGCAAAATCTGGGGCGAGGAGTGTGAGAGTGTCTACGATAGTGTAATATCGCTTCCAGTGCCATCTCCGTTCGCGTCCATCCTGACGTCCTCTCCTCCTGCCAAAACCTTTGTCTGCGGGTTGCCTTCTGGCGGCCCAACCCCCGGTGTGCATGCTGCAACATTTCCTTCTTCGTCAATGAACTCGAAATTATAACGGGAGAGTAGGTGGGGGATTGCTGAAAGCTGGGGTCCGTATCGCGCGGTGTTATCGTACAATTCAAACAGCGGAACGGCAAGGAGCTTCATGTTCTTCGGCACACTAAGTACCTCTATCGCATGGTCAGCCAGCAGTTTCTCGAACTCATGATCAGGTCAGCGTACTGCTACGTGGAAGCTGGATGAAGTAAAGCTTCTTGCACTCCTTTGGCCGTGTAACGTGCGCGGGGATGAAGGGGTACATGAACGTCTCAAAGTTCGGCCGCCACCATTGTGCTAGTGTGTCGCCGACCTGCCACTCATCGTTTACGCCCTCGCCTGTGAATTGTGTGCCGACTGGTGCGAGGCGCTCGTTCAGCCTCGCCTTGAATCCTTCGATCTCGTCGTCTTCTGCACGGAGATAGTCTCCAGGACTACACAACGTCAGAAACTGCTCTATATTCGAGGCGTATGCACGTACAGCTTAAAGAAGGCGTTTGCGATCTGTAACATGAGGATGTGAGGGTGGTTGTGCTCGTGGCAGACGAGGATGCCTTCGCATGTTCGTCGCATGCCATGCTCTGAGAAGTGTTCTTCTAATCGCTTCAAGCGGGCAAGCACCGAGGGGTCTTCTTCTGGCTGGCCATCTTTTGTTCCGAATGTGTAGTTACTGAGAGGATATAGGCGGATCGTCTTTGGTTGGTTTGCATTGAAATCCTTGGGAAGGATGGGGCTGTCACGGATTAGATTTTGCTAGCAGTCGTATGAAATTGGCACTTGCGGATATGAGCTTTGAGAGGCTTGTTGTGTTATTGTAGACATTGTGCTTGCGGTGTGATTGCCGTTGTCGGTAGGAGCTGGCGGCTTCGCGACAATCGAAACGGTTACGGGACTGTGACAGGGATCATGAGCTATCGGGTCCACGTGACAATGCACGGAGCATGCATCCACATGAGCTTCGCGCCCATCCGCAATACATCTCTTGCTTGCCTCTTCGAGGACTTTGACACAGCTCCGAGTAGATCATTGAGTCAGCCCGTATGGGACTATTGGAATATCGATCAAATAACAAAACATGATGCAGGTAGCTCTAATCACTGGAGGTAAACTCACCGCTCGATATGCCAGCCCGCTGGCTAACTTGACGATGAAGCCAGCGGCCTTCTCGGACGACAAGTGCAAAAACAGTTCCTCCTCGATGGGTGGAAATCTGTAGGGACCGGTTTGAATCGCATCAGTCCTCCAGATGTCATCAAATTGGACATTCTCACTGACCAAGAGATCGAACGAGTATTAGACGAAATCAAGCCAAATGTTGTAGTCCACTGCGCTGCAAATCGCTTCCCAGACTCGTGTACAGCAAATCCTGAGGAGGCCCGGAAGATCAACGTGGACTCTAGCAGAGCGCTTGCAGAAGCTGCAGTAGCTCGTGGAATATTTCTGATTTACATTTCGACCGACTACGTGTTTTCAGGGCAGCCAGGCGAGGCGCCATACAAGCCGTCTTCGAAGCCTGCCCCGCCCAATGTGTGAGTGTACAGTTGATACGCTACTTTGATCGCAATTTGCTAGCTTCCATAGTTGCCTCCTATTGTAGAAAGAAACGCACTTGAGTCACTTATAGCTCAAACTTCCGTTTTGAAAACTTGCTAACGGATTTACAGGTATGGCCAAACGAAGCTCGAGGGAGAACAGGCTGTCCTCGACGTAGCGAGCAGACGAACAGCGAAGAACAAAGTTGTTGTGCTTCGAGTTCCGGTTCTGTACGGGTCTTGTGATGAACCAAAAGAGAGCGCAGTCAATGTGCTTATGTCTCAGCTTTGGAATGCTCAGAAGCTCGAAGATGGGCAGCCAAAGATCCAAGTTGATGATTACGCGCTTAGGTTTCCTACGAACACCCAGGACGTAGGCAGAGTATGTCGTGACATCTCGAAGCACTATCTTGACTCGGCGAACGCGTGAGTCCGCGTTTGAAGCACCACAGCATTCAAATATTATTAACGCTTGTTGCCAGGCATCGTAACTTGCCCAGCATCCTTCAGTTCACTTCGGAAGATCAAATGACAAAGTGGCAGATTTGCCAGATGTTTGCTGATATAATGGGGCTGCCCCTTGACAATATGGAGCCCTTCAAACCAGAGGCAGAACCTGAAGATGGGACAATCAGACCGTATGATTGCCATCTTGACACGAGCGCACTGCAAGCATTGGGTATCGACGTCAGTACGGTTGACTTTCGCACGTGGTGGTGAGTCCTCGCTCGAATCGTACTTATTTCTCTGCTGACGCCATTCAGGAGGAGAGAAGTAGGCGCCTTCCGTTGAGAAAACCGTAGGTTGCACATCAGGTATCGCTCAAAATGTGTGCGAAGCGGTACTTGTATGTACCGATTTCGTGATTAACTCAGGCAACCTGGCGCATAAAAATTCTACCCAGATACACACTCCGTCCTCGCCACACTAAATCTACATGAGCTGATGTACAGCCGCATCGCCCTTGGCAGGGCGATCATGGAGGCGTGGATGAATAGAGCCTATCAAAAACGCCCAGGAAGTCTAAGTCTAGATTAGACTCAACCGCGGTGTCGCGCGTATATAGCCTCAAACGATTCAATGCTTCCTTTTCGGCTGCTTTTGTCTCTAGGTACCTCAGAATTTCCCAGTGTTGTGGTTCGTCGCTAAATGTTTGGATGAGGTTTGTCCCACTTCTTTATTGCGGCGCGGCTCGGCGCTTAATTGCGATGGGGGGCGGTTATGCTGTACCACCACATCGTTAAGTACCTGTTCAGCCAACCTGTCGTGGACTTCGACATGCTGCAAGAATTTTTCAATTGTGTTTTCCTCATTAGTCTTTTCATTTCTGTGTGTTTTCTCGATTTATTTATTTCATAATGCAGGATAGTACCCAAGCGGTGGGATCGAGTTACCCAAACATGGTTGAGACACGCACGAGAAATCCTCTACTATCGCTCTTTTCGCGCAAGCAAAGTAATACGGGTATGGCCTTCACAAGACATATCGTGCACAGTCGATGCTAATAAGTGCAGCATCAAAGCGTTGGAAACCAACAGCATTCCGTGCACCAACCCTCATTTTCACCCTCTTGATGAGCTGGTCTTTAATCGCGGTACTCCAAATTATGCTCCTCAGGAGTCAACGCGACAGCGGTATCATCTTTGCACCAAGGATTAGTGATCTTCCACTGAGCCAAACTTTCCTATACTTATACTTCCCGACCATCCTTGCTGTCATCTTCAGCATCTACTGGGCATGGATCGATTTGGAGGCAAAACGAATGGAGCCGTACTATCAGTTGAGTAAAGAGAATGGAGCTCTTGGAAAAGACTCCTTGCTCTTACATTATCCTTTCGACTTTATTCCTTTGGTACCACTGAAGGCGTTCAGAGATCGGTAAGTGAACTTCCATAGAAAATCGGCTTTGTACTTTCCACTTTGCTTTTGCGCCATTTTTCTGTCCTCCCTGCCCAGGTGCTGTATGCTAGTACTGATCAAACATAGCCATTGGCCCGTTTTCTGGGCTTCACTCGCTGTTGTTCTTGTCACCTGGGGCCTGGTACCCTCACAATCTGGTATTTTCTCTGTCCGGACAGTAAAACGTACTGCAAACATGACATTTGATGTCTCCACGTCCAGTATTCCGGCCGCACAACAAGCCTCAACTTTAACAGTCCAATATACGCTATCCACCTACGGAATCGTGAGTCACAATGAGACTCTCCCTCCATTCATGGCCCGAAATTACACACTAGCACCATTCAGGCCATCTCTTAATCCTAATTCAGCGATGCAAGGACCGGGAACCTGGACGGCAGAAACAACGTTATACTCTTTGGACCTCGACTGCGAGGATGTTTCACACGATCCCGCCAAGCCAAATCCAGAGCGATATAGGAGCAATAATGGATGTGATTATGTTTCAGGTCCTAGCGGAAACCATACAGTGTATGAAATGGTTGGCCAGGAGACTCTCAGTACCAGGAAGTTCACGGGTCAATATGTTGGCTATTACGATCCAGATGGGTTTAGGGACTATTACTTGCACACAAGTTGCCCAAAGTCTGCAAATCACACTTTCCTTGCTGCATTCTCCAGAAATAAGGTACGTTGAGTGGAGGCTATACATATCGATTTTGGCCATGCATGATAGTTTAAGTGCAATTCTTGTCAGTGACCGGAGTGCTCTTCGGCTTCTTCCCAGGTTCTTGCTTTTACATGAAGCAAGCTAACAGGGTCAATTTCTACCTCTCGCAAGGCTCTGAACGTTTTCTGACGCCAAAATTAGGAAAGAGAGGAAGATCCCCCACTAGGTGCCACCACCATATTTTGTACGCCGACCTACTACCAGCAATCTGTCTCTGCAACCATTAACACACTCACTAAATTGCCCATAAACACTCGCCCTATGAGTGAGAAGCAGCCGCTCGCACCAGACATGTTCGATACTGCCACTTTCGAAAAATTATTGCATGCCGGCAACATCGACATCGTGGTTCGAGGAGATAATTTCCCCGCCAGCAGTGTACCGAAATATCAAGAAGCTCTAGTGAAAATGAACATAAGCCTAATTAGCGGATCTACCCTCTTCGCCCCTGCAATGGTCGGATTCGCTTTGAATATAAACAAGCAGCCCCCAGAAAATTACCTCAACTGGAAAGTCTTGAGTAAATCGTACGCAGATGCTTACAGACTTGTATTCGCCCGTGCAATGGTCGATGTTCTTGACAGCAATATCAAGACCTCAAAAGTAGCTATTGGACAACATCAGGTCACGACAGAAGCGGTGCTACTAGAACCAGTGTTCGTATATGCTGTGGAGGGTATACTGGGTGTAGTTTCGTTGGCCACCTTAGCTTTGCTCTACCTATCGTGTACAAGAAGGTGGAACTTGAGTACGGATCCTAGCACCATTGCGAGCGTCATGGCTATTGTATCAGAGAATCAGCCATTACTATCAGATTTTTCGGATCTGGATTGCTGTCCTGTAGAGGATATGCAAAATATTCTTGGGAAGAGGCGTTTCAAGCTCATTCATGAAGACTCTGAAACTAGGTGGGTGTCGGTTGATTGTTGTGTTTGGCCCACTGACAATGCTGATAAAATGGCAGAATCATTGAAATCACGCACATTGACGATGAAGTTTCGTGGAGCACTCAGTTCGCCGGAACGTTAGGACAGCAACAATACAGCCCCACAGATATTGCAAAACCTGTTCGTCCACCGGAGTTCAGTTTCTGGGTAGTATTTCTCGTCGTAAATTCGTTCATCATCCTCGCCATTGCTCTTGGAGTGATACATAAAAAAGCATACACCAAAGGTACGCCGCAAATAAACCACAGCTTTGCAGTAACTTTAATTCATCGCCGAAGAAACTCGAAGAAGTAATTAGTGATTAGGGCTTCCTCTACCTTCCTCTAACAGCATCGTTCAAAATCTACTCGAGAACTACATTCCGACTGCCGTGGCTACAATGATAGAGCCGATGTGGATTTTGGTTAACCGTCTGCTTTGCATGTTGCAGCCCCTGGAAGAATTGCAAGGTTGTAACGCACCAGCAAAGAAGTCTATTGATCTCGATTATAGCTCTTTACCACCCCAGCTCGTCCTTTTCAAAGCACTTAAATCAAAGCACTTTGTGCTTGCGGCTGTATGCGCAATGGCACTGCTTGCGAACTTACTTGCCGTTGCGTTTGCTGGCCTCTTTAGCCAAAGCATAATTGATGTTCGACATTCTACGAGACTTTATGCACCGTATAACACTAAGTTCGTACCTATCAATGGCAGCATTGGTCCAGGTTATGGACTATCCTCATACAGACTGTCTGGGGCGTTTCAAGGTGGTCAAGGAGAGGATCAGTTCCTTATCGCAGATTCGAATTACACCCGAGGCACACCGCTACCAGCTTGGACGGACGACACGTATTTTTACCTACCTCTCTTTGCAGAAGGCACTGGTGCCGATTTCAGCAATACTAATAACAGCCACTACGAAGCCGTAACGAAAGCATTTGGAGCCGAAATGGACTGCACCGAGTTGGAATTGGGGAACAGTTTCAACGCGGCTCTGCAAATCACGCAAACGATAGAAGACTTTGTACGTATAAGCGCTCTTGTCAACGTCACGATACCCAAAGAGTCAGGCGATCTCCGCTGCTCCGAATTTCTCCTTCGAGATGTTGAACCAAGTTCCATATTGAAGCCAGGTACTCTAATGTCCGGTAAAAGGATGGCCTGTCTTCTGGGCCCTAGTGCGTTAGAGTTGACATTCATATTGAAGTCACGGGAAAACTCCACACAAGAGGAGGCAGAAGGATGTATGCGTCCGGTAATCCTAGGATGGGTGCATTCTCCGCAAGGCTCATGTCCGCATGGACAAGTGCAGCTCACCAACGAAAATTCACTTTTCATCCAGTGTCAGCCAAGAATGAAAACGGGCAGGGCGGAGATTCGTGTCGCTGGAAACGGTCGTTTGCAGCAGAAAGTGAAAAACCTTTCCCTGGATGCTAATGCAGGCAAGTAGCAACCATTCTCGATCGGCTTCGCAAATGTCGTGTGGCCGTAGTATACCACTATATTTGAAGTCTGACTTGCGTACCCAGGAAATGTTGACGAGATGAACGGCCTTGAACATTGGTTCAGCAATGACGCTATCAATTTCATCGGCCAATCCAACCGTTTCTTATTCGGGACTGAGAGATTTACGTAAATATTGACTCCATTTCCAGATACAGGCAAACACTAAACTTCGCATAGCTGGCATAACAACTCGATCACGACGAGCTCCATCAACTACTTTATGCGCCGAGCTATCAACAGTAGTCGTCTCATAGATCCGAATCAGAGTCTGCCCACATTCGACGATGTTCTGGGTCCGTTGAATAAGGCCTACTCCAATCTCTTCGCAATCTGGCTGGGTACAAACAAAGAGAACCTTCTCGTCCCTCGCGAAAGTGGGTTGGATTCTGTTGAAGCGTGGAGAGTCGAGCAGGAGCAGCGACTGTTCCTTTCAACGTCCATGTTCGCTATTTCTGAAGCTATTCTCTGCTTGTACATCGTCGTAGCAGTTATGGTCTACATGCGTCGGCCTGGCCAGTATTTGGCACGGCTACCCATGTCGATTGCCTCTGTAATAGCATTGTTTGCAGCCAGCTCCGCTGTTTCAGATATGAATAAGACCTCGCAGCTCGACAAAAGGGGGCGAGCCCGGCACCTGAAAACTTTCGATTGTCGATACGGATATGGAAGCTTCCTCGGGGAGATGGACGAGTCCATATTGGCGTCGAGAAAACTCCCTTCGTAAGGTTTAGGTCCCGGACAACATGGCTGGAGAAGAAAATGCCTCTATTCCGCAAGGGCTCTGCGGAAAGTTGATGGAAACACGTTCATTCAGGCGATCCCTCGGCTTGCTAACCTCTTTCAATCGTGGCCTTTCGTCCGCCAAGTTTTTGTTGAGAGGCTTCGTGAACAAACAAACAAATGAAATTCGGCAGACCAACTCTAGGTTCGCGAAATTGAACACATTTCGGCCTCGAATGAAACCCGACCACCCATGGTTCGCCACTCCGGTCGATGAGCTGCACGGGCTGGGAGATGAAAGACAAATAATTCTATAGAAGGGCAGACAAATAGATGGGCAAGACGGTACTGGAAAAGCATGGATGACCGTATGACCGATGGCCCGTGGATTTAAAATATTTTGCGCAACAAGCGTTTGGCTTCAATGCTCATGAAAATGTCTACCGAGGGCGGGCACGGAGAGCTCAAACAACGCAGCGTGGGTGTGACCTGTGATATGATTTACGGGCCCAGCACCATTCACAGAGATGAATGACAGTCAACATGTGGAAGACAGTTCACTTTTGCCCTTGCTTCAACATGTCCCCGATCGCTTCCGCCTCTAGTGGAGAAATACCAAAGAATCTTCTTTCCGTGTAGATGTCAAGCCGTCGTCAATTGAATGGTCAAGGAGGGAAATGAACAGTGGCTCCGAGCCCGTGAATGTGCAAACATGGACTCTTTGGCCCTGTCGCAATATTCTCAGTCTGAATATCCCGCTATACAAGGCCAAGGCACAGCACGGAGATTGTAGCCCGTGGGCATGGAGACGGGTGGGGATGGGATTACGTACTCAAATTAGAGTAGCATCCAATCTCTGAGTTCCATGAGGGCATCTTTGGCGAGGGAAGAGGACCGGCTCTCTGCGACTGAAATTTGCAAGCGGTTTTTGTTTTGGAAAGCATGTTGCCATCTCAAAAAGAAAATGGTGGTAGATACCAGATTTTTTGGCGAGTGAGCCTCAAAGATATCCGTTATTAACCAATCCCTTGAGAGGCTGCAAATGTGTGCAAGCACTAACTGTCATGAAGGCAATGTGACTTGTAGTGAAGCGGGTGGGTGCCATCGAGTGGTCCTGCATATTTTGCTCAACGGCGCTGCATCCGCCTGAACTAGGGTTTTCCATCATCGCTCTCAAAATCGAAGAGTCGATTCGAGATGCGTTCAACACGACAAGCAGTAGGATGCCAGCGCTTTGTTACGCTCTTGTCGTCTGACCAACTTTTGAGTGGAGGTGGACGGTTCACGAGGAATCCGAAACCAAGCCGCTCAAGCCTCCTCAGTCCCCACTGATCAGCTCCCAGAAGGACGGAGTGGCTGGCGTCACTGACTGCTTTATCAGTCAATCACCTCCGGGTCAACGCGTGCGTAATTTCTCGAAACAAGCCGGCATAGCTAGCGGCCAATCACTGTAGAAAAGGGTTTGGGTTTTGGAGGCGGCGCTTTGCTCATCACCAGCAATGACGGCGATCGGCTGGAAGTGACCCACGGCCACAGCCGCCATGGCACGATGGCCACGCACGACAGAACACAGCACACAGCCTCCTGGTGCCTGAAGGCGCTGGTCCTTTGTACAACACCAACAGCAGACCACGATGTGGCGTAGGTGCCTGAATGCATTGCAACATGGTATTGGATTAGCCTCATCCAGCTCTTTTTGCCGCAGAAAGCAAAGCTGAAATACGCAAGTCTCACGACATTGCGAATTGTCACAAGCCGACGGGTAAAATATGGCAGCCCAAAAATAACGAATCTATGCATGAGGAGGGATGCCCAGTTGGAACGCATGAAGTTCAGACGACACCCATGCGGCTGGCCAGCCCGCAAGGCCTGCAATCAAAAATGTCGTCGTCGCTGATTCGGCTGGTTCGTGGCCGGACTTCAGCGATCAAGCTTGCAGCTGCATTACAGAGAAGGCGGCAAAAAAGTCTGTGTTGCCCGCAAAGCCGTCGTGACAGTGCGACCTGGTTTGTCGACAAGCAACAAGCGCGAGACCACAGTGTGTTGAGATGGCCGACCTGGGCGAATGGGAGCCTTCACAGCCACTTTCGCTAAAAGAAAGCTGACCGTTTCAGCTTTAGTACACGATCGCCACTCCACACCATGTCTAGCGCTTCCAGCTTTAGAGTTATCGATAGGCTAGCATTCGGCTCGCCCCTGCATGACCCACAGACCGCTGGCGCACACTTCAAACCTGACGTCGAACCCCCTGGACACGGCCTCCATCCAATGACTCCCAATCTGAGTCGTTCTCCGCGCTTTCGTTTCAGAAACAAATGCCATCTCAAAACCTCATGGCCAATCACACTCACCTGGTGCCTGCCGAGAGTTGCAGTTCCACCACTTATCCTGTGCTCAAACCCCTGCCGCTAAACCATGATGGGATTACACCCGAAGAAGTCTGGCGAGTTGTTGCATGAGTGGCCTTGCCCTGTCGAATAGCCTATGCTTCTCGCCTGTGATCCGCTGGTACACTATCTCCTGGTCCCTGACAGCGGTGTACGAGACTATCCAGCCGCCACCTCCTAGGGAGGTGGGTCGAGAAGGCTACCCTATATATCTCAAGACCTGTCCACGTTGTGTTTCCCCACCGCAGGCTACCACAGCAGTCCCGGCAAACTTCGCTTTATTCATTCTTGTCTTTTCAATATCTTGCCTGTGGCAGATATCACACTCCTTTCTATCGCTGCGCACTATTCGAAGAGCTTGATTGACTGGTCCTACTCGGCCCACACATCATTATCACCCTGATCTAGTCAATTTCGGACAATACCAGCCATCACAGTCATTATATCGCTGAGCAGGTCTAGCGATTTCAACACGTCAGATATCCACCTTTGGTAACACTCTTTTAAAGCGTCAAAATGTTCTTCCAAGCTACCCTCCTCGTGGCACTCGCCACCAGCACTTCCGCGCACATGTGGTTGGAATACCCTGCTCCATTTAACAATGTTTCTCTCAACAACTTCCCATTGGAACCTGCCGATTTCCCATGTAAACAACGCCCCGGTGTTTACGAGATCGATGTAATGAACCAGTGGGATGCTGGTACGACTCAGAATATTAAATTCAGGGGCACCGCAGTTCACGGTGGTGGTTCCTGCCAATTCTCCATCACCACCGATCCCGAGCCCACCAAAGATTCTCAGTGGAAGGTCATTCAGAGCGTCGTCGGTGGCTGCCCATCGGAGGCTGCTGGAAATCTTAACCCAAAACTCAATGACAAGCTTGCTGAATTCCCCGTCACCATGCCGTCAAACCTTCCTGATGGTCGATACACCTTCGCCTGGACTTGGACCAACAAAGTCGGCAACCGCGAGTTCTACATGAACTGTGCTCCAATCCAAGTTGGAAGTGGATCTGGCAGTGCCTCTACCGCAAGCGCGGCTTCCGTTCTTTCTGCTTTGCCAGATATGTTTGTCGTAAATCTTCCCAACACCGAGTGTAGGAGCGTTGAGAACGAGGACTTCAACTACCCCGACCCAGGCCAGTCTGTTGTTGTAGGCAAACTAGCGAATGTTGGCAGCACGCTTATAGGTGCTGGGTGTGCGAGGCAAAACAAGCTTGGTGCTGGCAACGGCCAGATTGGAAGCCCAGTTGAGTCCGATCCCAGCCCAGGTGGTGTTTTTGCCCCGGGTGCGTCATCCGCTCCGGCTGCCGCTCCTTCAGTACCAGTTGTTACTTCATCGGCTCCCGCTGCCGCTCCTACTACACCAGCTGCTGCTCCTACAACACCCGCTGCTGCTAAGCCCACCGTTGCTCCCTCGACGCCTAGCTTCACCCCCGAACAGCCCACGTACGACACCCCTAAGGCGCCCGACAACAGCAACGACACCAACAACCCGACCACCCCCGTCAGTGATGGCGGCTGCACTCCTTGCACCAATGACGGGGCTGTCGTCTGCATCGGTGCTAACCAGTTCGGTCTTTGCAACCGTGGCTGCGCAGTCGCTCAGGACCTTGCTCTTGGCATGGCGTGCACCAACGGTGTTGTTGTTGGCGCAAAGAAGCGCTCCATCCACTTCCCTCGCGCACACCTCCATCGTCGTCACGGCTCTGCTCGCCTTATCTAAGCCTGGGTTCAGGACATTCCTACATACCCTGACTAGCCGCGTCGGCTACGTAACGCATCACTTGGAGTTGGGAAAACGGATCGGATACCTATGCATGGATTTGTAGGATAAGGTTGGGCTGGGCTTTCGATTTACTTGTTCATATACCTCGTCTCGTTGGGCAAAGACACCACTTGGGTCTGGCTTAGGCTTTCTTCTTCTGTCTTTTACGTTTATCTTCACTTCTTTCTTTCATGCCCGACTCTAGATTGAGCTGGCATGCCCTATTGTTTTATGGAGAAGAGCTGTGGTAAGTCTCGTGTCATGGGCCGAGCACAACACTGTACCTGCCGTGTACAAAAAACAAATGAAAACGATCATTCATTCAGCGAAACACACTTGCCTATCTGACCCTTCGTGATGTTTATCTGACCCTTCGTGATGTTTATCTGACTCTTCGTGATGTTTAGTTGATTGCAGTAAGAGGTCGGACGACTTCACCAACAGGGTAATGCCCCCCTCGTCCTTCAAGGGAAGTTAATCGCTGCTATATTAGACCTGCTACGTTTCTGCATATATTTAGAGTCACTGGGTATAAATGCAAATAGTAGTGGAGCGAGGCGTCATGTTATATGAAACAGTGACAAGACGGGGGGATGGCAATGCTATCCAGCAGGCAGTCAAATCTAGATTTGACCCAAACCGTGACGACAAAGTACGTTATAATGCAGGTCTGAACAGGGAACGTCTAGAATGTGTCTAGGTGATTAGTACAAGCTGCGCTATAACCCCCAGACCTGGAAAGCCATTCACCGGTCATGACGTTGATGGGTTTCTGATTGGGTGGCCGCACAGGGACAGAGCCAAGCTAAACCGTCTTCCCCCTCCAGAATTCCTACTTTCAGCCCTAAGCTCCCACGGCCAGCGCACAGCGAGCACGCGACAAAGATAACACACCTTCCGCTCTCGAATACTCGAAGTGCCCTATTCCGCGCTGTTGAAGCTCACGGACGAGCCTCGGCCTTCGTTTCACACAGCGCCGCCACTCGAGCCTGGAGGTCCCTGCGCTCTCGCCCCACTACCTCTTGTTGCCTTCTCCTCTATCTTTCTCCCGCATTCACAGCTCCCGGCTTGCTGCACAGTCGCCCAGCATGGACAGCAACCAGCAAGAACTTGACCAGTCGGCCTACATTGACAATGCCATGCGCGCCGTCCGAGAGAAGAAGCCGCTCCCGGAAATCGACTTCACCCTGCATACTATGGAAGATGGCACTCAAGTGAGCACCATGGAGCGCGTCTGCAAAGGTACATTTGCCACCCTATCGTTGCGGCGCCACACAGCTATTGCTTTGCCATAGCGCATGCGTTCCGTCAGCAACTCTCAGCTAACCCCCGCTGTGCCAACCAGACGTCCAAGCACCGGCCTTCCACCCGCCCACAGACGAGCAATTCTTCTCGCCGCAAGACCGCACGAAGCCCAACATTCAATTCCTCAAGCAGCATTTTTACCGTGAAGGTCGCTTGACCGAGCAGCAGGCGCTATGGATCATAAGGAAAGGCACAGAAATCCTAAAGGCAGAGCCCAACATGCTGGAGATGGACGCGCCCATCACCGTGTGCGGCGACGTCCACGGGCAATACTACGACCTCATGAAGCTGTTTGAAGTCGGCGGCGACCCAGCCGAGACACGCTACTTGTTCTTGGGCGATTATGTCGACCGAGGCTACTTCAGTATAGAGGTACAACCAATTTCTGGAGAACACGTGTTATGCACGTACTGACATTCGCAGTGCGTACTGTACCTGTGGTCCCTGAAGATCTGGTACCCAAACACCCTTTGGCTCCTTCGCGGAAACCACGAGTGCCGACATTTGACCGACTATTTCACTTTCAAGCTCGAGTGCAAGCACAAGTACTCTGAGGCTGTATACGAAGCCTGCATGGACTCGTTCTGCGCATTGCCTCTAGCTGCAGTCATGAACAAGCAGTTCCTCTGCATACACGGTGGACTGAGCCCGGAGCTTCATACTCTGGACGACTTGAAGAGCGTATGTGGCAACGCGAGAGATGCGAGACAATTGCTGATAGACACAGATTGACCGTTTCCGAGAGCCGCCCACGCACGGCCTGATGTGTGACATTCTTTGGGCTGACCCACTCGAAGAGTTCGGACAGGAGAAAACTAACGATTTTTTCATTCATAACCACGTCCGCGGGTGCTCGTACTTCTTCTCATACCCCGCTGCGTGCGCTTTCCTCGAAAAGAATAACCTTCTTTCGATCATTCGCGCACACGAAGCCCAAGATGCTGGATACCGAATGTACAGAAAGACTCGGACCACGGGCTTCCCCAGTGTTATGACCATTTTCAGCGCACCGAACTACCTCGATGTGTACAACAACAAGGCTGCTGTTCTGAAGTACGAGAACAATGTCATGAACATTCGACAATTCAGTGAGTCGACATGGAAATCTTCATATGCACAAGCTAATCTTCACAGATTGCACACCACATCCTTATTGGCTGCCCAACTTCATGGATGTCTTCACCTGGTCACTACCGTTTGTCGGGGAAAAGAGTGAGTGGGAGCTGTATTCGGCAATAAGCCATCGCTAACAAATCCTAGTCACCGACATGCTCATTGCCATCCTGAACACTTGCTCAAAGGAGGAACTCGAGGAAGAAACACCCAGCTCCTTGGCATCCGGACCGTCATCCCCGCCGCTTTCCAGCCTGGATCCCGACTCGACCGAGTTCAAGCGACGCGCAATCAAGAACAAGATCTTGGCCATTGGTCGCCTCTCACGCGTATTCCAAGTGTTGCGTGAAGAATCTGAGCGTGTTACTGAATTGAAGACAGCATCAGGCGGTCGACTCCCTGCGGGCACGCTCATGCTCGGCGCAGAAGGAATTAAACAAGCGATTCACAGCTTCGAGGACGCGCGCAAGGTCGATTTACAGAACGAGAGACTCCCACCGAGTCACGAGGAAGTACGGAAATCTCAGGAGGTCAGCAGAGAGCAGGCTCTCGAGAAAGCAACTAAGGAGGCGGACAATGACCAGGGACTGGCAACCGTCGCAAGGCGCATCAGCATGTGAGTTTAGTCACACCCAGCCAGTCTTCAGTGCACTTTGCTAACGAGATTAGGTCTTCCGGATCCGGGCGCAGCAAAAGAAGCTAGGTGCCATTCAGGCGCTCGCGGTCTGAGAGTGAAGCCGAAGTGCAATCCCGGAAGCTGAAGGACGTGTAGGCTTTTGATTTCTGTATTGGCGGGCCATCAATGTCATCAGTTTATCGCGCAGGCGTATTGCCGGCCAAATGGATGGGACCTAGAGGATATTAACTTACGATGAACGGTAATAGTTTGCTGGCCTAGTGCCCCGGCTCTCAGTGAGCTCATGTCTCGTTTTCAATGAAAACTATCCTTAACATGGACCTATGTCGTCCATTACCGTCCGTGAGAGTAGAATATGAGCTTCCTTGAACGTTATGTGCACGTGCCAGCGCGGGCCATTTTTCGGCCCGCAGAGCCCTACGTCAACATCGACAATGCAGCCACGATAGGAATGCTCATCTTCAAGCCCGATGCCTCCATGGGTGGCCTTTGCGCCGCGATCGAATTGCCTTCGCACAGGACGAGCAATTGAACGATTACCGCTTGCGCTTCATTGTCGCAATGCACCAAACTTGTGCCCCCCAAACCTCCGCATCCGATCCGCATCAACCCATGTGTCGCCGACCGCGATAAATCTACGACCAAACATCCCACCGAAGAACAAGGAGCTGTACGATGCACTGTCGGCGCTAAGCGGAGCTGCGGAGACCTATGTCAATATAAGCAGACTGCAATTGGCTCTGCGAGGGCTGGCCGCGCAGGATGCCGTGACGAGGATTGCTGGTATGAAATTCACACGTGCGCAGGGCAAGTGACGCGTGAAACTAACAAGACAATACAGTCCTTGGTCTGAATAGCCAAGTAAGCGCACAACGATTAGCACGATTGTTACTTGCGGACCCGCTTGGTGCCGAGGAGCTATGGGAAAAGGAATTGGAGAAGACTGGCGATGGCAACGAGAGGGCCGTGCTACTAAAGTAAGTGCAGTACAACTCGGAATGGGAAAGAGAGCACCTGCTAATCTGTTTACAAGGCATGGAGACGAATCTGATGTCAATACCCCAACGCCACTGTACAAAGTCCTTCCTGTGCCCTCACGAGTCTTAAAGTCACATAACCTCGAAATACTGGTCTCGTCTTTGAATGTCAACACCGCGAACACAATTATATCTACCTCAACAGAGAGTTCGACTGAGTCGCTCCTGGTACCAAAGCTGCAAGCTACCTCTGCGAGAGGTCTGCCTGTCCCATACCCCGTTCACAAGACCTTGATACTAGGCGAGGGACTCGACAGCGCCATCGCCTTTGGACGATTCATAGCGGACGGCACTGCGGATGTGAGCGACATGGTAAAGGTGGCTGTGGACCTACCGGCGCCGTCCACAGAGATAGATCCAGAAACGCAGACCGGGAGTGTTGCCATTAATGCTGAGGTCGGCGCAAAAGCACTCGCTACTCTCCGTGAGTCAATTCAAAATTCACTCGATTACGAGCACGGCTGGTTTAGAAGCGGCCTGCCAGCACTATCGAAATGGATCATTCAAGACCTCCAGCCGTCCGAGCCCATTAAGCCGGCCATGAAGTTGCTTATATCCTCCATCGCCTCAGACGTAGAGGCCAATGTTACGAAGGAAGACACAGCCCAACTCCAGAAGCTCGCCTTGGTACCCACTGACCAAGAAGCCACCGATTCCATTATCGGACATCTCGAATCCTGGGCTGAGAAGTCGCACACTGAGTTGAGAGATGAACTTGACGAAGCATTCTCGTCGAGAAATTGGCATAAGCTGTCCTGGTGGAAGCTATTTTGGCGCGTGGATGATGTGACGATGATCAGTTCAGAGATACTGGAGCGAAGATGGCTTGTCTCCGCTGAAAAGAACAGTATCTACCTCGCAGGAAGAATGAACCAAGCTGGCTTCCCGGAAGATGCTCAGAAGCTTGTGGTCACCGACATACCAGAAGTGACCACCCAGGATACTGCCCCCACAGCCGAAAATCCACGGACGGACCTGACTACAGAAGTGCGCCAACAGCAGCCCTGGCCGGAACGCATATCTATCGCTCGCGCAGAACTCATTAATGGCATCGTACCTCCACTCCAAGCTCTAGCGCAACGACTCATCCTTCAGACCTTTTCCACGACGTCACTCTCGTCCGCGCTCTCCGCCTTGCTCTACCTTTCCGTGTCCTCAATTTCTGTCTTCGAAGCCTCTGCCGTCGCAGCCTTAGGCTTGACATTCTCACTAAGACGGATGCAGAAGTTATGGGAGGGTGCCAGGGAGACATGGCAGGGCACTGCTAAGGAGGAAGGCCGGCGGACACTGAAGGGCACTGAGGATGTTGTGAGGCTGATTGTGAAGAGCCGGGGTGTGAAGAAGGAAATCGAGGACGAGGGTGCTGTAGAGAGGAGAGAGGCTCGGGAGGCTGTGCGGAGAGTGAGAGAGGCGCTAGAGAGGATCAGTAAGCCTGGCACGAGAGCAGGGAATATAAGATAGATATGTATATGGACTGTATAACTATGTTTGATTATGCTCAACTAAGTTTGCTCGACGATCCATTCACGCTACATTGTGAGCTGTGTAATCGAGCTGGCAGTGGATGTCGAATGAAAGGTTTGCGGCCACTTGTCTACGCTCTGTATCAATTATTGGCATTATAGGCTGCAACCCTCATCTGTATCTTGTTAGTCGGACTTCCTATGATAATTAATACGACTGAGACTGTTCAGTGTGTGGAGTAAGCCACAATCTGTTTTATATACTGGTCGATCGCGTGGCCTGTTCCTCCATTGTACGGTGCGTTTGAAGAGCCGCCAACTAGATATGACGGTCCAAATTCATTTACCACAAGGCTTTCGCGTTCGACAGAGGGTATGGCTGTTCTCCTTTTTGACTTCGTTCCCGAAAATCATCAATACTCTGGATGACGAAGGGAAGGCGTGGAATTGGGCCAGTGTGGCCGAATACTAAGATTCTTTGAGAACAGAATTATAGAGAAAGAGTTGAGACTATTGGATGAGTAATGTATGGCCATACCAGCAGATAGGGCATGTCCACGAGGAATGACTATGAGCATATTGTATACAAAGGTAGGTCTATTTTTAGTTTAGTGCCTTGGCGTTTGCAGCCTTGGGTTCGAAGGATCGTTCTCACAGTCACTCTCATAGTGTTCCGTAGTGCACTCTGGATTCAACAAGTCCTTGTAAAATTACAGAGGTAAAGGGGGCCGAGAAAGCCTGGTAACCTTTCTAGGTACGATTGTAGCCACACGCGGCCCACGTTCATGAGCTCTACTGATTCAGCCTTGCGGCAACAAGTAGTGGTATTCTTTTGTCAATACCAATAAGACTTCCTTGCTCTCTCAAAAATGTTAGATTATGTGTTCGAGGCTTTTAGCGATGCTCGGTCTCAGATCAGGCTTCTCACAATTCATCCAGGCAGCATAGAGGATCCGCTTTCCTGCTCGCTGCAGATATTCGACCTATCCTCATTACCACCCTACGAAGCATTGTCTTACACCTGGGGAGACAACGCTTCCAAGAATCCGATTGAAATCAATGGGAAGAGATTTATCGCGTTCGGAAATGCCTATGATGGCCTCGTTGAGCTTCGAGATCCTGTTTCCTCTCGTCTTATGTGGATTGACGCAATCTGCATCAATCAAGAGGACCTGAAGGAGAAACAGCATCAAATCCTTCTCATGAAGGATGTGTATAGAAATGCCTCACGAGTTGTTGTTTGGTTATCGCCGCCTAGAGGTGATGCGGACTTGGCTGTAGGCTTGCTTGATGAGCTGCATGTTCAGCTCAATGAAGGCACGAACACTGTTCAGACAATGCAATCACTCCATCAGTCAAGGCTAAGATCGCCTGAGTGGATTGAATTAAGAAACTTTCTGTCGCATCCCTGGTGGTCGCGGATCTGGACTCTTCAAGAAGTGGTTCTAGGTCGGGAAGTCGTTGTCCAGTTTGGACGACACACCATACCCTGGAGCCGTATTGGCATACTGGGCGATGATAATGGCTTGCTTTATGGGATGTTCCTCCATAAACCTGGTGAAAGCATGTATTCAAGTACTAGCCAGCCAGATGGATGTAACGCGATACCTATCATTCAATGGATGCGCGATAGCCTCGAAAACGAAGCAGAGAGGTTTTCCCTCCTGGACCTTCTCCCTCAATGTTGGTGGCGAAAAGCGACAAACACGAGGGACTGCATCTTTGGCTTGTGCGCTCTCTCCTCCGACATTGATGAGCTGGATCTTCATCCAGACTACGCCGCGCCTGTCAATGAAGTTCTCACAAATGCTGTTAAGAAAATTTTGCTGAAATATGGGACGTTTGAATTGTTTTGTAAAGCAGGGTGCGGCTTTGATCGAAGTCTTCCAGGCCTTCCGTCTTACGTCCCTGATTGGACTCTTATGCCTGTGGCCCAACCACTGTATTGGTATTTCTATGAGGGCCCACAGACAGTGGCACTCAACGAAAGAGGATTAAGCTTGCACGACAACGGGAAATTACAATTGCAGTTTTTCGACCTAGATGTGATTGAGCAGGTCAGCGAGCCGTTGATTGGTGTTGGGAGCCAAGTTGAGTCGGAACGGCTAATAGCATGGTTTGATGCAGCAGAACGAATGGCCGTTGCTGGTGCACAAAACCCGTATCCTATGACAGTTCCTCCGCTTCCTAGCGTGTCCTTGTTCGAAGCCTTCTGGCGTACCACCACGGCAAATTCCACTAGTGTCAGGACTCGACCTCCAGAAGACTGGTACCATGGGTACCTAAGATACAAATATACATTGTCCAGAAATTGTGGAGTTCCACCCACTTCTCTCTTCGATAATATCGAGCAATACCAAGACCAGTATCGTGACCCAATGGATCGCACAGTAGCCACAATGATGGACTGGTTCAACATGATGTTGATCACATCGTGGAACCGCGCTTTTTGTATAACGCAGAATGGTATGGTGGGTTTGGTGCCTCCAAATACACTCCCGGGTGATCTAGTGTGCCTAGTGTCAGGTGGTGCAGTGCCGTTTGTCATGAGGCCCAAAGTCTTAACTGAGTCAAAAGATGAGCTCGAGCTGGTTGGCGAGAGCTATTTCCACGGTGTCACGGCAATCGATGCGATGAAAGAATTTCGAAGCCAAGGGAAGGAATTACGCACTGGATTTTTGGTCTAAGTCCTTCAGCACAGGTGAGGTCTTCGTCACAATCTTCCAAGGCAATTTATTTAGGGTCCGTCAGAATTACAGCTCAAATGTGTCTACTCAACAAGCTATTAAGAAGTCCTCGTCACCGGTTTATCGGTCGAAGAGTTGCAGACCACGCTGAGCCTCGAAGTTTCGTTGTACTGTTCAAGGCCCTCCTTTTGCTGAAACTGGCTTTACTTTGCGTTTCCTTTAACTACTCAATAATCTCTGTGCATTTTACTCGCATTTCACCACAGTCCTCCAGATGTGTGATTCTCACGAAATCAAGTCACATTGCAAGTAGAGCACAAACGGCGAAACAGGTTCTTCTATAAAGCAGTTTCTATTGACAGATCAACTCACGTGTACAAGTCCAAGACAAACGTTCTGTTCCTGCAATTTTGATTTCCGAATGTTGTAATAGAATTACATGATTTCATTGTATTCCCTGGCCATATCCTTATCTGTTGCAACGCCAGTCACAGCACATCGGAGCCTCCAGGACCAGGTCGCATAGGCTCCGGCTCTAGATCGCTGGACTGTTGCACGGTGTCCGCTGAAGCTTGCTGGTTTATCAACCGTTGGTTGGCGGCGTAGGCTTCCATGCATGTTCGAGTCCTTGGATGGTCTGGCCCAAGTGTGAGCTGAAAGCCTGTGCAGGCTCGCTCGTAGAACACTGAAGCAACTTCGTACTGCTGTTGGCGTTGATACAGATATGCAAGCCAGTTGACACTCAACAGTGTGTGTGGGTGTTCCTTTCCTAACACCCTCTCCCTTGTCGCTAACGTTTTTGTATTTTCTCTGCCTCCGCGTATTTGCCCTGGCCACTTATTGCTAGGGCTAGATTGTTCATGCTAGTCAGCGTTTCTGGGTGCTCCTTTCCTAACACTTGTTCCCTTAGTGATAGATTCTCCTGATAAATCTTCTCTGCCTCTGCATATTTGCCCTGGCTACTTAGTGCCGAACCTAGGTTGCTCATGCTTGCCAAGGTATCTGGGTGCTGCCTTCCTAACAGCTTCTCCCTCAACGCTAATACCTCTTGCTGCATCTCCTCTGCTTCTTTGTACTTCTTCAGGCTGCCTAGGGTTACCGCTAGATTGCTTTTACATTTTAACGTGTCTGGGTGTTCCTTTCCTAACACCTGTTCCCTTAGCGATAGAGTCTTCTGATATATCTTCTCTGCCTCTCCATATTTGTTCTGGCTAGCTAGTGCCAAACCTAGGCTGTTCATGCTTGCTAGTGTATCTGGGTGCTGCTTTCCTAACAGCTTCTCCCTTAATGCTAATATCTCTCGATGCATTTTCTCTGCCGTTGAGTACTTTCCCTGACTGCACAGGATTGTAACTAAACTCCCTTTAGTTTTTAATGTGTCTGGATGCTCCTTTCCCAACACCTCTTCCCGCAGTGCTAGTGTTTCTTGATACATCTTCTCGGCTTCTGCGAATTTTCCCTGGCTAGCTAGTGCTAGAGCTATATTGCTCATGCTTGTTAGCGTATCGGGGTGCTGCTTCCCTATGATATCTCTCCTGAGCGCAAGGACTTCTTGATGCATGATCTCTGCCTTTAGGAATCTTCCCTGGTTGCATAGGATTGCAGCTAAACTGCTTTTTGTTCTCAATGTGTCTACGTGCTCGTTTCCTAATACCTCTTCCATGAGTGTTAGTGCCTCTTGATGCATCCTCTCTGCCTCTGCATATTTCCCCTGGCCACTTAGTGCTAGGGCTAAGTTGTCCATGCAGATTAACGTGTCTAGATGCTTCTTTCCCAACACTTTCTTGCTCAATGCTAGTGACTCTCGATGCATCTCCTCTGCGTCCGTAAACTTCCCCTGATTTCTTAGCACTACGGCTAAATTGTCCATGCTTGTTAAAGTATCTATATGCTCTTTTCCTAATAACTTCTTGTTAAGCGATAGCGCTTCTTGATTCATCTGCTCCGCCTCTGCGTACTTCCCCTGGCGGCTTAGCGCCCGCGCTAACTCGCTCATGCTCCACAATGTGTCTATGTGCTCTTTCCCTAATACCCTGTCTCTTCGTTCGAGGACCTGTCGATGGGCCCGCGCTGCAGCCTCGAATCGTCCTAACGTATGTTCGCACCATCCTATTCGTTCCAACAGCATGATTCTGTCTTCTGTGTCATATACTTCAGCCACATTCGCTACATGTGTGGCATGGGGCAGATATGCTGTCCAGACCTCCCTGCTCTCATACCCTCCGAAAGGCACTATCTCTACTAGCCGCCTTAATGCCTTGCCTTCCCAAAATCTCCACTGGCCGTCTGCCTTTAGCCAACCTCGCATTGCTAGGTGTACCAGCGGGTGGACATCAAATGACTTGATATCTGTCTGCCTTTGTAGATTGACTCGCTGTTGACGCTCGGTGACAAAAGCATATGCCTTTAACACTCCAATCGCCTCTGTATGATCTAACTTAGAGCCATTTGACGGTAGCATTGCCGATAGTATGTCGTTATTAGATACGCATGCCATGAACGATAGATAGTCCGCAGCTAGTTTACAGCCTTTCCGGATGTGCTCGAAAGAGATGTACCACGTCGTAGCAACTGGGTTCTTGATATTTTTATACCTACCCTTGTCTTCAAACTCCTTGCCGAGGAGATTAATAGCGTCGCTCTCGCTAGATTTGTAGCAAGAAATATAGTCAGAAAGTGAAATATCGTTCGTGTTGACGAAGGCCACAGCTTGAACGATAGCAAGAGCGAGGAAAGCGAGCATCTCGAGAAACTCGTCAACCGTCTTTCCATCTTCCTGGAGCTGATGCTGATGCTCCCGGAGTAAACGTGTTTTCAGCAAATCCCTTGCCTCGTCTTTGTCTAATTCGCCTAGCGCTATGACATTGCTCTCAGCTAACTTGATTGCAGTAGCTCGAGTTCGGGTGGTGAAGATAATTGATCCTCGAGAGCCGAGCGGAAGGTAGTCAATTAGTCGATCTGCACCACTCCGCCCTTCTATTGGGTCAAAAAGGACGCTTAGGTCGTCCGCATTATCTATGATTATTAACCAGGGCCCGGCACTTTCGTCGCTTAGTCTCGCCTTAACAAGTTTTTTAACGTCGACGTTGTTATCTGCAATACCTGGTATACACAAACGCAATCCTATATTGAGATACGCCTGCTCGAAGCTCTCTTGACTCACCGCTGGCACCCAGAAGACAGAGCATGGCGGATGCTGCTCTTTAATCTTATATGCAAACTCAACAGCAAGGGCCGTCTTTCCACAGCCACCGAGGCCGTAAATGGCGAGATGTTCGCCGCCTCCAGACAAAACGTGTGCACTGAGGCGGGCGAGCTGTGTCCTCCGACCAATGAAGGAGCGTGGTTTTGGGAGTGGAATGATCCAAGACGCTGTCGAATGTTATTAATTCGCAAATACAATTGAATACAACCGCAGGCCATTACAATGCCACGGCAACCCAGTCTATCAAAGAATAAATGTATTACTGACCTGGGAAACTTCCCTGCAAGCTCCGAACCGTATCTGTCTGCATTCTGTGAGGCTGAATTGAGGCTTGTGGCTGTAGGAGATCCTTCGCAGACCTGCCAATTTCTTCTCGGAGCCGCCTAAACGCATTCTCTTCTCCTTCGCCATATATCAGGGGCATGTGAACTTGAAAGATCCCTAGTAGTGAGTACGCTTTGTCTTCCTCCCGTTTTGTCACTCGCTTCTCTGCCCATGACAGCCGCGTGTCAACACTAAACTGAGATAGAGGACGGCCCTGAAGAGCTTGGGGAGATATTCCAGTAGCGTTGTGGATCTCTCGTAGCAATGACGCCGTATCACCAAGTCGCTCGCCTTCCACAGAAAAGAACTCTACGGATGTTGGGGCAAGAAGTTCTTGGAGGGTCCATCCCCGAGTCAGCCACCTGCTATTTTGGAAAGCTCGTTGAAATAAATGACCCTTTCTGTCTGAGCTAACAATCGAAATGTCAGATAAATATGCGTAGCACTTATTAGCGTTGCGATACCACTGGAACATAGAGTTAATAGCTTCTTGGAGCTCGGCGCTACTTGATTTGTCGATACAACAGGTATCCACCCAAAAGTACTGCAGATTGTCCCTGGCAGCTTGCTTTCCGCAAAAGATGAGCTTGCCATAACCTGTCTTGCTCTTGCCCAGGCCTTTTACAAAGTCTCTAAAGCTGACCTCTTCGTGATCCTCACCCCATGTATGCGAAAGGATCGCATACTGGGGAATATCTCTTCCTACATATTCGACAAGGCTGAACTCGCCCTCGCCCTCAATCCGCAGAAGACGCATAAGAAGAGGATTGATAGTAAGCTTAGACTACGTGATTGTTTAAAAAGAACGTAGATTCCCTGGGAGATCCAAACTGCGATAAAGAAATATTGGATATCAGTGTGGAGAAGAGGGCTCAATAGCTGGATCAGGTGAGATTGGTGGGGTTCCGATGAGGCTGAGTCGTGCTCTGCGTCACGTGGCTACAACGCACGGGTCTGAAAACCCACATTCAAGTTCAAGCTTAATCCTTTAATGGACGGGTCGTATTAGATTTATCGAGATGAGAGGATGGCCGGGTACTATAATTAAAAACTTATGGGCTTCAAGTGTAACCAAAGTACTCTCTTCCACTTTTCAATCGTCAGAGGAAATTTGGTAGCAGTTGTAACTAAGTCTGGCACTAGTCTACCCTTGTTTTCTTACTGCGGCGCAGTCTTCCATCTTATCGAATAGTTTATTAAATTTAACCTATCTAAAATTTGTGGGGCAAAGGTGCCAGCCCAAGCAGGAAAGCATGTGACATACGCGAGCCTAGGCGTCTTCACTTGAAATGCCTTTGAACGGCACAGCTAGCGATAAATATCTACCATCCGCTGGCCGTTCCATGTCTTCTCCAACAATACCAGAGTTCTGAATTCATTAATCCTTGTGACTGGCATTAACCAAACATTTTTTCCGTTTACCAAAGTACTTGACCCCACAGCACATCGTTCAATATACATCTCGTTCGCCTGAATACCTCTTTTCCTCACGTGCAGCCACCGCAGCACGTATCATCTAATTCAAACCAGCCTGCCAGACATGACTTGTTTTGATGAGCTTGCCGAGAAGAATGGAAACGACCAGTGGGAAGAGTGGGTAAAACAGGTCCTCGATTCCAAGGAAGAGATTGCGGCCTTTGTCGCCAGTCGCCGGCCAGGTCGCGGAGCTGAAGTCCTTGACTGGTTCCATGGTTCTTTCAACTTTTTTCTCCAGGTGATGTATAACGACGGAACCCCTGATGTTATGATTCGGTTTCCTGGCCCGGGACACACAACATTTCGAGACGAGAAAGTCGTGAATGAGGTCCAGGTTATTCAATTCCTACAGGAGAATACCACCATCCCAGTCCCACGCTTGATTAGCTGGGGACTAACTGAAGATAGCCCACAGTTCTTTGGGCCATTCATTATCTCAGACTTCGTGGAAGGAGTACACCTCTCTGATGTCCTTGGGGATCCTGCTGAGAAGAAGTTCCTCTACTTAAACCCTCAGGTCGACAGAGAATTATTAGATAATGTGTTCTATCAAATTGCTGATATCACGCTTCAACTCTATAACTTCGATTTCGGCCATATTGGAGCCATTTCAAAGTCACCTTCTACGGGCACTTGGTCCGTTACAAGGAGACCGCTGACCTACAGCATGAATGAGCTGGCAACTACGACATTCTATCCTGTGGACAAGTTTCCCACGGCGCCATTTGCATCTGCAGGAGAATACTTCCGGTCCCTCATGTCTGAACAGAAAATCCATCTCTGGATCCAACGCAACCTCTGTGGTAATCCGGTAGAAGCCCGCAATCGATACATCTCCCGCCACTTGTTTGCGCAATCGGTGGACAAGTATTGTATCAACGACCGTGGTCCTTTCAAAATCTTCTGTGATGACTTCCGGCCCCAAAACATTCTTGTGGATCCAACTACTCTTCGTATTAAGGCTGTTCTTGATCTTGAGTTCACAAACGCTATGCCTAGCCAGTACGCTTCTGAACCACCCTGGTGGTTGCTATTAGCTGGGCCTGATTCCTATGTGCTTCGAGATCGGACTATCGCAGAATTCGTGGAGGATTACGAACCTCGTTTGGAGCAATTTTTGCAAGCGATGGAACGAGCTGAGAAGGAAAAAGAGTGCTCAGAAAATGAAAAGCCTCTTTCTGTCCTTATGCGAGAGTCCTGGGCTACGAGACGTTTCTGGTTCAATTATGCAGCCCGGAAACCGTTTGATGTTGAAGTTCTCTTCGACAGTTGTATGAAAGAGGATAGCGTTGATGTTGAGTTGATAGATGAAGGGGTACGTGCGGGCTTAGAGCCTTTTATTGAGATGAAGATGAAGCAATTAAAGGAATATGATGATGAGTGCGCGAAATATCTTTAGTATGCTTCTTATTTAAATTTCTTCTTTCGATTCTAGCCTTAAGAAAGCTAAAATGAAATCGATTTAATCAGTTACTGTAACGGATCGTTGTTCCTAATAAGAGATTGAGTAATTGAGACTTCAAATGACAGTATTTATCAGAGTAGTAAGATCATGAGTTTTTCTATACGCTATTTAATGTGCTCTCTTATCGCACGATACATTAGTTAATTAGAGTTCTACAATTACTAGAATAAGAACAGGCTATACTACAGGTAGAGAAATATACTTTCTATCTCCTTGAGGTAACCTTATATAACTTATATTGAATGGAGTCATTGCTTTAAGGTTCGGAGTGAACAACGCTCTTCTTGCAGGATAAAATCGCCTGCTGCATCGAGACATATGCGTTCAGGTAAAAGAATTACATAAAAACATGTGTGTTTGCTAGAGCAGATGTCTTATGGCCGTAGTTACGAGATATTCAATTCATGATTCAATAAGCTGAACCGGTACAGTTATCTTGCTCCCCGTTAAAGACCTCAATCATATTGACTGGTTTCTTAGATGTAAGGTTACATGATTGAAAACTCTGTTACACTGCAGACGGACAATCTTCAATACGATTGAGGGTAAATGCGGTATTGGAATCAACGTTGTTCCAATCAAAGGAGGGGGATTCACCTAACGAAAGAGTCCAGCCATTATCATGAAGCTCTACCCGCTTTAAATATCGCCAGGGCCTGCCAGACCGAGAGCTTGCCGCCTCGTAGGCGCATCCGCCTTGAAGAACGGCTTCTCTGCTAGAGCGGTCACTCTCGTCCCATGTCTCGGCTCATTACCCTCATAGTCCCAGCTCGCGTTATGGATCGTGATCCTGTTATCCCACAATGCAGAAGTTCCGGGAGTCCATTTAAATCGAACTTGGATGTCAACATTTTTCTCATAGACATCATACAGATAGTTGAGGATTACGTCGCTCTCAGCTTTGTCCAGGCCGACGATACGATCAGTCATCGCGCGGTTGACCCAGAGCGCTTTCCACCCTGTTGCTGGGTGAACCCGTACCAGGGGATGCACACGCTCAATATACTTTGGTCCTGCTGTTGGATTGTTGCGATCCAAGTACGGGTGTGCGCTGCGGTAAACGGCTTCTCTACCCTGTGTTATAGATCAGAAGCCGCCTCTGATGGATATTTGAAGAACGTACGTCAATAATTTTTCTGAAGCCGGGAGAGAGCTTCTCGTATGCAGCATACCCCGAAGCCCAGAGTGTGTCGCCGCCGATCTTTGGGATAGTATCATTGTGTAGATGAGTGACGCTAACGGCATTAGTCCGCGTCGTGTTTGAAAAATGCTTTACTAGTATACTCACCCTGCCGGTTGGCGTTCATGTACAAGATCAGTGTGCCATCGGGACGCACCACCAGTTTGCCTAAAGCTAGCTGGGAATTCTGTAGCCTGTAACGCGGGCCAAATGATTGAAACTCCCGGTACGCCGGGCACAGCTGGTACTTGAGGCTGGAACAGAAATTAGTATCTACTATCGAACCGTTGCGCGTAACACCCACATGCACTTCGATCTCTCCATACCACTCGCCAAGTTTCTTTTGCTCTTGAGGTGAGATATCCTGATTACGGAAGAACACAACACTCCTCTCGGCGATCAGAAGACCAAGTTCATCTTTCTGCTGGTCGGTAAGGTCCTTTAATTGAAGACCCACGATCTCGGTTCCGATGTGGGACGTAAGGTGGATGACTTCTGTTGCTGCACTGAGCAAAGCCTTCTTCTCCGGGTCCGCTCGGGAGCCGGGATCTACGTGTTCGCGATCATAGTCGCGGATCTTATACACATCATCGAGATATAATGGTTTCGCAGGCCTGTATGGATATCCATTGGATAGATCAATGCCTGCCTTCTCCAATCGCTTTCTCGCCGATTCCGGAAGACCTAACGTATCTTTGATAGGCTGAACAGTATCCTTCTCTTGGATTTCGGGGCTGATAGCAATTGGCGCCATGGTCAAGATGGAAATATTGGGTGGTAGTTTTGGCTAATCGCTCTGGGCGCGTTGGTCATATATCTCCTTTCATTGTACGACCCCCACTTGATTTCTGAATCCTCAGTAATGCAATACCAAATGCCGAGTGGACCATACGTTCGCATCGCGCGTGTTCACAACGTTGGTGTTGCGGGGTTAAAGCACCTCATCCGCTAGGATTATTGCGTATATCCAGTGAACGCCAACCAGCTTATCTGCCGGGGAAACTTCGCCTTATTTCCAAAATCCTCTGGCATACAATCTCAGTCAAGATTGATGTTCTTATTGCCATTTCTGGTAGTCCCGTGTGCCTGATGGACCTCAACGACCTCGGATACCCACCATACGCCATACACATCCACCATCACGCTCTCCTGCTTGCATATATTGCGTACCAAACGCTGACAAACTCATACTTCGAATTTCTACTCGTGGCATGATATCCTCGGTCGAATCTCGCTGCTGCGAGTACTCATCTCGAGGCTTGCTCTGCGTTCTAACGATTCAAATTCAACTAGCTGGCTTCAATAATAGTACTGCTTAAGTCTCATTTAGCCATACCTTGCGGTCACATTGTAGTCGATCTCTCATGCATTCCACTAAAAAGCAAGTTGCTGTCATAGGTGCAGGCATTAGCGGCGTAGTAGCAGCTGCTCATCTGAAGCAGGACGGGCTCGATGTCACTGTTTTCGAACGATCCAGCGATGCAGGAGGGATATGGTTGGTGGTGTTCTAGTCTCAGAGTACATTGATAACATTCTGAAAGGCTATACGACGAGCGAAAACCTCTAGAACCTGCGTATCCGTCCGTACCAGCGTCGCAATCCGCGGCCAGCTATTCGCAGGGCATTGAGGAAGACTCACAACTTGAAAGGCTAATCCACGCACCACCTGGGTATGGCACTCGATTTCAGTGAGCTTGACTGCATCTAATCAATCCACCCAGTTTAGACCATGCTACGTCGGATTAAAGAACAACGTTGAGACCAGATTACTCGAAACAACTCTGAATCGATTCCCTGCTGGTACCCAGGATTTTGTCACAAATAATGTGCTAAAAGATTACATTCAAGACACTGCTGTGAAGACTGGTGTCCATGGCATCACAAAATATGACACTGAAGTGAAGAACGCATCAAAGAAGGGGACGAAATGGGCAGTAGAAACTGTGACCTTGTATAGCAACAACGCGGGCAAAGTTTCGTGGAATACATCGATCTCAGTGCGATTTCCCTGACCTAATTACTTGTTCTGGGCTTACAATTGCATAGGACTTTGATGCCGTAGTGGTTGCTTCAGGCCATTATCACGCGGCAAAGGTGCCCAACACCCCTGGTTTGGCAGAATGGAAACGGCAATGGCCTACTAGGGTCCAGCACTCGAAAGGCTATCGGAAACCCACAGATTTTCAAGGAAAGAATTTTTTGTTAATTGGAGGTAGTGTTTCTGCAACTGACATTGCAAGAGAACTCGGTCCGATTGCCAACAACATCTACCAGAGTCACCGGAAAGGAGCTTTCGATCTCTCTCCAAGTCTTTTGCCGGAGAATGCCACTCGAATTGAAGAAGTAGTCTCCTACGATGTGTCCACGAGTCTACATGATAAGCCGCTGGCAGCATCAGATCCCATCCCGGCAACTGTGACGCTGAAGTCTGGAGAAAAGCTTTGTGATATCCATCATGTCATTCTCTGTACTGGCTATCACCTCACACTGCCATTCCTGTCGCATCTGCACTCGGACGAAACGCCAGTCGACGCTGCAAACGACGAGCTCCTCGTCACGGATGGCTCGCAATTTCACAACTTGCACAAAGATATCTTTTACATCAACGACCCGTCCCTCGTATTCGTCGGAGTCCCCTTCTTCACCGCAACATTCACGCTCTTCGAGTTTCAAGCCATGGTAGTCGCCAAGGTCCTTTCTGGCCAGGCAAAATTACCAAATACGCAAGCGATGCGATCAGAGTACAATCTGCGTGTGAAAGAAAGGGGATACGGCAAAGCGTTTCATAGTTTGAGGGATAGGGAAGCAGAGTATGTGAATGAGCTCTTGGGGTGGGTGAACAGGGATTTGGAGGAGATTGGCCGGACGAGGTTGAATGGTCATACGAAAACATGGCATGTCGCGAAAGAGGAACAAGTGGAGCGGATCAAAGCTCTGTTTGCTACTGTACCCGGACCTGAGAAGAGACTTGAGGTTACATGTCGGTAGAAGTAGATTTAGCATGGCGGCAAGGTCAGTAACCCTGAAAAGCGTAGGATGAATCACGACTAGACTCTTACGGGGGGTTTACTGCCATTTGTTTGTCTGAAAATTGCTATGGTCGTGTTATCAAGAGCGGAACCATTTAGTGCCGCCTTAATTTTGGTTGTAGAAGTTATTTATTTTGTTCGAGTAAAATCTGACCGTACACATAAAGGCCAGCCATGCCAGCATCATCCAGATCACCACCAACCGTAAAAGTCCATGAACTCCATTCGTATGAAGCTATTGGCTATGCAATGCTGTCCCTCACTGCCAGTATTCGGTGCCCAACTCCTCGCCAAGCTTTACATTATCACCCTCAACAACGATCCTCCGGACCACAACACCAACGACATCCCACTTGCTGTTCGTATCAATAGGCAGGCCGGAATCCCTTCTTTTTCCAGATTTATCCTCTCCTCCTACCTCCCGCATAACCTCCCAATTTCCATTGCCAACATCGACCAGCCGGGCACGCTTGTAGCTCGCATTCGAGACTTGGCGGGAAGCAACCACGAAACCAGCCTCGTCCTGTTCTTTGATCCATTTCTTTGCTGCCTCGTCCTGCCAAACCTTTGTGATCGCGGCGTCGGCGTCCTTGAGCAGCCTTACGCGCTGCTCCTCGGCCTCAATCGTGGCTGCCTCTGTGCCTTTGTCAAGTGGCTTCTGCACGAGATGCGTACCACCAAAACTCTCGACAAAATGGCCATTTTCTGCGTTGAAGAAGATGACATCTTTGTACCAGCGAGTGCCAATATCGTCGTAGTCACGGTCTTCAAGGGCCGTGGATGTGTGCTTAGACTTTTTGGACACGAGCTGCCCGCAAGGGAGTGTGTCTGCGGAGAGGGGCTGTGGTAGGATCGCCAAGTCAGGGATTATTGAGGGGGAGAGGGGAGCTTCGAGGTAGCTTGGCCGGCGGGAGTACTTTGCAGCCATGTTGGAAGGCAGTAGCTTGTGAAGCAATAGTAAAGAATCTTGGACGAGCTTCAAAGAGCGTCAATTGAGTCAATTATGAGGGAGATGGAGCTCTAGAGTACGGTGGGAAGCTATATTGAGCTGCGGTTGTACTCTCGTGAGGGGTCATGGAGCTTTAAATGATCTCATTGTTGTACCGCAGCGCGACCATCCGTTTGGGAGAACCCCGCGCGCCACGGCGAAGTTAATTTCCTCAGGTCACGCTCATGTCACAGTACCTGGCCCTAGACATTGTGAGGTCATTCTAATGATGATGCGATGCGTATCTGCGGTGAGATGAGTGGTGTGATGCATCAGGCGGTCGTGATGAGGCTGGAGAGATGGTGTGTTGTTGTACCAGGTACCTTCGCTTCCAAGTGGATCCCCATCAGCCTTGTCGGCTCTTTCCGAATTGCTCCGAGAAGTCCATCCTCCATTCTATTCCGCCCAGAACCAAATAAAACCTCAAAGGTCTGCCAGACCTTCAAAAGCTCGATTCGAATTGTGCTCGTGGCCATTGGAACGGGTTGCGGCCGACGCGCGAGTATCGGTCCTTCTCAATTATCGCTGCGTGTTCAACAAGCAACCTTCAGATATCTACAAGCTGTTGTAGCCAATATGGAAGAGGCTGCAGAAAATGGTATACTAGCAGGTCCGTGTAGCTGGCCGTAAGGCTATGGTTATAGCCTTAAAATGTCAACCCATACACGACTTGGCAGGATGTCGCCGAATGCTCCTATAGGACAGCTAGAGTCGGTGTCACGGGCATCGACAGCGAGTTAAAGATGTATTACCAAGAAAGATCGCAAAAAATGGCCAGATCTTCACTCATGAGAAGGAGGGTAGATAACCAAAGAAACCGACAACTTTCGACTTGCATCGGAACACGACCGTTGGCATTCCGCTTTCCGAGCACGCTACTTTCAGCCTCCTTATCTACCGACCTTGCCCTCGTGGCTTCGCCGGGGCCGCGCCATATCTAACAGACCGAAACCGTTCCTGGCCCTATAGATTTGCGCCATGAAGCACGCTAAAACCCCGCATTTCCACCACGCTCCCAGACTGCCGCGCCCGGAACCCTTCCGCAGTACCCCTTTGAGGCATTTCACCTATCTATCAATGCCATGGGCTCCCGCAGGATGTATCCACATATATTGCACTACGCTTCAGCTTATCTTTGCATCACGGTTGAATGGTCCAGTATAAGTAACAAGCTTAAAACTATTCAACATGGCCACTATCGAATCAAAGACTTCAACTGAACCACAACACGTCGAAATGGCCGACCCTGAGCTCAAGCGATTGCCTGATCATGGTAACGAAGACGATGAGCGACTGGCGCAACTCGGCCACGTCCAAGAACTAAGGCGCGACTATTCCATCTGGTCGCTTGGAAGTTTGTGTTTGTGCCTGATGGCAACTTGGGAGGCACTATCAACAGTAATCGCAACGGCTTTGATTGCAGGCGGTGCTCCCTGTCTGTTTTTCAACTTGTAGGTCTTCAATGACTATCAAACCTTTTCAGGGGCTCTCACTAACAAGGAAAGGCTCATGGCCGTCATCTGCACCATCGCAATCGCAACCTCCTTGGGTGAAATTGCGTCCATCTATCCAACGGCTGGAGGTAAGCTCTCCAGAGTATGTGAAACGCTTCAAATCACTAAATCATCAACAGGACAATACCATTGGGTTGCTGCTCTTTCTCCACCATCCACACGCTCACTTGCGGCTTGGTCCACAGGATGGATCAATGTCGGCGGACAAATTGTCTTCACAGCATCCGCCGCGTTTGCTGCTGCACTCCAAATCGTAGGACTGATTGTTATGACCGACGATTCCTACATTCCTGCGCGATGGAAGGGCCTCCTTCTCTACTGGGCCGTACTGGTATACGCCGCCGCAATGAACATCTGGGGGTCAAGAATGCTGCCCACCGCCAATCTGCTTGCTGGTGTGCTCCATGTTGTCGGATTCCTGGCCATCCTCATCGTCCTGGGCGTCATGGCTCCTAAGAACACGGCTTCTTTCGTATTCACCGAAGTCACGAACAGCAGCGGTTGGTCAAGCGATGGTGTCTCTTGGCTTGTTGGTCTCCTTTCCGCAGTGTATCCGCTCTTAGGCTACGATGCAGCGTGCCATCTCGCAGAAGAGATGCCTAATGCGTCCCGCAACGTCCCGTTCGCAATGGTAAGATATCTCTTCACAGACTTACTGCCCCCTAGACTGACATTTTACAGGTCGGTAGTGTTACAGTCAATGGTGTATTAGGACTTGGTTTCGCTATTATGCTCCTATATTCGACTGGTCCGCTCGAGGCATTGCTTACAACACCGACCGGCTTCCCGTTCATGCAAATCTTCCTCGATGTTACAAAGTCAACTGCCGGAGCGACAGTCATGAGCTCAATTCTCGTGGTTATCGCTATTGCTGCCACTGTAGCCGCGATCACTGCAACTTCTCGTACACTTTGGGCTTTCGCTCGCGACAGAGCAACACCGTTCGATCGCTACTTCTCCTACGTCAACCCGAAGTCACAAATACCTGTACGGGCCGTTCTCATTGTGACGGTCCTCCAGATGCTCCTGGGCTTCATCTACCTGGGTAATTCCACCGCATTTAATGCTGTCCTCTCAATGGCTGTGTTGGGATTGTACGCATCGTACCTCATTCCAATCGTCTACTTCATGATCTATGGACGTCCAAACTTCACGGCGCGGGACTTTGGTGTATTCAAGCTTCCAAAGGGTCTAGGACTGGCTCTGAACTTACTGTCTTGCGCTTGGCTAATTCTGGCAATGGTGTTCTCCACATTTCCAATCTTTATGCCTGTCACACCGCAGAACATGAACTACTCCACAGTCGTCATGGTGGGTTGGGTGGTGGTTGGTGGTGCATATTACTTCATCAGCGGCAGGCATAAATTTGAAGTCCCGGTCGTGGACAGGGAGGCTCGTGGGTTTTGAGCAGAACTTGTCTTTAATTGTTGGAGCAGAGCGCATCACCTATCTATACAACCAATTCCAATTCTCTTCCATCGTCTATAACTTTTGTGCCGCCCTAAAAGATCAGCAGTCAATCTCTGCAAACGCAGTGAACTACTCACGGCTTGAACGCCATTGCCTTTACAAATGCCTCGACCATTGGTGGCCCCTTCGCACTCAGACCCTGATCCACATCCAACTCTGGGTCTGCTTTGCCCATCGCCCTCCTATATGCCTCCCTCTCTCCGATTCTTTTCAACCACCCCAGAATACCCTCATAACCCGTCAAATCAATCGCCTCAAACTTCCGCATCGTCGTAAAACACCAACCGGTCATCACATCCGCGGCGGTAAATTCATCACCGGCAAGCCATGTGTTAGACAAGAGGCGGTTGTTGACATGGTTCAGTGCAATGCTGACACGTGCGTCGTTGCCCTTGTACCTCGGGTCCTGTTCGCCCACCATACCCCGCGCCATCCCACGTCGAAACAAGTTGGACTGAAGCGTCGCATTTGCAAAGTGAAACCAATAGAGGTAATCAGAGTAGTTTTTGTGCTCAGGTTTCAGTGCGAGTCGACCGTTCCCGTACTTGTGGACAATGTACTCGCAAATTGCCCCGGATTCGGCAAACTTGATGGGGTTGCTAGGGTCGGTGAGGTCCTCGAGAACGGGAGAGGCGCCGAGCGGGTACACGGCTTTAAGCTCTGGAGGGGAGAGGAGGGGAGACCGCTGGTAGAGTTTCAAGTCGTATGGGATGTTGAGTTCTTCAAGTAGCCAGGGGATACGCTCACCCTGGCCGACTTGGAGATGGTGGACTACCAGTTTTGGAGAAGACATTGTGTATACAGGCGTTGTTATGAGCGATGATGTTGGGACTGAAGACAAATGATGAAATACTTCGACGTCTTGAATGTGCCTAGGCAACTCGGTGATCGTCGGATCCGGAAGATGGTCTAGATGTCGATCTTCTACGGTGGACTATTACGCCACGAAGGTCGGAAACCAAAATCCGAAAACCAAAACCTCGAACCTGAACAATAATAGCCATTTACCCGCCCTTGCGCTCTATAATAGGGTATAAATAATAAAGTAATAGACTATAATAGTTTTTATTTAATCTATCTAAAATTTAAACCCTAAACCTCGCATATAAGTTATAGAGAAATTCCCTCTCTTATAAATTACTTTTGCAGAGTAAACCTATCTGCCTACCCTATAACTAGTATAGCCTTTATTAGACTATTACAACTATTACTATCCTAGTAGCCTATTATCTTACATACTTAGTTTATAATAGGAGCCTATAAACTTAGTATACTTAATAGCTTTAATACTAACCTTATATCTTTCTGCTAGATTATAATACGCTTTATATAAATAGTAGCTAAGTTTAAGGCTGTAGATAGTTATTAATCTATTATATAGACTATTACGATTAGTTCTTACTTAAGAGGATAGTAGTTAGAAAGTGTTTAGCTAATTCCTGTAGGGCGTTAAGCGCTGCTAGCTGCTAGCGACACCCTCCTTACTGTGTAGTTCTTCCTAATACTTCTCTAGTAATCTCTTAAATAAGGTAGCAGAATAGAGTAAGTAGTATAAGCGTGCTAGTTAATTTCTAGTAGTACTAAATTTTACAAAGTACTTCTACTATTATAAATTAGTAATAGTCTTTTATTTACAGTACTTTAAGCTTACTACTACGTATTTTCTTTTTTTTAACGCTACTACTAGATACCCCTCTATAGATAGCGGCTCTAGGAGTATTAAAGTTATAGGAGATTACCTTCTATAGTTAAATAACTATAGGTAATTAGTAAGGGAGTACTAGGCAGACTATTATAACTACTACCTTTATTAGTATTATTATAAGAAGCCTTATTAGATTTCTAAGGAGCCTTTCTAGCAGACTTTATAGTAGTCTTCTTAGACCCTTTACCTCTATACATTCCTTATTTCCTATGCAAAGTCTTTATATAAGCTATTATAGTTAAATTAAGATAGTTATAATAGTTTATAATAGTTTTAAAGTAGCTTTAGTATAGAGAGTAGGAGAGCAAGAGCGTAAGGTTATAGAATAAGGCTAGAGAGAGTAATATATATATTTAGTAGATAACAGATATAAAGGTAAAGTAAAGTTAGGTAAAGTAGGTAAGAGAAGCCTATAAAAGTAAGCCTATACGCATATTAATAGATGTATTAGTTATAGTAATAGTTTATAACCTATCTCTAAACTAGCTGCTTAATATAATTATAAAATAGGTCTTCTTTAGAATATAATAGTTTTCTATATAAAATTAGTATACTTTATCTATACTTATTTCTTTTACCTACTAGAAGTTAAATTTACTCTAGGCTCTAGGTACCCTTAGAATTAGAAAAATTTAATAGTAGAGTAATAGTTACTGTAATAGTCTATTTCTAAACTAGCTGCTTAATGTAATTACGAAATAGGTCTTCTTTAGAATACGATAGTTTTCTACGTAAAATTAGCATACTCTATCTACACTTATTTCTTTTACCTACTAGTAGTTAAATTTACTCTAGGCTCTAGGTACCCTTAGAATTAGAAAAATTTAGTAGTAGAGTAATAGTTACTGTAATAGCCTATTTCTAAACTAGCTGCTTAATATAATTACGAAATAAGTCTTCTTTAGAATGTAATAGTTTTCTACGTAAATGTAGTATATCCTATCTATACTTACCTACTTTACCTGCCTTTACCTGTAGCTACGTAATCCCTAATAGCAGCTATCCTGTATAGTATATATAGAAAACTTTACTACTTCTTAACCTATAACTTTATACTATAACTCTACTACTACAGTCTATTATAGCCTATTATATTAATATAGAGCAGCCTAATTAGAAGAAGAGAAAGCTTAATAGGTAATATTTAATAAATCTAAATACTATTAAAAATAACGCTTATTAAGAGAAGTAGCAGAGAAGTAATTTTAGCAAGGTAAAAGGTAAAGCTGCTTTTAATACTACTCTTTTATAATTCTTTAACCTTAAATTTATTCTAGCTGCGTATTACCTCCTATAAAATACTACCTAAGGAGATAAACTAAGTCTTATAGCAGAACTATATATTTAGGCTAAAAATATTCTAGTATATAAGTAGTAAGATTTTATAATAGTCTTTATAATAGCTCTAACAGGAATTTAGGTTTACTATAAATAAGTATTAGTTATAAACACTACTATATAAGTTTCCTATAGAGCTAACTCTACTAATAAGTTACTTTATTACAGCGTAGGGTTATATCTTTTAACTAGGACTAGACTTTACACTACCTACTTACGCCTTTACTTCTTCCTTAACTATTATAAGTACTATTATATCTAGCCTCCTAAATCTTAAGGTGTAAGATAAAGATACTATAATAAAGATTATAGATCCTAGTCCTAAAGACGATAAGATTAATCTGTAGCTCCTAGATCTTAATAATAAAATTATTAGAGAGACTAAGTTTAATATGCTAAAACTCTATACATCTTATTCTTAGGAATACGTATAGGGATATTAGTCTAAAGCTATCCTATTAGCTTTAGAGAAATTAGAGTATTTAGAGAAATACCCCTTTAAAGCCTACGTGCGCTGTATAAATAATAAGTAGTATAAAGTAAGAGTTAACTAATATATTAACTATTATATAGGCTAATATATAGATAGATAATCCTCCGCCTTCTTTTACTAGGGTCTACATAAATATTTAATAGAGCCTAGCTATATATACGCCTAGGAGATAAGGTAAGACCTTATTTTTTAGAGACTAGATATAAATATTAACTATAATATAGTGTAGTATCCTTTACTAGGTGTATTAGCACTTAACTGCGCAAAATAAAGGTAGTCTTAAGTGTAACAGTTATTCTAGGCTTCTAATGCTTCCTTTCTAGCAGCTATTTATAAAACTAGAACGCACTATTCTAGCTATATTCTATACTTACTAGCTTAAGGGAATATTCATAACGTCTAAGATCTAGTTAGTAAGAGATAGGCTGCTAATATCTCTCCCTAGGCTATACTATTACTGCACTCTTATTAACGCTTAGTAAGTAGAGATATAGACTATTACTAGACTATTACTAATATATATAAGCTCCTTTAATAGGTTCCTCCTTAAGCACTTTAATAGAGAAAAAGCTAAATACTTTATTAATATAGTTACCTGCAAAACTAGCAATATGCCCTTAGAGAAACATATTAATATATTCTTTAATCCTTTAGATAGATAAAGAATATAAGCCTACTATAATTCTAGATTATAATAGTCTAGGCATTCTCTATAATAGCCTTAAGTTTATATAATACCTAGGCGCTTTAAGGCGCTTTTACGTAGATAATACTGTAGTACTTTAGTATATTAGGATACCTCTAGACTATATAACTAGATAGTTTTCTAGTTAATACATACTATTACCTCTGTCTCTGTTTCTACTAATAATAACGCTTTACTTAAAAATGCTTACGTAATGTTCTACTCTTACGCACGGCCTACTAGATTAGCTTTAGTTAATTTTGCACGTAGGGCCCTATCTACTTATCTATACGTCTGCCTCTACACCTACTATTATAAGACTATTACTGCTACAGTAAATATCCTATAAGGATGCATCTATATAGGTATTATTACCTACTTAAAGTACTTATTTAATAAGTTCTAATCTTATTATAGCGTTAATAGCTACTAACGTAATATTACTCTACGCTCTACCTTCTTTATTAGACCTGTTTACATAATGCTGTAAGTCTAGGAACAAATTTACGCAGAAGAATAATAGATATCGCGACTAGTTACGTAAGGCTAAGAGCTCTAAACTCCTTATTACTTAGGCATAATCTGTAAATAATATATATATTAGTAAAGTAAAGGCTGCCCTTTTTTAGCTAAAGGAAGATTAGCTATGCTTACTAGACGAAGAGGAACGTAGGCTTGCGCAGGCAGAACTAGAGAAGCTTTCTAGATAACAGTCTATATTATTAATGTATAGACGCAGAGTAATAGCTTATGTAATAGCTGTTAATAGCTATAGGATCTACGCTAGTATTTATTAGGTTTAGAAGGCTAAGGAGATTGATAGCTCTAAGGCTTAGCTATCTATTAATTAAATCCTTATAGACGAGGGTATTTCCTATAGCTAACGTATAAACTTCTAACTAAAAGTAAGGTTTAGTAGATTACTAGCGTTTAATATTAAGCTTTTAGAGTACTAGACCTATAACTAGCTACGTATACGACAAGATACACGCTAGAAGCTGTTAAAAGGTAAGAGTAGCTAAAAAGAAAGTAACGTTATTATTTAAGTAAAGAATATACATTTAATTAAATATTTGCTTAGCCCCTTAGGTTCTGTCTAGTAGTATAATAAGTAGTTATTAGCAGCGTATTTTTAATAGGAGTTTAGTCTGTAAACGTAGAGCTTATTAGACTTAGTTTAGCTTTACTTATATCTTCTAGGACAGTATATGTTAGTATAGTTTAACTTGCTTATAGTTGCTCTACCTGTAAAACACCCCTCTTACGTGTAATAGTCTCTACTGTAGGCGTAATAGCCCTATTACCTGTAAAGTCTAGTGCGTTAATATTAGTAAAGTCTTTAAAGCTGCTAACAGTATTAAGAGCTCTAATAGCTTTACCCTTACCCTTAACTAGACTACTCTTCTCTGCCTTAATTTATAACTCTAATTTTATCTTAGGCCTCTAACTAATTTATCTAGGCTTTTTAGGTGTTAGAGTTATAAGCCTTAGCTTATAGTCCTCCTCTTATGTATAATTCTTAAAGTAAACTATAAATTATCTAGTATCCTTACTTTCTTTCTATAGTATCTTTTTAAGCAGTAATTACAGAGACGTATATTTATACGCGGATTCTAGGAAATATTAAGGCGTTATTCTAGTTAGTTTAATAGTATATATGCGAGGTAGGTTAAGTATATCTTGTAGGCGTACTTAGCTAACTTTAGAAAGAAGAAAGTCCTACACAAAGTTATAGAGGTGTTAAAGATCTAATCAAGTAGTTACAATATAAAGCAACTGGTGTTAACTAGTAGATATCTTTAGAGTATTCTTTAGACGTGTAGGCTAGGTTAAAGGTAGAAGTATTAAATAGTAGTATACTCGTAGATTGTCTTAAGTTGATCACAATGTGCTATAGAGCCACATTATGCAAGTCTATATACATAATTATCTTATAGGATTCCTATAAGGCCCCCTCTAGAATTTCTAAGTTTATCTCCATCCTATAGGATATAGTCTGTCTTGGCGTAGGTTTCCTAAGATTACGTGATTCTAGCGTTATTAGTTAGTTTAGAGGCTCAGTCTCCTTGCTGGCTGTCCGTGCCTCTTCCCTCATCCTTATAACTGCCGCCTTCCCACTTCCTATTTATAATACTATCCCCTCTTCCAGTCCTTATGTCCTTATAACTAACCTATAGCTTCTCGTAGTACTACTTATTATTATCTTGTTGGAGATTGCATAAACACTATCAGTTAGGTCGCTATAGTCTCTTATAAATATTATTTAAAGAAGAAGCTAGAGTGTAGGATGTTATTATTAAAAGAGAAGTGTGGGAATTGTTATTAAAATAGGGTGTTATTATGCGAGCTGGTGGATGTGCTAGTTCTAAACTTTTCTCGTTTAGATAAGGAATTAGCTTAATTAGACGCGTAAGAAGCTAAGGCTAACAACGCAGAAGAGAAGGCGCTAAATACCCTTCTTACTACTCGCGCGAAAAAGAATTAACTTTATAAATAACAAAAGTTATTACAGCGTCGTAAGTAATAATAGGTAGACGATTCTAGTTGTATCGCGGAAGAGATTAAGGCGTTAGAGGCGATTAAGGATGTTAATCATAAGGTCGATGTTCTTAAGTAAGGGCTGATGCCTAGTACTTCTGCCTTAGACTAGAGCGTCTTTACTCTATCCTAGCTTAAAGGTAACTCTCTTCCCCTAGGAATTACGTTGTTAGATTAGGTTAGTTATAATTCTAGTACCTAACTTCTTTTTATTCCCTGTTGCGGTCGTATTTACTAATTTATTTTTTACAGTTTCCTAAGTTTAATTTAGGTTCCTATATATTTTCTAAGTTAGGGTAGTCCTTCTATTTTATAAGGTACTCTCTTTCTCTATATTAGTTTTCTATAATCTTCGAGCGTCTTTTATTAAGGATCTTCTTAACTTCGTACTCTGTCTCCTCTTTAGTCTCGTACCTGAAAGTCTTCTATAGTAGCGTTGCTAGGTGTGCTAGTTCTAGTAACTTAATATAGAACCTAGGGTAGATTTTTACGTCTTTAGGTAGTTCTAATATATACGTAACTGGTCTATTACGTTGTTTAATTAAAAACAGTCTGACTTTAACGTGGTCTAACCCCTTGTTAGGTCGTTTCGTGCGTAGGTTTTTTGTAAGTAAGTATACTTTATCCCCTTTTTTTAGCTAAGGTGCCGTTTTTTTTTTTTTATTAAGATATAAAATTTGTTGTCCTTGTCTTTTCTTAAGTCTTTCTTATAACTATTTTAGCGTTACCTGCAGTTCTCCTACTATCCTAACTACAGCTTCCGCTTTAATACTTAGAAAGTTTCTTTTAAATAGGTTTAGGTGTTTCCCGTAGTAGGCGTAGAATAGTGTTTCGCCTGTTGCTTTAGATTTACTGTTATTAAACGCGATTTAGGCTGTAGGTAACAGTAATACTTAGTTATTCTGTTGTTTATTACAGTACGTTTATAGATATTATTTCAAGGTTCTGTTTATTCGTTCCGTTTATCTATTAGTTTCTAGGTAGTATGCTGTAGATAGTTTCCTTTAAGTACCTATCTTAGCTACAAAGGTTAACCAGAAATTAGATGTGAACAACTTATCTCTATCGCTAATAATAGTCTTTAGTATGCTATAGTATCAGAATATTCAGTCTTTTATTATTTCTGCAAGTTATAGTGCTGTAAAATTCTTTCTAAATAGTATAAATTCTGCGTATTTAATATATCTGCATACTACGTTGCATATCGCATTATACTTATATTTAGTTACTTTGTCCGCAGACTTAGGTAAATCCGTAATAAAGTCTATTACTATATCTTCCTATAGTTTCGTAGGTATCTTAATTACCTATAACTCGCTGTAGGGTGCATAAGTAGTATGTTTATTTTGTTAGTAGGGTACACATTTCTTAATATATGTTTCTACTTTTTATCTTAGGTTTATAATGTAATAGTTTTATTAGATAAGTTCCGTTATTTTTATAATTCCTAGGTGTCTATGTATTAGATCGTTATAATATTATTAGATAATAGTTTTATATAGGTCTTTAGGGACTTCTGCTTATATTTTTAAGATTATGTGGCATTCTTGCGAAGGTTTTAAAGTTCTATCTTCGTTTGTTTTTAGGATCGCCATGCGAACTTCAGTTTTCTTCCCTATTACATCGTGTCTTCTACTTAGTGCGTCTGCTCTTCTATTTTCTTTTCCTAGTGTATAGATAATCTTAAACTTATATTATCCTAGGAGTTCTGACTATCTTACTTATCTTTAGTTTAGTTACTTTATTATCGTAAAGTATGTTAGGTTCTAGTAGTTAGTGTAAATAGTAAGTTCTAAGCAACTTTCTACATATACTCTCTAGTGTCGCAGTGCGTTGACAATAGCTTTTAGTTCCTTATTGTGGATATTATATTATTCTTCTGTTTATAAGAACTTGCGCGAATGATACGCTATAGGGTGCTATTTTCTGTCCTTTTTCTGTAAAGCTACTGCTCTGATTGCGAGGTCTGATGCGTCGGTTTTAATCTTTAGTAGTTATCTACTAGTAAATAATATAAGTACTAGTTTAGCTACGCAGGCTTCTTTTAATATTTTAAAGGCTTATTATTGTTCTTCGTTCTAGTCCTACTTTTTATCCTTTTTTATTAGTTTTATTAAGGGTGTTGTAATTTTAGTAAAGTCCTTAATAAATTATTAATTAAAGTTGACGAATCCTAGAAATAACTGAATGTCTTTAACTGTTTGTGGCGTCTTCTATTCTTAGATTGTCCTGATTTTTAATTTACTAATCCGCACTCCTTGTCTTCTAACTATATATCCTAGGAATTCTACCTCTTCTTTGTAAAATTCGCACTTCTCTGGTTTTAACTTAAGGTGGTAGTTCCTTAATTATCGTAGTACTTCCTTAATATATTCCCTGTGCTTATTTATATTTTTTAAGTAAACTAGAATATTATCTAGGTAGGCTATAGCATATATGTTAAGACATTCTGCTAAGACGTTATTAATTAAGTCTTAACATGTTGCCGGTGCGTTTATTAGGCTAAAGGGCATTACTATATACTTATAATGTCTGTATTGTATCCTAAAGGCGGTTTTCTATTCCTCTCCTTCTTTTATTCTAATAAGGTTATACGCTCTTCTTAGGTCTAGTGCGGTAAAGTATTAAGCTCCTGTTAATCTGTCGCGTAGTTCTTATATATTAGGTAGCAGGTAGCGGTTCTTTTTAGTAATGTTATTTAACTTCCTATAGTTAATGCATAACCTTAACGCTCTATCCTTCTTTAGCGCGAACAGGACGGGATATCCTGCTAAGGACTTAGATTTCCTAATAAAACCCTTTACTAAATTTTTATTAATATATTTCTTTAGGACGCCTAGCTCGTAGTCGCTTAGGCGGTATATTAGTACGAACCTAGGCTGCTTACCTTCTATAAGTTCTATCTTGTAGTCCTATTCTTAGTGTTTTAGTAGTGCTTCCCTTCCTACCTTTTTAGTAAATATATCTCTAAATTCCTTATATTCTTCTAGGATCTTAGGAGTGGTAACTAACTCCTTATTCTTCTTAGCGTTCTTTACTAGCTGCTAATAAAGTAGCTGTTTCTTAGCTTTTCGCGAAGGTTTGATATTTATTATCGTCTTCTTATCTACTAAGGCATGCGACTGTTGCGTAGGTATTCTTGCGTTATTCTTTATACGCACAGACACTCTTTGTTTTGTCTAGTTAATTACTAGGTTGCAGTGCCTTAACTAAGGTAGCCCTAGTATAACATTATGGGCGGCTGTCCTAAAGACGTCTAGTCTGACTTGGTATGTTTTGGAGGCTAGGCTGAGGCTGGTAGTAACCTTGTGGGTTATTATCCCTCCTAATTTTCTGTTTGCTACTATTATCTGGTAGGGTGTTTTCTTTAAGATAGGTTGTAGTCCTGCTTTTAATATAGCTATTCTAGAGATGTAGTTTGCTTATAATCCGGAATCTATTAGTGCCTTTAGCTCCTTTCCTTAGAGTTCTATTCTAAGTTAGAAGAGACTCTCTTCCTTTTGTTAGATAGCCTAACACTGCTTGTTAGTGCTATCTAGTTGTAGACGAATCCCTTGTCTAGTTCTAGCCTTCTTGCTATAGGAAGGTTCAGCTTCTAGTTCCTGTCTAAAAAAGAATTCTCTTTAAAGCTGTTTGCTTCCTTTTCTAGCTTATAGCGCTCACATCCTAGATTTATACAGGTTTACTATAATTTATTAGTGCATTACTTATTTATAATAATGTTTTAGTTTGCGGTGTGCTTATTATTATGTCCTAAGAAATGGTTTGTTATTCGTTTGTCCTATAAGTAGTTAATACAATCGTCCTGTTAACAGTTATACTATTGCTATTTGCACGCCCCTTTTAGTGTTGGGAAGTGTCCTTCTTATAGCTTAATAGCGTAATAGTAATTATAGTAATTATATGTGCAGTAGAGATATAATAGTAGCCTGTGTTTTAGGTTTCTCTAGTTGTAGTCGTACTGAAAGAGTTTCTGTCCCTTCTCTGCTTAGGCTAAAGCTTTTCGTTTAATTTATTACTTAGCTTGCTTAGTAGAGAATCTGAAACACTCGATATCCTCTATTACGTATTCCTAACACACATTATTCTAATTTAAGGGTTTACATTTTATTTTCTAGTCCTAGCATCGCACGCACACGTATTTTCTGCTGTGTATTTTCTATAGTGCTGGTATACCCTATGTTTTCCGTGTTTTGTTGTCCAGTGCCTGTGCTTCCTTAATGCTTTCCGTAGGTAGTAGTTAGTCCTAGTTAACTAGGGTCCCTAGATGTAGATCTGCTAGAGCCTTATTATTCCAGTCAATCTCTTAAGTATTTAAGGGAACCTGTCTGTAGGTTCCTATAATCTAGTCGTTATCCTACTGTAGTAGTAATAATAGTCTAGTACTATAGTTAGGTGTAGTAACTATCTCTTAGTCTCTAAATTAGGTGTTGTTAAAGTTTTTAATTATGTTAACTTTAAGTTAGGTGACTTTGTTCTTTTATCTATAATTTTTTGTAAAGTATCCCTTCTTCCCGCAATTGTAGTAATTACCTTTTATCTTCTCTGTATCTGTCTTCTAGTTTCCTACCTTCCTGTTCCCTTACTTCTTATTAACGTTATCTAGATATATTAGTTCTAGTTTATTAGAAGTGTAGTAGCTAGTAGTGCGAGTGTTCCTTAGGTAGCAAACATAGCTTTTCTGTTTACCTGTATAGTTTGTTCTTCCTTTTCTGTAGCTCTGTAGTTCCTAGTTTAATTTGTATAAGTTGTTATTAATCCTTATATAGTTATTAATTAGGTTATTTAGGTCTTTAATAATGAATCCCGTTCTTATAAGTTCCTCCCTAACCTGTAGTTTTAGGCCTTATTAGAATATTCTTTTAAGAGCTTCGTCGTCCCATCTAATGATTGTAGAGTATTGTTTAAACCTATTAGCGTAGTTAGCGACAGAAGTGTGTTATTTTAGTTCCTGTATATGTTGTTCTGCCGCGACTTTCTTGGTCTGCATCCTAAAGATCTGCTAGATATGTTTTTTAAACTTATCTTAATCTTTAAATATTTCTGTGTTCTCCGCATCTACGATACCTTAGTCTATGTATTGTTCTAGTTGTGGTGTAACCTAGTCTAGTGCTTTACCTGTAAAGTAAGTAATTGCGATAGGTGCCTTGTTACTTTTGTTAATATCCTTGTAGAGGTGAAAGTAAAGGTTAAGTTGGAGTAACTATCCTTTAAGGTGTCGTCAGTTACTACTAAACATAGTAGGTTTGCTAATCAGACGTCCTTTGGTGGACACGGTTAAAGAATTAGAGGTGGCTACGTATTCGCTAGGGCTGCTTATCTTAAGGGTAATTAAAATGTTAAAGATCTAATTAAGTAGTTATAATATAAAGTAACTAGTGTTGACTAGTAGATATCTTTAGAGTATTCTTTAGACGTGCAGGCTAGGTTAAAGGTAGAAGTATTAAATAGTAGTATACTTATAGATTGTCTTAAGTTAATTACAATGTGCTATAGAGCCACATTGTGCGAGTCTATATACATAATTGTCTTATAGGATTCCTATAAGGCCCCCTCTAGGATTTCTGGGTTTGTCTCCGTCCTATAGGACATAGTCCGTCTTAGCGTGGGTTTCCTAGGATCACGTGATCCTAGCGTTATCAGTTAGTTTAGAGGCTCGGTCTCCTCGCTGGCCGTCCGTGCCTCTTCCCTCATCCTCATAACCGCCGCCTTCCCACTTCCTGTTCGTAACAAGAGGGAGGAGAATTTAATAGTGCTTGCGATCTAAATACTAATATTACTACCTAGGTCTGTTAGTACTATTATAGGCTATTATAAGGAATAGTATTTACGTACTATATAGATTAATAGCCTTAATAATAGTACCGCTATTCTAAATTAGATAGATAAAAGTAACGTTAAAGGTAACTTTAATAATTAAAGCCTAACCTAATATAGACTTTATTATTATACTACTAGTACTTACTTACTAGGCTTAGGCGCCTATCCGCCTATTAATTAATTTAAGTCGCTAAAGAGCTACCTTATTCTTAAGATAGGCACGCTGTGCAGTAGAGGTAAGTAGGGCGAGCTAATTAACTTTTTAAGATAGTTATATTTAGGAGACTGTAACAGTTATTAACCGCTAAGATAGTTAGTCCTGCTCTAGTAAGGTATTAACGTTTATCTCTACTAGCCTACTGTCTCTACTATTTAGCCTAGGGTTTCGAATTCTGTAGTAGGTACAATAACGACTAACTAGGATGTCTATGTTATTATATAGTCTACTATTATCTATATAGAATAGACCCTATATAGCTACTATATTTAGAAGAGTAATAAGAGTATATTATAGATAGACTAATTAATAGATAAATAGACTTTAAATAGTTATGTGCGAGCTAATACTGTGGCTGGGACTAAGCTAGAAATAGTACTATTACTAACTATTACTAACTATTACCTAACACATAAACTCCTTCCTAATTCTCCTTATATTAACCTTCTATATTATTAGTTGTAAAGTCGCATCCTTCTATATCTAGTAGCTAGGTAATTACGTTAGTACCTTATTATAAATAATAGTACTTAAACTAACCTAGAAATCCTAGCTACTAGTTAGTAACTTAAGAAGTTAAAGTATAGGCACTTACCTTATTTTAATATAGAGAGCAGCGCGACGACGCAGCTCTAAATAATAGCGCTTAAATAGCTGTTTCCGTTTATATATGCTGCCTAGGTCTTTAGTATAAGGATTAAAGCCTATATCTTATAACTAGACGTTACACTATCTCTAAGTAGGTAAGGAAAGGATAGCATCTATATCCTATACTAGTGCCTCTTAACAGATTCTTTAGTACTTATCTTAGGGTAGAGTCTGCTTATAGTCTACTATCCCTACTAGTAGATATATATAGAGTATATTAGGTTTTCTAGTAATAATATTAGGATAGTTTTTCTACTTCTATATATAATAGTAATTCTATAAGAAGATAAAGGACTTTATTTTATAGCGTAGGACTAGGAGATATATAGTAACTATTACTACTATATTAGAGAGGTAGTTCTTTAAGAAATAATTAGTAGTCTATAGGTCTTAGAAGTATACCTGTAATAGTTAGTGTAATAGTCTAAAGCTACGTTAAATAGAGAGCTTAGAGCTTTACTTACCCTCTACTAAAAGAGTAGACTCTTTAATAGCTATTACTACTAAGATTTAATACGTTAGTTTACTATACTTATACTATATATATAATACCTATCCTATATAATATCTAGTTAGCCTAACTTTAAGAGTATATAATATGCGTATAAGATCTGCCTAGTCTTACTACTATAATTAGAGCGAAGATACTACAGAAACACCTTTATATCTCCTATAGTATATAAGTATTAATAGAGCACGCTAAGCGTAGTTGCTGCAGATACTCTAATATATGCCTATATAATATACTAAGAGTACGCGTTAATACAGCTATAGATTTAAATTCTAAAAGGTTTTAGTTTATTATAGCTATTAATAGACTAGCACTAGTTTAGGCTAGGCATAATATATTTACCTCTTCTTTATTACTAATTATTACGGCGTTACTCTACTACCTCTAGATTTAAAGAGCGGTATACTCTAAAAAGATAATTACGTAAAAAGAATATATACTGTTACTTAAAGTAGACTTATAGTATCTGCTTCCTATAGCTATTAATAATACTCTTCTTTAGCTCCTCTTTAATAAGCCTATAGGCTAGTATATTAGTAACCTCTTAGTTATCTTTATTATAGATATAACGTTTTAGTCCTAGTAATAGCTAAAGTCTTATAATAGTTACTTTTATAAGACTAGTATAGCCCTTAGTATAGAGTATCTAAAGAATCTTAGAGTTATTTAGATTAAGCTAATAAAACAGCATAATAATCTAGTTCTTAAGGAGTTGCTCTACGTTAGGCGTAATACGACGTTAAACCTCCTATCTCTTAAAGCAATCTTTAAGTGTAGTTATACTATACTTAATATAATACTCTTTATATAGCTAATCTAATAGCTAATAGAATATAAGACCTTCTTTAAAAAGCGCCTTTAATTCTTTCTTATAGAGGGTAAAGTTTATACAAGGCCTGCCTCTTTTCTCTAGGCTTAATTAGTATTATATATAAAGTCTTTACTTAGTTACTTTACTATACTAAAGTATACTAGTAATAATTAATAATAGTCTTATATATAGCTTATAGACGCTAGTAATAGTCTGTAATAGAATAGAGTAGAGAACTAAGGGTAGGGTAAATTTATCTCTAAGTATGCGACACGTAATAAAGGTTTATATAATAATACTATTTATTAATAAATTTAATTTATAAATAAAAACTATTATAGTCTATTACTTTATTATTTATACCTTATTGTAGAGCGCAAGGGCGGGTAAATAGTTATTATTGTTTAGGTTTAAGGTTTTAGTTTTTAGATTTTGGTTTCCGACCTTCGTGGCGTAATAGTCCACCGTAATCTTCGCTGATTCTGACTCGGTGAATCGGAAGGCGGAATTACCGGTTGGCTTTACTTGCTTTCGTGCAGTCTGACTTTATACGAAGTTTTCATTTCAGGCATCCAAGATTGAGGTACACTTGCCATGCGCGCTGGTTACCTGTTTTGGTAGACCATCGTTATGCTGACAGTGTCGCGACGTGAGGCTCGGCCGAGCATGGCGCAACTGTTCTGATTGGCTGGAATGAGTTTCATGGTATCAGAATGCTTCTCACCAAGGAGCTTGAGGGCCAACTACCCATAGACCGTCATGTCTTCTAGTACATTAAAATTTGATTGACAGGTTGTTTCAAGTTCACCCTCAACGATTGATCATTCGTCGCATAAACCTGTGAAAAAAATAATAGTCGTGGATTCAACATGGCAGAAGGATCATAGGCGTCCTAGCACGTCAGACGCAGACGTCCAAGCGTATTCAAAGGTGGATTGCATCTGGATTTAGCCTTATCATAAGCGGAGCGCAGTATTATGTAATTTTCGACAAGTGCTCAAAGCATAATTAGGCTTTATTTACTCATTGGCTTTGCCCGCCAGGCACATGTTCAAGGAGAAACTCAAACCCATACTTTTGTGCCGTGCCATTCACCAATTGGGCAAGCTCGCTACAGGTTGAGCATACGACACGGCTTACATAAATATTGATTTTACAAGGAGGTTCACAGATGCTTCTTTGCGGGAGAGTGTGCTCGTCGCCAAAATTTGCTAGATCGAGCCCTTTGCCCTCAAGGTATCTTTTCACGTAAAATGCCATTAGCTGTGGCTCAGTGTGTTGAAAATATGTGTTTTCGACCTTTGAATCCAATGCATGGAACATCTTTGTTGCTTCTCCGGACCAGTGTGTTCCGTCAATGAAGCCCTGAACGGTGTCGCTGTGCTTTCCGTTTTTCGCAAAGTAAAGGATGTGGTTGAACTCTATGCATGCAATTGTTGATCTGCAATGTTCATTGCGCTTTGGGCCAATGGTAAAAGTTTGTATGAATTGGATGTCAGTCCTATAAGATCCATCGCAATGTTTTGTCGTGTGGAATCGAATAAAACTGGGGTTATGGGCCGGAGCCACAGTACGTTTCTCTTCATCAGTCTGTGTCGATTTTGATTCGGTTTGAGCGGTCAGTGAAGCTCCGATATTGGGTGTAGCTTTTCCATTAGGTCGTAGTACACGAAAAGGGTTGGCCAATGATACATTTCTGTCACTCTCCGTTGCAGAATCTTTCCACTCTTCGGTGTTTAAAATCTGCACAATCTCCTTCCTGAATTGATTGTCCGACCATGGTCGCTCTACCCTACTTCCGTCTCTGCACCTATCGAATCTCTCGAAGCTCTCTCTATCAGCAGTACCTGCTAGATCGACGGCCCGTAAGCCTTCCTTGTCTTTCATTTCTTTGTTTGCCTTGGGGTTCCATTTCGTCTTCATCAAAGTTTCCAGGGCTCTTCTTTTACCCCAAAGTGATGCTTCCATAAGCGCTGTTCTGCCACGCCAATTTTTTGCATTGATATCCGCACCAGCTTCTAAAAGTCTCATAATCACCTCTGTAGATCCACCACCGTTGTGAGGTGCGCCTGCTGCGATGATCAGGGCGGTGTTTGCGTTACCGTCAACGCCGTGGATGAGATAGCATGGCTCCTTCGAGCCAGTCAGGTACTCCTCGACTTCTCGGTAGTGACCTTTCTTGATTGATTCCCATACAATCATTATCCAAATATCTTCTGTATCCGCATATGTCTCTGTTGCCCGTCGTATATCGCAGGTCTTCTTCGTTGTCCTCATAGGATTTACTGTCACCTGGGAGAAGGATTCAGTCAAGGCTTCCACAGAGCTTTCTCGTTCCATATTGTTCGTGGCCAAAAGGTTCGATAACTGCCGATACTGGTCTAAAAGCTGCTTGCTGTTTCTTGCTGGGCGTGAAACGCGTGTGTTGCAGGAGGGAGGCTCATAGGGGTTTTGAGCTCAATTTGGGTGTGCGATATTGAGGTTTCAAAGATCTTAAATGAAGATTCAAGCTTGACGAGAGCTCTAAGGCAACAAGGTGTACGATGTTATGATGTATTACTTTGCAGCCTGATCACGACACGAACTTTGCCCCAGCCTTGCATGACAGCCTTGGATTGTAGGGTGCATCCGTCCAACCATTAGCCATTAACATGCATGCGCGGCTGCTGACATCGCAGCAACCACCTTATTCACGAATCAATTGAATTTTTCATCAATATATTCTCTGCTTCCTGACGTAACTCCTGCTTACTTTTCCCGATCCATATCCGACCATATTTGGTGCCGGTTTAGTTGTGGCTGCAATGGCAAGAATCCATCTTAGTGCACTTTGAGGCAACGTCATGCAATCGCATCATGTGTTCATAGACTGATCGCTGGGTCATTATTATTGGGACGAAAGAGCGAAGATGTGTATGGCATTGATGGAAGTGGGTTGCAATTTATGGTCCACCACCGTATTCAAATCGCGCATGAAGAATCCTATGCCATTTGTATTTGACCTTCTATCAAAAACAGAAACGATTTTGAACATATTCTTCCGCTACACTAAAGTAAAAACAATGAGATCGTAGAAATACAGCACAGTCCGCAATAGCTAGCATGGAAGGAGCCAATCTGCTAGCGCCTCACTAGCGCCTATCGAGCCTCGCTTGTGTTCCCCCAAGTACAATGAGCCTCACCCTCAACGACAAACGCGGCAGAGTTATCTTTCTCTACAAAACAACAGCGATCAGTATGCCACGAGGCACTCTCATAGTCTTCGAAGGTCTCGATCGCGCAGGCAAATCGACACAATGCCAGCTGCTCGTGGAGGCGCTGCAAAAAGACGGCGCCAGGGTGCGGCATCTGCGATTCCCTGGTACGTGCACTACTCCTGCGCATCAGTACTGATGGAAACCTTTTAGCAGTATGAAAGCAGTGGTCTAATGAGGCGTCGCAGATAGAACGACGCCGATCGGACAGATGATCAATAGCTATTTGAGTGGCCAGAGCGAACAGGAAGATCACGTTATACATCTCCTGTTTTCTGCGAATCGGTGGGAGGCAGCGTAAGTCTTCTTTTGGCTAGCAATACCGTCTATGTGCATATATGATTTCCAGGAGTCCACCTTCAATATTGTGGGTATCCAAAGTCTAACCAAGCACCAGTCCATCTATCCAAGCCGACCTCGCGGCAGGGACAATTGTCATAATAGATCGCTACTACTATAGCGGGTGTGTCTACTCGGCGGCCAAACAGAACCCCAGTCTCAGTCTCGAATGGTGCCGAAAACCAGACGTTGGACTACCACGTCCGGATCTGTGTCTTTTCCTCGATATCTCCGCAGAGGATGCGGCGAAGAGAGGCGGCTACGGGACAGAGAAGTACGAGAAGAAGGAGATGCAGGACCGAGTTAGAGAGCTGTTTGAGACGCTGATGCAGAAGAAAGAGGGCGAGGATTTTGCGAGGATAGATGCGGGCAAAGGGTTGGAAGATGTGCAGAGGCGGGTCAAAGAGGAGGTGGGTCGGTGTATTGATCGTGTCACCAAGGAGGATTTGTCGCTTCGAGTGGTTGAAGAGTGGTAGATACTTGCATCCAAGGCTTAGCTCGCAAATTTCTCTTCTTCATCATTCAAATCATCCATCCACGTCTCGTCAAGCTCATCATAGTCTTCGCCAAGATCTTGTGTCTCCGGCGCATCCGATGCAGTTGTGGTATCTGTCTTCTTCTTCCGCTTAGTGTGAAACATTGCCTTAATTTCTGCCTCGCCATTTGTTCGTAGACTTAGCTCCTTCAGCATCGTGGACCATCTGATGGGGCTGTGACAACTAGAGCATATGCCCTCGATCGGTACTAGGGCATTCTGATCACCTTCTTTTGCAAGGAACGCCTTCGATAGACAAGCCATATGCGATACAGTATGGCATGACTCGATAGGGCATACCAACACGAGCGAATTTACTGCACTGGCTTCCTTCTTGCATACACCGCAAGCTCGTCTTCGCGCGTCCTCAAACATGTTTCTGGTCTTCTCCACATAGGCCTTGCAGTCTTCGTAGGCGACAGGGATTGCTCGTATCACCTCGGGAATGTAGTGCGTTCGCATCTCGGATTGTACGTCAGCTGCAAGCTTTAGAGGCTCAGCCGGAGTAAGCTGGACAGTGATGCTGTTCCGCAACTTCACCGCTATCTTCGCTGTATGCCTTTCCCATTGCGTGAACACATCTGGCGCAAAGAACCTCAAGTGCAGCGGCCACCTGCTAAAGCTTCCCACGCCTAGGAGATAATGCAAGTTCTTTAATCTTGCCTCCAGCGATATAGGTGGTCTTCTTCTTCTAGTTGGCGATACTCCCTTCTTGCTTTTCTGCAATTCCTCTACTCTTGCATCGCGAACGACTCTGTTAATATGACGCGTCGCGTGCGTGTTCTGCCACGCCCATTCAAACTGCAGAGCTGCGAACTTGGAGGGAAAGCCAGTCACGATGCAGGTCATTTCCCATGGCCGCTTCCCCTGCATGGATGTGCGTTTTGCGCCGCCCTTGCTCGAGCCATTGTGTTGGCCAAGGCGGCGCGCAGGGTTCGGTGTGCTGCCAATGTAATATGACTTTCGGTTTTTTGATCGGAGCAAGTAGCAGCAGTAGAATGCCGGAATGGGCCTGCTTTCGATCTTGAAAGTCTCGGTCATCATGATGTTGAAGTTGGTGTTGTTGTTGATCGCAACCAAAAGCGTGCAGCGATGGCTTAGGGCTACCGGGATTATGTCCGGCTGGGATGAAGCGTGATTGGCCACGTCTGAGGCTCTCGATCCAGCACCCTTGCAACCGACCACAAGTCTGCTGCAGAGTCAGAGTATTGGCACAGAGTGTCTGATATTGGGGCACAGAGGATGCGGCGGGCTTTGCAGGTGCGCGTGAGATGTGGCAATGAAGTGCACTTATTCTCGGTTTTGCCAGCGGCTTCACTTGGAGTCGGAAATGTAGGCACGTGGCGGTACTTTGTTAGCTCATGTGGCTTGAGGAAAGGAAATGCGCGAATAAAGTCGCAAATTTGGATTGCCGTCACGTTGAATCGGGGGGTTCAGTACGCAGTGCTTGTGGGCAGACATGTGTGCAAAAAAGCACTAAGATGGAACAAAGGAGTGAGGTGAGGTGAGGTGAGGTGAGGCCTGCAGCCCTGCAGGCGCGGGCCGGCATGATGTATGTTTCATCACTACTCGCGAACGACCGCGGTCAAAGAGCAAATCTGTAATTGCCACATCTCAAAACATGAGAAGGGTGAAATCAAACCCAATCTGATCAGATATCGCATTGACGCCTGGGGAAAATTTACTTGTGTGTGGAACTCTGCTGGCCTGTAATACGCCGCTTTCTGGTAGTGGCCCATCTGCTCATTCGGCGGGCTTGCTTGCTTGCGGGTGGTTCAATTCCTCACTAGTGGCATCGCACCCTCATCCGTCCGCCAACTCGATTCCCTTTCACACCAACCAACCTCGCCAATACTACGAACCCGCAGCCACAACAATCCCAGTCGACACCAGATAGCCGTCGAACAATTCGCCGGAACTTTTTTGCCCACAATTCAAATTGCAGCGCCATCCAGCCGGTCGAAGGCGGTCGCCTGCCTGCCCTAAAGGTCCCATGCCTGCAGATATATCCCCCCGATAGCGCCCACACCCGACGAAAACCTTGTCCAGCACGGCCGCTCGACGTGCCAGACTGCCTTAAATATCGTTATACCGCTGTGATCTGGGCCATATTAGTGGCAGCACTGGATGCAGCAGCGGAGGTGCCATGGTTGAATTCATACCCCCGGGCGGACCTCCCACAGGCGCCACTATGACCACCTTCAGGGTCGCTGCGGACAATGGACTGCCTGACGGAGGCCCTGGAGCACCAAAATCAAGAATGGGCGGCGTTGCGATGCCTGCTATGAATGGTGCGCAGCCAAATGGCGTGGGCATGATTCCTTTGAGCGCGCGCAAGGCACAGCCGTTGGACCTCGCAACCGTCGAGCGCAGAGGCCAGGGAGCGCCGAACAATCAGCCACCCAAACCAAATCGTATGTTTGGTCTGCAGGAAGCGCCGACATATCGACCGACTACAGAGCAATTCAAGGACCCTGTTCAATACATTCAGAGCATTCGCGACGAGGCGCAAAAGTACGGCATTGTCAAGATCGTCCCGCCTGACACCTGGAACCCACCCTTTGCAATTGATACAGAAGTGAGTAGTTGCAGAGATTGCACATGCGTCCACGACGATTTCGCGATTCGCGATTCACGACTCACGTTTGGCAACTACCAAATCCTTTGACGCTCGGCTGACCTCCAACAGCGCTTCCACTTTCGCACACGACGGCAGGAACTGAACTCGGTCGAGGGCGGTATGTATCATGCATAAATCTGGCTCTATGTAATTTATGCTCATTGCAGACAGGTACACGTGCCAACCTGAATTACCTGGACCAACTCGCCAAATTCCACAAGCAACATGGCCACAGTCTCACTCGCTTTCCAAGTGTCGATAAGCGACCGCTCGATCTCTACAAGCTGAAAAAGGCTGTGGAGACGAGGGGAGGCTTCGAGCGTGTGTGCAAGCAGAAGAAGTGGGCTGAGATTGGGCGCGACCTCGGCTACAGCGGCAAAATCATGTCTTCACTATCTACATCACTCAAAAACTCGTACCAGAAGTGGCTGCACCCGTATGAGGAATACCTGCGAGTTGTGAAGCCTGGCGTGCAACAAATGTTGGAGTTCGAGCATGGTGGGCCGTTTACGCCGTCTCCTGCCCCATCACCGATGAAGAAGTCGGTGCAGGGCACACCTACCGCGAACGCCGCCGACTCCCCCGCTATCAGGGCTTCAGCTGCATTGAATGCTTCACTGCATGGTGATGTTGCGGCTCCTCCCGCAGAGCTCCCCCGACCTGCCATCTCGTCTGGCTTCACAGCAGTCAATTCTGGAGGATTCACAGCAGTCAATGCGCACCCATCGCCCGCACCTCCAGCGCAACCTTCGACACCAAATACGTTTGCTGCAGTCAACATACCCAACGGTATTCATCGCGACAACGTAGATTCACGCACGTCCACACCAATGCGCAATGGTGGTAGTCCCATGTTGTCCGCTCACAACACTCCAGATATGCGACCAACAGCAGTGGGCTTGACTCCGTTATCGAACGGGCAGGCATTTAATCAACTGAAGCGAACATTGTCCCAAGATGCAGAAAGCAGTATTAACGGAGATGCAGATGATGCAAATGGGCGACGTAGTAAGCGGTTAAAGAAAGGTAAGCCCACTTGCGCATGCGCGACTATGCAGCGTTTGTCCACCTGTTGTCACGACAGGGATGCGGTGCTGCACCCTTGCCTCGCTCCAGGCTCCGGTCTGACAGTGCTGTTGTTTCTCATTGGGTGGTAGCGTTTAGCTAACGAGCATCTTGCAGATGGAGCGCCTACTGTCGCCGGCTCGCACATGACCCAGCCTCGCCAGTCAACTCCGGGTCGGATATTCCCACATGTCCGTACAGCTGACGAGCGCCCAGGCGATGTATGTATTCATCCCAAATCTCCACAATTGCACATACTGACTAGAATAGCGATGCGAGAGTTGTGGCACTGACAATGACCCGTCGAATATCTTGCTTTGCGACAGCTGCGACTCAGGCTACCATGGCTACTGTCTCGATCCACCGATCAAAGGAATTCCCACACACGACTGGCATTGCCCGCGATGTCTCGTTGGTACGGGTGAATTCGGATTTGAAGAAGGCGGCGTCTATTCACTCAAGCAATTCCAGGAGCGCGCACACCAATTCAAGCAGGGTCATTTCGCCAATAAGATGCCGTTTGATCCGATCACTAATGCATCTAAACCTGTGTTAGAGGACGACGTGGAGCGCGAATTCTGGCATTCAGTCGGAAATCTCACAGAGACCGTCGAGGTAGAATATGGAGCAGATATTCACTCCACAACGCATGGAAGCGGCTTCCCCACCATAGAACGCAATCCACGAGACCCATATGCTACGGACCCATGGAACTTGAATATTCTGCCATATGCCCCAGACTCTCTCTTCCGCCACATCAAGTCTGACATTTCAGGAATGACAGTGCCGTGGCTCTACGTCGGCATGGTATTCTCGACCTTTTGTTGGCATGCCGAAGATCACTACACTTATTCTGCCAATTATCAACACTTTGGCGCAACGAAAACCTGGTATGGCATACCATCTGAGGATGCAGAGAAATTCGAGCAAGCTATGCGCGAAGCGGTCCCTGAGTTGTTCGAGAGCCAACCAGACCTCTTGTTCCAGCTCGTGACACTGCTAACCCCGGAGCAACTTAAGAAAGCCGGGGTCAGAGTCTTTGCTCTGGATCAGCGTGCTGGCGAATTCGTTATTACATTCCCTCAAGCTTATCACGCCGGCTTCAATCACGGTTTCAATTTCAATGAGGCCGTAAACTTCGCGCCAAGCGATTGGGAACCATTCGGAGAACACGGTGTTCAACGCCTTCAAGACTACAGGCGACAACCATGTTTCTCCCACGATGAGCTCCTTTTGGCAGCTGCTTCTCGGAAAGACACAACTATTAAGACTGCGAAGTGGCTCGGTCCAGCGCTAGAGCGCATGCGCGATAGAGAAGCACAGATCCGTGCAACATTTCTGGAGAAGCACAAAGCCGCTAGGGAACATGCTTGTAAGATAGATGGCAGTGGTGAGAGTAATTCAACATGTGAGATTGAGTTCGTCACCGACGATACCGATATCCATGAAGATGATCTCGTCTGCACCTTTTGTAAGGCTCACGGCTATCTGTCCCGTTTCTATTGCCACAACACCAAAAAGGTTTTGTGCTTGCAGCATGCTGGATGGTTCGAATGCTGCCCTGACAGCTTGGAAGCCGACCGATACTCTGGCTCTCGAGGTCAACACATGCTCGTGTACCGAATGTCCGGCGAATCTATTGCGGCAATCGTGCAGAAGATCGTTGATAAAGCAAGCATGCCTGAGGCCTGGGAATCTAAGATGGAGAGTCTCCTTGCTGAAGGTCCTCAGCCTCAACTCAAAAACCTGCGCGCACTTCTAAACGAGGGCGAGAAGATTGATTGGGAGCTACCAGGTTTACCTGACCTAAAAGATTTCGTCGAGAAGTGCCAGGAGGTAGCCGATGATGCCGTTCTCTATACGACTAGGAAGCAACAAAACCGCCGCAAGAACGAGCGCGCTTGGAGAGGAAGGGGTAGCAAATCAGCAGCAGCTGAGGCAGATGAGAAGGAGCGCGAGTACCGTAGCGTGGAAAACATTCAGAAACTTCTCAGGCAAGCAAAAGATTTGGGATTCGATAGCCCAGAGATAAGTACACTTCGAGAACGCGCAGAAAACATTGCGGAATTCCAGGAGAGAGCACGAAGTGCCTTGCGCGATCGACCGGCTCAGCAGAGCGTTGCTCGATTGGACGACCTTCTCGAAGAAGGCAAGAGCTTCAATGTTGACCTTCCTGAGCTCGAGTCTCTCGAGAAAGTCGTGCAACAATTGAAGTGGCTCCGAGAATCTGATGACTTCAAGTTCAAGCAAGCCACGACGCTTCAAGAAGTCAGTGACCTTATTGCCCGAGGTGTCGAGGTGGGCATTCCGGAAAACCATCCTGAGATTCACTACCTCCAGACCAAGAAGGACCAGGGCGAGTTTTGGGAAACGAAAGCGAAAGAGTTGATGGCGGTGGAGAATGTGCACTATCAGCAGTTGGACGCGCTTTCTAAGCAAGCTGCTAGCCTCCCCGTTACGCCGGAGACCCGCGCTGCAGTTGATGCGATCTTGAAGAAGCAACGTGACGCGCAAGAGTTGATTACGTCGCTCTACGAGCGGAGCAAGAACCCAGATTTCTCACTCCGACCGAAATATATGGAAGTTCGGAATGCAATGGAGGCTTTGAACGCGCTGAATAGCAAGCCACCGGGGACGATTGACCTCGAGAAAGAACAGAAGCGGCACGAAGATTGGATGCGGCGAGGCAAGAAGCTATTCGGCAAAGCAAATGCTCCGCTCCATATCCTACACGCCCACATGAAGCAGGTCGATGAGCGGAACCGGTCGTGCTTTGACTTGTCCGACCAGCCTCGGATGCCCGTGGAGCCCGCTTCACGCGAGCAAAGTCCAGCCGACGGTGAAGAGGTGGACGGATCCGGATCGAGCCGAGATGTTTTCTGCATCTGCCGCAAGCCTGAGGCAGGTATGATGATCGAGTGTGAGCTTTGTCACGAATGGTAATTCTGTCCAAGTTGACGTAAAAGTAACATATGCTAACAATACCAAACAGGTACCACGGCAAGTGCCTGAAGATCGCGCGTGGCAAAGTCAAAGAGGATGACAAGTATACCTGCCCAATATGTGATTATCGTGTCAAAATTCCTCGCGATGCCACACGGCCCAAGTTAGAAGACCTTCAACTTTGGCAAGAAGAGCTTCCAGGATTGCCGTTCCAGCCTGAAGAGGAGGAAACGCTGGAGTCCCTCATTGATCACGGCACCAAATTCCGCGACTACGTTGCGCAGTACATCAATCCGCTGATGTCTAGCCCAGATGAGCTCACTACACAACGCTTCTACCTACGGAAGCTTGAGGGTGCCGAGATCCTACTTTCTAGCGAAATTAATTTCTTCCGCCAGGAGTTGCACAAGTGGGCTCCAGTAGCTCCAACGCCGCCACCGATCCTACAAGTGTCCCTGTCCACGCGCAAGCCACGACCGACCAAACAACAAAAGCTTATGAACCAATTGGGCATCACAAACCCAGACGACCTTCCACCGCATCTAAGGACCAAGACACATCAGTTCAAGGGAAAGAGTGTGGACGCAACAAAACCTCAGAGCCTTCAACCAGCTCCTGAGCAATCACACACACCTCCAGGCGAACCACGTCGTAGCTTTGGTGAGAACGATTACTTTGAAAACGCTCCTACCACTGCGTATAACAATTCGCCGACTTTCGCGACTGCCGCCCCTCTCAATTTTGGCGGCGCTTCCACCATTGCACCCATCGATCCAGGCCTCTTTGAGAGCTCTGGGCCCGCACCTACAAGTCCTTTGCAGGATCCATTCAAAAGTTCAGGCAGCGGTCAAGAGATGTTTGGTGAAGCCATGGAAATGGGTGGAGGCCAGGCAGAGGAAGCGCTGGCTGTGACCGAAAGCAACAATTACATGGAATAGATACCTGACAGAGATACTCTACGTGGCGCTACATTACTAAACACGAACAACTATTCCTTTCCAGATTCAGAGAGGGGCGTTCAGGTCACGGACATTTCCCCCACAAAGATTATTGTATATCACGATACTCTGCATACATGCGGCTGTTGTTGTACTTTCTGCGTTTGCATTTGTTTCACTGCGACCGGGGATGGAGTAATAGAGGTGTCAATCGCTTCTTTTGCAGCGGTTCGATCCTCGATGTACAATTTAATTTGGAGCTGCTTGTTGCTGCATTCAGATAGGTGTTTCAAGGATTCATGATGGTGATGGCAAGGTCGACATACCCGGAAAAGGCGTATGGGAATCTATTTCGTATTTCGATAGTTCGAAGAATCGATATCTTATTATATTGCAATCAATGATGGGATCATGAATTTATGCTTCGTTGTGTCTACATGTGCGGTGTTTTCAATGGCGACGTGGAAACACTCGTCTAGTGTCGAGTTCACTCATTTGGTTGTTTGGGATAACAGCCTCTTGTCCAAATTTGCATGTGTTGAGCGTGTTGTACTACTTCCATAAGTATTCTCTGTAAGAATGGTTCATAATTAAACAGATCTCAGACAAGCATCACATGTGTCGTCATAGCTCAATTGGGAAACAGCAGGCTATATTTTTGTTCTTCTGTTGCCCATCCTGTTTAACCCTTGGATCTTTCTGTACTCCTCCAAATGGAGAGACATACTGCTGATCAGTAGTTGATCAAAAGCAGGTAAATGAGCGACTGTCTCCAATACATCTCAATTTCTTTCGCCATATCTCACCCTCTTCCATGCACTTTCTCCCCTGGTCTCCCATCCCTGCTCCTCAGGTTTAGTGGCTTAGTTGATCGCTCTGACCTTGCGAGTACGATCAGCCTCAGTGTACGGCTGGTCGGCTACGGCATTTTGTTAGTGTTACTTTCAATTGTGGAGCATGCTGCAAACTTACCCCATACAGGGAACTCGTTCAACGCATCCCAGTCCTCGTTGACAACATGCTGAGCGGCAGTATCGTAGGTACCGGTTGGGATATAAATGGAATGTTCGGTGCCGTTGTGGTCGGTGTAGATCATGTTGTTTGGGCGTACAGTGAACTCGCACTCGTCTGGGTTCACCTGTCTAACCTTGCGAGCATTGCCCACGTAGGCGATAACAGCGCAAGTGTTTCCCCCGCCGGCTGAACGGCAGCACCCATCGCCGACAGCGGCTCGGCAGGATCCAAAGGAGGCCCCAGAGCAAGCGGCGCGGTTGAAAGTGTATATATCGTTTCCTACGACGCAGCCGTCGCAGTTGCCGCTCTGGCAGAAAGGAGCACCGCCAGTGCAGCAGACGGCGTAGCCAGGGTTGATACAAGATACTTTGGATCCTGAACAACCACCAGCAGTCCAGAGGTTGAGGTCAATTGCATGGCAGATCGTGGTGATGCATGCCATGGCAGCAACGAGTTTGGTAACGAAGTACATGTTGATAAGACTGTTACTGAAGAACTTCTGAGTGTGAGAAAGTTGATGAAGAAGATGGTACAACATGAAAGAAATTCAGGTGGTTCTTATAGCTTCACGGGTCCAGGTTGTAGCCAACCATACGGCCTTGTTTTCACTATCCAAGTCAGAGGGAAGTCAAGAGATGAACTAAACTGTATTGCGCAAGGCGTAAGTGAATGTGTCCTGCTATCTGCAATGCTGATGCTTCAATCCTTCATCCGGGTCCCTTGCTCAGAACCTGCATCCAAGTCTTCCTTCTCAGGCCGTGAGGGAGGTCTATGACGTTCAGTCAATTGCCTATTACGATCCCGTCTCCTGATCTTGTTCCACTGGACGCTGTTGCTCTGAAGTCTCAGCTGCTAAGCAATAAATTAACACAGGTAAGCAATATTGGGTGTCAGAGTTACTGACTCCATTGAGGAAACTGCCCCAGAGCTTCCCAGTCGTTGTTGACGAAGTGTTGACAGGCTTGCTGGAATTGCCCCTGTGGAATACGGATGGTGCGTTCGACCCCTTCACTATCCTTGTATGTCATCCGGTCGGGCTCCTTTGTAGCCACGACGGGTCCAGGCAATTCCTGGCCGGTCGAGGGCGTGGAGTTGTTCAAAGGCTCTTGTTGATTTGATTGCGCTTGTTGAGACATGGTTTGATGATCTCTACTATTTTTTGTTGCTGTATTCTCTTAGAACAATAGAATGAGGATCTAGAAATAGGCTGCAGGCTAGTTTCCAAACTAGCAGGATGCCTTTTCTATCACAAGGAGTTCACCTACGTCATAGGGCGTCATCAAAGGTAGCTGCAAAGAGCTTGTAATCGTAGGCTGCAGCTAAGAAAGGCCTTGATCTGCAGCAACTACGCTGAAAGATGAGGGGTGCTTGTTGATGTATAGGCTGTCAGCTTGCTTGCAATGAATGGACTGGCTAGGCACCGCAGCTTGTGCGACTGGAGAAACACCTACCGGTTAAAGGCGGCCTCAGCGTGTTCAGGAATCACATGGTGCACAATTTTCTAGTGTAGGCAGGCCGGCCGCTGAGTGTGTCACGCCGCCTTATCATATGCGGGGTTTGCAGTGTGAGGTATGGGAAAGCGACAATCCGATAGCTAGCCTCGCTCTTGAGGCTGACATCCATGCCGAGTGCTGTGTTCATCCATGGGCCTGGTTAGAAAGATGCTCCTTATTGCACAGCTACGCTAGGTCTATCCTGCCATCCTTGTACATATCTTGTATATTCCATCGTACGAATACAGCGAGAACAGAACAACATAATAGTTCCAGTATATATATAAGCCCATGCTTTTGTTTTTTTGGCACTTGCACATATTTGAATTTCGAAGGATTTATTTATCCACAAAGTTTTGTTGGCCCTTCATTCTATCTACCAACGAGATGTGAGAATGAAGCAGGCTGAACGTCGCGCTCCACCAAAAGTGAGCTCCTGCGTAGTTATGGACCTACTAAAATGAGTAAGGGTAGGTTGTCTTAAGGATTGGAATGCTGTAAGAATCGAATAATCAGGGGTGCATGTTCAGGTAAAACATTCTCAGGAAGACGTACACCGATCATGAGTATACGTTCCGTACTCGGCTATTCTGCTGATGAGATTACGTGAGATGCGATACTATAGATGATAGTATAGCTTGACTCTATGTCAATTTTTCGAATTCAAAACTACAAGGGCTATCTCAATCCTACCAATCTTCAGTCTCCTGTGAGCGATTCTACAGATGATATTACGTCTGGTCAGCGCAGGAAGTGGGAATGAGGCGCAAGGTATTTTGCTTCCTCCTAAGTACTCTCTCTAGGCTGGATAAGCTACAACTGACTCCTATCCTGCATGCGACAAATTGTAGGATATTGAAAGTAACTTGATCTTACGCTTGCACTGCATGCCGCTGTAGGACAGTCAGTCATTAGGCAGGATCTAGCTATTTTTGGCCATAGCTCACCGTTTAAGACGCAGCCAAGGCGGTACGGGGAGGGACGACCCGTGCATGAACACCGCGTAGAATTGTGGATGTGAAGTATAAAATGTAAGAGCTAAGGAGAGGTGGCATCCCCTGGCTGTTCGGATAATCGCCCTCGGGCGATAGGCAGGTGCTGGAATTGATTTCTCCGTCAACAATCACCTGCTCCGCGGGAACAGGAGAACCATCCCTGAGCTTACAGTAGGATTTCGCCCCACCAAAAGCTTGATTCTAGCTGCCCTTTCGAGGAAGCGTCTTTGTTGTATTTTGCCCATACCATAGTAGGTTTCATGATCACCCGCTTTTGGATGTATCCACAGCCTTATAAGACCTCAATGTGCTATTCTCGGTGGTCTCTAATCTTGTCTTGACACTTACAATGCTATGAGCTGATTCAATAACGGGACTGGAACCAAACCATTGTCTGTACTCAAAGGCTGAAGCGGGACATAACCAGCTCTAAGCTATGATTGAGTGCTCCGTAGATGACCGCCTCAAGCCATAGTACTTTGTTTATTAGCGCTTACACAAGCTATCAGGCTCGTCAGCGCCCCAGCGTCATAATTATTTCATTCTACTCCAAATCGACCCTAAATAGATAATGGGCCATCTCAGTAGTCGAGACTTAGCCGTATTCGTCACTGGGGCGTACCGTGAGCCTACTGCCAACACTTCGGGATTGAATACCGAGCCAAGATCGAGTACGCCTCTTGGAATCCTTCAATTTTGTGCATGTCGCCCCAATCTACGGTTCATAGAGAGTAAAGGCACCAAAGTCTAGGCGAAGACGAGAATGTGGCAAACCCGATTACAGGAATCCTGGATTGGAAAGGAAACTAGAGTCATGGAGCAACAATATGTGCCTGTGCTGGTAGAGATAGAGTCTACTTATGGCACCTAGCTCACTTTTTCCAGATTCCTTTTTGAGTTATGTCGCCCCAAGCATATCTTCAGCCCAACTTGCATAGTTTCACCGATCGTGATACATTTATCGGTGTTGGTAAGCTTTTTGAAGGGTAAAGAGACATTTCTCCACCGCGATTACACTCATTCTCTCACACAATAGCAAAGGGCAAACTCCTTAACAAAGTTCTATAAAGGTTGCAAGAGTAAGAATTGTAGGTATATCTCCGCTTCTACGTAGAATATACTAGTATAGACTTATGGAGTGGTGTTATACAGGTGGCCCCTGATAGGAGGCTACATTGAGGAATTTGAGCGATATGGAATAGGTAAATTCTTTTAATTTATTTAATTGTTAGTATCTTAATGATTGTAGTCTTCTTCTTCTTCTTCTTCTTCTTCTTCTTCTTCTTCTTCTTCTTCTTCTTCTTCTTCTTCTTCTTCTTCTTCTTCTATATATATCAGACTTAGAAGATATAAATACAGCAGTTAGGTTCTACACTTAAAATTCAGCTACATACTCGCTACTCGCTACAGTTGGAGACGTAACTACAAGATCATTAGACTATTTTATACTGCATAATAGACTATTAAAATTAGATCATCTTTGTATCATACTTCAATCGACTTCATAGGACAGCACGTATAGTAACCTAAAGGAAAGTTAATTCAGTCTTGTCTGGACATCGACCTTCACACCATGTTTGTGTTTGGCATTCCTAGAACAGCCCATTAATTGCGCAATAAATCATGCCCTTTACAAGAATTTGCTTCTGTAAACACGAAGCGCAGGATAGTACATAATATTTAGCGTTACGGCTCGTCGCCGAAAAGCTAATAGTTTGGCTGAGACGGAAGATCAACAGGCGGGATATCGGAGCACGATGTAGTTTTGGTGGGATTTGCGTCTTTGGTTTGAGGCGGATGCTTGGCACGGTTGGCCTCCGAAAAAGATGTGAGCTCACCACTTGCTTCGATGACTTCGGACGATATCTTACAATGCTTCCGAGTAGAGGGCTGCGGCCCGCCCAATTCGTTCCCTCATCTTCACGGCAATCAGCCATTCGTTGTAATGCTTCAAGAAAGGTGCGCAACCCGATTGCCTCAACATGCTATGGTGCTTCATCACGCTCCTCCGCCTCCGCATGCCGCATGTCAATGATGCGCGTCCTTTCGCATAGCCTTCACGCACGCATAATGCATTTTCTTTTAGCAATGCTATAGCTCTGCACTGTACTAACAATATGACAAATAGTTTTCCTCATTACCCCGAACCGCCGGCCTATCCGTACCCTCATGTCGAACGAGCGCCCTCCACTCCGCTCGGTGGAGGGCAGGGGCAGCAGGAAACTCGAATACTGTTCTGACCACATCATCTGTCCGCTATGGATCGTGGTATGCACCTTGGAGTTGGGGAAGGTCCAGCACACCGGCTGCGCCCGCTGAGCAACTGCCTGTTGGGGAGTTCTCCAACCAAGCGCAACACACTCAGGCCGCATCCGCCGAATTCGCAAAGCATGCTGAACCCGTCGTCACCTCTGCCACGCCGGAACTGGCGCCTGCCGGCATTGACAAGGCCGCTGTTGTGGACGGCACTTCAAGCACAACAAGCGCATTTGCAGACAGTGCTTCTACACTAAGCGGTCCGAAGACAGTGGATGAGCTTCTCAGCGTAGACCCCGTTCAAAACACCTTACCTGCAGCCGAGATGGATCCTACACGCCTCGTCGATCATGCTGGACACTTGCAGGAGCTTGGTTTGGAATACGGTTGGGGTATGACCACCATGTTCGAGAAGACTATCGAAATGATCTACCTACAATCGGGTTGGGGCTGGGCTGGTTCCCTTATGGCTGCTGGTGTAGTAGTCCGCTTCGCCACCTTCTTTTTCCAGGCTCTGAGTTCGGACAAGATGGCAGCGATGGCGGCTTTAGCGCCGGTCACAAAGCCTCTACAACAGAAGATGGAGGCTGCAATTGCAAAGGGTGATAAGCAACAAGCAGACCTATACAGGCTCCAGCAGCAGGAGATTATGAAGCCATATGTTGGAGGTTTTCTGTCAATGGGAGGCTTTATGATTGTTCAGGGATGGATTGGTTTCTCTGCTTTTAGATTTCTGAGAGCGATGGGCGAATTACCAGTTCCAGGAATGAGCCAGGATGGCTTCCTGTGGTTCACTGATCTGACGGCTCGCGATCCCTACTTCCTCCTCCCAGCTGCAACGACCGCGGTTATGTACACCGTTTTCAAGGTAGGTTCTTCTTCCCCATTGCTCTTCTCGTGTAGATGGCTAACATCTTAACCTTACAGACTGGTGGCGAAACTGGTGTCCAAAACGACGTAGGACAAGCGGCGCAGAGACAGAAACTGTTTACCGGTCTTGCAGTCTTTCTCGGCATCGTCACCGCCTTTCAGGCTTCGGCTCTCCAGCTATACTTTTTAGTCTCTGGTGTCCTGGGAGGTATTACGGGCTGGCTCCTCCGCCAGAACGGATTCAGGCGTATGATCAATATCCGAATACTGCCTAGCAAAGAAAGCAATGAGCTTTACACCAAGGTCGCGAATGGCGAGCTGAAGCTGAAGGATATCAAATCCCGCGATGGAAAAATCCGCTATCAGCCACCAACCTCAATCAAAGCCGCGACGAACCGCCGCACCGCCACAACACTTTCCGGCATCAACATCAAAGCTGGAACACCGATACCCGCTCACCTCAGACCTGAAGCACCAAAGATCGATAAGGAGCGACCCGACCGCGATGTTGACTTTGAGGAGGGAGCGAAAGGCTCACTTTCAAACAGACTCGACTACTACCGTAGGAATTACAGACTCAGCTATATGTGGAGGAGGTTCTCGGATAGTGTTGAGGGCATGGGCAGGAAGGCAGGGTATGGAGGCCCGAAGTTGACGAAGGAGCAAGAGAGAAGAAAGAAGAGGGCTGATGACTACGAGATTGAGAGACGGAGAAGGTTTGAAAATAGGTCATGAGTGGTTGATGCGAGAATTTAGCTTTCGCTGTGAAGGGGACGTGTATGATATGTGAGGCACTGGACGGGGTTCGATCTTGTCTTAGTAAATGTGCATGGTTTATGGTACCCGGACAGGGCCATTGTAGGCATAGGAAAAATCCCCTGTACATATATTGAATGCACATGCTCTTAATTTGGGTTGCTGCGCCACGAATAAAATATTCTTTCGCTACTGTACAAAGGCTGTGACACGACCTGCTAAGCTCAGGGGACAGGATGACATCCATCTTCGAATGGTAAGCCAAGTGGAGGTCTGGAATATCGTGTGCCTTCCCAGCATGACTTTGAAGATCTATTACGGGTGAATACCAATTACGTAGGGACATGTAAAAGTTTGTTCTTTAAAAATATTTTTCATAACTTCTATAGATGCCAAAGACCAAAGTTTTGAAGGGCTCCTCGCTTGCTGTGCCTCGAGCAAAACGCCAGAGCAGAAGTCGACTACGCTTTCCCCCAAAAAGCATTGTCGCTTTAATATGTACAGAGTCGTGTTTGTTGAAAGGCAGTCTTTTCTTCATGCAACATCTTTTCAGATTCCTCATACATGTTTTTAATTTTTCCTTGTCCGCTTTGCCAATTTACTCCAACGACGTGTACATGTCGAGTTCCTGGCCAGTCCTCCGCCTTCGCTCGACGGGGTCGGCGCGCATTTCTACACCAGGGCCTACGCGGCGGGAATCGGAGCTGGAGCGGTGTGAAGGGAATATCTACAAGGAAGGTGTTAATTCTAGACGGAAAGGGTTTAGCAATGTAGACTTCAGAGGCATTACCTTTGTGCCTGACCAGCCCAGCCTGAAAGCTGCTTCGTTTGCGACCAATTCGCCGAAACCCAGCATGAGGCCGTTGATAAAGGGCAGAAGTAGGTTGATAGCGGCGCCTCTCAACAGTCCCCAGATCGTGGGTGGCTTGTACAGTATCAATGGCGACGACGACGAAGAAGGCGGGGAGGGGGAGAGCTCGTTGTTTCCATCGTAGTTTTCGCTGTCCGAGGGTATGGTGATGCCGGACTCAGCGAGGTTGCTTGGAGGTAAGGCGTCTGACGCCATTATGGAGGTGCGTGAGTGAGGCCAAGATGACTGGGCCGCAGATAGGTTGGTGTATGATCGATGCCCCACGGCGGGAATGCGGAGGTGATGCGGCGAAAGACGCGGTATCGGAGGCCTTGCGCAGACAATTAAGGGTGACAGTTATGTAGATGGACTATGCTGTCATTGTATAGGAGTCTTCAGGCGACAGATTATGCAAACACCTTGCAGAGGAATGTGAGCGAGGGCTGCTGCACTTCCGAGGTTGAGCTGCTCAATAGTGTGGTTGTGAGGCTCTGTGGATGTTCGATCCCGAGCTTGGCAATATCGGGAACATTGATGCAAGGGGGTGCTCTTGAATGCACGCAGTACCAACACAGTTAGGTCATAACAGACGGGAATTACATAGCATTCACAAGTTTACAGCAGATTGTACTACATGAGTTCGTTGGCGCAGCTCTACTTCAGCGGCGGCTTGCTGTAGCAGCTGTTCGAAGAGCAGAGCCAAGCGTCGACGTCAGCCAGGCGGCAGCCTCATAGCAAGCCCACCCTGTCACCTCTGACCCCCACCAATAATGCTCCCAGATTACTAGCATACATTACATAGCACCACTTACTACATATTGCAGCAATTGTCGGCCTGAAATGTCTGAAGGCACTGACGACCGTGACGCTCAGGTTGCACAGCTAGCAAGCTTGACTGGTCTTGAGCCTGGACAGGCAAGTGGAAGCTTGTAGAAGCTCCCCGAGCTGCTCACTAACGTCAACCGTAGGCAGAACGCTACCTAAACGCTTCCAACGGAGATCTCACCCTCGCTGCATCCCTCTTCTTCGACGAATCCACAGAACAAGCAGAAGACTCTGAACCAGACGTCGACATGGCCGGTGACGATCAACCTACCAACCCAAACCCAAACATTCCCCAAGAGCATGCACCTGGTGGTGGACGCACCCTTGGTGGCGCATATGTTCCGCCAGCTGCAGAATCCTCCTCATCCTCATCACAACAACCCACCTCGAGCCGACAGCCTGCACAGCGGGGTCTTAGGACGCTCAAGGACCTGCAGTCGGGTGGCGGAGGCGGACATGGACATTCGCACGACGACGGCGACCATGAATCAGACGACGACTTTCAGGACGACGAGAACCAGGACTTCTTTGCCGGCGGGGAGAAGTCAGGCCTCGCTGTTCAGAACCCAAACCAGGCCAACCCGCGCGACCAGATCAACAACATCCTCAAGAGGGCACGGCAGTAGGTGTGCCGAAGTAGACGTATTGGCCACACTTAATCTAACAATATCTAGAAACGCTCCCCGGCCTGGCGGTGACGATGAGCGACCTAGCTCACACTTCCGCGGTGCAGGTACTACGCTTGGTGGCGACGACGCTCCCTCTCGTACGATCCCAGATCCCAGCGCCAATATCCCCTCACCACCCCCGCGCGCCCATCGCGAGCTTCACCTCTGGCGTGACGGCTTCTCAGTTGACGATGGCGCATTGTTTCGCTATGATGACCCCGCCAACGCACGCACCCTTGAGATGATCAATACAGGCCATGCCCCGCTACATATTCTAAACGTAGAGCACGGGCAAGAGGTAGATGTAGAAGTACATGCGCACAAAGATGAGGACTACAAGCAACCGAAGAAGAAGTACGTTCCTTTCTCGGGATCCGGAAACCGTCTCGGCAGCCCCACGCCTGGTGCGAGCTCTGCGGCTGCTCCCCTTGCCGGTGCAACGTCCAGTTCGGCAACGGCAACGGCCTCGACCAGCTCTGCGCAGCCCACAGTCGACGTTGACTCCTCTGCCCCTACGGTCACGCTGCAGATTCGTCTGGGTGACGGTACTCGGTTGCAGTCGCGGTTCAATACGACGCACACTGTCGGCGACGTCTACGACTTTGTAACCAGGTCTAGTCCGGCTAGTCAGCAACGCGAATATGCGCTTATGACGACGTTCCCTTCAAAGGAATTGACGGACAAGGAACAGGCGCTGGGTGACATGGCTGAGTTCAAGCGTGGTGGTGTGGTTGTGCAAAAGTGGAAGTGAGTTTGCACAAGTCCGTCGGTACGTTATCTAGCCCTGGACGTGTCAAGGCATTTCGTGGGCATTGCGGTAAGCGATTTTCCAGTGAATCATCTTGACGGCTATTACACATTCGCCTCTGTTTGCTTGGCTATCCATTTAGACACAACAGATATGGTCTTGTGGCAAAGCCCAGGAAGGTCGTTATGGCGTGATGCATACTAGACTTATGGACGGCATTTGGCAAAATACCATCTTTCATGAAAATGGCATACTGCAAAATAGATTCTGCAGCTAGCAACGCCGAGCAAACAATACAAGGTTACCCTAATATGGCATTGTGCATTGTATCGCATTCAATCTACATTCCCTGTTGTCGCACGACAACGGTAGTTTCAATGTTCGTGCCCAGGTCTCCAACACTTGGATTCCGGTTGGATGAAACACAAACACTCTTCCCTCTTAGCGCTCATTAAACGCGCAGCCATTTGCGAAAAATTTGATCACAGTCGTTGATCTCCCAATTTGCGGCATGCCAGGGTAGAACCGCTTGGTGTGCTGATCGTTGCTCGATCTTAACAACGGATAGATTGATGCGCGGCATGGTGCGACGACTCTCTACCGCTTCGCAGACTTTGCGAAACAGCAACCATGGGAGTGAGATGAGGATATGCTGGCACCGGGCCCCACTTCCTCACCAGTCACAACGCTTCAGGACTCAACATGAAGATCGAGCGAGGTGCAACGCGTCACGCATGGCGCTGGGGCACGTCCCTGCAGGACATTTGCGGGATTGTTTGGCTGATAAAAGTGTCAAAAGAGGGATGGGGGGGTGCTATCTCTTTCTCTCCCCCAGTCTGGAGAGGGGGGCTTTTCTAGCTGCGTTCCTGTGGGTTTGAGATTGTTCGACTTCTGGCTCTGCGCGTGCAATATACATTCCCTATCGACGGGCGTTTGTCTCTCTGGGCTTCTCCTCTTCAGTCGTCTCATGCACTCTTTTGGCTTCGCTTGACTCTCAGTCGCCCTTTTGCGAATTTCGGCTCTTTCATTGTATATCTTTTATCCCTGCGCTGGCCTATCTGTTGTGCATATTTCCTCACATTTCTTGCCCTTTCGCCGTGCCGACTATCACAGGTTGTTCACTCAGACGAGAACGAGAGTGCGCCTTCTCAGTTTCAACACTCGCATTGTTTACTTCACTACGATCCTTACATCTTCAGGATACGCCTCGCCTAACGGTCACTACTCTTCTCTTTACGCTCCACGCTCATCCTGCAAATGATGCAGCGTTTCCTCTACCTTTAGACCTGCGTCTACATTCTGTCTTCCTATACTGGATCCGATACCACGGTACATTAGCATTCCTTACCACACTTTGTACGCTTGCGGATAGGAATAGAACATCAACACGATGCTCATCCGGTCGCCTCGCAGATTTGCCATACTTTCTTTCATAGCTTTTATTTTCATTTTCGTCGTGCTACGTCAGAGCCCATGGGCACACCAGAAGGTGTACGAACAACTACCGCTTTTCGACTTGGGAATCAAGCCTCAGGATCAGAGCGCGATACCATTTGAGAATCCTCAAAATGAAGCGGCAGGCAATCTGTCAAAAGTGCCCGTGCCGAGCGAAACCCCGACAAGTTCGAGCCCACCATGGGTGACAGGACCGTCCAAATTGCAGCCTTATGTCCAACCAACATGGCGGCCATCAAACATGAAGGAGTACATGAAGAAGATGCTGAAATGGAGTCGACCGACTTGGGATGGACATTGGCCCCCGTTCAAAGACTACATCGATAAAGCGTACGATCCAAACCGGTGGGAGCAGTTTGACATGTGAGTGAGAATCAAGTCTAGGCTCTAATGATGGAGTAGAGCTGATTGGGGGCAGGGACTACCGTGTCTATGAATCTGGACATAACAAGCTTGACGACTCGATCGCATCACATCCGATAGCGTATAAGCCCTTCCCACAGTACAATACTCCGTCTTGGAAGAAGAGCTGGAGGGGAGAATATGTGCCTTGCATAGGTCCCCGTGGTGTTGCTCTCAACGAGAGCACTGACGATCAGGTTCAAGTGTATCGAGGTGTTCCTGCTGACTTCCCTCCCGTATATGCAGGCGGGTATCATGTCGTTGGGTTGGACGACGATGTCTGCTTCGATCGATACTCGCGATATGGGCCCTATGGATACGGTGACGATGAGTTCCCCGAAGAGGTACAGAACTGGAAAGCTCCGGAGACTGTACCTGAATGGTCCGAAGTAAAATGGGGACAGCTACAGGATGACTGCCTTGAGCGTAACAAAGAGCGATTCCGACCCATGGCGCGATCTTCGGCCGTTAAAATACCTAGCACCGTGCTACCCGAGCCAGCAGCAGCTTCATCGGCTTTTGCAATCCCGATTGATACGAGCAGAAGCAGCCTGGAGAATAGGGAAGAACACGAGCAGAAGTATCATCATCGCACTGCTGTACTCATCCGCGCTTGGACTGGATATCACTACGAAGAGAATGATATTACTGCGATCCGTGCCATGGTTTCTGAACTCTCTCTTCAATCCGGTGGAGAATACCAGGTCATCCTCTACGTACACGTCAAGGACAGAAAGGTGCCAATTTTCGATGACCAGAGAGAATATGATAGGATCCTGAGGGAAAACGTTCCCGAAGAACTGCGGGACATTGCAGTACTATGGTCCGAGTCTATTTTTCCAGACTGGTACCCCAAAGTTATGGACTGGCAGGTGTATTGGCAGCAGTTTATGTGCCTACAGTGGTTCAGTCTTACACATCCCGAGTTCGATTACATTTGGAACTGGGAAACGGATGCGAGATATACAGGACATCATTACCATTTTTTCGAAAAGATTGGCGAGTTTGCGGACAAACAGCCCAGGAAGCTGCTGTGGGAGCGCAATAAGCGGTATTATCTTCCAAGCGTACACGGAGAGTATCAGTCGTTTATCGAGCGCACTCATGAAGATGTTCTCAACGCGTCAGCGCATTCTCTCATCCCGCCACCGGTTTGGGGACCGCGACCCTGGGCGAGAGCACTACCACCACAGAAGCCACTGGGGCCGGTACCACCGACGAGCTTCGAAGATGACAAGTTCGAGTGGGGTGTCAATGAGCCTGCTGACTTTATCACTCTGCTTCCAATGTGGGATCCACGAAACACAACCTGGTCTTATAAAGACAAGATCTGGAACTATCTTCCAGGCGTTCGACCGATCTTCACACCAGAGGACGGTCAAGCAGACTGGTTTACGCATCCCGACTTCGAGCAGATCGATCGCCGGGTGTTCATCAACACTGTTGTGCGATTCAGCAAGCGTATGCTGCAGGCCATGCATGAAGAAAACTTGGTCGGACGCAGCATGCAAGCAGAGATGTGGCCCTCGACAGTAGCTCTTCAGCACGGCCTGAAAGCCGTCTATGCTCCACACCCCATCTTCAACGATCGCCACTGGCCTGCCGCATATAGTGAAGCTATCTTCGACACCGCCTCGACCGTCGATGAACATACTGGAGAAGCGCTAGAGAACAGACAAGGCGCCTGGACCGAGGAAGCGGATTCGCCTTACAACCACGACCGAGAGTACAACTTTCAGGGTTGGTCATGGTACTATGCTTCAAGATTTCCGCGGAATCTTTACAGAAGATGGCTCAACTGGCCCATCATGAAGCAAAATTGGGGCGAAAAAGAGCGCGTCGATGGAGGACCAGGATTTGACGGCCAGTTAGAGGAAAAGAGAATGTGCATACCGGGCATGCTATTGCATCCTGTCAAGAGGATGCATAAAGACAAAGCGAAGCCCTGAGCCTAATCGCCGCGGCCAAGAAAAAGGACGAAGCGATGTAACAGCCTACTCGATCGGTATCTTAGGTGCATAGAGGGGGGTGTCGCTCCTCGTTGATTCGAGAGCACAGGTACACTGTATTGGACGTTCCCATTCACACACATATTCGACTCGTCTCGTCTCTTTCAGATCGCAGTGGATATGTATTCCATGGTCGGGGCATACTGGGTCGCATGGTGTCGTATGGCGTACATATCATTTCTCCAATTATTGCCACTTGAACGTAGGCATCGAAAGATTTCAATCAGCGTATATGTCAGAGATACATAGCGCATCACATGTATATGGAATTCAAGCTTTCAAATCTTCAGTCTTCAGTCTTATAGGATGCAAGTGGGCGTGTCTTTGACATTTAGCCGCCCGTAAGAACTCACTACTGCTAGACTGATAGAATGATACATTGTTGGTACATTCCCTAATTTGCAATAATGCTCGATGCGTTCTTTTTGGCTTCAATTAAAGCACATCGATGCTCACTTATGAAATTGTAGAAAAGACCAGCTGCCTTACATCAATTCCCCCATTCCCTGCGTTTGAATCTTTGGCGCATTTCCGCAACGCCCTTGTGGTGAAGATGCATATATCGACCACACCTCTGGCAAGATGGCTAGTGATGATGCTGTTTGAGTGGTAAGAACCAGATCGACAGGGATGGGGATAGGATGGCGGCATTGGGACTAGTCTTTCGCTAACGTCGGCGACTCCTTAGCGTCTAGATTTTGAAGGATTCGCGACCATTGCATCCGGCATCCTTCTTGTGCAGATCCCATCAAGATGTATCATCACTCTAGATATTATCAACTTGCAAGCTGCCGTTCAGATTCGTTATCTTTCCATGGTTTAGGCTCCCTGCCAAGAGCACAGTTCATGCCGCTCGCCATGCTGCCGGCTAATTTCATGGCAACCTTGGAACCTCAAGTCGCGGCCCGTCTGGCGTCTCTTCCAAGAACGTAATTAAAAGGGGCTCGAGACACATCCCGTGTTCTCAACTTCAAGTCGTCGAGCCTTCCGTGAAGTTTACCTGTTCTCCTTCACCGAACAGCGACTCAGCACAATTAGCGACACCGATAATATGACCGGCAATACCCCGCCTAGTTTTCTTGATTTGTCAACAGAATTGAGGCTAGAAGTGTACCAATATGTAGTCATGGAGAGCCTGACCAAAGGCTCAATAGAAGGGCTCCCAGGCCTCTACCTCTCCTGCCGCGAGGTCCATCATGAGCTAGAAACGGAGTTCATCGCAAAGATACGACCTCTACTTCTTACACTGAGCAGATGGAAAAAAGCCAGTGCCGACAGCCCAGAAGCGCAACGGACACGTCTCCGCCTAACGCCTTCTCATCAGATTTTCGCACCCAATGCCGCCCCGACAGATCTCACCGTCAGCTTACCAATTCTACAATCCTGGCTTCTAGACAGCCGAGCTTGGACCAACCCTAATTCAGAACTCCAGGATAATGCATTATTCAAGAGCTTGTTATTGTGTCTACAGCCACTCCTTCGTCTTCGGTGGTCCGTATTAACATTAAATCTTTGCAGTATTGCATATGCGCCTGGGATAAGCTTCACCCTTACCGGCACAATCTCCGAGGCATTCTTCGAGTGTCTTTCATGGCAGGAAGACAATGGCTTGTGCAACTTCCGTCAGGTTGATCGGCTCGTCTTGAACTATGGCAGTGCTAAGGACATGGTGGATGAAAATCACTTTCAGATGCTGTTTCTGGATTTCCAGCACAACTGTGGGCATCCTGGTACTCTGAACGTCATGCCCAAGCCCGTGAAAGGATGGATCTGTAGGCAGCAAGGGGGTGCTGATGAGGGCTGGAAATTGGCTCATGATTATCGAGATGGCTTGGGGCCGGCTGAAGGCGCGTTATGGGGGATTGTGAAAGAAGAGGGGTTCTGGAAAGGGAAAAGACTCTTTGACGGTGATCTGGATCAGATCCAGGCAGGATTCATCTGGGAGCACGAGTATGATACGGAGGTCGATGAAGAGGATCGGGAAAGTAGTGATGAAGGCAGCAAGGCTGACGAGGAAGATGGCAGCGAAAGCGAGCCGGACGCGAACGAAGGAAAGGAAGATTGAAGACAGGAGATGAAATAATTTGGAAATGGTTGCTCCAATCTCACACCAGAGGCTGGGATAATATTGTTGCTTATTGTCAGGGGAGATGAGACTTCTGATACCCTCGAGCCGGCTTTTCGAGAATCCGATGTGGAGCGGGACTGTGAGCTAGTTGTATACACTCTGTCAGCAGAAACGCTGGAGGCACCATGTATGGGATAAGTCTTTCCCAAAATTTCTTTGCCCATCTGCAGGTACTAAAGATATCCACACATCTCAGACACGGATCTGTTTGCGGTTTTTCTGGTATGCCGATAGTAGAGCAAGCACCTTGCCGATTCTCCTACACGAACTGTGATGGGAAGTTCACCGTTGCTGGATCACAAGATGCCCCGCAGAAAACCTGCATCCAAATAATAGAGCCTTCCATATCTTGAATGTCACTGAGAAACAGATAACAACATATCTTAAAGGTGTGGTCTTTCCCCCGAGGAGTACATAGCTAGGATGCGATGGACGAGCAGGCTGTTAAGCATTGGGCCGGATGTGAAGTAAAGTTTCACGACAAGTCCTGCTTTCTCATTTTCCTCTTAATTACTCTTCAACATCATCCAAGTCAGATCCCTTGATGAACCTGCATTCCTCCTTCTGGTGGAAGTGGGAGGTCCCAGAGCAAATTGATCCGCGCCTATACGATGGTGCACAAATCAGCCTCCTCGTTAGGTGAGTCGTCACCTTCGTTTCATTCTAATTTTTCAATTCATCTCATACATATGCGCATTTTTCGCATTTCTATAAGCCATCGCCGAGGTAGCGGAACCAGTGACAAGAGCATGTCTCAATTAATACATTCTAAAGGACGATGAAGAGTCATGTGATGGTAGTGGCTTTGCTTACGCTGTTCGCTGCCTAGCAAGACTTGAGAACAATCGCTTTCAACTGCTCGCTTCAGAAAACCGCAGCAGTTTTAATTTCGAAGCTCAACCCACAATTGCTACGGTCTCAACATATCGGCTCTTCGCGAGCCTCGCAATTATGGCAACTCAGCTATGCGGCTTCTTCTCGCTCCCAACTGAACTCCGATTAGCAGTGTATAACGACCTTGCAGCATCTGCATTGGCCACTGGATCTTCTTCTTGCATATATGGCCTCTATTTATCATGCAAGATGTTCCGAGAAGATATGGAAGCCGGGATTGTATCAAAGATGCGCAAGCTACTCGAAATTCAATATAGCTGGAATTCGACAATCCAAATCGAGGCACCACTACGCATTAAGCTTCCAGCCTCTAGCAGTTCGCTTTCAACCCTCAAAAATCTCACTTTACTTGTACCAATTTGTCGAGCTTGGGATCCTTGCGAACCGACAAGACCAGACACTATAAAGTTCGAGCGTCTCATCTCAATCCTCCGCAACCTTTTACAACTCCCGATCTCAATATTAACAATGGAACTCTACTACCCCTGTAAGGATAAAGATGATCGGTTCACCACAAGTGTCTACATTATGGATGCCCTATTCTCCCGAGGCTTTGCTTTGAGCCAGATCGACCGCCTAGTCCTACAACTCGATCGTTGGGGTGCTCCCAAAGATGTTACTGGTGTCCATGTCCAACTTTCCTCCGTATCGAACACAATTACGAGATATCATATTAGGCCAAAAGTCAAAAGAGCATGTATAGCGCTTGGTGGAGCATCAGAATACCCAATCTGGACGATCGGATTCGACTTCAAGAACGGGCTGCCGACCCTTCCTGGGGAAGTGGAAGAGATCCGGTTGTGGACGATGTAAGAATAGGGGCTTGGCTCATGTGGCCTACGGATCTTGGAAGTCTCTACTTTGACTACCAGTTTGGGCTCCATTTAGAAGCTAGGAACCGCAATTGTAGCAACACCACAAGAACTGTCTTTTTGCTCGTTCTTGCCCTCTCTTACTCCTGGCGCTTGCCTGCTACGGATAATGAAGCTTCCGGATTCTGTTCTATGATTTACATATGGAATGCATGTCTACAAACACCTTCATAGGCTTTTGTCTAGGTTTCACCGCCTGTCAAGTAAAAGCTTCTGGTTTGGACGTTACCGTAAATTCAGCCTCGTTCTTCGTGCGTTCTCCTGGACGAATGTTTTTTAAGAATGCAATAAATCCATTATAATCCGTGTCGAAGTCCTGATGATAGCTCCAATGGGCCTGTTGGTAACGCTCTCTTTGCATTTGATAGAAGGCCGGTATGCGAAAGAAAAACGAGGGAAGACTTGGTTAGAATCATCTTGACATTGGCTGTAGGCGACCTGAGGAGAAGGATTCAGAATATGCGCAAGTAAGGCTATCAAAGAGTCGCAGCAGCATAAATATGTTACAATTTGTTTAAAATTCTTCAAGAAAGGCTGCGCTGTCTCCGCATCCGTTAAGGCTACACCTAAAATGTGGTACATAATATATTCGAATCTGCTTGCCCTGCTGAAAAAAGATTATAAGCGATGTGCGAGAGCTGAGAATTGGAAGCGCAGACGAGGAGCTTTGTACCAAACTTGACGAGACTTCATGTCCAGAGTAGCCCAGTATGAATCCACGGCCAAAAGGATTTGGAACAAAGATGGGCTGTGAAAAGGTTTTTCCTTCGCTAACCACGCTACTATTATGACTATCGCGTCAGGCGATCAACATTTGGGGTCTGGCATCCATCATCTTGGCAATCCACTCAGCGTCAATCCCCACATTTTCTAATTGTCTACCCTGTACCAAGTTCGCTTTTTTTACCTCAAACTTCATGTCCTGAAAATTTCCATCACTTAGGACTCCCAAGTTCCACAGTACGTAGGCCAGAGAGTATCGTATTGCACCAACCATAAACCCGTTTGGCCACGTTGCTTGTCTTGCTGACTCCTGTGCTCTCTCCCAGCATACTTTAGCCTCTTTCCAGTCTTTCAGGTAGCATGACAATCGAGCTGTCAAACACCACATATTGGTGACTTGTCTCATGATCGTGCTGTTACTTCTTCCTCCAAGTTTGGGTTCTAGCAGTTGGCGCAGTTTCATCAAATGAATGAGAGCAAGATCGTAAGCGCGGTCTGCGAGAAGACACGCTACCAAATCCAATATCAAAGATATTGTGTCTTCTCGATTTTCATTCCCAGAATCCTCTCTGGATACGATAGCGGGTAAAAGAAGCTCGCTCGCAGCTTTGTGCCTTCCAGTCTCATGCAAAATCTCAGCGAGTTGTTGTAGAGCCCATCCTTCACCCATAGTCCCTCGAAACGAATCTGCATCAGGCATATCAGGAGCGAGCAAAGAACGTAGCGTAGCTTCAGCTTCAGCCCAACTTTGTTTCGCTACATAAGCATCTGTTAAAGTTCTATCGCGATATCGAATAACGCCTCGTTCGGAGATAGAGGACGGCTCTAATACTGCCCAGCTCCGGAGATATTGCACAGCTTCAGTTTCTCTACCTGCAAGTATAAGCTGGTGCGCAAGCAGCACATGAACACAACCTTGCATGGAATTAGCGAGGTTATTAGGGGACATTGTGACTTGGCCGGCCGCCGAGCTGTAGCCACCTTTGACAGTAAGACATTTCTTGATAAATTCGGATAGAATATGAATGCCTTCTTCACTTTTCCCAAGTTGAGGCGAAATCTTCCCTCGACGTTCTACGACGAAGGCAGCCAGAAATTCAGGATCGGTCATTAGACCAGGCTCATCCGTTTCAGGCGGTTCAAGTAAAAGTAGAGTCTCACAAATCTTCACAAAACGCTCACACCAGTGAACATTCGCGAAGTGATAGGCGGAGAGAAACATGGAGGCGGCGATGGCACTAATATCAGTTACGTCGTGCCCTAACGCCAGAGCGTTTTCCAGTTGTTGGCAACAGTGCTCCACTTGTGGCAAGAACTCAATACTATATGCCGTATTCCTAAATAAATAGATGTCAGCGCAATGATTGAATGAGAGAGGCTTGCCTCCTGAACGGGAATGAGCATTGCATACCAACCATCGAGACTGCCTCTAGGAAATGCATGGCTAACCAATCGTATAGAGCTTTTGAATGACGCCCGTCTCTTATCTTCTGCAACTCTCGACTGCCCGCAAAACTGCACTAGATTGTGCAGGACAAAGCCCGGTGCCGTCGTACGTTGCACTAGCGAGAACGAGTTTAGTCTCTCCACGGCTTCATGAAACTTGAAATCGTCCGAGAGTAAGTCGATCAGAATCTTTGGGACCCCAGATGCTTTTGCTGGCAACTGAATCTCTTCTCCATCGCGCCCGTAAGAGAGCTGAGTCGAGACGCCCCTTTCAAGCATCTTGTCTGAGATTCCGGAACCATCGTACTGGCACAACAGGAGGAGCAACTCTGCAACTTCTGGGGCCTCTTTTTCAATCTTTTGAAACGACAACTCCCACGTCGTGTAGACCGTTTGTTGGTATTTTGAAAATTTCGACCGGTAGCCCAGGAGCGATTGCTGTTGTTTCTCGTAGAGCGCACGGTAGTCCACAAAGGATGTCTTTCTGGTTTGGATGTAAGCGCCCGCCTGATCGATAGCGAGTGGCAAATATCCAAGCTTATGAGTTATATCAGTTACCGCAGTATCCTCTTCAATACTCAATGTTGATTTGATTGAACTACGCCTGAGAAGAAGCTCTTTGGCGTCATCAGGTGTAAGCATATCCAAGTAAATAGCGCAAGTAGTGATATCTGGGTCTTCAACTTGTGCATCCCTTGTTGTAATAAGGATGTCACCACCGTCTGCGAGAGGGAAGAATGCCGGTAAGTCAACCTCCATCAGGTCATCCGCATTGTCGAAAATAATTAGCCAATTAGTATTATCCCTTCTTTCGAACCAATGTTTGACGACCTCCACTTTTTCCTCGTCAGAGTCAGTTGCAGTCAGTCCAAGGATCTGATGCATTTTGCTAAATGCTTTCGTGATCGAATCCAAAGACGTGGCATTGATAAAGAAGATATTATCATACTTTGCCCGATATTTGAAAGCAAACGTTAGCGCTAGTTGTGTCTTTCCACTTCCACCGAGGCCGTACAATGCGCAGCGCCGTTGCTCAGTGACTGTTTCGTCTCGCTCAAAGTGTTTCTTCAGGTCATGAAGTACACCCTCTCTACCTACGAATGTGGCAGTAGGTCGTTGAGGGACTTCGAAGTGCTTCTCGATTTGAGCAGCAACAGTACTATATGACGGCGGAGGGTTCATGTTGCTCATGCCGCCAATCAGTATGCGGAGAAGCTGGCTATTCTGATCTTGTAGACTTCCCATATTTTCCTCCGAGCGAATTGCAGCAGCTTCAAGGCGTGAAAGCATAGAATTTATAACATTGGTGGATTTTCTAACATTAATTAGTTCATCCGACTCTGGTCTTTTCCTATGCCTGTGACTGGCAGAACTCTGGAATCTACTCACCTGTCTTCAACAGATAAGGCCAAAGCGAGGTTAGCCTTGTAATCACGAACGACTGTGAGTGATCGTTGCACATCCTGTCTCTTCAGCGGGTACTTCAACCTCTTGAAAAGGCTTTTATATCGATTTCCAGGCTCTTTTGAAGGTGCTGTAGCCGTGTTGGAGTCTGCAGTTGCGACCACATCACTCTCCTCGAGCATCCGAAGCGTCTCGAGCAAATATTTTTGACAGGCAGCGACAGTCGTGACCAGTGTTTCACTGCCTCCATCGGACCCGGCTCCATCTGCTGCTTTCGAGGTGTACGTTCTTTCGATGTCTGCTAGAATTCCATTGAGCAGCTTTAATTCTTCGATCAGAGTATTGACCTCGGCCGGAGCGCCTTTGACTGACATGCTGTATTCATTCAGAACCTTCACTGTTTTCGTTGTCACAGTCATGAGAGCGAGGATACTAGCACAGACAGAAAGAGGGTCCATCTTGCGGGGTAGGCTAACAACCGCTTAGCTAGAGTGAAAAATAAGGACTTTGGGTCTATCCACTTATTTGCCGATTGACAAAACTTTATCTTGGAGTCTGCCTTGCAATTTCAGTAGGGTGAATTGTTGTAGCCTTGTCCCGTCGGCGCTTATGTTGGGACCGTATTTGCCCCGCCATCACAGCCCCAGCAGGTGGCATGGTGAGATTCAGGGTGAACGACCTGCATCAATTCCAGGCTGTGAAAAGCATACCTTATCACTTCCGAGAACTACGGACAATAAATAACAAATATGCTGTCTGCTGAACAGGAACGCATAGCTGAGGCAACACTAGGATGCGTCGCACTCAACCAAAGACGCGAACATTCAGACCTAAGTGCCGAGAAGGCCAACCATAACTCAGACGTGGCGCACTGCCTCGCCACCTTGAATGACACTAGATTAGTACTACAGTTTAGGATTACAAGTTTTATCAATGACTATTAATTCTTCTGTTGCTCCTGATTTATGTAACCAGGAGTGATGCTAGCCTATTGTCGTTTTGGTGTAGAGTATTGCGGTGTCGCCCCCAGAGGGGCGAGATCGTTCTCTAACTCCGCCATAAAATGATGGCCAGCATAGCAGCTCGTCATAGGATAAAAGGTCTCCGGCCCGGCTTATATTCCGATTATTTTAGCGCCCAGGGCCTACCCCGCTGGTTTTCCGGGTTCTCGCAGCCCATTAACTAACACGCAACTTTCAATTGCCTAATACTATCCTTCGATCAACAACATTATAAAGTTAATGTTAACAACTTTATATAGCTAACCAAGGAGCTAGGTATGCAAAATTTTATCCATACCGGTTCCCTATCTTAGCAACATGGCCGACTTCTGTCTCAGGACGATCAAGGCACGAAGCTATGTTACGTGCGTGAGATTTACACATGACGGGGCTACCATAGCCAGTTCATTATGGAACGGCACGATTAAAATATGGGAATCCAGTACTGGAAAGTGCATCGGGACACTAGAGGGCCATACATCCGTGGTTGAGGAAATCACATTTAGTCCCGATGAATCACAATTAGCATCGGCTTCTCACGATCAAACTGTGAGAATTTGGGATGTGCAAACCGGCGAATGCAAGCATAAACTTGAAGGCCACAGCGACAGAGTATTCTCGGTTGCATTCTCGGCTCATCATCCATACATTGCATCTGCGTCCAATGACGAGACCATTAAGATCTGGGAGATCAGGACGGATACTTCTCACCTTAGAACGATAGACGAGCATACCGATGGAGTTCACTCGGTAATATTTTCGCAAAATGGTAGCCAGATTATTTCAGGATCGTGGGATGGAACGGTTAAGATCTGGCAGTTAACTGGCCAACTCGTGCTTCGTGTTCATACGGGACACCCAGTCGATAATATTGCCCTTTCCCCAGATGGAACTCTTCTAGCGACTGCTGGACAAGATAAAACTGCTAAAATCTTCAACATTACTACAGGCAATTGCATCAAAGAGTTGGTCGGGAGGGATGGGCATTATATGGTAACAATTGCGTTTTCGCATGATGGCAAGTTACTAGCGACAGGATCAGGCGACGAGGCAAGAATATGGGATTCTAGCACCGGCGACTGTATCAAGATCTTCAAAGGTCATGACCAAAGCATCAATTCGGTTGCCTTTAGGTCCGACGATGCTCTTCTTGCGACAGCTTCATTTGACACGACCATCAAATTTTGGAATGTATGTGCTGGTGCTAGTATACCGAAGAGCCCCGTGGAACGATTGGAAGATTTCTTCAAAGAGGGGAAAGGAAGGCGGTTGCGTTATGAGGACTCCGAGGTCCGGCAAATATCATTGTTGCTGGGCCAGGTCAATCCACGGTGGAGCAAGATTCCGCGGACATACATTATTACTCGGATAATTGGTTGTCTCGATGCCTTAGACACCTTTGTCGAGCAAGGTTTCTCTGATCACTGGTTTCCGGTCACTGAAAAAACTCTTCCGCAGCAACTTCCACCAAGTCGTAGGTCGGACTTTGTGATATTCCAGCACCTAGTCATGACCAAATCCATGGACCTCGAAAAGGGCGAACACGGCCATCATTGCTTTTTCAGTCAAGGAGAGGCTTTCCCCTTTGAGACAAGGGGAATCCTTGGAACAGGTGCATTCGGGCAAGTTGATCGAGTGCTCAGTCTCAATACCTACAAGGAGTATGCTCGCAAACGTGTACCACGGACCACGGTTTTTAATGGACGCAAAGCCGAAGATGTCAAACGGTTTATCGCAGAGATTGAACTCTTGAAGCGTTTGAAACATCCACATGTTGTTGAGTTTGTTGGCAGTTACACTGATCCAAAGTTCTTAGGACTCATCATGTTGCCAATCGCCGAGATGGATCTTACGACCTATCTTGATCGCGCTGATGCGAGCAAACATAGTGAACTTCGTACATTTTTTGGTTGTCTAACGAGAGCGCTTGAATTTCTGCATACGAATCACGTGCGGCACAAAGATATTAAGCCTGGTAATATCTTGGTGCATGGCGGAAACGTAATATTCACGGACTTCGGACTTTCTCTGGATTTTGCGGACGCTGATAGCAGTACCACGGTCAGTATGGTGAACGGTATGACGCCGCGGTACTGCTCACCTGAGGTCGCTAACTTCGAGCCTCGCAACACATCCTCCGATGTCTGGAGCTTGGGGGTGGTGTTTCTTGAGATGGTAACTATACTCAAGGGCGAAAGGGTGAGCTATGTGTACGACTTTCTGAAAAGAAATGGCTCTGAACAACAAAATGTGCGCACAAACATGGAGGGATATCTTAAGTTACTGCTCCAGCTAAAGGCAATGGGGAGCCCGGTTGACAATGTGGCTTTGATGTGGGTAGAGCAAATGCTTGTAATGCAACAAAGTTTGCGGCCCACTGCGTCTACTCTGATATCAAAGATAACGACTGCTGGTGGGGAAGGAAGTGGAAACGTGTTCTGCGGGATCTGCTGTCTCGAGTGTGATAGTTTCGACGACGTTCTCGATGAACTCGAAGATCTTACTGTGCAGCCGAATTGACTTCAGATAGATGTCATTAGATAACTAAAGAAGAGTTTACTACAACCTCTCTTTGTACAATCCTCTCCCTTGAACAAACCTCTCCTTCGTGATAATCGATTACATTCGCAATGAACACTATAGAGGTCAGGATGGTTGAATGCATGACTCACATATTTTCTGTAAGAGAACCACGATGGGCTACTTACAATTAGAAAAAATAGCTCTATTTATCTCATAGATAAAGGTTGTTTTCCGTACTTGGCATACAAGAGTAACGAGCTAGAGAGCAAGGCTTGCTTTAGAGGCTTAATGAATGCTATAAATTATCTGAGGTGTACTGTAAGGCACTACATCATAAGGGTAGGAGTATAGATTTAGGATCTAGAGAATACAACAGCCGCTCTATGTCTATGCATGGGCCCATTTCGAGATGCTTTAGCCAAGGGATAGCCTTCTATGGCAACAGACTGGTGGATGATGAATCTCGTAGGTGACTACTAGTGAACACCCGGTATTGTAATCTTTTTGCATTTTGTTTAGATGGCCCTCTGTTAATGAGGCACTTTCAAACCCCTATCTTTTCTTACATGCCACATCCACTCCTTTTCCTCCCTCAAACTCTCTGGCGATATATATCTCTCGTTGAGTCTATTCACTTTACTTAAACACTCTGCAACATCGAATCTCTGCATTACTTCTCCATCTAACTTCACCACAATATTATCAACATGCTCGAACAGGATCTTCCCATAAGGAAACCAGTCGTGATTTCTTCCTGCCTCTCCTACAGCAAGCAGACATGAGAGATTTTCAACAATAAACTCTGCAAGATACGCTGGATTGAGCACATTTTTCTCTTTATATTCAGCAGCATGGTAGCCTCCGCTTCTCGGAGGACCGAAACGTGCCGGGGGGATGGTTGGAGGTGTCTCGACGTTGATATCGAATGTTCTAACGATGATGTGACGATACTCACCTTGTTTAGTGCGATTTCCAGTTGGACCAACTCGAATAAAGCGTTCGAGGACACTGTAAATTTGCCAGCCTATAGCTGGTCCAGCGCCGTCTTCGATACGGAAGCCTTTGTAACGTCCGAACCGTCTGTAAGAGCAGTAAAGAATGCGTCCATATTGATTCTGCTTACGGAGCCCCTCCTTTTCTTCATCGTAGCTGCCTGAGATACGAAAAGTCGCATTCACCTGCTCAATGTGGGCGGTAAGGAACGGGACATGGGTCCACGTCGGTAGGAGGAGGATCTCATCTAAAACGATGACATCCAAATCATAAGTAGTTGCCTTCCCGAGTACTCCAACATTTTCAATAGTCTCAGCATAGAGCTGCCGGTTAACTAGTAGTAATCCGGATGCATTGGAGATTGTAGCCTTCGGATGTGCAAGGGCAAGGCGGCACCGTGCACGGAGTTCCGGTTTGTCGTAGACAACTCGAGATGTTATCAAGTCCTCAAAACTCTGATTGAGCGCAGGGCGTTTGTTGGTTTCGGTGAAGAGGACGTAAGCACATATTTGATCGCGCAGCTCACGCGGTATGGTCATGAGCGACGGCATCGTGATATGTGGGAACGACGCGTATCTTGAGACGCAAACAAGCGAAGCGCGTGGGAACAAGTACGAGTGTTGACAAGAAATGTAGTGAAAACAAGGAGGTCTTTGAAGAGTCTTATTCGTAGATTATACTGTCAGATATTTGTAGCTAGCCGCAAGCTGCCTAACTGCTGATTTGGTGCAAGTGCTGCCTGTCTAGCGGGGTACTGCTCAGCCTCGAATACGGCCAAGGTGTACTCGAAATTCACAAATTCTTGCTCCTTGATTGGAAGTACGGAAATTCACAAGAGAGAAATTCACGTAAAGTTTGCATGTATAATGTGCCTGTTCTTTCGGTACTCTTGAATGGCGCAACGCAATTCCATCGGATTGTTGCCTTATTTTTGCCCCAAGATCTGATCCACAATCTTGCCGGCAATCGCGTACACGCTTGCACTCAAATGGCCAGAGATTTGCGTCGGAAAGATACTCGCATCAACTACCCTCACATTCTCTGTCCCATATATCCTCCCTGCCTTATCTACGACACCTCCTAACTCTTTACTCATCATCGCGCAGGTGCTCACGGGGTGAAGATTACTTCCGTATCCCTCCTCAATCCACGTATGCCAAACTTCATCTCTCCAGTTTGCATTCTGAGGAACTTTCTCTAGACCTGGAGAGAGCTCGGATATAACGTGCTCTGCAAGTGGAGGTGTGGAGAAGAACTCACGTACGCGATATGCGATGGCCGCTTGAACATATGTATCAATGGGGAGCTGGAACAACTGAGGATTGATAGATGGAGGTACCAGTGCATCGGCGGAGGCGATATGAATGGAGCCTCGAGAAAGGGGTAACAAATTCCAGAATTGGGCAATGATGGTGTTGCCCGTAGGAACCCAGAGGATCTCTGCTAAAGAGACAGTACTGTTTGGATCAAACACAAGGTCGATTTGTTGCTTCAGAAGTGCCTCTTGAAGTTCGTGGGTTGTTGTGTTAGGCGCATAGTCTGTGAGGATGGTGGACGCGTAGGCGCTAATGTTAGCCTGAATTTCCTGTGTGACTGTAGCCAGATCGATGCCGAAAAGGTCAGAAGCTGTCAGATAAGTGACGAAAGTAGAGTAGCCAGACCAGTTAGTCGGTGAGGTGTAGACAATACCCAGATTCGGTTGATCTTGTAGATTTGATCCTACGGTTGGGATAGCGTTGACGACCTCGACGCCAAGAGGTTCGAGAATAGCTGGGTTCCCGATACCAGAGTGTTCGAGTAATGCTGGGGATCTTATCGACCCTGCTGATATAACAACCTCTTTAGCAGCATGCAAAATTTCGAAAGTATTGTTGGACGCCATGAATTCCACGCCGGACGCGATGAGGTCCTTTGGCGAAGATGGACTCTCGCCCCAAGTAATCCGCGTAGCCGTTGTGTTAAGGAAAACGTGCAGATTTGGCCGATATTCCGCAATGGAGTAATAGAATGCTCTTGCAGCATCCTCACGGATCAACTCAGAAGAATTGAGCATCATAGGCCAAGTCGATGTTCCATGCATGTTACCATTATTTGCATCTGGGTTGAAAGGGTAGCCAAGCGCCAGCGAAGTTTCCTTCAGCATATCGAAAGCCTCCTGACCTGTTAGATACGGTGTGTACCCGACAGCTAGCTCACCCTCAAGCCCGTGAGCATCCTCTTCGAATGTCGCGCCATTTTCCCGCTGCTCTTTGTCTGGGACCTTAAACTCTTCTTGCCCAATATAGTATTCCCACAAACTTTCCCAATTCCAGCCTTCATTACCGAGGTCCTCCCACGCATCAATTTGCGTCTTGTCTGCTCTCAGATACGTCATACCATTGATAGTCGTGGTGCCACCCAACGCCTTACCAGCATGGTAAGGTAGAGTGCGGTTTAACGTGTACTTCTGTGGCTCACTCATGTACCCCCAATCAACGGATGTTCCCAGACCAAGACCATATTCTGCAATGCTTTTCGGAAGAGTCGTTACATTTGGGTTATTGAAGGCCGAGTCTCCAGCCTCAATGATGGCAACAGTAATACTTGGATCAGCAGAAAGGCGGTTTGCTACCACGAGGCCTGCTGGGCCTCCACCCACAATGACATAATCGAAGGTGTTAGGTATGCACGCAGCTCTTATGGCCGGTATTAAGGTGATCGCGGCGAGAAAAAAGAGCATTATCAGCTTGTTGAGCAAACGATGGCATAAGTAGGTTGATAGAGGAAGCGCTTACGTTGAACGATGCCTTGGTTAGCAACGAGGTTCATATGGAGTCGTGAACGGGTTGCCTAAGTGGGGCGTCACTTCCATAATTGGGAGGTCACACCAACGTCGGGGTTTGAATATTCCGGAAAGAAAACTAGCAGAATGGTCTTTCAGGGAGTGTGGAAATTTTGTGCGGAGTAAGAGGTGAAGCTGAGCAAGAATCCAGCGAGCCTTAAGTGCCAGATAGCAGCCTAAGTAGATTGACTTCTGTGGCTAGTCGCGTGTGTTGTGCAAATCCGAGTTTGAGGAGCAATATGCTATCCGCAATGTTGGCCATGATCCTACTCTTTGGTAACCAGATAGAGAAAACCCCAATCTATTAGGTCACATACATTCATGTCTCTTGAACGTCGAGGGCAGGATCTGAAAACTCGCCTTCTCCCAAACTCGATGTGATCGACAAACAATCTTCCAACTAGTTTGCATAACCAGCGGGTTCCCCAGGCAAGTATGGAGTGATATCTTCAAATAGCTAGATTGCAAAGCCTGACAACATATACACGAGGTTTAGGGATTATTATTCATAGAAGGTAATGATGGCTGACACCAAGGATATGATGTGCCTTGGAGAGTTGATCATGGTTCCGGGCTTGGGACCATCCACACTTTTTAACACGACTACTTGGAGGAAGTTCCTTCTGGCTGTTGTTTTTTGCGTTACACATGAATGTTTTCAGATATTAGGGATGACTCGTAGGTTGAATTGGTGGCCTTTTACCACAATGTTGAGCTCTGCAAGCCCTGTCAGCACCGTCGTACTGCCGTCATTCGTCTCACGAGCGAAACATTATCCCGCGTCGGAAGTTTTTTGTGGATGCTAAAAGAGTATGAGATACAGCCTGCTTCTCTTAGGAAGAATATTAAGAGGCAAACGGTAAAGTGGGCTAAAGGTTAGTGAATTATTGACATGTCTGGTCGGAGCGAAGCCTTGTAGAATCCGCAACAGCTAATCACCATTAAAGTGTTTATCAAGTTTATTAACGTACATGCAGAAGTGCGCGAGAATATGTGGGTGTTTTAGAGCTGGCAGTGCAGCTTGATACATGTGACAGCTGTTTGGTCCCCGGCAACTCCGCACGTCGGCTACATCACTTTTTGCCACGGTTGGCGGACCATTCCCATGGAACCCATCTCTGCATAAAAACACCGACTCCTCCTCAGCCATTTAGTGATCAGTGATCACGAGCGACTCAGCAGCGTCGAATCATCTGACTAGCCTCCATGATCGTTCGGTGTCGCGCTACTAGAATTGCCTCGGTACATGGCTTCCCCACATGAATAGCAGCGCAGCCGCCGTGTCGGCAACGCAGGTTATGCGCCTAACGCGACTTTCAGTCCTTCAAATATTCTTGTCGGTCCCTGAATCTTCTGACGTCTACTCTTGTACCTCCGCTTAAGATACCCCAGCTTTTATTTTACATATTCCAGAATGCCATTCAATACAGAGCTTACGAGGGCACTCGGCATCCGAGGTGAGCACAACGACACGATATGGGCCGCAGTCTTCCTGACAGCTCGATACTGACAATGTCGGACAGTGCCTGTCGTTCAAGGCGGTATGCAATGGGTCGGCTATGCAGAGCTTGCCAGTGCTGTGAGCAATGCAGGTGGCTTGGGAATAGTATGTCTTCACCCAATATGTCTCTACCCGCGCAATTTCTCACGATGACCATAGTTGACCGCGCTCACCCAACCAACCCCCGAAGACCTCCGAAAAGAGATTCGCCGCTGCCGCACGATGACCAATAAGCCCTTTGGTGTCAACCTCACCCTCCTGCCCGCGATGGTGCCCCCGGACTACGCTGCGTACGCCCAAGTGATCATCGATGAGAAGATCAACATTGTGGAGACGGCTGGAAACAGCCCAGGTCCTGTCATCAAGCAACTAAAGGCGGTCGGCACAATCATTCTACACAAGTGCACCACCATTAGGCACGCGCAATCTGCCATAAAGCTTGGTGTTGACTTCCTGTCTATCGACGGATTCGAGTGCGCCGGCCACGTTGGAGAGACGGATATTACCAACTTCATTCTGTTGAGCAAGGCTCGGCAAACCCTTGGTGTACCATTCATTGCCTCGGGCGGCTTTGCAGATGGTCAGGGCCTGGCGGCTGCCCTCGCCCTCGGTGCATGCGGTATCAACATGGGAACACGCTTCATGTGCACCATCGAGGCTCCTATCCACCACAACATCAAGCAAGCTATCGTTGACGCACAAGAGACGGACACCACACTTGTGCTCAGGCGGTGGAAGAATACCTCGCGACTCTTCGCAAACAAGGTCGCGCTAGAGGCCGTCGACATCGAGAAGACCAGCACGACTGGAAAGTTCGAGGAAGTTGCTGGACATGTTAGCGGGAAGCGAGGCCGTCAAGTTTTCTTGAATGGCGACAAAGACTTTGGTGTAGGTTTGAGAAATATCTATGCTGCCTTTTACATCATCTGACATACACAAAATAGGTCTGGACCGCTGGCCAAGTCATTGGTCTGATTCACGACATCCCCACAAACGACGTGCTCATCAAGCGCATCGAGCGCGAGGCTGTCGAAACAATGAAACAGTCGCAGTCACTCTTCGTCGAGGAAGGTGCTAAGAGCAAATTATAGACTCTTGTAGACTCAATTGCTTAGAACAGCGTTTAGATCATCTCATGTCGGCTTTCTTTTAAATAGAACTTGTATGCGTAGTTACAATTACTCTTGAAGCCGCATTTATTCTGTCTGTTCAACGCGTCGCCTCGAGTGATACCGAGACATCCGATACCGAGCCCAACTTAGCACTATGGTTCTGCAGTTTGGGCAACCCTTGATAAACTACCGAGAAATTCTCTTAGCACTCTATTAGAATTTCCACATTTTGCACTTGCCCCCTATCGATAATGTTACCGCGTCGTGCCTACAAAGCACTATCTGTAACGACCAATCTTCTGACTTTAATACCTTTAACCAATAATTGCTTTGACTATCACCTGGACAATAAAATGTTGATTCTGCCCGTTACCCCATCCCACCGCTTTCTCAAGGTCTCCCCATAATTTCAGCCGTCTATTCTCTCGACATTGTAGTACGCACCGTGCTAATGGCTTCACCCTTCGTAACATATACGTGAGACCGGCAGCACTCTACGCCAATGGCCAGGTTGAGACAGATCGATAAAGCAAATAAATATGTGCTACTGAGATGCTAGCCATGTTAATTATGCTGATCTCAGGCCAATATCGATCGATTTGAGCTTGTTTGCGCGGTTTGGTGCTAGAGGATAGAGAGATATGAAGTCAGACTTTGGAAGGATGAACTAAAACAGCATGGATTTCAAACCTACAGTCTACATAGATTGATCGTAATAAAATATTGAGATATCGAAATTGCGGCGTGCTTCAATTATTGGAAACCAGTAACGAAAGTGTATTGTAGTCGTAAATAATAATCGACTACTTTCAATTGCGACTACACAGATTCTCCGATCTCTTTGAAAAGGAGCCACTTTATCCATTGCTTCCGCTTGTTGAAAGGTATTCTTGAGTGTTGATCATTTTCCACACATGCTTGCTTCGGACTTGGTAACTATGACGTGGGGCAGACCGCACCACGTCTGAGGCTGTCAACTATATATTCAATCTAAACCATAGCTACATATCCTAACCCTCCACTCTTTCTTAAAATTCCTTTTCCAATCTTCCGATATGTCATCCCTCACTGGCCAAGAGTCCGCTGAAACCCAGCCCAATAATCCTGTCAACCCAGGCACCGCCCCTGGAAATGAAAAGAACAGTTCATCCATTCCATCCAAAGCAGGAGGCAAGTCGTCTTCTGGTCTGAGCAGTGGAACTGATAAGGTAATTTTGGCAATCTTTGATGGTCTCATACCATCTACCTATCTCTCTACCTGGGGCTACTCTAATGCATCCGGACGTCAGCCAGATATTGCTGCTAATGATGCTTAGTCTTCCAACGCTCATAATCATGGATCAGGTGCTTCAGAACAGAAGGGCAACGACGGTATTGCGCAAGGCACGAATCAGGTGCCTCAAGGGTCCAATAACGGAAAAGATTCCGGAAGTAAGAATCTATTTGATAGTATAGAGACGAGTGTACATGAGAGGGGCCAAGCAGAACATTCGAGTGCCGACAAAGGACAAGTTGGTACTGGAAAGTAACTAAAATGCATGTGTTAATCTCAAGAGATATATCATGGAGAACGCAACAGCCAAGCGTAATTGAACAAGATTCTCAGGTGTCGCTTTCTGTGCAGCTCAGGGCCTCGACCATCCAATGAAAGCGGATTAGATTATATCGGTAGCTCATGGTAGAAGGGGCTATTGAAAAAAGATCCCGTACGTTCAGGTATCATAGCAATGAATGTCACAAGAGCTTTTCCGCCGCTGAATCTCATGTTGTACTTAATTAATAACATTGTTTACTTTAAATAGCATGCATAGTTACATCCCAATGTAAACCACAGTTGTCAAGGGCGAGATGATCGTTTGTGTTCATGATGAATAGTCTTTGAGCTTTTGCGTTCTGCTCTAATCACGTCAATCACGTTGAGTTAAACTAGACCAAAGTCCACATTGAAAGCTTATTGCAAACCGTGTTTTCCACGACGGCTTAAGAAAACAAAATAAGAATATTACAAGATAAGTATATACATAGAAGCTATCTCACTGATACTAAATCTCTAGACTGAGGCATGCTTACTGTCCGGCTAGCTTGCTCACTGGCGCAACTCCTGGGTAAAAACTTGCAGGTATGGTCGGGATCGGAATAACACTTGCGGTACCGAAAGCTGTCAGGAGATTCTCCTTCATGCTTGCGGCACTGTATCCTGTCGGGGCAGCGGTTTGCGTACTCGTTGTTGCCGCATATTTGGTTGGAGTACCCTGTTTCAAGCAGAAGCCCTTGCCAAAACCAGACCGGCAGGAGTAAATCTGCTTGCTGCCTGTCTCGGTCCACATGGCAAGGTCGGTGATGGTGATATCAGTGCAAGGCGCTCCATCTGCACATGCAACTTTGATGGGGCCTCGTTGCGCGCCGTTAGCCATCGTTCCTTTCCAGTTATTGAAGGTCAGGTTGGAGAGTTGGACGCCATTGCCGCTAAGAGTTGACATGGACGACCAGTATTGGTCAATGTCGAGGGAATAAGCATTGCCGTGGCCGATGAAGTTTTCAAAACGGACATCCTCCACATAGCCGCTGCCACCGTTGGACTTGATCATCATCATCTGGTTGGACTTCCAGGTATAAATGTTCTTATAAACAACCGAGGAGATGGCGGTATCGACGCCCAGGGAACCCATGGCACACCCACCACTCCAGTTGCAGTAGATGTTTTCAACGAGAATATTCTTTGATGGCGACTTCACAGTTACGCACTCGTCTTTGTTGGTAACCATGATCTTGAGATTATTAGTACACCGAGAAAACTTTCTGATATTAGGGCCAAGAATGAGGGAGTAGTACTTACATCATGGATCCAAATATTGGTACCCCACACATCCACGCCATCAAGGCCTCCCCAGTCACCGCCGCGAATTGCCATGTTGTAGGCTTCGCCATTTGTAGAAGTTGAGATAACAAAGTGGAACATTGGAGCATCAACAAGGACGATGTCATGTACAGAGAAGTTCGTCGACTTCTCAATGCGAAGGAGACGAGCACCGTCTCGCTTCCCGTTTTTGTGGTCCTCATAGCCATTGCCTAACGACATGTCAGCTATAAGTCAAGTCATATTTTGCCATGACTTGTTGTACCTTGGATGGCTCCTTTGCCCGTGCTACTAAATAGCTCGAAGTCGTTCGCATTTCTTACAAACAACATGTTTCCAGCCGAAGTACCTGTTCGGTAAAGAGTGCCATCAAGTTGTAAAGCCCACGCCTTCCCTCCTTCAAACGTAACCCACGTCTTAATAGCATAATCGCCAGATGGCACAACGACGGTGCCGCCAGTCTTGCATGCCGCAAAGGCGGACTGGAGGGGCGGGCCAATGTCGGTAGTTTTGTCGGCTTTCGCGCCATAGTTCAAGACATTACAAGTCTTCTTCGCGGTCTTGGTAGCATGTGTTGTCAAAGGTCCGACCTTGCCTGAGAGTTGTCCAAATACAGGAGCGATCGCGACGGCTGCGAGAATGAAGGATGAAAAGTACATCGTGAATGAAAAACCTGCTCAGCAGGAACGAATGACTGATTGAAAAAAAGAGTGGCGGTGAAGGACAAGCTTCAGAAGAAAGGGACGTTAGGGAAAGAAACATGCAAAAATGAGGAATGGCAATTTCATGACATATAGATGTCGGGACTTAGGCGCGCAAAGACCATTGAAATCCTAGTGAAGATCTGCTTGTCCCATTGCGCGGCCCTTCTTAGCACAATCTTAAAGCAGAGGATCGATGCTTCCGCTCATGGCCATGAAGCCATGCATTGACAATGCCGTGATCTCTCCCAAAAATTTACGAGAGCCATTGGTGCATCTTCTAAACAAGATAGAATGTTTTGATGACGCGTAAAAATGCGAAGCCTTACCGAGGTTCCCCCCGTGACGCACCACCCCGCGTAACGCACCATCTGAACACCAAAACTCAGAACTAAATTGAGGCTATTAAGCCTCACACTATAGCTATTTTCGCAGTTTTTTTTGGTGGAGCGATTTATAAGGCCTCAAACTATCTATAGCTACTGGTATTTAATTGGAAGTTTGATTTTGCGGCCGCCACGTGACTAAACAGGCGGTAGGCCTGATAGAGCACCTGCAACCTCCTCACCACTACCAGGCCTCGCAACCTGCCTTTTTCTAGTAACAGCCTTTGCAGAAGTTTTAAGGCTGCTCTTATTTCCTTTTTGGGACAATTTGAGAGCTTGTTTGAGTCGTTTTGCAGCCTTGCGAGCAGCCTGTCTGGCGGCCCGATCAGCTGCTTGCTCTGCCTTTTCCTTCTGCCTCAACAATCTGGCCTCAGCCCTAGCTACTCGCCTTGATTGAACCAACTCAGCCTTGGCCTTCCTTCTCTCCTCACGATGCCTAGCTGCTTCAAGCTTTTGACGTTGCTGCTCCTCCTCCTGGCGAGCTCTAGCCTCCTGGCGATCACGTGCCTCTTTTACTTTCCTGGGTGACCAGAATACTGCACCACCATGATAGTTCTCATCCTGCTGCAGTGGGAGGACCTTGCTCTGTTTCCTGCGCTTTCTCTCATGGATGAGGGCGTCTCTTATAGCTGCTACTTCGTGCTCAAGGATAGACTTTTTGGTGCAGATGTGGTGAAAGATCCTGCTGAGTTTTCTAGCCCCTTTATCCTCGCGATTTTTGACAACGCGGCGTACTAGCGCCTCTAGCTCCCTCCAATTCTCAGCACTCAGCTCTGAGGACTCACTATCGCTCATAGTTGCCTGGATAGCTAGCTTAGCTTTGAATCTTTTGAGGATAACCTCAGGATTGAAGGGCGATAGGCCAGTTGCCTTAAAGGCCTTAAGGATAGTCTCCTTTTTAAATGAGGCTGCCCAGGCTGCTTTGAAGAAAGGATAGAAGTCTCTTTTGCTAATAGAAACTAGCCCCTGGCTTCTCTCCATGAACTGTGAGATCTCCTGTGAGTACGCTGATGAGAGAGGCTTGAACATGCCCACGTCAAGTGGCTGTAAGCTATGGGTTGAGTGAGGAGGATAGATAGCTAGGAGGATCTTGTTTTGGTCGCAATAGTCAATAAAATCCATAGAAACATGAGATCCATGGCCATCAAGGATGAGTAATCGATAGTAGGATTGAGCTTTTGCCTTGGTGTTGCGATCAAACACCTGTTTTAGCCATGCTAGGCCTATATCGTTGTTTGTCCATCCTGAGGGAGATGAGGTAAAGCGAGCTTGATCATCCTCAGGATCAAACTCTTGCAGCCAGCTGTCCTGGATTGAGGATGAGGCTGACTGAAATATCAGAGCAGGCTCTAGGGATGATCCATCCGCGCAGATGCAGGCTATCAAGGTAATCCACTCTCTGTTACCACCCTGGATGAAGGATCTATAGTTGCCCTGCTCATATAAGGTCTTACTGAATATCCTCTTTGACCTGCCTATTACTCCTAAAAGGAACCCCTTTTCGTCCATATTATACGTATGCTGAGCTTCTATCTTATATTGCTTAATCTTATCATCCAAAAGCTTAAAATAGAGGCTATACTTTGCTAAGGAATCAGCCTTGTGGCGGTTGTTATCTATACCAACGGCATATTGAGAGATGAGATGGACGTTATGCCGCTTAACAAAGCGATCAACCCAGTGCTTTCCAATGTCCTTTTTAGCTATTTGAGATGCAAAGTTTCGAATCAAAGCCCTGGTAGGTGGTAGGCCTCGCTTAGTGAGCTGGATGATGTACAGGATGAGCTCCTTTTCCTGGTGTGGATGGAGATTTTGTTGGTTTTGAGCTTTGACCTCGCGCGAGGTGGATGTGCCTTGGCTGCGCCTTATCAGCGTTGTGTGCACAACACCATGCTTTCTAGCTATTTCCCTATAAGGAATATTATCCCCAGGCCCCAAGGAGTTGATTTCTGCAAGCGCATCCTCAATTTTCCCCATATTGGTTGAGTTACGTGGCATTGAAAAGTTGGTGTTGCATGCTCGGATGGTGCGTTACGCGGGGTGGTGCGTCACGGGGGGAACCTCGGTATCGATCGATTACCAGGGCCACTCGCTCTTTCTGCAATGTTGAAGCAAGCTTTATCCGAAGTTTAGCTTGCCACTGTTTCAAGTTCTAGGCCTGGAATCGACCCAAAGGCACCGCTAGACCCATCGTGCAACAGATCTCAGAAGGCAAGGATAGTATAGATGAGTGTGGAGATGAGGTGAGGCGCGAATAATTTTGAAGCTGCCGCGTGCCGTGAGCTAGAAATTGATTCGCGAAAACATGTTTCACGACGGAGATGAAGGAGCATTGTGTTGCGACGGCTATTGCCGACGAAGAGCCAGCAATAACCCCTCTATTGATCGATAGCATTACACATTAATCGATCTGAATACTAAATGTCCGGAATAAGCAATATGTGAGGGTGTCCTAAACCCAGAAGCGAGCTGTCAAGCATAGTAAGTCTAGTTTGAAAGAGGAGCTTGATCTCGGAGGCTGTCGGGAAATTTCGGATATATATTACACTGTCGCCAGATGAACATGAAGCAGTGAGAAGACGAATATGGCACATTGAGAAAGCAAAATATCCATCTTATTCTGCCACGCGATCCGTGAGATATGGGTGTACATGGGGTGCAGGCGGATGTGTTGCACCCAAAGCCCAGAATCATCATCCCTTTCGTAAAATGGTTCCCTAGCTGAATATATCTGCATGGCCTTTCAAAATTAGCATGGTGAATCGGCTATATGCATGCACTCTTCATGTTTGTTTCTGACTGATTCATGTTACTATCTATGAGCACATGACGATCACCTCTACAATGCGCAGGAACAATGCCACCCAGGACTACTCAATACCAACCGCTAGACCGCTGTTGCAGCCTAAATGATACCGAAACCACAGTTGGTGGCCTAAGAGAAGAAACACCACGGACGCCCTATGTACCGGAATCGACGCTAGAAAAAAAAGTACACGTAACACTTTTCCCCAAACTCCATGCTTATATTCAGACATTCGCGCTTTCAAATGCAATTCTCCCTTCAACCGTCCTTGCGTCTCTCTTCTCCAAGTATGTTGTTATAGATACCCCATCCACAGCGGATCTGTCATGCTCAATTTTCCAGGATGCACCGCAACAGCTACAAGATCTACCATGGTCTGATTTGCCGGTAAGTTCGCGCCTGTCGGCAAACTGCCAATTGCACTTGCGCGTTTTACCACCAGCTCTGAATTAGTCTGCACTGAGTCCCTCAGTAATTCGGGCGTGAGCTGGTTAGCCTTATGCTGGGACGTGAACCAGTGATTCATCTCATCACGCATGAAAATGCTGAGTTGCATTTCCAACTCGCCTTCAGGCTCAATCAAACATCTGGCGACCGTCATAACGGCTGGTGCGAAGATGCCTTCAAGATTCAAAGGGCCCATAATCGTTTGTAAGTTTGGTGTCAGGCGGAATGGGACAGGCTCGCTGTTGTGCAGAATCGGTTTGCCAACTGCTGTGCTAGGGATGAGCTCTGAGCCCCAGACACGGCCAGAGGAGCGTGAGATATTGATCTTATGGGGGTAGCGCGTATTCATATGCATGACGTACGTCATGAAAGTAAGCGCGGCGAGTTGATAACTGAAGGTGCGACGGAACAGCCAAAAGTCCGCGAAATCGGGGAAAGTGGCGCGGAAGTAGTCTTGTACGACAGTCGGTGGCACGTATTTCTCTTGTACAGCGGCGAAGGTTTCAAGGCGGATAGAATTTGCGTTGTCGATACTCTTCTGTACATGATTCTTAGTTTCTGGTTCTAGTATTTCAAATGGTTTTTCATTGTACTTACCGGCTGCAGAGCCCTCAACTTCTCGATGCTGAAGAGGATTGGCTCATCCTTGTTGATGCCATTCTTCCTGCAGTAGTCTTCATAAATGCCCTGCATATTTGTGTACGACGAGTCGTCCTGAACCATACGCACACTTGGCGTGATCGGAACCATGAGTGGTAGATGGAACTGTAAATTCCTCCTACGACTCTCCTTGCGCTTAGCTAAAATGCCGTTGAAGATACGGAACAGCTGAAGAATACGTTCCTCTCGCCGCGAGTTCCTAGCAGCTGGGAACTGAATGGCAAATGGATGAATGCTTCCATCATGACCGCGGATTTTGAGACGCCGGTGACAGATGCCAATACCACGTACCAGCTCGACATCTGGAAGGAAGCGCTCGATGCGAACAAAATCGGAATTCTTATCACGATGCTGCAAGTATTGTCCCGGCACTTCCACATCATCGAATTTGAGGAAGCGGAACTCACTAAGCTGATGTGTATACTGTTCGAGAGGCACAATGAGCTTCCTGCGATCAAGTCTCTCCTCAAAGCGGTTGCGCCAAACACGCAATTTCTGAATGTACTCGTACATAGTGGGCTTGTTCTTGACGAAGTCCATTTCGAACGCCTTACGAATATGCGGAGGTAGGACAGACTCAGCGAAACGCGTGATGTTTGCCTCAGTCGTAGCTGGCAATTTGATTTCGCGCGCATAGAGGTTGGGCTGGCGACCAACGTAGGATAGACCATCATTCAGTAGTGCTACGATGAGCCTGTACGCATCTTCATCCGGAGGGCATTTGAAGTTCTTCTGGATTTGATCCAGCATCGTCTCCATGGACAATGCGAGGAGAGGGAACGCCGTCTTAAGGATCGCACTAATCTCCTCAACATGATCCCATGGCTTTTTGGGAGCCGGAGGAGCATCGGCAGGGGCTGGAGCGCTATTCGTGCTAGGGCTTCCTTGCTGACCGCCCTCCGTCTTAACAGTACCATTCGGTGTACCACTTGCTGCGGGCTTGCTCTCGCCACTTGCGGATGCTGGTCGATTGCCGCTTGAGCCAGGGCGAGCTTCCGGTGAACCTTGCTTCGCTGCCGGTGAGCCTTGTTTTGCTGCGGGTGAACCTTGACCTTGTTGTTGTTTCGCCTTCGCCACCTTATCCTTCGCCTCTTTCTGTTCGTGGTTCTTCTTGAGCACGACCATATCTTCTCTCGTTGTCCTTAAATGGCAGTAAAGAGCTTGTGGATAAGTTTTCGCAAGTTTGCCCAGGATTGACCTTGCAATAGGCGCTTCTTGCCTGGAAAGGCTATTGAGCAGCTGTGGAATGTACGTGATCCAGTACCATGCTGGTGTATCCCCCTTGAACTCTTCGAACTTCTCTGCTAATTTCCGCTCCGGATTATCCAAGCTTAGCAACCATAGGACGCGCCCAAGCAGCTTTCTTGACTTCGCATTCTTGAACTGGCTCGCTGCTTCGAGATAGCAGCTGAGCGCAGCCTCGGCCCTCTCTAGATTCTGTGGCTCTTCCTTGAACAGCATATCATTGTACCGGCCCCACTCTGCCCATGCCTTCGGAAGCTTGATGTCAAAGTACAGAGCTGTCCCAAAGGCCTCGCCGGCTTCATTCTTCTGTCCAAGTTTTGCCAAGAACATGCCCTTCAGGGTGTAGAACTCCGCTTTTTGTTGCGGACCGAAATAGTTGAGATTGGTATTATTGATAACATCCAACCCGCTATTGAGATCGGCTTTAATTTGGTAATGACATTTCGCTTGCTCGCGTAGTTTTAGGAAAGCTTCTTGAATTTCAATATTGGGTAGAGTATAGATGCGTCCGAGTTGATTGATGCATACTTCAGGAAGATTGTGCTTGCGTGCAACGTGTGCGAAACGATTGATGATCCATGCGGTCTCGTGGTAACCACGGTATGCAAAGGAATTTCCGCTGGCGTTGTTTTGGTTCGGCGGGAGCAGATTCAAGTAGACGCCGTTGATCAATTGGAAGATATGTTGGCGCCAGGTTACAAGGTCTTGCCATGCGTTGATATCATCCCAGAAGTTCGGCAGGCGGTCACGCCAGGTGCTTAGTAGCAGCTTGAGTTCCTGTGATTTGATGTCCAAGTTCTGCTGGGTAGTCTGCGCAAGACTCTGGCAAATAACACTAGCATCATGCAACTCCACTAGCTGTTGGAAATGCTGAAGTAGTGGAATGTGTGCTTGCGTGATGCGCCGAGGAAGCTGATGCCACTTCCGAATTGACAACTGGATAGATTCGTCGCACAATCGGTGGAACTCAGGTTGTGACTCCTGCTTGTTGTGAAGTTTGAGTAGAGACATGAAAGTCTGGAAGAACACTCGTCGAGGCGTCGGGGCATCGCTGACTGCCTTAATGGTAGCGTCAAGCTGTTCCCGAGTCTCAGCGTTCTGCCAGGCATCGAAGACCCGCCAGGTAGATTCCAGGTAGAGATCATTGAAATTCTCGTGCTTAGCAAAGTCGCTCAAGATCTCCCATTGTTGTAGCTTCTGTGCACATATCACCCAATGATCTTCCCATAACATATACTCTCCAGTAGAGAAGGGTAGCACCGAGGTACGCGCTTTGATCTGCGCTGCCTCGTACATTTGTTGTGCCTTGTCCCAAATACCGCACTGCTCATATGAGAGAGCAGCATTGCTCTCAAGAAATTGGCAGCGTCGGCGCCATGTGCCGTAAAATAGGTCGTCTTCCTGTAAACCGCTATAGATCTCCAGAAGAGCATCAAGGTTGCTCTCCCGCAACTTCTCAACGTCGACAACAGGAGAGATAGCGGAGTCTTCCATATACACAGCCGCAGTATACCAGGCATTGTACGTCTGGGCCAGGTACTTCATTATGTGCGGGGGAAACTTGACACGAGGGCGGGCGTGCACAATGCCGTTGAGCATGGTTGCCACGCAATTTGGTCGCTTATCGAGCTGGCGAGAGTGATAGTCCTTCGTAAGCAAGGCTGCCATACCTTTCTCCAGGTCACTCTGGTCGTCCTTTGTTAGAGCAGTCCATGCGAGAGGGAAGAAAGCGACCCAGATGTCGTGCGCAAGATTGCTGTCTGTATGTTGCAGGTGTCCGAGCGGTTCGAAAATATCTTTGATCTTCACATCACCTAGTTGATTGCAGAATCGGCGATGACCGTCGATGAGTTTTTCCAAATCATCGTCGACCATGACGTCCGCAATCCTGGAGTCTTTACCGTAACTCCCAAACATAGTTGTCGGCTGCATAAGTCTGAAATCCTCAGAATGCAGTTGGGCTGGTGTATTCATTTCGACGGATCCAAACATCAAATGAATGACTTGGCTTAACCAGTAGCTGTCCGAAAGCGTGTCCCAGTTCTGAGATGCGAGAACATAGCTTAAACGGCTGGCTGCAGTTCGGCTCAGACTTTTATCGAAGATTGTCAAATATCGATTGCGCATCTCGACATCTTGTGCCCTGGTACCTATCAAGAATGCGTGTTCCATTCGCACCGTAAGCTCACTCCGCGTGATCTTAGGATCCTCATAAATGCGGATAACGAGATCGAGGAAACGCGTCAACAGTGATGTATCTGTTCGGTGTTCGAACAACAGCATCTTGCTGAGCACCGCCGTCTTCTCCTTCAGCGTCGGTACGGGCTCAGTAGAGTGGAAGATCCACTCCTCAACCAAGTCCAATACCTTCATGCAAACAGAGTTGGTCTGTGATCGCTCAACGAGCGAAGCGAGGACGCTTAGATATGGCCTTCGATTTTCGCCGAGTTCATTCATCCGCGCAGCTAGAATGTCTACTGTTTTGAGTACCAAATCTGTCTGCACTTCGAGTTCGCGGGGATCAGTTGGTGGGTTAGCTCCTTCGGGCCGCATCCCAGGTGGCACTGGCTGCCCTGGGATTATAGTGTGTCCAGCGAGGTGGTCTTTGGCCATTTTACCCTGAAAAGCCTTCATAACTTGTGGGATATGTTGGTCTATTTCCTCCGGTCGCTTCTGGCAGAGAGTCCAAAGGATGTTGATGGCACAAACATAAGACCCGTTAGAGAGAGCCTCAGTAGCAACGGCACCTAGGAAGTTCACGAATTCCGTGGACGGCGACTCTTCTGTATTCCCCTCATCATCGGTGACAGGCTCTGGCATGACTTCTAGAAGCCGCTTAAGGATAGGCTTTAACTTCATCGTTCCATCGTCAGACTCATCTGTTGCATGGAGGCTAGCCTGGACATCAGCGTTCTCAGACCGGACGGGTTTGTCTAAGATCTTCTGGAATTGCGGAATGCGCTGGAGTACCCAGTTGTCCGGTTTGACATTGACAATGACCTTCACAATCTGTAGCGTGTTGATCATTCGAGTGTTGAACATGTCTGCCTTTTCTTCTTGCTTCATCTCTGCGGTTAGGATTTCATCGATCTTCTTTGTGAGCATGATGTCCAGATCCAAGTCGTTCCATAAGCGCGGCGAAAGAAGATCATGTAACAGTTGAACTGCCTTTCTACATATCTCAGCAGACTGTGGCGTGTTGACAGTGACTATGGTTGCATCCTTTGGCTTTGGCGAGGCGACAGGGAATCGCTCGGGCAGGTAGGCGATGAATTGAATTAAGTACTTGATCAGCATCATTCGAATGCCAGCTTGAGCGACAAAGCCCTTTGGAAGTGTGCCTGGAGCCACAAGAGACCCATCTGATCGCCTCTTGAGAGCTTGTGGCGACTCGGAAGCCCGATCAGTTGCACCGCCAGCTTCACTCGCTGTTCGTTCTTCCCATGTTCTGATAAGGCCAATAAGATTCAGCGCAAGCTTCTTGGTATCTGTCGAAGGATTCGGTGGCTGGGCAATCTTCGGAAGGGCCGTGATAATGATCGACGACAGATGCTCGCGACCTTCGTAGAATAAGTCCGGATGTCTTACAACAAAGTTAAAGATGCTCATCAACTGCTGCAAATTTGAGCTCTCCTCCGACAAAATCTTGCGTGGGTACTGAATCCAGCGCGGCATCTTAGGATCGCCGCCACCCATGCGCTTCTTCAGGACTGGAGCCATGAGCTCAAGCGCCTGCATCACTAATGAACGACCTTCGTTCTGATGTGCCTTGAGAAGGGCCTGATAGACCTGGATGGCAATTTTCATAGGTGTGTCGAAGACGGCGATGAAGAATGCGATCAAAACGTATGCCGCGTATTTGTTGATGATGTCTTCGAGCTTAATGTAATTCCAGGCGAACTTGATGACATCTTTGCGGGCTTCCTGGATCATTCCAGAATAATGCTTGAGCAGAAGGGTGGTGAGCTGGAGCAACTCCATACGTGAATGGTCAACACCAAGTTGTGCAGTCTCTTCTGAAGTGTCTGTTAGGGATTGTGGTTTCCAGAGTCTATTGTGGATTGTCTCAGTCATGCTCTTGTCCATCAGCTTAGTGCCTTTGGACTTCTGGTCGAATAGGCTGTCCCAGTTGCGCTTGACATCCATGGCGAAGATCGGATTGACGATGTATCGGAAGATGAAGGTTTTGGTCTTTTGCGAAGATGTGCGAGATGTGTATAGGTCGATGCATTTATGTACGAGTGTTTTCCAGTATTCGACAGACTCACTGGAAACGATTTGCTCGTAAATGAAGTCGAATAAGCGCGGCGACGCCTTCAGCTCCTCTGAAGTGACAGCATCGATAAGCTCGAAGAAGAATTCCAGGCTGTTTGGCTCATGCTTGAGGTATGTAGTAAAGATCACCATGATCTGGTCACCGGCCTGTTCTGTCGCTAAACGGAGCTCTGCATCGACGCTGTTCTGTCGAAGTTTCTTCTCTAACGACCTGCCCGCTTCGAAGAGGCCTTTCCGTAGATCATCATGATCGATCAGCCACTTGCTTGACTCCTCGAACTTGCTCAGGGCATAGGCGATATGAATGCCGTTGAGTTGGGCCTGGCACTTCTCCTTCTCGGTTCCCTCGAAGTCGATCGCTTTCAAGAAACCGGGAACATCCTCCATGACCTGCTTCCGCAATATCGCGCTTGCTTCGTTCTCAAGTAGCTGAGCGAAGAAGCGTCCTTGGGTCTGAACCTTCAGATTTGGCGCGAAGTAGTCCCATGCTTCCTTCGGATACATGCACAGATACTTGATCAGTGGCTCCCTGAATGGACTATAATGCGTCCGCCGTAATCCAATCTCAAGTTCGATGACCTTTTCGATGATTTGCTTCAGGAAAATAGCCGCTGCCGGAGGAAGAAGATGGAAGACGTTAAAAATACCCGTAACAATCTTCATCTTCGGATTCTGCTCGATCATTGTGAATGAGATCTTCTGTAGACTGTTTTGGTCCGCCAAATTCTTCAAATGGTCCAGTAAACGGCTTCCGATCTCGACTTTGAAGTAGTTTGTAAGTAGCTTCAGCAATCGAGCAAGAGCATCAAGGTTCTCAAGTGAGAGTTTGCGTGGATCTTGAAGATTGACAAGGATTGGCCGAAGACCACTCTGAAGGACATCCTTGGGCAGCTTGTTCGTCGCCGAGATCACGCCCGACAAGCCAATATTCGCTGCATCGATGACTTCTGTAGACTTCGAGTAAAGACACTTGAAGAACACCGCTATAATTCGAAGGAACGTCTGATTCGGAGGTGTGGTGCTGAATTCAGGGAAGCTTTGAGCTGTGGACAGAAGACGGATACAAGCGACTCGCAGATTGACTATGTGCTCTGCATTTCGTTGCTCGAAAGGCTTACTTGCGAGCCCTTCATCTTCCGCGTCGGCAAGGGCTAGCGATTCCATGAGTAGCCTTGTAAGCTGATCGTTGAATTCGAGAATGTTATTCTTAAGCTTCAAGCAAAACGTGATGGCATCGATGTAAGCGATCTGGATGCTGAAGGGTAATGCTCGAAGTGGCTTTGTCCAGATTGGTACGATGAGCCTATCCTTTACCGGCATGATGAGCTCACTAACCCCCAGTCCAGTGACATCCGATAGTACATGGAAGGCCTTCTGTGTTGCCTCTCGCACACTCTTGTTCATATGGGACAGGTCGCCTACTAGCTGCCCGCATAATCTTAGAGTAATATTGTTCCCCTTCTCGAAGTCTTCTTTTGTTGTCTTCTTATGACACCGTCGGATCAGATCTTCAATAAGTCCTTCCGCCTGTATGCGAGTCTTCGAATCGAGATCGATGGGCATATCCTTCATTACGAAGTTCAGCGCACGAATAAGTTCAAAGTGACGTGCTACCATCCATTGTTGAGGGAGCCCTAGATGTTTGATAATGATCTCAATACCTCGCGTCCCACCGGACTTCATGAACCAATCATCAGCGTGACAGTTGTGGCAGAATGTACTTGACAGCTCGTTAAAGAAGTTGAACTTGTCAAGCTGGGTATCGTTTCCGATAATCGCTTTGATGGCGTCCCGCATCGTCAAAATAGCCTGTTGGGCTGCGTCTCGTACATCGCCATGTTCAGACGCAAGCGACTCGCCAATTGCTTCCGATATAACGTCGCTCTCAATGACAACTGGCCCCTCGCCAGAATGCACATCGAACGGCTTGTTCTTGTGCTTCAAGGTTGCAAATTGCGTTCCAAGTTCCAGAAGTGTGAAGTGTCTCGCTAGATTGGTCACAAGGACTTCTGCGTCCGGCTTGAGATCCGGCACCGAGACTGCAAAAATACACGCTTTGAGAAGCTTCTTCAAGGTTTCTTGTTCGACACCTTTCTTTGTGATGGACTTTTCTCTCTCAGATCCTGTGAGTATGTCGAAGCCATGATCGAAATTCTTAGCGCACAAGTCGTTTGCTTGAAGTCGCACGAGCTGAGCGAAGTCCTCTGGCAAGCTGTCGAAGCCAACCAATAGCTTTGTGTGAGCCGTGATAAGACGGAAAGCCTGTTGCTTGTGGAATGTATCTGACTTTTTGGCTGCTGGTAATTTTGGGATTTCGTGTAACTTGGCGATGGCACTGTCGATGCCTATTGCGGCCGGGAATGCGCGATCCTTTGTCGAACCAATGAGTCGAATATCAATGGATGCTGCATCATCAGAATAGGGCTTGAAATCTAGCTCTGGTGGCCCTGTGATGAACTTTCGGTTACGCCCACCAAGCTTACCAAGAATGCGCATTGTAGTGTGGGCATGAAAATGACTGTAGGGGTTAGGCTTGAGATGTTCCCAGAGCGCAGCCATGAGCTCGTCAATGACAGGCGCCATAATCGGATCGAGATAGTCCGCTGTCAAATTATCCACGCAAAGCTCGAGTGTGCGCAAACCTTGGCCAACAAGATCTGATCCAGCCCGTAATGCGACGACCAACGGGCGCATCAGGTAGCTGAGATGCGGTAATAGGTTGCTAAGTCGCGCTGGTACTGTGAGAGATAATTCCACGAACAAATCTCGCTCAGCCGGCTTGCGCGCCGTTAGCAGTAGATTATTGAGAACGTCCAGTAACATCTCCAGGAGTGGGAGAATCTCCTTGTAAAGATGTTCGAACCTCCCACCCCCAATGCTCCTAAACAGCGATCTCAACAGAAGAAAGTAATTCATTGGCTCCTCAGCTGTCGTTGACAATTGTATCGACTTTGTGATGATCTTGCTTACGTGCGGTAGCAGCACTTGCTCATTCTGCGCAGAGAAGAGCGTGACAGCCATGAATGATAGCTTGAAAAGTCGTAGTAGGATTGACGATTTCTTCACGTCTGCAGTCCCAACCTCTTCGATGCGGTCCATAAGGAATTGTAGTAACATCCCTGAGAAGCTTGGTGAAGTTGCTTCCGAAGCCAGGAGAAATTGAGGGACGTGGAGCAACGCCGGATGATCAAACATCATCTCGTACAAATGGGGTATCTCGGATGAAAATACTTCGTGGAATGTCGCTGGATCAATGTGATGAAAGACAGTTGCAAATGTCTCTAATAAGTCCTTCTCTTCTTTACCGCTTGACATCATATGCTGGTTGCCCATAAAATCTCCTGGTGACAGGCCTGTCTCAAGACTTTTGTCGGTGTTGTAGTACCGAAATACTTTCGCGCCTTCACGGAAGAGCTTGATGAGCACTTCCACTTCTTCCGCGTTGTAGCCAAAGGACACTTCATGCCAATTGGCTGAAGCATTTGCCACATCTATCTCATCTTTGATCTTTGCTGGATTGCACAGCCGCAATTGGTAGAACAGGTTCTTGAGCCCATGCAGCAGGTTCTTGAAAAGGAACTTGTTGTCAGCGATCGGATCGGAGCTCCTATCTCGTGGATTCGACGTCTTGATCGGTGTAGCATTGAATATATCGATCTCGTCCCAATCTGGAGGATTTTCTTGAACCGCCATGTGGTTCTCATCTACCGCATCAATGGAAGGCTGGCTATATTGCGTCGAGAGCTTTACAGCATTGTGATACTGGCGGTTCATCGCTGCAAACTTGTCTCCAATGGCATTAAGTATCATGATCAAGAAGTATCGTGCATCTTCCTTTGGCTCCAGCTTTGCGATACACTCCGCCATGTTAAGTAAGAGTTTCGCGCTCATAGTCTGGAAGCTGGTTCCCGGGAACGAGTCGTGGAGGTTTTTCGTATATACTTCTACTGTGCGGCGAATCTGCTCCTTTGATAGCGAGTCACGCAGATGGTGGATCAGGTCGGCAAGCATACTATATGCGAGAGGTCGCATAGTTTCGTACACCGTAAGGCCGTCACCAATCAACGTCCGCTCGTCCAATAGTTCGTCGATCTTCTTGAGAAAGATTTTGCGGAAATTGAAGTTAATGATATGCCTAATAGCTACCAGGAGCTCCTTACGCGCCCCGGATTTTTCTCGCGGACAATCCTTGAGCAGTCGCACAACGATATCCGGTAGGGTCGGAAGAAAGTCGTTCAACTGATTGGCATATACTCGAAGCAGATATGCCAAAAAGCTCATAGTTTTCACTTGCGCCGTAATGAAGTCGCCAAAGGCTGCGCGGTTGCGGATGTCTTTGCTGACTCCAGTGAATATGGTACCCCGAGCTTGTGCTTCCTCGTGCGCCTTCTCTTGTGGTTTTGCCTGCAGCAGAAGCACATTCTTGATCAGCGGAACAAAAAGTTTCACATTCTTGTTCACGCAGTTCCTATATGCCTGAAATAGGGACACAACGATTATAGGGCATTCGGCAAGGACCTTGAACGACTGCATGCCCTTCAGCAACATGCGCGTTTGCTGGTGTTCGGACCCAAGGTCGCCTGTGGGACCAGATGTGAGAGCTGTTGCTGGCGAGCTCGGCCGGGGAGATTGCGAGTACTGATGGTTGCTCGGCGTGGAGGGGACGCCCTGCGAGGCCGTCGCAGCCGTATTGCTGTCAAATGTGTCGTGGACCGCCTGCTCCATTGTCTCAAACATCTCTTGTATAAGGTCCAGGAATGGCTGTACTTGGTTGATGAGCGCCTTCGTCTGGTGTCGCTGGAAGTCCATAATAGTCTTCATGCACAACACAGCATTATCCTCGTTCTCCAACTTTACCAAACTCATGAGCTTGTCCACAATCTTCTCCGCATGGGGTTCGACCGCCTCGACTGGATTCATAGGAAGTCGGTGCAGAATCTCGAGAACGCAGTTCCGTAGTCGCTGCGTCTGGTGTTAGATGGTTCATCATGGTCGCAAGTCGCGCACTTACCTGTTCTGGAGACGTTGATATGAAGACAGGGTTGCCATCTAATATTTTGAGAAACACTGGGACAAGGTGGTTTAAGAAAACGCTGTACTGCTGCCCTTGACAGTAGCTTTCAATGTTGTCTCGAATTTCGATCGCCTGAGTTCCTTTCGTTCTAAGATCTGTGCCCAGTCAGCCTTTGACCTCTTTCAAGTACCTTGCGCGACCGTAGATAAGCGCGTTCCGCATCTAAAGAGCGTCTCGTACCAGAATTCGGATCATCGAGCTTCGAGGCCATCGCCTCAAAGTTGTGTGCCGCCATGTTGATATTGTGACCAGCGGAGTGATGCTGGTGTGGTTCCCAAGAGCCCGCCTAGGCCGTGCCTTGAGGTCTTGTAACAGTCGAGCCCTGTGGTGCGAGCAATGTGGTTGAAGGCAGGCGCATCGGACGGTCGGCCTCGTTCGACCGTCGCAATGAGTTTGTAGAATGTCGCAGTGGCCCGCAGATTAAAATATCAAAACTGAAAAGGAGGGTGTAGGCTGCAGGGCCTATATGTTCATTACAATCGTTAAGGAAGAAGGAGGCCTTGTGGTGGAGTGGTGGTCGCGTCCAGCATATGCTGGGTGTGAATCGCGACTTGAGCTCGCTCTGAACGACGAACGATGGGAGGCGCATAAACCCTGAGCACTGCCAAGCGCTAATATGATTGGCTAGTTGAGAAAACCGCGTCTTTCCTAATGTTTATTAGCGCATCGGCAATGTAAGGTCCGTGATATCTCAATGGTCGCCTGCAACTGGAGAATACTTTCTCATTGCATAGCATCTCTACATTACATAGTAGGTGAACAGCAAGTATCGAATTCGTGAAGTGTCGACTAGACATCTTCAGAACCTTGCCAAGCCAACACGTAGAACCTCCAATTCTATTAGAAGACCCACAGTGTGACCTACATCTCTGTTTTCGTCCATCGCTTCATCGAAGAGATTTCCAGATGATGGTTCTCAAAGTTCGGACATGTAAAACCTTTAATTTGGATGTTCAAAAAGCGCTTGGTGAGCAATTTGAGGACCGTGACGATCAACGTGGCAGTACGACTGACGCCAAGACTCAGGGTTTGTTCGAGTCATCTATCAGTAGCATGGCATTTGCATCACGCAACTGAACCGGGCGAGCAATCTGAAAGTCAACAAAATCTGTACATGTACTACAGCGAGATACCGCTCCACCTATGACTGCCACCGCCCTACGCTCCAAAACGGCTGCGATACCCAGATTGCAAAGGAAAACATCACGTAGTGATACAGCACCCTCCCTCCCCATCCGTCTGTCTAGGTCGGAAATGAAAATGTCGGCATGTACAGTGCAGCCCTCGAAGGCCCGCTGATTTTGAGATTGGCAAGGGAGGGGGAAGTGACGGGCATTAAGCGTAACCATGTGATCATCTACTTCTCATCGGGATACATGGCCTCCTTAAGCGGGATACCGAGCTCCTCACGTATTGGCTCGAGCTCCTGAAGATACTCTGCGTACTGTCCTTTGTTCTCAACCTTGAACTTGATGCCTATACTGTGTTAGTAATGCATGCTCCTTCATAGGATGGAAACGGTTTAATGAGCGGAGCATCATCCGGCTGGACCTTAGAATATACAGGATAGTTCCCAATGATTATATATGAGATTGGCGAAGTCACGTACCCTCAAAGACTCGGACGGCGGAGGGGAAGTCGTTGACACGCCTGGCAGCGCGGAGAGCGGCCGTGATAACGGAAGGCGAGGGAACGAGATCGTAGGCGAAGCAGTTGTTGAGGTTTCGCTGAATGTCTGTCAGCTTCTCACACCAATCTAAATGGCCTTTGTAGCAAGTCCATGTCGGATCGGGTGATACCGGTATAAGTCGTGGGAAATTGGGTGGAACAAACGTACCTGAAGCTCAAAAACGTCGTTCACACCGTCAAACTCTTTCTCGTACCTATTTTAAGGATATAAACGTCAGCGACACAGCTCCTCACAAGCTTAATGAAGCTCAATGGCTGTCCTTTCGTCCTCGGGTATCTCGTTCCCCAGCTCCACTACGAAACCCCTCCCCTCCATGGGTGCTCCATACCTGGCAGTAAACTCCTCAAAAGTCTCCTCGGCATGCGCGTCGCTTTTTCTGACGGCTGACTGCGAGAAAGCACGCTGTGCGTTCCACGCAACGGGGGTTGCTCGGTAGGCCGGGGCTCGCACGCCCACTCGGCTAACCTTTGACGCGGCGCGTACAAAGGACATGTTGCGTCTCAATTAGCTGGCGAAGAGCGGTAGGCGTTTTTTAAGGGGCGACTGAACGTGATCAGTCGGCAGTGGAGTGGTGGGCGGTGGTGTTGGTGGTTCGAGTTCTGGTGAGGTTATGAAAACGAAAGCTCAGGCGATCCGACTTGCGCTCAAGCCAAGCACGAGAAAAGTGGGTCGCTTGTTCCTGACATTCATGACATGTTCGTTCGCAGTTGATACGTGATTCATTCTAACCCAGTCATAGTCATAGTCTTTAACAGAAATATTTAGCATTTACATGCACAAATTTTTGAAATTCTGTCTATGACAATATCGATGCCTTTCTACGGTATTTAATGACTTTGGAATTCAGACTTCGCGCAAACATTTCACGAGTGGGAGGATTGCGGCCCACCCGTCTCTATTATACTCTGTAAAGTCCGCCAAATGGCGCTGGCCCTTCTGAGGCTGTACGCATGGGCGTGGCGAAGCTGTCGTTGTCGTCATCGGCCTCCCAGACTCCATCAATATCCTCTTCTGGACCGTCGCCCTCGTCGTCGCCCGCAGCTTCGCGCTCATCGTCCCCCCCATCGTCATTATCATCATCATTTTCTTCAATATCACTATTATCATCCAGAATCTCTTCCACGGTTACTGGGTTTTCAGTCATGTCCTCAGGGACATCAATGTCTTCTGTGGCCTCTTCTGCCTCTGCTTCTCGTTCCTGCTCAGAAGGTGCTTCCATCTTCTCAAAAGCATATCTCGGATTTCTTGCAGCCCAACGAACGTGGTACATAACTTCGTGCTCTCTCTTCTTCTCTTCGTGCACTTGCCGGTCATGGATCTCGTCTTTGTACCGCGCTGCGATATCCTTGTCATCCCACAACTCAGGCCACTCTACAATGCGCTGATAAATGGTATCGTCTGGTGGCATTTCGCCAATGATCGTATTCATCTTGTCTTTCAGTATGACTGTTGCCTTCGCCCACGTTCCAACATGGTACCATCCTTGAAAGGTTGGGGCGCAGGTAGTTCGGATGTTATCTGTGCCCAGAATTCTGGCAATCAGAGGGTCGGTAATATCACAAAACTGAAAGAGATTTCCTGTTCGAGACACATTGATACCATCAAAGGTGTGTTCAGTCTCCAGGTCTTTCCGTGACATCTTGCTAAGCTTCAGGACATGTTGGTCGAAGCCCTTGTGATGTTTTGAAGTCCCCGTCTTGAGATAGGATAGGAATGATACGGTCTGGTACTTTCGGTATTGGGGATCTTTACGTGGATCAACTCCCCAACGTATAAGGGCCTCCCTCCACGGCCCGCTCTCGAAGAAGTAGCCACAATATACGGCTGCCTGTCTCAGCTTAGTTCGCTTGTCCCAACCAAGCTTGTTATATAGTAAATGCCGAGTAATAATTGGTCGTTCTTCGAGCAAGTCTCGAATCTGCTTGATCAACGTCTGCAGGTATGGCGTAAGAGTATCCTCTGCTGGTAGGCTCGGCTTGGGCCCTGTTGGTAGAGCCTCATCGGTTGGTTTGATAATGGTGTATGCATTGTAGGCAATGCTTTTCTGCAGGTTGACGACGCCTTTCTCGGTATACTTGACGTAGGCGTTTTGCTGGAACCTAATTTGCGATCAGCGCTCTTCGAAACAACCCAAATCGTCAGCTTACCGATAGTTGAAAGCAATAGGCATTTGCAAAAACTCGGCAGAAGGCCCAACACTTTTGGAGACATCTGCACCAGCCGTGGTATTGAGCGCGTACTTATTCAACTGACTGTCTGGGATTGCGTTAGCTGGAATCATCGCTCGCTTCGGCAGAGATGCTCACATCGTTTTGGCAGAACATGGTTTCTGAGATTGACCATCGTGTCATTGCGAGAGGCAGCGAATTGCAGGTCAGGCATAGCTGACACAATCAGTAAATCAATATACTGGTTGAGAAGCACTTGGGACTTACACCGAAAGCGATGGGACTCATCAACGACTCCGGCCACAGAGACCTTATACAGTGAAGCATTGTCCTGTATGCTCCTATAGATGGTCGAGGCATCCACATGGGAAGGCTTGCTCGGAGGCGCACTGTGGACTGGGGCCCCATCACCGCAGGTCCCCAATTCGTCCTCGGCCAGGAAGGGAGCCAAAGAGCCACGCTTTCGTTTACGGCCTGTTCGCTTTGGTACAGTAACCTTTAGTAGCAAATTGTTGGTCCTCACTGGGGTAGAAAGCAAACGTTTGGCAAAAGGGTCGTCAGGCCGCAGGGAGACGGAGATGAGTTTCTTAAGCTCGTCATCGCCGTCAGCATTAGTTGTGGTTTCCAGTCTTGTTCGAAGACCCTGAAGTGGTTATTAGTCGCGCATCGGGGGCATCATGAACCTTATCTGACCTTGCTCAGTTTGACAGGCCCACCCAGTGAGGTGATGCCCTTGTCGACATTCTTGACAATACACGGATGCTCGACAACTGAGATGGCGCGAGATGGGATATGCAGCAATGGAGCACGTTGGGTGTCGCCATGCTCTTCAACGGCATCGTGTTCGTCATTCATGGCGCAGATAGTCTTCGGGGAATTATGCGAGGGTGCGATGCAGCACCCTCTGCAGAGACAGGGATCTGGTGATGTTTTCTTCAAGGGAGTGACAAAATCAGATCAGATCTCGACTGCGCCGTGTACAGCTGTGAGTCTTGTCAAACTCCCATGCAACATTGCTGCTCAACCAACACAAGCTCTTCCGCTACGACCATGGCTCTCCGGCGCTGCAACGGTGATGCTTCGACGCCTTCAACGGCGGGGTCTCTATTCATACGCACGGGCTCTTCGCTACCGGTTCGGCTAGTGCGAATCTCTCCCGCTGCCCATCACGCCGTCTGGAGCCCTGAGTTGGCACTCTAACGTTCTGCTCGCATTCATCTTCCTCATACCTACAAGCACACGGCTTTCTCTCGCCCAGGACGCCGAGTACGTCACCACGTGGTTGCTAGGGCTCCAGCTGCCGTCTGACCCCCTCTCGCGAGCTCCTCCCTCATCGCCGACCCCCGTGCACCGTCCTGAACTCCAACACTAGCAACCATCTCTTACCGCTCGCGTTTCTCCTCCATGTCGATCTGAGCCTTTCGCCCTCTTGCCCCTCCGATATTGCGTGCGCGTGTCTCTACTGTTCTCCATTGGCGCTATTGGACCCGCAACATATCTCCTCGCTTCGAGGGCCAGCCCCCGTTCGGTCGCTCCGTCGCCGCAAGACCTCCGCAGCGCCTGACGTGCACTTGCGCATATGTCAACAGTCATGAAGGGCTTCAGGCAAAGGGTCGTAAGTCGCCCCTTGCACGCCACTCCCCACCTCTGCTCACAGTCCTACCCCTCTCCATGCGCAGAAGCTAACATGTCTAGTCTGAACAGCTCTCTCGAAACAAAGATGGCAAGTCGTCTAAGAAGAAAGATTCGTCTTCCGGCACCGCATCGCCCTCGCACGGCGCCTCCAATTCACCCTCTGGCTCTGCCCAGGCCACCCCTTCTTCATCGCAGACGCAGCTAGCCGACTCGCGGGGCAAGAGCCAGCCCGCCGCAGATGGCGCTTCAGGAAACATTGGCTCTTTGCAGCAGCCAGGACAGCAGCCCGCCTCAGGCTCTCTAGCTGGAGGTCCGCCATTCGGCGCCCAGCAAGGCTTGATGGGTCCCGGTGGTGCCAACAATGCTGGCGTTCCTGGCTCAGTCACGCCTCACAAATTCGGGCAGCCTCTAGCCCCTAGTGTGATCATCAGCCCAAGCGCTCCGGTGAGTGTAGCTGTTTTCATCAGTACAATTTCAGCGCACTAACCCATGCTCTCAGCATATCCCCCCTCCTGGCGCAGCGGAGACAATGCCCGGCGATCTCGCACCCCCCAAGGCCGGCCAGAAGTCATTGATATTTGACCGCCTCCAAGCAACGCCCAAAGACAACATCGAGGGGATCAGGACACCGAAAAGGCAACACTCTTCGCGGTTCGACATCTCGGACCAGCGACAGCGAGAGTTGGAGAAGCTTCCGGGTTTCCACGAGGTGCCCCCGAACAAGCGGGAAGAGCTCTTTATGCAGAAGATTGATCAATGCAACATCATTTTCGATTTCAACGACGCAAGCGGCGATATGAAATCAAAGGAGATCAAACGCCTCGCACTACACGAGTTACTCGACTATGTTGCCAACAACCGCCAGGTCATCACTGAAAAGATGTATCCTCGTGTTGTCGAAATGTTCGCGAAGAATTTATTCCGGCCCATTCCACCTCCTATGAACCCGCAAGGCGAAGCGTTCGACCCCGAGGAGGATGAACCGGTTCTGGAAGTAGCGTGGCCGCATATTCAGGTTGTGTACGAGTTTTTCCTGCGATTCATTGAGAGTCAAGACTTCAACACGAACATTGCCAAGGCATACATAGACCACAGCTTCGTGCTTAACGTGAGTCTGTCCACATGGACGTCCCTTTGGGTTTCTCTGCTAACACATTGAAGCTTCTTGAACTGTTCGATTCCGAAGATCCAAGAGAACGCGACTTTCTGAAGACAACCCTTCATCGCATCTATGGCAAATTTCTGAATCTCCGCTCATACATCCGTCGCTCCATCAACAATGTCTTCTTCCAGTTCATTTACGAGACCGAGAGGTTCAACGGAATTGCTGAACTGCTCGAGATCCTTGGCTCAATCATTAACGGCTTCGCGCTTCCACTAAAAGAAGAGCACAAACTATTCCTGACAAGAGTCCTTATTCCCCTGCATAAAGTCAAGAGCCTGAGCATGTACCACCCGCAATTGGCATACTGCATCGTTCAGTTCCTCGAAAAGGATGCTGCCTTGACCGAAGAGGTAGGTTCTTCTGGAAGATCTCACAGGCTAAGCTTACATGGACAGGTTGTTCTTGGACTTTTGCGTTATTGGCCCAAAGTCAACAGCACCAAGGAAGTCATGTTCCTGAACGAGGTCGAGGATATTTTTGAGGTAATGGACCCAGCCGAGTTCGCAAAGGTTCAGGAGCCACTTTTCAATCAATTAGCAAAGTCTGTGGCTAGCCCTCACTTTCAGGTACGTCAACATCCTGCATGTCCATTGACCCCGCTAACATCATCACAGGTTGCTGAACGAGCACTCTATTTCTGGAACAATGAGTATTTCTGCAATCTTGTCAGTGATAATGTTGAGGTTATCCTGCCTATCATGTTTGCTCCTCTATACGAAAATTCGAAAGGGCATTGGAATCGGTAAGCCTCTATATGCCTTTGTATGCGCTGCTTTACTGAATGATTGACATCAGGACAATTCATGGTATGGTGTACAATGCAATGAAGTTGTTTATGGAAGTAAACCCACAGCTCTTTGACGATTGCTCGCACGACTACGCCGAGTCACAGAACAATGCCAGCCAAAGGCAGCAAAGTCGACAAGACCGATGGGATAAGCTTGCCAAGCTCGCTGAAGCACGTCAAAACGGAACGGTAGAAAAGCCAACCCTGACCCCGTCGACAGCAGCCTCGCCGATGAGGTTAGACGACTCGGACCCGCTAAGCCAAGGGCGATTGGAGAACCTCCGCTTGCAGGACGACGGATCGGCCTCCAGAGAGAGGCGGCCAAAGGAGTATGAGCGACAGAGCAGTCAGACTTCGGTACGTTGATTCTTAAGTCCTCTAGAACTCAGGATGAGCATTCTCTATGGCCGAATCGATGTACTCTTAATTCTATCCCTAGATTCCCAAGTGTTCTTCTTGTTCAAGAATTGCATTTTTGTTTTAGGTGGATCTGACGTCTTTGTGTTTGCGTTTTTCAGCGTCGGAACCACCATGCTTCGCAGGGGGAGCACCACGCATCAAGTACACGGCGCTCGGCGGCTAGTCGACCGCGTAGCAACAGCCGGCCCAATTCCTCTGGCAACGTCGTATCTGCCCGCACCGGAGCGCCTATTGGCCGACAGCGGGCGAATAGTGGTGGGACAATCACACGGGTTGGTTGACCATTGTTGCACATGTTCACATATCTCCTCTTTGCGGTTGGTGAATCACTGTTTTTCTTCACTTCTCTTACCTTGTTTCTGTGTCGGGCTGGATTGTAGTTCATGTTGGCATCTCAGCGATTGCGCCTTGTTTGGACCCCTAAAAACAAGATGGATTTCATACGGTGTTCCGGGTACGACGAAGTGCTTTGATGGAAGTGGAAAGACGGCTGGACATGGGCTTCTCTTCACACTGATAGACACGGAATGTAAAAAATTCTCGCAAGTGACATGCCCTCTCCTAAACATGGCTGGTGAAGAGGGCCTCGGCTTTCGGACGCCAAGTCTTCCAGATCGCTCCTGCTCAACTTTTATAAGAACCCAATCGGGTGCGGTGGGTGACTTGGGCACGGCGTTGTTCGCAGCGCAGAGACACTGATCACATGCCAAAGACCTCCCGGCCTACGTCAGACGGCACGGCTGTAGCCCAGCTGCACTGGAGCAAAGATCCGTGGTAGCAGACGTCGAGGTCTGTAGGTAAGACTTGGCAGAGCTGAATCAGCGCAAGACCGCAGGAAAGGAGGGCGATATTGGCGCACTCATTCACTTGTCCAATCAAAGGAGGCTCATTCGCCTCGGCCATGCACCGTGTCGTAATTTTTGACGACCACCGGCGGCGCGCGTTGGGCTAATCTACGGGAATCGCGGAGAGTCTCCAGCATTCATTTCCGACCTCCTTTCCGGCTTTGTTCACAAAAACATCAAAACCCTCCACCACCACGACGCATCCTCCTGTCCTGCATTGGGATCGTATCTGCTTCTCATTCACCCTTCTTCTTCGTCGCTCCTTCGGCCGCTGCTGCCATATTTCTTTTTGCTCTCACGTTTGCTGCCTTAGTTCCAGTGTAATACAGGCGCAACCCGGCCTTTCTCACAGCGCACACTTTCTGAGTGCCATCCTACTCCACAAGCCCTCTTACAAATCTTCCTACTCCTCAATCGCACACCATGAGCAAGCCCGACTGGATCCAGTACGGCGTGCCGACGCTCGACCGTCCCTTCGGCCTCGAACTCTGGCCCATCTTCGAGCGAGCTTTTGAGCCCATCGCAGGCTACAAGCCACAAGATTTCCGCTTCGTCCAGGGCGAGACACCGCTCTCGACCTTCAAGACATGCGCCATTACGCTCATCACGTACTATATTATCATCTTTGGCGGCAGAGAGTTGATGCGCGACCGCGAGCCGTTCAAGCTCAGCTTCCTGTTTAAGGTGCACAACTTTTACCTCACAGCCATCAGTGGAGTTCTGCTTGCGCTGTTTGCTGAGCAGTTGATTCCCACGGTCGCACGCAAGGGCCTTTTCTTTGCGATCTGCGACCATCAGGGTGGATGGACTGATAAGTTGGTTATCCTGTACTACGTAAGCTTTCCGCTGGACACCGGTATCACGGCTTGGCTGACCTGCGTAGCTCAACTACCTTACCAAATTTCTCGAGTTGATTGACACCTGCTTCCTCTTCCTGAAGAAGAAGCCCCTGAGTATGCGAACCCAAAATTGCAGATATTTACAAAGGCTAATCTGAGTAGCTTTCCTCCACACCTACCACCATGGCGCGACCGCTCTTCTCTGCTACACCCAGCTCATTGGCCACACCCCCGTCTCGTGGCCTGTCATCACCCTCAACTTGGCTGTTCACGTCGTCATGTACTGGTACTACTTCCAAAGCGCGCGCGGCATTCGTATCTGGTGGAAGAAGTACATTACCGTCGGCCAGATCACCCAGTTCGTCCTCGATCTCGGTAGGTGCCACCAATTCCACATTTCCACATCTCGATTACTGACTAATTACCGCTAGGCTTCATCTACTTCGCCTCGTGGACCTACTTCACAAGCACCTACTGGCCACACATTCCCAATATGGGCAAATGCGCTGGCGAGGAGTTCGCCGCCATTGCGGGCATTTGCATCATCACGTCGTACCTGTTCCTCTTCCTCGCCTTCTACTTCGCAACGTACAAGAAGCCAGTGCCCAAGGGCCGCCGCAGGGCTACATCCGCGCTTGTGGAGATGAAGGATGAGAAGGTCCCGACTGTTGGTGAAGCCCGCAGGCGTCTTTCTACCTCGCGTGTTGGCCAGGTGGTTGCTAATGGCCACGCGACAGGCGCTTCCCCCAACGGAACTCCTAACGGACGAGCCACAAGGAGCCGCAAGGCCTAAGCTCATCGGAGCGGCCGGCGTGAGAATTGGAGCGCAGCGGTGTGGAATCCGTGCCGGGGACGAGTTAGAGGATGACCACGAGGTCCCGCACAACGACACACCTCTTTCGAAGCCATCTTCAGAGCTTAACGGAAGGCCACACACAACAAACTTAACCTTGGGACCTCTTCATGGTCATTGAGGCTGAGTCATGACAACAGGAAGCTCCACAATGCCATGCTTCCTACCCAATTCGTTCTTGACACGACAAATCACCCTGGAGGGCCAACATTTTCATATCTCATTGTAATTGCGATGTTTTTGGGGGTCCCACGCTACTTTGACTTGACTGCTGGGTCCCCTGTGTCACGATAAAAGCATGTAAGAGTAGGGTCATCCGGTTCCGGATATTACATCCGGCCATTGGTGTTGGGGTTCTTTTTGGAATGATGCGGTTGACATACGCAAAACAAACGTTGAGTATTATAGAGGAATAATGCATAATCGTCAAGCCCATGCCTACTTTCTAATGCTCTTCGCATGAAATGTAAATGTATTGTCTATATCTATTGGGGACCCATCATTACCAGACTTGCCCATTGCGCAACAAATACAGAGAGAGGTCTTGAAGTTGCTACACTCTTGCGTAGTCTGTTGCATCCGTTTCGCCGTCTTACCCGATTACGGGTCTTGGTCCATATCTCCAACTCAATCGATTCTGCAGTGCAAACAAACTAAATTCCAAGCATCTTATCCTGCTTCGACCCGTTCTCAATACATCGTTGACCTACACAGTGCCCCATCTTCTTATATCTCATCTTCACACTCTTTTTGGAGCAAAGTCTTTACTTGTCCGGAAGGAATATGTAATATGAGAATGGTACAACTCGATCTTAGTTAGTCAAGCAGTGTACTTTTATATGGCAGGATGAACTGCTTCTTTGTATAAAGCCTATAGATTGGCACGTGCTGTAAAAGAAGCGCAAGGGCTCCTGAGTCTTTGGTGATGTGCAAATATATCATGATAAAGAAAGTATCCATCGCTCAACGTAGAGGGAACTTATGAAGGCAATAAGCTATAGTCCACAGGTGGTGAGAGATGTTCGTCAATTCATACTCTACTACGTGGTTATATATAGCATCTAGTTCTACAATTTGATCCTTGCTTTTCTTTATCTTGAAAACGAACGAGACTCGACTACTATCTAGAGACTTAGATCTACTACATGATATATTCGAAACGTGCTGAAGCCATTCCGCCTCGGATACATTGAGGCGGTAAATTTAAGCCCACATGGCCTTGAACTTGATGTCGAAGTCCTCCTTGAGTGCCTTGAACGCCTTAAGCACATTCAACAGGCCAGCACCCTCCTCCCAGGTTGGTGGCTCCTGTTGGCTATCGTCGCCGGCGTCCCAGTCACTGGCAGTGTCTTCGGAGTCTTCCTCAGATTCCTCATCGTCCCAAGACTCGGCAACTTTCTTCTTAGTCTTCTTGACTTGCACAGGCAGATCCTGCTTGATCGTACCTCTGTTTGAGGACACGTTGGTCGACAAGCTAGCCTCTGTCGCGGTGTCACTTGGTAGCATTTTGTCTTCCCTGTTCTCTTCCTCTTCGTCACCTCCACCTCGCACGTCGATGAAGTCGAGATCAGACTCCGCTGCGAGACCCAGAAAGCTGGATAAACTCGTCGTGATCGTCGCCAATGTCATACTCAGGTCATTCAATACGAACCAGATATCTCCACGACGGATCTTGTTCGCCGTGATGAGAGCATTAACGTCCCCAGCGTTGAAGAAGTCATATAAATATGCGTTCAAGGGCAGATCGGAATCTTCTGGATAAAGACCGACATGAGGTACGACGGCTTCCTCGAGGAAGACTCCCGAACGAGTCGTAGTGCAGAGGTCGTGAATAGATTCGAACCTATCATCGTGCCCTGATAGTGCAACGAACAAAGATCGAACTGTTGGAAGTGGTTTCGGCTTAAGGCCGCTCGTGGGAGAAGACTCCCCACCAACAGTGACCGTGGTCAAGGGGAGGGTATTATCTAGCTCCTCGACGTGTTGATCCACGAATGTTCGGACATAGGCCGTGAATATGTCGAGCGTATTCTTATTGTGGCGGCGCAGTACGTTCGCGGCCTGTGCCGGTAAAGGAGGTAGAAACACTATAGAAGTGCTCTTCTTTACTATATCTTGTACAGACTCCATATCTGCTTGTCTGCAATGGCGCCGCCCAAATAGATGTGCCATTGTGAGCATAAGCTCGCGTTTTACTGTCTCTGAGTTATCGTCAAACTTTGCACATAGCTCATGGAAGTATCCATCCTTGAGCAATGCGTGGAAGGCGAGTGAGGAGTTCTCTGTGAAGTAAAGATGACTAACAGCGCCCGCGAAATTTAGGGGCACACCCTGTGAATCTAGCAGGTGCTGTCTACGGAGATACTCAATGGAGAATCGTAGATGATGGAGTACCGTCATCTTCGCATCCTCTCCGCCCAGGTATAGTCGCGGCTGTGATAGCAGTGCGTGAACACAACGCACAGCGAAGGGCGAATTCTCAGACGACTGTAACAACGTAAATAGTCGAAGGACCAGCGTCGTTGTGATAGGGAAATGTCCATTAAGATCGGGTAGACGAGAACTGATGAGCGTGTGGATCTTACTGAGCGACACTCCGTGGAAGACAACGTTTCCGAGCATATCAAAACCTCGGCGACCAGCACGACCGGCGGCTTGGCGGAAATTAAGGGCAGTCAAGAATACTGAATCCCCGGAGAAGATCACAGTCTTGCATGGCATGTTAATACCCAAAGCGAGCGTGCCGGTGGCAATAACAACCCTCAAATAACCTGAATGTGCTTTTCGTCAGCAGTGTACAGCATGATACGGCTGCGGCCAGGAAAGTTGTGGAAAGAAGTAAATGCATATGCCAGGCCCAATACAGAGCGCCACACTAGTGGACTTCTGAGAGGCAACGCATAGGCATCCAGTTACACCATTAGACATCCTTGAAAAGCTGCCCATACTAAGAGACCAAACGTACCTTTTCGGAAGAACATTTCAACACAATACCGGTATTTACGGTTCATACCAGCGTGATGAACACCAACGCCCCTCCTGAGGCCATCAATCAGCCATTCTTCAACCCCTCGATATCGCAGTTCTTTCGCATGGGTCTCAAATTCTTCCTGTGACAATTTCTTGTTGTCCGCAAAGTGGAATCCATCAAGAGGTTTATTGGGGTCGAACGACGCAAAGGCGCTGACTTCAACACTCGCTGCTTCTCTCATCTGGTCCTGTTTTGTCATACCTTTCGACGCTTCTCCGCGAAGGCCTTGCTTCTCTCGCTTTGTCACCTCTTTTTTCCACTCTTCCCATGCTTTCAGCTTCTCTTTCCACTTTGGACTCGTTTCCTTCCAAACAGTTTCTGCTTCTGAAAGTTGCTTTAGTACAACCTGACACATCTTCTCGCAGACCGCGCGATCGTAATTAAAAATGATGCCTGGAAGCGCATCCTGCACTTGTAGCTCCGCCAAAAGGGGAAGGATACTATGTATGTCATGGCTGATCTCTATCTCATCAGCTTCGTTGTCATCGCCAGCTTCCTTATCGCTCTGTGGCTGGAAATTACAATCTGCGATAGACTTGCTCAAGTCCTTTCGCACTTCCTCGAAGGGCGAATCATCATCTGCCATCCATGCAGCGAGCACTGCTTTGAGGGCAGATTGCCATTTGATAATATCTGCCTTTTTTACGACAGTTGGCAGCGCCTTAGAAGGATTCAGAGACTCATCGACGGGATACTGTGCATTCTGATATCTACACATGCTCTGCCATAATGTAAGGCAGTCACGTGCCTCAAGAGTCAAATCGCTCGGTAGTCCACGAGTGCGATTGATCAGACTGGCTACGGGATGTCTGGAGTTGATGTTAATGAATGATTTACGGGAAGCTGCCTTGGAATCTGAAATACTAGGTACGTTTTCGAAGCACATTACGTGCCTTCCAAGCCTGTATGCCAATTGAGATGCGAGGGAGAGGCGCGCTGGGATATCTCGACACATATGCGAGACATGTAATATGATCTTACTTACAGGAAAGAGAATCCGGAATGCTCATCTAATCCGAGCTGCGCAAAGGACCGTTGAGTTGGGAGAGGCAAATACGCGGCCGGCTCGCGATTGGTAGGTGGGGCGTAGAAGAATTTCCTAAGATCTGAGTACCTATGTGGATGTTGCACCATGACAAGCTCATTCCCGGCAGCTTTTTGAGTAGATGCCAGCCAGTCATTGAAAGCTTCAGCATTACCAATAGTAGCGGAGAGCGCAATGATCGGACAGGGAGCCATGAGAAGTAGCTGTTCCCAAATTAGACCGTCTTCGGCTTGGCCTATACAATGCACTTCATCGAAAATGATCCATTTAACGCGTTCTGACCAGCCTTTAGCATTGCTTGGCGCCAGAAGCATGATTTGGAGAATATGAGGTACGGTCACCAAGATCTGACAACCAGTAGGGTTATTGATACGAGTGTCTCGCGTATGGATGCCCCATACGGATTGACTATACTTATAATTCTTTGAAAAGCGAGCCTGGACTTCAGCAGCAATTTGATTTACCAGTGCTTTCGTAGGTGCAACATATACCAACACGTCGTCATTATTGGCCTCTAGCACTTGCTTCATGGCGTAAAACGAAATGAAGGTTTTACCAGCGGACGTGGGCGCGATGACTAGCAAGCTGCGACGTGCGTCGATCTCATCCAGAACACGTCGTTGCCACGCATCTGGTTCGAAAGGTACACGTGGGTCAGGCGCTGAATCGATAGTGCGGTCGAAATAAGGCCCACAATGTAGCAGCTGAAAGTCCTCAGGGGACAACGTTAGACCAAGATCCGAGACTGCAGTATGCACCAGGACAAATTTAAATGGTAGTCTTCGGTCACCCTCGATCTTTGGTACTTGTAGAGTAGGTAATTTCAATTGCTCAACCTAAGTTTGAATCGTCAGCAAAATTATGGCTGAACAGATGTATGAGTTCCTAGAAAGACATTGTGTAGCTCAAAACAGACAAGAACGGAAAAGCTACACAGTGCACCTCAATAAAGGCCAACAGGGTGTGCTTATATTTTGTAGTCTTACTTACAGTACTGGCAAGGCACGATGCGATTGTCTTGGTGACACTGGAGAGGCTACACAACGTCCTGACTGTGTCAAAGATAAGAGCGGCGACGTATAGCCCCTTTTCTTTCCCACCATCTTTGCAGAAGCGTATCCACATTTCTAAGAGGACATTGAGCATGTAAACGCGCACGTCCGGTTCGAGAATCTGACGCTTCGAGGCACTGTTCAAATTGGCGAGGTATTGTCGGGCTTTGTTATATCGAGAGGGCAGATCTACCTGCTTCTCTAGACCATCACAAAACACGCCCCAGGCGTGATAGAGCTGCTTGGCACTATCTTCATCCTTGCGTTTGGAAGTCGCTGCGATGTCAGCCATCATGGCCTGTTTGGCGGCGTTTATATTCTTGCTGCTCTTGGTTTGCTGCTGTTTTGGCCGTTTATTTTCAGGAACTGGGGTTGGAGCCAAAGACTTTGAAACACCTGATTTGGACTTATCTGCAAGCGTGATAGTCTCAGGTTCAAGCACTTTGCCAACAGCGTTGGTGAGGCTAGCAGCATAGGAAGTCATTTCAGCCATGAAAAATTGATTTCGGCGAAGTGCCTTCTTCGCTATTTTGGGGTCCTTCTCGGGTATAACTCTTGATTTCTGGTTAAGTGAACGTTGGTTCTGCCAGTGCAACACTTCGCGAAAGATCGTAGCTGAGGTAGGGTCTGCTTTGCCACCCGATCGAGACACATCGAGCCGAATAGGGGAAAGATGTTCGTTAAAGATATCGTTCGAAAAGGGAAGTACGGAATATGATGTAGTGTCATCGGTCTGGCTGTCGCTCACGAGTGAGCTATCGTTTCCTGAGCCTTTGATTGGTTGGTCTGGTAGCCCTTGACCAGCCAAAGCCGCCACAGCCTGTTGCAAAGTTGTGAATTGTTCAATGTGCTCTGATGATGGGTTCTGTATGCAGAAAGCCAAAAGTCGTCCATCAATAAGATCCGCAACATCGCATTCGGGGTGGCCAGCGAATGCCTCTGCCCAAGCTGTACTACCAAGGTACTTACGTGCTTCACAGCAGAAGTCGAGTACGAATACAGGGTATTCCTGCGACTCTAGTGTACCTATATTCCTAGTTAGCAGAATATTATGGCAAGCCTGAATGCCCCTATGTGTCTTTCCATCTGCTATCCAGCAAATTTGGCTAGACATGCTGAGCACTGATGAAACGTACCAGAACCAATGAGTCGATCAGAGAGGCGGAGCTCTGAGAGTAATGCAGTGTGGTGAAGTAGTGCGACGGAGAGATCCTTGTGACCTGATGATACTAGCTTGGAGACGACCAAGACGGTGAGATACTCGCGCTCCGTCAACAGCTGCTCACATGACTTCCTGATCTTTTGCAGAGAGTCACGCAAGTCTGCTAGCTCCAACTCATCAGCCGCATTTTCATTAAGAGTGAGCTGTGCGGGTATGATGCTAAGGTCCAATGAACGCGTATGTTCCAATACCGTTGTTACGACCTTAGTATCAACCCATTCTAAGCCGTTGACCAAGGCAGCACTGTAACCTTGCTGCATGAAACTGTATATCAGCGATCGAAAAACAGCTTTGTATTCTTGTTGACGCTCATCAAGACTTTTATCGTCATTCTGTAGTGTGTCCGGATCTTGATTCAGGATCATTCGCTTCCGAATATCCTTGAAAGAAGCGCCATCATGACACAAGACAAAGTAAATGTCTGTTGATTGCAGATAATTCGTGAATGCGTCAGATGTTGTCGAAGGAAATTTGTTGACCTCAATATCCGGAATGACGTCCGGCAAGTTGACCTCTAAGTGGCGGATGATAGCTGCTCGTGCAAGTAGATACTTCTCACTAATCATAGGTGATGCGTCTTGAGGTATGCAAAGCTCCTGATGATTGTCGAAAAAAGCAATGTGGAAGTTGCAGCATCGTGACACCAGACCGTGCAAAAACTTTTCGACAGCGTATGTTGCATGTAACAATTGGTACCCCGGGTCGAAATCGATGTGTGGATCGCTGAAGCAGTGAAGAAGAAGTGACTCGCCGTGTACGAGGAATCGCTCGCTGCCCGCAAAGTCGCCAACAAGATCTACACGGCGACTGTAGAGCTTAGAGTACCATTGAAGGACCTGGTTCGTTGTGTCTATCTTCGTAACACTAGGGCTTGCCATAGTAGCGGTCTGACCCAATTTGGGCAAGCTTAAATGTTAGTACTGAATGGTCAGCGTACAGAATGACAAGAAGATTGTCTGCCCTCTTGATCAAGTATGAAAGGAAACGCAGATGTTGTCGGGCCACAGCAGTTAGCCGCTGGTGGCGGAGAGCTGTGCGGGAGATCCCGTGCAAGCGCAGACAGGTCTTGCGGTGTAACCTTATCGCCTGGACTGTGACTGCCTCTTAGAAAGTGTCCGCAGAAGGGGACGAATTATGATGGAAAGGATGTTTCGTAAAGCAGTGACCACACGCCGAATGTGTTGGTGTATATGGTACGGCGGTGAGGTTGAGTGGAGCATCAATCTGGGTTTGCCTATCTGGAAAAGGTGACGCGACTAGTGCGCGCTAGTACAGTAAGCGAGACAGGCCATCGTTGTGGGCACGACGAAGTTCACATATAGGAGCTTCGCAATGGCTCTTCTATACCTGTAGCATGCCTGGAAGCTGCTATGGTTCTACAAAAGGTAATCGAAGAAGTTTCTCAAAAGCAAGCAACTTGCGACTGTTGTCACGCAGTTTTAGCTTCTGAGTGCCTCAGCAGCGCGCGACCGAACAGTTGGGGATGGAGCACTTGATAAAGAGTCGAATGCGATCCGGAGCGGTCGATGGATGGGAGCATATTGTCAGTAGGGCCAAGTCGATGTGAGGAACCAGATCAAGCCCCGCTCGCAACTGCGGTCTTGATTCGGTCTTCTTCTAGCGTTACAAGTGTTACGTTACACATTCGTCGGTTGTACTTGGTAGATGAAATCACACCGAGAACCCAAGAGGATCAAGAGCCATTCGGTTTACAAGTTCTGTAGATGATACAAGATGTGTGGCACCAAGACTATGTAGATAATCAAAGGAATGGAGACCACGGAAGTGCGCGGTGTTGAACGTCATACAATTATCTGACCTGAAGTAGGCCAATTACTTTCCAGCACACGACAGGACAACTGTCAAACGTATTTATACGTGAGTAATATGCTCCAAAAAAACACAGCCTTAGTAGCCTCTAACACCACTGTTGCGAGTCCTAATCTTGAAAGGGTACGCCACGAAAAGGAATGTAAATTTTGTAGCAAAGGGAATGCTGATGTTACAGTCAAATGGAAAGAAGTAAGGCGTTGCGCATAGGAAAGGGGAACCTGCGAGTCTGTGTAAGTAAGGTCAGTGAAGCCAAGTGCCGCGGCGTTCGCTGTACTCACCTATAACTATCGTCACCTCGGAGTTTAGATCTCAAGCGGCGCAAGGGAGTCAAGCTTGGCATGGAGGTCAGTTAACGTTGACAGCCCTGGCGATATAACTTACTGAGAATGGACGGTTCCAGCCTACCGGGCTCGGTGGAGGCTGAGGTGGGGGAGATGGTGGGTCTCCTCTTGAGCAGGCTTGTGGCGATGTGAGAGTTGGTGAGCATGTTGTAGCGTTCATATTGTGCGAATTGACGAGGTCAGGTTGGGTGTTCTTTGAGGCAGTCATGATGAGAGCCGCGTTGCTGTTAGATTTGTGTGTTCGACGTGGTGATATCAATGGAGACGGCGGGTCCGTAGCTTGTCGCTGGCACAGAAGCTGTGTAGAGAAGGGTGAGATGGGAAAGCTCTGGAAAGAAAACACCAACGTCGTCACTCGATGTTAAATAGTCTGTGACGGGAGTTTGGTAGGTGGCTGGCAGGGGTGGATGCCTAGTTGGCGGACGCAAAAGGCCTGGGAAAAGACAATCAGAGTTGCAACGGCCCGTACGGATAGACGGGTGGCGTCAAGAAGGACTGGGTCAGACGAAGTGGAACTGGAATGAGATAATGATTAGGTAGAAAGGGAGTACAAGCGGCAAAGGTAGGCCTTCCCCGGGCCCAAGAAAGGCTTGAGATTAGCTTTGCAGTTTACATTTCCAGCAGCGGTAAACAACGTGGCGGCGGATAATACAGACGAAGTGCAACACTTGAATCAAGGTGTAACAAAAGAATGCAGGGATGAACAAGGATTCAAGCTACGATTCGTTGGGGAACATGTGCCGTAGCCGGAGAGGTATTCGGAGAGATGCTAGGTGGAAGCCTTTTCTTGAAAGAAGGTTCAGAAATGGCGGTCTGTCAAGGAACACTCCAAATCGATACGAGAAGAAAAGTATCTCCATGATGACGCATCTAGGCGAGGAGGCTACGGTTCAGAGGGCAGCGGTGCAGGGCCATTAGCAGCAATTGGCTACAAGCCCAACGCGGGCATTGTTGGGACGTCAGACCAAGGGTGGGCAGTGAAGCAGACGTGATTGTCGGGTTTGGAGCGAAGCAAACGCTAGGCCGCAATCGACATGGCTTTACTTGCCCATGAAGGCAAATGAAGGCGTTGGCTTGGATCGATGCAGTCCTTGCACACGAGAAGCGGCCATCGGTGTGAAATGTCCGGCGTCACACACAAGAGTGAATTGCCATGGCCAGAATGGGCAAGCCGCGCTCGGACGTGGACGGCGCGCGCCAAGACCGACGCGAGCATCCACCCATCGCGACTTCCTTCGATCCAAGTGAGAGTCAACGTTGCGCCGAATCCACCTCGACGCCGTCTAGACAGGCCATTCCTCGCCCAGGGCCATCTAATCTCGTTGCAGAGGGCCTTTAGCACCAGACGGCATCGCTGAACACCACTGCGCAATCTCTCATGCGGGCACCCGGCATGTGCTTCAATTGGTAGTAGGGCTGGTAGTCACATCCTCGACTCTGCAACACCCGCCTAGTGACACGCTCTCCGCCCTGCCGCCGGCCCTCTTGCCCATCCGCTTCATTCAACGCACCACATCTGCGACTCCACTGCCCCACCACCACCAACGCGCACCACCATCCCGCCGTCATGTCCTCAGTCTGGAATCCCGACAACGTGCGAGACGTTGCCGAGTCTGTGGGCATCGCCTCACTCGCCGACAATGTCGTTGATGAGCTCGCCCGCGATGTCGACTTCCGGTTGGCCCAGGTGCTTGAAGAGGCACTAAAGTTCATGCGACACGGCAAGCGCACAACACTGAGCACACAGGACATATCCAATGCCCTCAAGGTGCTGAATGTAGAACCTCTCTATGGCTACGAATCTACCCGACCGCTGCGCTTTGGTGAGGCCTCGCTGGGACCAGGCCAGCCACTGTACTATGTCGAGGATGAGGAGGTCGACTTCGAGAAGCTCATCAATGCGCCGTTGCCCAAAGTGCCACGAGAGATCACATTCACAGGTATGTTCTTTGCCCCACTAATCACTATCGCTTGCTTGCGCCTTGCCTCTAACACAGCCCAGCACACTGGCTCGCTGTCGAGGGAGTCCAGCCTTCCATACCGCAAAACCCAACCACAAACGCTGCCGACCTGTTGCCGAAGGGGCCGAACGCAAACCCGCATCTCGCCGCTGCCAACGGGTTGGACAATGTCAACGTAAAGCCGCTCGTGAAACACGTCCTCTCCAAGGAGTCCCAGGAGCTGTTCAATAAGCTGTCAGGCGCGCTCACCGACGAGACCAACATCGAATGGCAAAACGCTGCGCTGGCAGCCATCAAGACAGAGCCGGGCATTCATCAGCTGACCACGTACCTTCTCAGCTTCATTGCCGAGAAGGTCACACACAGCATGAAGAATTTGTTTGTCTTGGAACAAATGATGAAGGCCACCGAAGCACTTCTGAACAATCAGGCCATCTACCTGGAGCCGTATATCGCATACATGGTACCGCCAGTTTTAACATGTTGCACAGGCAAGAATCTGGGGCCAACATCACACCAAGCACCCTCCAGTGCCTCCTCGGAAACCCTAAATGGTAGTGGGGTCAACGGCTATACTTCAGGCTCTTTTGACCACTTCAAATTGCGGGACCACGCTGCCTCTATTCTGAGCCGGATCTGTCAAAAACATTCAACGTCGAACTCAGGGCTCAAGTCGCGGATTGCGCGAACGTGCTTGAAGCAGTTCATGGATGTCGACAAGACTTCTGGGACGCATTACGGCGCTCTGCGAGCCTTGCTCTCCATTACAGGCATCGAGGGGCTGAAGATGCTCGTCTTGCCCAACCTAAAAATGTACAATGATGACTTCCTCGCAGCTAAGCTAGCGGACGAGAATACGAGGAGAGATGCTGAAAGGGTCGTGGGTGTGTTCGAAGGTGCCTTCAAAACCTTGAACGACACAAGACAGCCGCAAACTGCCAACGGGACAACCGATCTAGAAGCGTTGAGAGAGCGACTGAATGACAAGATTGGCGATGTCTTGACCGATCTGATCATTTCGAAGACATGGACCAGAGCCGCGCAATTCATATTGCAAGCGGACGTCAGCTTGTGAATCTGAACGATGCAGGGTCTATTCCCAGTTCGCTGCCCTGCTTGGCATTACCGGCGTTTGAGGGAGGACATATTAGATGATACCATTTCTGTAGTCAAAAGCTTCTGCCTGTTTAATTTGTAAAGCTGTCCCTTACGCTCCTCGCCCTTGCATGTGACGTCGTTCGTGCCAAGTCGCGCTACTTGCGCATCATTATGTCCAGCTCACCATCTTTCTCACCGTTTAAGACGACGCAAGCTCGATAGACGCAGATATCTCAGTTTTTAGTAGAATTGCAGCAGGAACCAACATGTGGATCGTCAACTGGTAAGTACGCAAAATCACGCCGGCAGGCAACACTAACGAGTCCGCCAGGTGTACGTCCTCATCCTTCACGATCGCACGCGGCCATCATTCAAGCTACTCAACGTTCATGAGACTGATTCATACGCATAGTCTACGATCTATTGGCCTCTCTAGGTCTCGCCAACAAACACGCGAAGCTTCTTGTACGCTCTCGCACAGTATACTACCTATAACCGAGCTTGCGTGGCTGACAAGCCGCAGTTCCTCGGCCTTGACAATGCAGGAAAGACAACGCTCCTACACATGTTGAAGAAGTAGGCACACTTTCTACTATGCGTGGCGATGTGCGATCTGAGACCTTTGCTAATTGTAACTCCCTCAAAGTGACCGAGTAGCTGTTCTACAACCAAGTATGTCTGCCCTTCCTCAAACTACTCAAAGGCTCTGCTAATGCGCCTCTTCGCAGCACTTCACCCAAGTATGTTCCCTTCTACCCATTTCTCCCTTGGACTCCTCCTAATTCCGCCGAACAGCCTCCGAAGAGCTCTCAATAGGCAATGTCAAATTCACCACCTTCGATCTCGGCGGCCACGCTCAAGCACGACGCCTTTGGCGCGACTATTTCCCCGAAGTTAGCGGCATTGTCTTCCTCGTAGATGCCAAGGATCATGAGAGGTTGAGCGAGAGCAAGGCTGAGTTGGACGCACTTCTCGGCATGGAGGAGCTGAGCAAGACACCCTTTGTTGTGCTGGGAAACAAGATTGATCATCCGGATGCCATTTCCGAGGACCAACTGCGCGCCGCATTGGGTCTCTACCAGACAACTGGCAAGGGCAAGGTGCCGCTAGAGGGCATTAGGCCGGTAGAGGTATTCATGTGCAGTGTGGTTATGAGACAAGGTGGGTTGCCAGCCAATCTGATTGACAGCGAGATGGCTAACCAACAGTAGGATATGGCGAGGGTATTAGGTGGCTCAGCCAGTACGTCTAGATTTGCCAACGACGAGTTTGTCACTATCGAAGAATTTACTGCCTCGGCACGCAAACACCTACCACAACAATGTGCGAGCATGAGAAACGTCCAGAGCACGACCAGGATATAACGGTACAAGCATAACGGAGGATCATTGGTCTTGGTGTCAATAGGAGTAGTCAAGTCACTTTTGATAGAAATCTATACTTTTTTTACTCTCTAGACTCAGAGCAAGCCGCAACGGCAGCACTCGACTTGAATTCCAATCGTGAGACAGCAGTAGCTTTCTGGCTTTCCGTTTCTTATCTGAAGATCCACATGTCCTTTTCTTCACCTCCGCCTTCTCCTTCTCTTTGTCTCCTGCGCTCCCATATCTCCTACTCAATCCAATTTCAAGGCAAGGCCAGTGCCTCATTCCCTTCGTCATCCGTCAACCTCGCTATCCTCCCCGCAAACCCATCAACAGCACCATCGACCATACCCAGCCCTTGATCCAGCCAACTCAACCCCTTTCTCAACACACTCCCTTCTGCATCCCTCGAACTCACGTTCCCAGATTCCCTCCTCGCGTGTCCAATCAACAGCGCAGTGCCATTCTCCAGGGCTTCCAAGTCCCCTGTATCGAGGCTGTACGGGTCCATGCATGCGGATGGTGTCGATGCTGTAGAGTAGACGGGTGTGTGCATCCCAAGAGGAGCGTGTGGGGATGTGGAGAAGAAGGTTGCACGTTCAGTAAGCCATTCTTTTGAACTTCTTGGCTTCAATGCAGACACTGTTGCGTCAGCGTCCGGCGATAAATGGTCTGTTGGAGGCGCCAAGTACGGATTGTATGGAGACGGCGTTGAACCGATGCTGAAACATGCGTCTTTTGTTGGGCTGGTTGCGGTACCGTCCGACGAAGTCCCTTGGTTCTTGTGCAGAGTTGATGATAGAGATGGAGATGCAGATTTGCGGCTTTGTATGACGTACGGTCTCATTCCACCGATATTTTGTGCATGCTGTACTCGCTCTTGGTGGCGAGGGATGCGTTGTGTGAGTTCAATTTCAATGTGCCCCCGTTCATTGCCCAGACCTCTGTCGTTTGTCGTGTACTGAAACCTTGGATGCGTCGCCGTACTCATTGCACCTGCGCTGTAAGGCTGTGAGCTGACTATTACAGCAATAGGAGGAAAACAGGCGTAATCATACCTTGAATATTCACTAGTTACCCCTTTCCTATTGCCTGTGTTCCCCTTTACTTTCCCATGCCTTTCACGGCGTACTCTGCGCAGGTACCAGTCCCACGTCGAAGGAGGAAAGTTGACCAGCCAAACGAGCAGCGTCCACGCAGTAGCAACGACTACGACTGAAAGAATCCCCAGGAAGATAATCTTCCATCCTAGTGGTAGATAAGTGATTTCGTAATCCATTTCCTCCAGCAAACCGCGATGATACACATCACTCAACTGTGGAAATTGATCCGGTAATCCTGAAGGATGTTGAGTAGAAAGTGCAGTAACGGGTACAATCGCAGATGGGTACCGAAATTCTGGCGGCGCAGGCCTTGAATACTTTGATTCGCGCGGTGCGGGGTTCAAGGAAAGTGGAGGAGTAGGTATTGGCGTTGAAGTTGCAATGGTTTTCTCTCGAGTTGGAGTGCGAGGCGAACGATTGCACGAGTGAAAAACTTGTTGTGTGCCTGGAACTATACCGTACACATCGTGAAAGGCATATGCCTGGGAATTACAGTTCGCTACGGTAGTAATGCAAGGAGATGTGGACGGTATTATGGCCGTTGTTGAAGTAAGACTTCGCAGTGAAAGAGAATATGATTTCGATGGTGTCTTCTCAACTAAGATAGTCGAAGTAATAATCCCGCTTTGTATCCTCGTTCCTCTTTCAGAATTCGCGCTCGGTACATGATGCAAAACAGCAGTCCGAGCTATATGACCTGTATGTGTGAGCGAGGCCTTGAGAGCGCGTGGGTCTGGCATCCTATCGTATTGGAATTGCACTTTTATTTGTAATAAAACGCAACAATAGAACGCGGTCTAGAATGCCAGGACTGGAGAGATTATGCCTCTTAATGTAGAAGTTATTCAAGGACCAAGAAGCAGTATTTGGGGATACGGCATAGGGCAGAGCAGAACGCTACGGCTGTCTAGAAAAGTGTAGAGTATTAAGAATTGGGGCACGACACAACGCAAACAACACGAAACCACGATGTGATAGACCGAATTGAATCTGACCAACAAAATAACTTCACTCCATTGCGAAAGGGAAGATTTGAAATACGATTGGAAAGCTTGTTTCAGTTATGGAGAACAAGGCTATTAATTACTGTACTATGATCTAGCTAAACAATAAAATGTCTGTTGCTGATAAAAAGCCACTAAAAAAACGCCGCCCAATGATCTATAGGCCGTTGCACTCGAGGAACAAACGTGTTTCGATATACAACTTTGAAACTTTTGAAAAACAAGGATTTACAAATGCAGTGTCCGACTCGTTAGTACGAGACGGTCAGAATAGGACGACAATACCTAGGAAAATGAATGAGAGATAGTGACCATGCAGCTCCGAGCTTGCCGGTACTGCAGGTTCGGGCTATTGATTTTTCAGGAGTGTTTTGAATACCAAGATGGTCTGCTCATCGCCTGTTGAAGTTCAAGTACCTCGCAGCAAGGAACAAAATGACCAAGTTGCTGGCAATGAATGCGGCAAAGATGCCCAGGTCCCTCCACCTGTTGCCAAACTCGTATCCAAGCGGCTTGTAGAACTCATCGCCCACTTTGAATGCGCAGTAATTGCATACATCTGTGGCGTTGTTGAGTAAGTAACCTGGCGCGCCAGATGAGAAGAAGTCGCTCATGTAAGATCCGCACTCTTGACCTTGAGGAGCACGGAACTGGTTGAATTCCACGGATGTGCATGTGACGGGCAAGTCGTGAAGCTCAGTGACGATCATACCTCCGATGAGACGGGTGAAAGGGTTCAACTCGTATAGCCACACGCGCCAGAACTTGGGGATCTGAGGCTTGGGAATTGTGACACCGCAGAACAGGGCGAAGATAATCTAGTGAATGTTAGCGTGTGTCTCGCATGTCGCTTGTGAACAAGGACTTACAATGATGAAAGGATTAACGTAGGAGGCAATGAATGGCGAAGGAGTCAAAGCAGCGATAGCCTGGCCCAATGTGACGGAGAAGATCTCAGTAATGAGTACAATGAAGAATTGGTAGCCAGCTCGAGAGCTGCTAGAGTCCAAACCAGGAATGTAGTAAATCGGAATGAAGAAGAAGACGGCGCAAAGAACACTGTAAGGCATTTCTGCAATGACCATGGAAAGGGCAAAGGGAAAGGTCTTGTAGGCTTTGGACATTTGTTCGCGGAAAGAAATCATGCGCGCGACGGCGTACTTCGGCTCGACTTGGGCGAGGATCAAAGCGGGAAGGACGGTAACCTGGAAGATGATGAAAACGCGGTACTGGAGAGAGGAGCGAGAGTCGTCAAGCTGCAGGTACATGAGACCGGTCAGGAGAGCGATGATGACGTGATTGAAGAGACGCGTAAACCCGTAGTTGGGTGTTCTCCAGAAGGACAGATTCTGTCTCTTCATGACCTTCTTGATCTGGTATGACATGGGAGTGGCGAATTCCTTCTGTTCGACTGGCTCAGCAGAGCCAACCTCAGCAATGCGTTCCTCTTTCAAGCGAACAATGTAACGCTTAGCTTCCTCGAATTCCTCAGAATCAGCCCAGACATCAGCCCAGTCACGGTCGCCGATACGGGCAGCCGAACCAGCGCCGACTGCGTCGAGCATCCATTCGGCAGGGTTAGCGTCTGGGGGGCAGTCGGCGCCGTGACGATGGAAGTAGTCGAGAAGAACGTGAGCGTCCTTGCCAATGTCACCGAAGTAAACACACTGACCACCTCGTTGAAGGAGCAATAGACGGTCGAAGTTCTCGAAGAGCGCCGAGTTCGGTTGATGAATCGTACACAAGATAGCCTGTCCTGCGGCAGCTAGTTTACGGAGGAAGCGGACAATGTTGAAAGCACTCTGCGAGTCGAGACCCGATGTAGGCTCATCCAAAAAGAGAAGTAGCTCAGGCTTAGCCGCAAGTTCGACACCGATGGTAACACGCTTGCGCTGTTCAACGGCGAGACCGCTCTCCGGGTCACCGATAATGGCATCTGCAATGTCTTCCATTTCTAGCAAAGCGATAACCTCCTCGACGTATGCGTACTTTTCCTCTTGGGACGTCTCATACGGCTGTCTTAGGTCGGCGGAGAAGCGAAGTGCTTCACGGACAGTGGTGGCTGGTTCGTGAACGTCGAGCTGCTCGGCGTAAGCAGTTCCTCGCTGGAATGCAATACCGGGCACCTTTCCGTCTACAAGCCTGTCTCCGGATATAACGCCAATGTTCTTGCGGTTGGCAAGCACATCGAGAAGCGTTGTCTTACCGGCACCAGAGGCGCCCATGAGCGCGGTAAGCTGACCGGGCTTGACGTAACCATAAATGTTCTTGAGAAGCCGGAGGTCGCCACCAGGGACCGGAACGTCATAGCAAAGATCCTCCCAAGTGAGAACTGCTTTAGATGTGATGTTCAATTCCGAGTTGTCGTCGTGTCCTTCTTCTTTCCGGTTTCGCCTCTCACGCTTCTCGTGTAGCTTGGCATTAAGTTCCTTGCGCTCCTTGTTCTCCTTGACAAAGAAAGTGACAGTGCGGCCGCCAGCACCCCACTTCACAAACTCTCCCAAGAAGGCGTTTGCGAGCAGGAAACCAATAATGAGTACAACCATGATACCAAAATGCAACCACAGATCCTTGGGATCCCAAGAAAAGGATGTCTTGATGTAATCGGTGCCAGACACAAGCGTGGATCCGGCTCGGCTTCCAGGAAGTGTACAGACTTGAGCGTTGATATCATCGTAACCGGGACCAGAAGGAATCAGCGTGTTCCCAGCGCAGGTCAGATCCAGACGCTTGAATTCGTTCATCATGAGGGCTGAGAAACCAAGGCCCAAAGCGTTGATGTAGAAGATCCATCGAAGCCAAACTTGCTCAGACTGCCACTGGATGAGATATCCAGATGTAAGCACGAAAAGTGTGATGATGGTGGCAGCGAGACGGATAGCGACATCAAAGTCTGGGCAGAGGCAGCCAACAGTGCGGAAGAAGAGAGTCATCGCGAGGTAGCCGGTGATGATGACCAGGGCGAATGTGAAGAAGGCGCCTGCATCTCTTACGAGGTTGGTCATGAAGTAAACAATGATTGAGAAGACTAGGATTTGAACGGATGCGAATAGGAGATCGACGCCTATTTGGGCAATCCAGAGAGCTGAAGGTCGATGGAAGGTGAAGGCGCGATGTTTGTTGATGATTGGCCTACCTAACATGGTAGAAGCAAGCTCGGAGAAGGCCTGGAAAGCGTTGAAGAGCAGGGCGATGAACAAGACACCTCCTCGAGTAAAGGCTCCGGCGCTGGTGTCAGGCAGGTCGAGCCACACGGTACCAGTGATGATAGCGATTGAGAGAGAGGTAATCCACGAAACAGTGAGAGCGAACTTATCCTGCCACTTGAGCAAGAACTGGCGCTTGGCAAGGGCCCAGACTTGGAGGTAGAAGGGAATCGAGTAAACGGACTTTTGGGGTGCATGGCGCTTGCGCTCCTTGACGGCCAATTGGAAATCATCGTAAACATGCTTCTCTTCATCTATCTGAGCATTATATGCAGCCGTCTCAGAGGCTAATCGTGATGCAATTGTAGATTGATTGAAAGCCTCGGCGAGTGCATCGGGCGTAGATGGAACATCTTTCTCGGTCATTCCCGGCTTGAACTCGCGCTCGAACGGGTCCGTACATCCAGTAAGGTAGTCAGGAGTCGTCTGACGAGGCTTCTCCAGGAAGCCGAGACCCTCAAAGTATGACCTCGCTTCGTCCGCAGGTCCAAAGTACACCTGTCGTCCGCTGTCGATGACAAGGACCTTGTCGAAGCACTTGTAGATGTTCTCAGAGGCTTGGTAGAGGGAGACGAAGGTTGTGGTCTTGTAAATATTGGTGAGTACTCTTAGAGATCGTGCATAGTCAACAGCAGTCGATGCGTCCAGTCCTCGAGTGGAGTTGTCCCAGGACATCAACGAAGCACCAGTGATCATAGTCTCGGCGATCGAGACTCGCTTTCTCTCACCACCAGAAATCTAGTACAAAATTAGCGTGACAATTGGAAGCAAGGTCTTTATACGTACACCTCTGACGAATGGGTTGCCGACGATGGTATCTCTTGTGTGCTCGATGTTGAACATTTTCAGCATCAGGTCAATAACCTTCTGCTTAAACTCCTGCCTGGAAAGACCAGCGGGTCGCTTGCCGGGCACCTTTGTCTCAAGCGCGAAGTCGAGCGTTTGGCCAACAGTGAGGGTAGGATGATGATTCTCTTCTTCCTCGCAGTACACAGCCTCACCTCGATATCTCTTCTCGAAGAAGTCTGATTCGAATGGGCCATAGCGAACGCTTCCATCGACCTTGGTGTATCCAAATCGCTGGTTGCTGATAACCTTCAGGAAGGTTGTACATCCAGAGCCTGGCTTGCCCAAGACCAGAATCATCTCGCCAGGCTTTGCGACGCCCCGGAAGTTCTTGAGAATGTCGAATTCCTTTCCTTTCTTGCCCACGCCAAGCAGGCTCATGGCAGTCTCGAAAACATTGAAGAATGAAACGAATGCGTCAGGGAACGTCTACGCTAGTGTTAGTTGTCTTGGACTCTGCCTGTGTATAGAGGTTCCTTCTGCTGTCTTACCTTGACGTAATTCTTCACACCACCTACACCGAAGTCAGTTCATGTCTAAGCGAATCGTGCATACTTTGGACCTACCAATGCCGGACACGGTGAGACCATCCCACACAACGCCAATCCGCTTTGACTTGATGCCAGCTGCCTCTTCTTCATCTCGTCCACCTCGCAACGTCTTCTCTAGATCGAAGGGTTCTTCTGACGATACTTCAGAGTCGTCGAGCCCACCCTTCTCAACATCTGTGGTGGCTTGATCTTTGCGACTCTGTCGGCTCTGCACGCGACTCAGCCTGCGCGAGATGTTGCTAGAGCGGGACAGTTCCTTGGAGAGTTCGGCAAAGTCAGCCTCGGCCCGTTGCACATTGACCCCTCCCCTCGCATCGCTGAAGCCGGCTTTCGCAATGTACTCTCTTGAATTGCGTGCAGTGCCAGCGTCAATCGAGGTAGTCCTGACACTATCGTAGTCGCGCTGAGCGTGGTTGGGGTTGGCATGTATGGCCTCAAATGTGGGGCCCTGGGTTGCGCGGTGCGCCTGGTCTTTCGCGTCGTCCATGGTGCCGGGTGCACCCTGGCGGAATTATTACCGGTAGCCGTAGTCGTGGAGTTGGACAATCGCCTTACCACGCTGCAGGTGCGAGAGAAGCGAATATAAGGAATGGACCTGATAAAAGAGAGAAACAACAAAAAAGGGCGGCAGATGCAGATCCCAGCACGGCTAAATAAAATAGTCAGAAGAAGGATGCAACAAAGCTGCTAGGTTCGCTCGGAGATAAGGCGCAGTGGGTCTGCAGTGCTTGAAGCAGTTACAAGGCTTTTCCAGGTGGCGCACTACCAGCGGCTAGGCAGATCGAAGCGAATATGTGATACTCGCGCCTGCGTAGGAGCGGAGTGAATTATTGCTCAGCGGACTGCTTCGCGCGGACGCTCGCTTTATCACAGAGCGAGCGCTGTTGACTCAAAGTGAGCGAGCTACTACATATGCATTCAAGAGTCATATGCCTTGGGCCGAACACAGGCAGCCATACATGACGGCAACATTCCCCCCTGTCACGCTTGTCTCAGCAACCACTCTGCCGTTTCGGGTACTCTACGGGAAAGCAACGGTTGGCTCCCTTGGAGGCTTACCGGTGACGTCAGTCTCTAACCGGTCCATACCACATGGCAAGGTGACCTTTGCGAAGGCATCTCTACGTCTTCACAGAACGAAACAAAACAATCCTCTCTCACGGGCGGCGCGGCTCCCGCTGACTACAATGATAACCTTCCGTTCTTGAACCCTGGCCTGCACGTGTTTCTACTAGTAGGGCTGATATTTGATGCGAAAGGTCCACCCGTCTCCACATCCCGTTTGTCAGCGGCATTGCTGTTGAGGTACCTTGGCACGAGTCATGCTCACTCCGACGATATCGCTTTTTTTTAAGGCCGATTGCCGTCTGGGACAGGCCGAAGTAGACCAGTATCTGCTCGTTAGCTAGGAACATGGCGGAGACTTGTTCACTCACGGTTTAAATGAGATGCAATTGTTTACTCACCCGCTACACTAGACGCGCAGACCCTAGACTCTCTTCCGTAGTTTCTAGCCCTCGCACTTCGCTATTCGCTTTTCATGATACCGAAATCCTTCCGTCGACACTATTCTGATGCGCGCTACCATTGACTCTGAAACAGATTCACAGGTTGCTTCTCCTGTCTTGGCGCCGGGACCCTCGGGCTCCTGCAACGTCCACTCTCGCCGCTATCCGATTTGACTCATCCTCACTCACTCAAGATACATTAAACTCGGTTCCCTTCAAGGTCCAATTGTCAAGAAAAGGGCGGTGTCGAATCTCACCATGCAGATAGACAATTCCATTGGCCCAGACCAATAGATCGATGATTGCGTCCTTTCCGTCTCACCTTTTAGTCTCGTGTTGTCCTTTTCTCAGGTACCTTGGCGTCTGCTCATGTTTGGTGTTCCCCCACGCTTCAATCGGACAGCATTCGGGGACATTATTTGCCGCATGTAATCTGGCAACGTCTGGCAATTTTCGAACTCTAATGCCCTGATCAGCGGGTTCCACTCCAGGCGGGTTCTCTGCAACTGACTTAGTACAAGTATGTATTATCATTGCTGCGCCGAACGGCCGCATGCACCTCCAGATCGTGACACATCCCGCGATGAGTCGGCGCCCGTGGCTGGGATTCCCTTTGCAACTCTCCTCGACTTCTCAAGCCAGAAAATGATTACTAATCCATGGCTTCGACAAACGCCTACGTAAACGCCCCAATTACAGTCCTCGTTGTCAACATTGATTGCAGATTGTTCACGAACGTTCAGCTACGACGGGGTCAATCTGATACCAATTGACTCCTCGTATACCGCGCATTCCCGGTTTCAACAAATCGGTCATGATATCGCAGCGTAGAATCAATATGCTTTAAGGCCGCCCATCGCAACGCCATTTTGCAAGCGTCTCAAAAACTAGCAGATCAGCTCCGAATGCTGCCAATGTCACCAATCAATGCTCATGATGCACACCCTAAAGCTACAAACCTTGGGAGAGAAATGTACATGTCTTAGAGGCGGACGAGGCAGATCGTCACTCCGCATGCGAGTAATCACTAGACCTAGGACGTCAGGCTCTTATACGCCAGTTCGTAAGGCCATTACGAAAAACGCGACGCGAAGTCATGTGTGAGCGCGATCTCAGCTCCGTGTGGCCATATTTAGACATGCCAGCAAGTCTTGGAGAGCGTGTATGAGGCAGACTCATTCTGTGCACGCTCAACGGAGTCACCGCGCACATAAACGCCGTTGTCGCTTCGTTCTCATCCACGTATTTCGGTTTGTTTGAGTATACCAAAATCTATATATTGGCGGTGACCAGCGTTGTTTTGGTGCATCATCCAGTCGACTCATCATCCAACCTCCTTCCTTCACCGCGGCTACTGTACATGCTCCCCAAGTCATTGCAAACTTCGACAACACCAAGGCAGCAGCAATTGCAGCATGTCTTTCCCTCCGATTCGATTCGCTCCCTTTCAAGTCACAAGCGCGCCTTCGCCAGGCGGGGACACCTCTCATCCGTTTTTCCAGCCTCAGAGTTCTACAAACACAAGTGCAAACACGAGTGCAAACACGACAAACTCGAACCCTACCACCCCGCAGTCCGGGAAGTAGACGTACAAATATGGCGAGACTTCAGAGTGCAGACTACGGCGGTAGTGAAAGAATTCCAAGAAGCAGAGGAACACGTACGCATCATGCTTTCAGGCAGCATCTTACTTTGTTCTCCTATAATACTCCGCTAAATCGAGGCCACCCCACATATACCGGCATAGAAGATGACGGCGCAAGCGACACAATCCTTTCAAGAATACCTCTAACCTGACACTACGCATTGGTCGTACTAAGGCTTCAGGGGTACAGACAACAGCTGAACATCAAACTTACACCGCTCGCTATTTCCGACGCTCGTTCGTATACTATAGATAACATGTAACAAATTTTATTGTCACCATGGGTCTCTTTGCAAGTTCTTAGTTTTAAAACTCCCAATCTTGAAGCTTCCAATCACACACATTTCTACCCACCAATAGAAACAGAAGATGAATTAGTAAAATCACGCATTTCCATGCCCTCTTGACTGCAAGTGTGCCTACGTTTTCTCTACAAAATGAGCCTCACACACTGTCTAGTTGCGGCTCACCGGGCACCCTCACAGCTAACTAAACCCCCCTGCTCCCCACCACCCAAAACAACCATAAATGTCTCTCGTCTCCACTGGCGCGGTGACACCGAGTACGCTATTCTATCCCCAGCGCCGCGACCCACGCACTCGGAGCGAGCGATCGGCCACCACGGCGGTCACCAAAAGGAGAGTAAACGAATTTCGCAGGGTACGAATCGCAATCCTCGAATGCGCTTTGCGATGCGCTGCGCTGCGCTGCCCTCGGACCGCGGCGGAGGGGGCGGGGGGCCAAAGTTTAATCCGAAGTACGAAACCACAAATACCACCAAAAGGGGACGGTTTGCTGACTTTTTGGGCGGGTTATGAAGAACACTACCACTCATAGTCCGAGACAAGGAAGGAAAAAAGTCTCAGACCGAGGCCTGGGGAGGGCGGAGAGAGAAAGAGAAAGAGAGAGAAAAGCTTGGAAGAATACGTATACAAGTCTAATGTCTTGTAAAACCGAGGAATACATTCTCCATTCGTATCCCAGACGGGAGGAGGTGGTGGTGGAAGAATGAAGAACAGACTCCCAACAGCCCATAGCCAATTTCAGTTTAATCCTGCCCCCAAACAAAGCTGCAGCGATAAAAACCAAAAAACCCTACATACTTCCTTGCATTAAAATGCACACCATACGACGTCCCCCCAGCACACGGCGCGAATGCAGTCCCCGCGTCGTGGGCGCCGGATACGCCAGCGCAGTGAGCCTCGCGCTTGTCGGTAATAAGAAAAACCGCGCAGGGCGAAAAGGGGGCTGGGGAGGGGGAGGGAAAGCCTGCCTTAGCCTTGTGCAGGGCGCGAGTACGCTGCTTGGCGTCTCTTCCCGAACGGGTAAGTGGACAGGGGATGTTGGGAGGATGGGTGCGATGGCAGTGTTTGTAGCGTGGGGAGAAGGTGGTTGTACTTTTGTGGGAGGGACGGTGACTTTTGAGAGTAATTATGGGGAGTGAGTTGTTGTGGAAGGATTCATCTACTCGTCCGTGTACATGCTGTCTGAAAAGGCTTAACGTCCCCATTCTGCACAAACACTGCAGGAAGAAGGCAATCCAAATGCACAGAGTGTAGCTGGATAAGACGAAAGAAGGTTTATAAAATACCTATATCACTTCTCTCGCGAAACGACATTACCTTTCGCTCTTTAACCTTTAAAAAAAAAGGGAGGGGTTTTCCTTTTACTTCAATCCCCAGGCACAAAATAAAGAAAACGCAGTATAGCGAAGAGAAGAAAGAGAAGAGAAAACCAGAAAAAAACCCCCCTAGTTCCAATTGAATGGATTCTAAATTTTCCCGGTGATAAAAGGAAGCCGTGCCACACGATAGACCTAGAACACACTTTACCAATAACCACGCCGTATCACAGCCTTCAGCTCTTCCAAGCCCGTACTCGAAAAACGCCTTGTTGTCCACATAAACAAAAGAGATCCGCTTGGGTATGTTGCCGCTGCATGCATTGCTCCACTCCCCCTGTAGTACCTGCGCGCCGAAAGCCTCGTCTTTAGAGTTTTGTTTCCTTTGGGTTGCTGGCTTATCTCTTCTCGCTCATCTGATATCCTGCATCCGTATTCGTCAGCGCAAGTGGTGTTTTCTCCCGGTCAGCAACCAACACACCATTTACGCCGTTCGATCCTTCGCCGGTCTGGCTTCCCGGGGTCCGTCTCCCGATCCGGGTAAGCCAGCTCTCTGCGCTCTGAACGGTACCGTCGACGACTGTAGTGATCTGGCCCATCATATCGAGGCCCTCCTTTGCGAATGCTAGCATGCGATTTGCGCCTCTGACTTCCTCGCCTCCAGCATTCTCAGTATCCTGGCTCCCATTGGTCGCGTTCCGTCCTGCAAGCTGCCAGCGTTGCGGCACAGACATGAGCTGCGATCGAACGACATTGCTTGCGTTCTGAGGGAGCGCGCCGCCTGTGTACCTGCTGACAGACTGCACAACGCCCTGCAGGGTGGTCCAGATATCAGATGAGAGGGCTTTGATGCGATCTGCGATGCGTCGGACCTGGACATCCTTGTCCGCGTCGGCCAAGCCCATCTCGGCCATGGTGCCCTCCATCCTCTGCATGCCCTTCTCGTCGGTTGTAGCCTGTTGGTCCCTCTGTCGGCGATTCTCCAATGCAGCTTCATACTCCTCGAGCACGAGTGTCAAAGCGCGCATTACCGAGTCAATGTGCGTGGTTGCGCTGCGCAAGAGGCTGAGGCATTGTTTGAGCGAGCGGAGGGAGGTATCGGAGAGGGCGACGCCGAGGCCGGATGTTGTCATTATGAGCTGTGTGGACCAGTTCACGCGGCGGTCTTGTGGTGTGTTGGATCGTTGGCCGATTTCCTTGCCAGATGTGGATTGTGCGGGGGAGAGAACAGACTCTTCATAGTTGGGAGAGCGTTGGTCGTCGTAGGCCGGCAGTGATTCGGCGTACAAGGACTGAGACGAGGATTGTGAACCGCCTCTTGTCCGCGATGCAGCGAGGGCGTCGTCGACATCCATGGCGTCGTCTGCTGGGCTGGCTATCCTCTGCCGCTTGCTCCTCGACGCCTCCCCGTCTCCCGTCTCGAGGTCGCTTGGCCGCCGGTGGACTTCGCCCAGGTATCTGCGGATGTTCTTCTCCATGCCGGTCCTCCGGCCTACCGACGAGACGGTGTTGACGACTGGCGATCCAATGTTGCGCTCGATGAGTTCGGCGCCATACTGCACGAAACGCGGGGTGTAGCCCTTGGTGGTGTTGTAGGCGGAGATGGAGCCGTTGATGGTGCCGCCGAGCCATGGGTGGTTCGAAGTGATGAGCGAGAGGAGAGGTTCTGGTTCTGCCGTGGGTTCACGGGCGGACAAGGTGAGCGATCGTGCGGTTGGTGAGCGTACAAAGTCTGTTGCCGTCAGTCATAGGAACACTTGCAGCACGGATACTGTGCTGAGGAAGTACACACCAGGATTGCCCAGCCCGCTCAGTGCCTCTGCCGCCAGCCGCACATCCGGGTCGTCTATGCTGACGCTCGTCTCCCTCCTCTCCGCCATGCCGTCGTCGGTGGCGCTCAGCACGCTGGCCGTGTCCATGGGACTGCCGACGTCGTCGCGCGGCAGGCCGTCAGGCACCCTCGGGAAGGTTGCGCTGCTCAGACTTGGCAGCATCCCCCATTGCGGCCCCTCCAGCTGCGATCGCGGACTGAGCTCAATCGAGTTGCGCGGGGTATGGCGGGCTGCTTTGGTGTCTGGGAGGTCGAGCGACTTGATGCCGGGCAGGCGGCCGCTGCTCTGCTGTGGCTGGGGCACATGTGTAGGCACCGATGGCAGGTGGAACGACTCGGGCTCGTGTTGTGCGTAGGCGGGTGGTGGGGGCCGCTGGTGCTGGTGTTCCTGCTGCATGCTGTATTTTTCGTCCCTGGCAGAGCGACGCTGGACAGTCAAGGCGGGCGCCCCACGCTGAAATTGCGTGAGCGCCGTGTCGTCTGGGGAGAAAAAAATTCGAGGGCAGCGTGCAGACAGTCACGTCGCTGTCGCTATCTCCGTTGACGCCGTCGCAATGCTCTCGAATGCGCCGGGCACAGATGCTGCAAGGGGAAGCGCTCTCCGCCGCGGCTCTGCGTAATCGGCGTCGGAGGGTGGGATTGACGATGCCACAGGTTGGTCAAGGGGCTGCGAGCAAACACCGCGAGATCAGAACATGGCGACCCGGCGCGACAAAAAGCTGGGAGAGTGGCAAAATGGCCGGCTAATGCTTCGGTGTATCGTGAGGTCGGCTGCGAGGTGTGGGAGACAGCAGCGCCCGGCCATTGGGGGTTCCACGACAAAGCCATCATTCTCACATGTCAATCCCATCACATGTCGCGAGAACCCATCTAACCCCAACGACGCCACACATGCTCCTTGGCATCTCTTTTCCCTCCCTCAACCCCCCGGCTCAACCGACTGATAAAGCGTTCCGACGCTGCCTAATGCCATCACACACGATATGCCTGCGCTGCTGCACCCTGTGTGCCGTCGCCAGCGTCCCTGCCATGCTCCCCTGCACTCACTGCGACCCTCACGACGTCAGAATCCGTGTTAGCGGATATCCGGTGGCTGCAGCTGATCTCTCGTCTAACGGGACTTTCATATGCAGATCCAGCAACAAAACTTGGCTAGGGGAGCCCCATTGCTCGCCCTCCCTCCAATTCTCGTAATGTCCATCGTGCTGCAGACGAGCCACGTAAAGATAAAGTAGCTACTGGACAATCTCTTCCCGAGAATGCAACCACCGTTTTTCACAAGCATCCGAGGCGTCAGCGCTGATTAGTTCTTATGCCGGCTGCATGCTTCCCCCACACCAATTTGTCGTCCGGCTTCAATGCCGCCAGCCGTATAATTGCCCCGACCAGTCATGTTTTGGGTTTCGGGGCCAAAGCTACGATAGGCCCCACATGCGCCACGGGCTCCTAACCGACATTTGCCCGCCTGCCACATGCTCGTACTCATTTGACGACAACTCATCACAGTTAGGCTTGCGGAAACATCCAGCATGCTGTATACAACGCTACTATTAATAACTTGAACATACATTTCTACACAATCACAGTCAATCACAGTCTTGAATGCTGGAATGCTTGCAACAGACGCAATCATGGCCGAGCTGGTGCAAACTTGATAATGTTGCGCAGCAAATCTGTGTCCGTCTGATGACACGCAAGGAGAAAGCTGTCAATGCCTGGAATCTTCTCCAAATCCTCTTGCGTTTGCGGACAGCTTCTTATGATCAGTTCAAGTGTGTGTTCCGTCACAATGGGAGGCCCAGTGGACCGTCTCGTCTCGAGCTTTCTTGTCACCAGTTTACTAAACGCCATGAGCTTGTTTCGAGAGATGGTTGATCGTGGTGTAAGCGGCTCGGCGTTTGACGGAGCTGCGATGGTATAACGCAACGAATCACCCTGTACAGCGGCTTTCGTAGTTACCGGTACACCGTCGCGCTCGCCTTCACCAGACGGTGTCGTTAACTGTAGACGTTGGGACGCGGTCGACACTTCTTCGCGTGTCGGGCTTTTGGTTCGTTTGCGCTTCAACCGAGAGCTTGTCTGTCGAGATGAACTTCCAAAGTCTAGAGAGGGTAAAGAGTCATCAGAGTTATACGTTGGCGCATCATCGTCTTCGACTTGAAGGCTGGTCTCTCCCAGTGCGAATGACAAACCCGTGGGTAATTGCCGTGTGCGCGCTGGTGGGCTTTCAAAGGCAGGAGGCGAGTCTTTCTGAGCAGTCTGCTTCCGTGCTTCGCCACGGCGCGGTGTAAGAGGAAGTTCCATAGTCACTTGCTCCAATGGCTTCGTGCTAGCCTCGACAGAACTGCTATTTAGGGCCGCTGCTGATTGTCCCAAGCCATTGATAACTAAAAAGGCAGATATGACCTGAAGCCATTCATCGCCATATTTCTGTTGATGCACTTTCCCAATCCCCTTGACTGAAAGCAAGCCATCGGTGTCGATAGGTCGTTCGCGTGCGAGGGATCCGAGTAGACTGTCTGAAAGGATTCGTGAGGTCGGTACTTTGAAATTCTCAGCCAGAATCGCTCGTCGCATGACTAAATCATCGTAGAGTGCTTGCGAAACTCGGTCAAGGTTTTCCCTGGTTTCACTCGGCTTAGGTACTTGGACCTTTTTCTGTAACTCGGCTTTACTTCCTGAGGTTGCACTCTTCGCAGCTTTGACGCCGAAGAACTCCTCTGAAGTAATAATTTTGCCGTTGCCGGCATCCAGTAGAATTGGATCGTCCCTGCTTGTCTCGCCCTTCGGATACTTTTCTGCGTAGATGGGCAGCGGTGGAGAAGGGTTCATCGCAACCCTCTTAGCGTTCATACAATGGTACAGCATGAAACCAGCATAGGAATCTGCAGCGGCATAATTAATCTGATCTTTAGACAGCGGTTTACTCCAGTTGCTAGTCCTGACATCACCCTTGTACAATGGGAGCCCAAGTTGGTCTTCAACCTGATGGGCTAGGCTCACAAGCTTGCCCGAGACCAACTCTGGTTTGCGCGCGCCGAACTTGACAAGTCGATGTAGGTGACTTGATTCAATAGCGCCTTTGGGGTGGAGGCCGAAAAATCGATGTAGACGAGCAAAGTCTGCGCTCAAGATATTGACTCCGACCTTGCCGATTGCTGGGTCTTCCAGAAGCCGTCGCAGTGCTGGCGCGATGATGTCGTCTGTCGTCTTTCCCGGATGTAGGCCAATATGGAATAGGCCGATTTTACTTTCGGAGGCAATTTGAATCAAACCAACCTTGTTCTGAAGGTCGCTTCGCTTCCAGTCATTCCAGGGCCATTCCATGTCGAATCCAAGTATTGGTTCATTGAGGAAATGCTGCGCAACCTTCTCAGATTGGGCTTTCGTTCTGCTGTACAATATCTCCACTTCTTTGTTTCCAGGGCCTCGATAGAGCCGGTGACTCCACCATCGCCGAGGTGGTGGACGATTTGATTCAGAGCCATGTGCTTGATGTACTGGTTGCTTGAGTTTGGGAGGTTGTTGCAAACAGTACGCAAGTGGCCAACGCGCCGGTGTCGCGTTGTTCGCATCCGCCGCATTGCCAGACTGAACACCAATTGATACAGATGAAGTCATTCGTGATATGCCACCCCACCACGGAGAACGTCCAATCCGAGGACACTTGGGGCTGGTTGAAGGTGAGGGGCAAGGCTGACAGAGCACAGACCTGGAGCCAAACGCGCTCTCACGTGTGCGCCACAATCACTGGCAGTGAGAGTTTCCATCTGCATCAAGAGGTGCCGACCTACTCATTCCTCCAAGAATTCCCTCCAAACTTTGTTAAGATGACAAGTAGAACCGCTTTGCCCCTATCGTTCGCACAACAACCTCAAGTTCCGCTTTCTCTCTCTACACAAATATCACCCTATTCCCGACTTGCTCACAAATCACCCTGCTTAGTCTGCCTCCGCTCTTCAATGACGTTCATGGTAGATTCTCAACACTGCCCCCAAGTGCAAACCCGTGTCTCAAGCATTGACTTTGAATTGCCATATGCTTTCGTTTCGGCTCAATTCGTTGGCCCACAAAGGGGTTGACGGGGTTTGACCCGCTTTGCGGAGGGATTTTCAAACCATCATGTCACTACCCCGCGTCAAAGAAGACATTGTAAGAGTTTTTCAAATGGGCTGAATTCATCAGGCACTGGCCACTGTCAGTTGTTGCTTCTTGTGGGCTGATCTCAATCGCGAGTCTCAACCTCAGGACACTTGGGTCCAACCTTACTTGGGCGACATGGAAACCAAGTACTCACCAGACCTTGCTTCCGCAGCTTAGGCATATTCCGCCGCAATCAATGTGATTGATTCCTCCCCAAGGTCTCTCATCAGATTATCGCTGGTGCAATCTGAGAGGCTATGCGTCGGTCGGCACATTTTGTTTGATGAGAACCATGCGCTAATCACGATAATGGGTAGGAAGCATTCACTCACAGATTATTATTTCCAGTAGGAAACACCTCGTTTAGGTCTTTCCTGTTTGACAAGCATTTCTCAGGTCTTGCCCAGATGAGCTTATTCGGCTAGGACTATACCAACATGGAACTCCACACCGCGATCTTTTCCCGGCGAGACCACAAGGCTGAATTTCCAATACCTCTCACGGCTTGGTTTCTGCATTAGGCATTGTGGATATGCTCGTTGCTCAGACGTGACAGTACAGTTCTCGCGCAAACTTCGTTTCAGAGGCATGGATACTGACCTACCTCAGCACGGATCCCACCATGCATGCTCGTCGCATTGTGACAAGCTATGCCTTGCTCTATGATCGCTGTGTCTTGGGGACGCGTAGTCTATTTGTCTTCTTATATCAGGGTGTTGTAGCCTCACTTGTGTCCTCACATCAAACACAACACATATTCCGAGCTTGTCTTCACACAGTCCAAACACCAATTCACATCGATCTACCAAACAATTCACAGCCAAAATCATGTACATTTCATCATCGCTACTTTTTGCCGCTTTGGCCGGCCTTGCGCAGGCGCAAACACCCCCCGGCTTCAAGCCTGAATCGAAGACAAAGCTCGAAGTCGTCTTCAATTCAACCGCAGTCAGCACACCAGGACAAATGTTGACCAAAGCTGGTGAGTAGTTCTCGGAACCCTCTCGACGAACCATATCTGACTGTTATAGCTGCCGCTGCTCAGCCCCGAATCGCCATAGCGAACGCAAGGGCCAACTCGAGCGACACATACATCTACGTCATGCTAGACCTGGACGTCCCATCAACGGGAAATAATGCAACCCGTCAAACACTCCTCCACGCCATGAATATTGGCTACAAAGCATCGCAAACAAAGATCAATGGCTCCTCCACTCTTCTCACATCTTCCGAGAAAGGACCGGCATCGTACCTTGGACCAAATCCTCCAGCGACTGACGCTACGCCGCATCGCTACGTCCAGCTATTGTTCCAACAACCAGCCAAATTCAATGTAAAGGCAGCAGACTTTGCCGATACTAAGGCTAGGTTGAACTTCGACATTGTTTCGTTTAGCTCCAAGAATGGTCTGAGCGCACCCGTTGCTGCCAACTACTTCCGTGTGGATGGCCGCACTGGTGGCAACTCATCGGCAACAGGTGGCATGCCGAAGCCCACCCTCCCCGCCTTCCAGGGTGCAGCCGGAAAAGTGGATGTCTCAGCGGGATTGGTAGGGCTACTTGGTGGCCTGGCTCTATTGGGATTGTAAGAAATCCAAGTATTATGTACATGTTGTATACTATAGGGCTTTAGAGGTTGGAGTTTGATGTTCTTTCTCATGACACTCAATGAAATTAAAATTATGAACTACGAACGTGTCAAACTCTGAACCTTGTGGCCTCTATCATGAACTCTGACCATCTCCCCGTCCACCTCCGTTCAGGGAAGGTTCAGAACATCTTTCAGTACTTCCAATGCTCCGAACAACTCATTATCATGATACCTCCTCCCAATGATCTGCAGATTGATTGGCGCACCCTCGAAGTTTGAAGCCTCCCATAGCCCCTTCACTTGTTCACATGCCTCACTCAGGGGCTTGTAATCTGCTGCATACTTCTCATTCGCCTCCGCTCGAATCGGAGTCGGCACAACGACACCGGGGTAATCCACAAAATTATACAGAGCAGAGTATGTCCAGAAGAATCCCGTGTCATGTGCAGGCGCCGGGCCAACGAATGCCGGGCCGATCACAATGTCGACGTCTTGCGCATTCCAGCTGTCAACAAACTTGTACCGGAATTGGTCACGCTGGCCGCGTAGCTGGTTTACATCGCCGGCAGTGAGCATCCCGTGCGAGTCGGCTTCTTTCAGTAGCCAGTCGGTCAAAGGGTGAACAGGTTCGCCGGAAGAGTTGAGGTGATCTCTGGCAAGTTGTGCGCCATCTGGGCAGTACATGCGGCGCATCACTGACCAGCACTCTGCTGCATTATAGGGCATGAAGGGCTTGACTTGCAGAATGTCTGAGTATTTCGGATTGGAGAGTTGTTGCTTTGCCCACGCGATGGTGCGCTTGACTGGTGGTTGGGGCTCGATGAAGGCGTCGTTCTCGATGATGCCAATCTTCAAGGGCTTGGTAATTGGAGTCTTCAAACCCGTCCATGGGATTGGGATGATCTTTGGGTCCTGAAGATATGGTTTTGAACCCAAAACGAGGCTCATGAAGAGTTCCATATCCCGTAGGCTTCGACACATCGGACCAGTCGCGGCCAAGACGTTCAGCTCCGCCGCCATCGGATGAGATACCATGTCCTTTAACGACAATGTGCAACTTGTGGGCTTGTATCCGTAGATACCGCAGAACGCACTTGGACAGCGGATGCTCCCACCAATGTCTGATCCGACGCCCAGAACGGAACCTTTCATAGCGACAAGTGCTGCTTCGCCGCCAGATGATCCACCAGAAGAAAGGTGGATGTTGAACGGGTTCAGAGTGCGACCGTAGTGCGAAGTAGACTCCAGATGCATGATCAGTTGTGGTTGATTCGTCTTGCAGTAGAACACTGCGCCCAGGCTGCGGAGTATTGACACTGTCAGGCAGTCTTTCTCGCTGAAAGCTGTACTGGCGATCGAACCTTCTGAGGAATAGGTTCCCGCAATTGGCATGTGCTCTTTGATGCTGATGGGCACGCCATGTAGTGGGCCAATGGGTTTCCCGTTCTTCTCAAGATAGTCGTCTAGGGCTTTGGCTTGCTTGACAGCATCGTCCATGAACCATTGCGTCAAGCAGCATGTAAGCTGATGTGCGATGATGGCCCGCTTAGAGAACGCGATGGCTACTTCAACAGCAGTCAGTTTCCTGCTCGCGATTGCTTCAGCAAGACCGAAGGCATCGTAGCTCTCAGTGATATCAATCTCGGAGGGTGTGAGGATGCCACATGTGCTGGGTATTGTTGAGACATCGATAGGCGGATTGGCAATGAGTGCTGGTGACAGCCGAAGCTCTTGTCCTACATTACTCGCAAACGCCTCGAGTATAGCAGCCCGCTTTTGCTCGAATTCGGGCGATCCTTTGGCAACGCTCTTTGGTCGAACGATGGCTAGTTCTGAAGGTCCACCACCCATCGTGTTTGTTTCTTGTTCGAAAGCGAAGAAAGTGCTGAGGTACTACCGTCGCCCTTATCAATACGTACGACATCTGCCTTGGGCACAGCAGCAACTTGGACGGAGGTGGACGGCACCGAACATAAACCTCGGGACTGGATATCTGAGCATATTGAGGAGATGGGGCTTTGCGCAACCACATCTGATAGGTCGAAAGATGATAAGGTTCGCTATCATCAAACTTGTGTACCTTGGAGAAAGGCCCATCTCATCGCCCTATTCCCGAAGGCTGTGCGCAATCGCCTCTGATTTGCTGAAGTCATGGCTGATACAGTGCGGAACAATGCCGAAAGCGGAAGATCATATGGGGCACACATATCTTGCACGGCTCTTAAAGCGAATGGTGTCTATGACAACTTATCAGCCTGATATTTCGGATCCCATCTATCCAATCGCAGGCGTTTGCGCGTCGTCTGTCATGTCTGTCTTTCCCCGCGTTGTGGCTTAATCCTAGACCCGCGGCCGCCGCATACTACAGACCAATCGATGGTGTTTGCGCACCGCCTATCATTTCGTGTGCCTCAAACCGTTATCCCGCCATATGGGATTGCCGCACCACGAAGGAGTAGAGAGATTAGACCCATAGAGCTGAAGCATAGTCTGCGAAAGATGTGGTATCTTGAAAGGACCAGTAGCTTCGAAAAGACATGTATGTGGCTTATCGTCTTGTATGCTTTGAGTTCCGGGTTTCCGGACTCAGACTTAAGACAGAGACGCACAGATGCACTGTGTCACCCCAATACACTGGTATAAAGGCTGACCACAGGTTTCAGTATCCTGTGTCGCCACAAGCTTTTGATTTGCAAATGCAAGTTACTTATAGTCAACCTACACCCTCCTAAGGCTTGCTCAGCTCCAATACCCGCCCTTGTCACTTTGAACCTACCACAATGGCTGATGGAATAGATGTCACTGGCAACACTGTGCCTGGCACCGTTCATCTCGTTGATTTAGACCACACTGTGCATGCCCGCCATGCTGGCAACGGAGACATCATTTTGGACCCCGCGCCATCCAGCGACCCTGACGATCCCTTGAACTGGGCTCCTCGTCGAAAGCTCATGGCAACAATCTGCTTTACCTTGTAAGCCCTTCTACACTGCGTCAGGCCCTTCGGCAACTGACCAAAGAAATAGATATACGTGGATGATTGGGATGGCAGCGTCGACAGTGTATTCGGTCCTCGTCCCGCTATCCCTAGCAACAGGCGTCTCAGTCTCGACGTTGAATGAAGGCACAGGTTTCATGTTCTTGCTCCTTGGTTGGAGCTTGTTGTTCTGGCAGCCATTTGCCTTGAAGTACGGCAAACGGTTGACCTATCTGATATCTGTACTTGGTGCCATCGGAACAAGTATTTGGAGGTAAGTCATTCCTTACCTAGAGCAGTTTTGTGTTTACAAGATCAAGCGCATATGTCAAGACCAACGGCGAATGGATAGCTCGTTGCATTCTCATGGGCTTCTTTCTCGCACCAATCGAATGTGAGTGGTTTATATAAAAACTGCAAATGAACTATACGCTAATTTTGTACCTTCTTCCGTAGCCTTACCCGAGATCACCGTGACCGATATATACTTCACCCATCAGCGGGGCACATATATGGCTATCTACGGTTTTGCGTTAGCTGGTAGCAACTACTTTGCTCCTATAATCTGCGGGTTCATTGCAGATGGTCAAGGCTGGCAGGTAAGAGTTCCAGGTTTGGGCCGCACGGGAGACATGCACTGACTTCTTATCTCCATTATTGCAGTGGGTGTTCTATTGGCCAGCCATCTTCCTCGCCATAACATTCGTCTTTCTCTTCTTTTTCATGGAAGAGACAAACTATAATCGGAAAACGAGCGATGTTGTTGCAGCATCGGATTTGCCACCAGAGTTCACTTCAGAAATGGACAAGGAGAAGGCACATGCCGTGACTTCGCAGTCTAGCGCAAGCGGATATATTGGACCCTCGACGAAGACATTCACCGAGAAGCTCTCTATCTGGCAGCCATCTCCAGGGCAAAATATGTTTGAGCGCGCAAAGCGAAGTCTAAGGTACCTCGGCTGGCCCGTTATATTCTACGCTGGCTTCAGCTACGGTTCATATCTGATCTGGTTTACTGTCCTCAACGCTACAGCTTCAATCATTCTTAGTGGTCCGGGATACAACTTCAGACCATCCATGGTCGGTCTCAGCTACGTTTCTTGCTGCATCGGCGTCATTATTGGTACGATTGTCTCCGGTCGTCTTAGTGACTGGTTGACCATCAAGCTTGCTCGCCGAAACAACGGTATCATGGAAGCTGAACACCGCTTGTGGCCATTCGCATTGTGTCTGGTGCTGGTTCCGGGGCCACTCATACTCTGGGGTGTCGGTGCTGCACACCAAGTACATTGGTTTGGCCTGGTGTTCGCAATGGGATGCTTAGCATTCACATCTTCCCTTGGGGTCACACTGAGCGTAAACTATATGATCGATAGTTACCATGATATAAGTGGCGATGCGATTGTGACGGTCATCCTCGTACGCAACACCATGTCATTTGCAGTCAGCTACGGGTAAGTTTCTTGTCTCTTGGCTTTCAAAAAAAAAGCTAACTAATTTAGTATCACCCCATGGTTACTTAACCTTGGTTACCAAAATTGCTTCATCTCTGCCGCCTTCGTTGGCATGGCGGCGACATCGGTTTTCCTAATTATGATCAAGTATGGCAAGGCCTTGCGCATTCGAACCAGCAGCAAGTATCGGAGTATTGTTGACTCGGATAGAGCGAAAATGTAGTTAGTTGGCAGATTCTGCGTGGCACCGCTATTATACATTGTATTTGGTCATTTTCGAGAATTCGAATTTTGTTTCCCAATGGTATGACATTGAGAGCCATAAAGGTCAATGCCAACACGATACTTTTCATAGTTCCCTTTCACATTATATTTATTATGAACCCACCGAGAGGCTTATTGTGGTCCAGCTCGCATTGACAAGAGAAAGTGTAGCAACATGTTCAGATGGCGAATTTGTAGCACAGGCTCAAACACAACAACACTTTGATTTGAGGCAGATGAATCCGCGGCGGTGTAAAATGTAGCATCGGAAACTATTCCACCGTTGTCGACTACTTGGGCTCTGGCCTCTTTTAGCGTGTTCCAACCCCACACTTCGTCCGGTTATGGCACGTGCCTTCCCTTCTTATCTACGTCAAGTTGCAAAGAGTCTTTTGCTGATATTCCTCCACCGTTCTGCTCATGTCTTACATCAGACTTGGCATGTGATCTCCTTCCTGATGTGATGCCTGTCCTATTCCGGCTTGGAGTCCGGCTGCTTCACACTGAGTCGTGATCAGCCAGCTTGCTCGGCAAACTCACCCAGCGGGTTCACGTCAAGGGCGATATTCTCAAGATTGAGAACGCAAACCCCCTGGTAATCAGTTCTGAGCGCTATGTCGAGTGTTGCGCAACGCCAGAGGTTACGAACGAAGACCGGCTGCCTCACTTGTGAGTGTGCTTGCGTTATCCCTGATAATTCACTGACATTGCGCAAGGCAGAAGCAGAAGGAAGAAATGCGACGAGAAAACACCTGCATGCGACAGATGTACCCTCTCAGGACGTGCTTGTCGATGGCCAGACCCGTCCGACCTCGTTGACCGCCGATATACTTCCCATCCAAGGTCACGGTACAGCAACAGTCCTGAGACCGTCCTATGTCTACGTTCTGAAAGTGCAGCCCAAGGCCAGGCTGCCTGCGACCTGGAAGTCTTCATCTCACGCCACTTTATGGAGAAGTTTTATAATCTCCTGCTCCTACCAGGATGCCATTCGGACTTCTACGATGGCTGGATGACAGAGATTCAAGAGCTCATGATCGATAATAGAAGTTTGCATTACTCAGTCCTGATGAATGCCGCTTCACACATCTACAACATTGATAATTTCTCCGGCATGAAGCATCTTGCATTGGATTACTACTCTCAAGCCCTACGAAGTCTGGCAGACACGCTAGCCCAACCGATAACGTCGCAAGTAACAAAGCATAATGGCGTTCTGTCATCGGTAATATTGCTCTACCTTCACGGCGTGAGTATTTCTACGTTTGCATTTGGTTTCATTACTCATGTATTTGTAGTGCGTCGGCCTTGGCACATCTTCTGACATTCCGCCCCATCTCAGTGCAGCAATGAACCTGCTTACCATGCGCCTATCCAATGACTCGCTGCAAATTAGTCGGCCTTTCGACCGCCTCGCGATTGAGAGCGTACTGTATCAGGTCTTTCTTGGCAGCACCGGCCTTTGGTCAGATGAAGTGGTATACCACAGCTTTGACCTGCAATTTTGGCTCCAAACTGAGTCTCTTCTGGAACGTTCCGTTCTGTTTCCAGGATACTCGAATAGTTTGAATAGTCCTGTGCTCGGGGTGTCTGTCTCACTATTCAGGCTGGCTATACAACTCAAGAAAATGTATCAGAATCCAAGGGCACTTGGTCTTCAGGCTTTGAATGACCTTCGAAGCGAAGTAGAAGTATGGGAAGCAGCTGTACTATGTGACAGGGAGATTGAATATTTACCGGAGAATGAAACCTCGGCCCCTTACCACGACTTCTATAAAAGCACCACGTACCTATACGCCCTCATCTTTTCACTTCTTCTAGAGCACATACCCGCACAACCTGTCTCAGACATACCAATATTCAACGAGCAAACTGCAGAAAACCAGCAAGCGAGAACACCACACGCCCCGCCAAGTGACAGTTGGCAAGTCCAGAAGGCAATCCAAATACTGTTGAAACACCAGGGTGACGATCGATGGGCGGGCTGTTTCTTGAGCACCTGGCCTGTATACACATTGGGATTCTTTCTAGAGGACATGGAGCACATTGAAGTGATCCGAAAAGATCTAAATCAACGATGGAAGATGACAAGATTTATGCAAGTCGCGCGGTTCTTGGAGGATCTGGAAATGACATGGGGCTCACGCTTTTGTGTTTCTCCTACCCTTTCTCCAAGCTCGGATTGGAGTTGCATATCACCTACGCCAATGCAATTGAAAGAAGAGGAGTCGATTCTTCCGTGAGGAGAGGTTGTATCCGGACAAGTTTGTCACGCATACGATTTGAGGTGAGTATGACCAGCACGTTGTGACGATAATGGCAACACGCAATACGACAATGTCATGCGAATAGAGACACGAGTTTTACCACGACGGTTAGTCCCTTCGAGTCGATCATCCAATCCTCAGCCACCGCTTCGCTTTTGTCTATCAATACCTATCTCGAATCTTCCCAGAGTTCAGCAATCATTCCTAAACAATATACACCTCGAGACATAGCTTTATGTAGATATGAGGTTGGCAGATAAGGGTTAAAGAGGGGCTCGAATATTCTAGACTTGCACTGCATCCTCCGAAAGCAAATCCGTACTGGACGCAGCCTAAGCCTCGCAGAATGTATGCCTCGTTCGAATGCAGGCCTGGGTTGCCTGGGGATGCCACTATGAAAGCAGCTCTCATGTCCAAAATACACGCATATCTGGGCGGGCACTATGCATTGTGGAATATACTCTCGATTTCCAATCTTCACTTCGCCAGTTTCAACATTCTACAAACACAAAGAAGACTGCAAATCCTCCTAACGGAACAATCAGCAAGAGCTAGGCCGTATATGGATTTGCGACACAATGGGCCAGTTTGATGCACCAGGAACTGATGAGTGGTGATCACTCTCTGTTGACTGGTGATAGTTGATTGAACTTTCGGGGTCTGTGTGTGTCCAGATATGGTACTACACATTCCACCCGGTCTACATCATTTGTCTCGACGGTCCTTGCCGCTCTATTACCTTGTCAAGGTGAAGGCAGTCGATGAACACACAAACCTTCTGCACCGACACTCAAGCGGATTATGGCGCGTTGTGCTGCGATTGGTATTATTTATCTTAGTTCGAGTGGTCCTGTGCATATTTTTCAGGCTCTCTTGGCATCTGGGATTCTGAGTGTAGCAATGTATGCGGGCATGTGAGAACAATGTCACTTAGCTCACATCAAAACCCTTGCAGTCTTCGTGGCTGTAGTGACGGGAACAGACCATCAGGGTTCACGGTCAGAAGGACCTAAAATATAATTGTTTGGCGTCTAGCCATTGTATTGAGTCTATATTCTACACGTCGTCCCGACGATTTTTGTCGTCTTTCACGCCTTCACTGCCAACACCATTTGACCGTGCAGGTGGAAGCCAGATGGGAACGCTGAACCGTTCGTTACAATTGTCGATAGGCTTGCACATCCTTTTATCAATGCTCATGGCCATGATGCTCATGTCCAGCGTCCTTATCTGCAAAGTCGATCTTCCATCCCCGACTAATCCAAACTCTGGGATCTCTGACGACAGCCCAAGCGGCTTTCTTCCCCTCGGCGGGATGGTACTCAAGCGGGAATTTCCTCTTCCTCTTGCTCTCTCTTTGACCTTCCTCCATAACAATGACCTCCTTCTTAGTCTTCCAACTGCTTGGCGCGCCAACTACAATGATCTTCTCTACGCGAACCTTTTCCATCGTCTTGAGATACTTTTCAAGTTTGACAGTCCGATGACCAGTATCGAGGTTAGCCGAAGTAAGAGCCTGCCTTTTGCCATCAAATGTGAAGCGACGGTGGATGAAAGCACCCATTCGGTAATCGAAGGTTTCGCCATCATCGAGATATAAGGTACCATCGGCATTGCCGTCTTTGTCAAGCACGACCACCAGTGTGAAAGGGTCGAATTTCATAAGACCCGAAGAGCGCCGTGGGCGATCGCGACGAGGGATAATGTGCCCGCCTTGCATAAGAAGGGGGATCTTGTCGAGGGGTGCTGGTACGGTGTGCGGTCCGGTGCCTTGATAGGTAGTGTAATCAAAATAGTCATAGTACGGCTGGCTGTCAGCAATATATACAGACACACTGTCTACACCTTCCTTTGTGACTGGCTTGGCGAGGAGACCAGTGGAGCCAATGTATAGCTGGTCATCGACGGCAAACCCATTCTCATCCTCGGGGTGGACGTAGAAGTTTGGTCGAACGATAGGCGCGCCAGTCGTGGAAGCCTCATGGAAAGCAGTGTACCAGGCTGGCAGCAGCTGGTATCGCAGACGAAGGGCCTTAGTGATAATCTCGGTATATGGTGCGCCTGGGACGTAGGGCTCACGACGACGGGTGTCTATGTGAGCATGGCCACGGAAAAATGGGTAGTAGATGCCAGTCTGGTACCAGCGGGTAAGAAGTTCTTTGCTTGGATTACCGAAGAAACCTCCAACATCAGCACCTGCAAAGGGAAAGCCAGAAATACCCTGGTTGAGAACCATGGGAATAGAAGCTTCAAGGTGAGACCACTCAGCCAGATTGTCGCCAGTCCACATCGCAGCACTACGTTGGCTACCAGAGTAGAAAGCGCGAGTAAGTACGAACGGACGACGTACCTCGCCCTTCTTGCGCTCGGTAATGGCCTGGTAGGTCGCATTGTGGAACGTCATGCCGTTAAGGTTATGGACATCGCGATGCTCCCAGTTACCGTGGTGCAAGTTGTCCTTTGGCATGGTGGTCTCAGGGCCGTTGAAAACCGAAGGCTCGTTCATGTCATTCCAGATAAAAGTGTTTGGTGCAGTGCCCTTGAACTTGTCATACTTGAACAGACCCTTCCACCAGTCGATGGCGGCGGGATTGAAGCAATCGATCCACATGGAAGATCCCGGCCAGCACCATCCCTCGTAGTGGTTTCCATCCTTGTTCTTGACAGCCAAGTCCTTCTTCTTGAGCTCGTCAATGACAGGATAGTTGTCGGTGTTCTTAATATGAGGGTCGATGATGGCGACGAGCTTCCGGTCGCGCTTGGCAAGCTGCTTATGCATCTTGTCGGGGTTTACGAAAGTCAGTGGGTCCCAAGTAAAGTACTTCTTCTCATGCGTGTACTCAATGTCAAGCCAGATTACATCGTATGGAATGTTGAACTTGTCAAATCGCCGATCAACATCTTTAACATCGTCGTCGGTCACATAGTTCCATCTGCACTGATGGTAGGCAATGGCGAAAGATTGCGGCATGGCAGTGAAGCCAGTCAGCTCACCGTACTGGCGGGTAAGATCTTGAGGGGTTGGGCCGAGAAAAACAAAGACGTCCAACAGACCGCTCTCCGACATCCAGTGGGTCTGGGTGTCAGTATGGCCTTTGACACCAAGAGCAAGAGGATTGGCAGTATTCTTCTTCTTCGTGACATCAATCCAGGTCTCGGCAGCATTGAGCCAGAAGACACCAACGGTTGAACCTTTGCGATGTGCTTGCATGAAGGGAATAGCGCCGTACAGTGTCATGGGGCTGTCCAACTCGTACTCGAAGACATCAGCGTTGTACAGCCGGTATGGCTCGTCGTAAGCATTATCGCCGCCTCTGAAGTATATTAGCCCGTGAAAATAATCTCTTCATGGGTATGCATACCTTGTAGTTTTCAGTGAAAGACTTGTGGCATGCTCTGGAATGCCAAATACATGCTCGTAACCAGGGAACGAGATATCGAGCGAAATAGCTTCAGGGCCTCTGGGCTTGCTGTCGGTGTTACCACCAAAGGTCTCCTCCCACCAGGTGCTCTCGTCTTCGGCTTGTTCTTCTGCTTGTTCTTCTGCTTTCTTCTCCTCTTCCTTTTTCTCTTCTTCTTTCTTTTCCTCCTCGCCCTCCTTCTTTTCTTCCTCCTTCGGCTTCTCGACCTTTGGTCTCCAATGCTCCACGTTCAGGAAACCCCTCTCATTGAACTTGACTTGAGTCTCACCATCTCTTTGGAACTCAATTCCAAAAGGAGCATGTCGAATTACAGCCTGGTGCTGGCCTGCCTTTCCATAGACGATCCTGGTGTACCCTTGCTCAGCTTCCGCATTCAATGCAGCGCCCTGAGAGACCTTGAGGCCCCCAACAAGCGCCCAATTGCCAGCCTCGTTGTATCTCTCCTTCCTCGCTTTGCTATCGTGCCTCAACTCGATATCGCCCTTTGCTCGTTTCTCCTCATCCAGTGTAACTCGCGCAACGCCAGAATCGAGGAGCGTAACGGTAAGCGGCAATCGAGCCTTCTCCTCGCCCTCCTTAAGTGTCTTGAGCACAATGCCGTCCAATTGGCCATCCTTGAATGTAATCGAAGCGGGATCGAGAGCGTAAGGCGAGTTCCAGTGGCTCGACGCGGTGACATCGTCAGCGAATTGGCGGTTTCGCTTACAGAAGCCGGATTGATGGCATTTCTTGAAATTATCATGCTTGACCATAACTATTGAATTCAATTAGCTTCTTCATAGCGACGGACGGAGGGCGAAGAGCGTTTATAAGGTAGCTACAGCCCCAAGGGCTGAACTACGTACCAGCTGGCACGATCAGGCAACACAGCACAGCCCATAGCAGGAACACAGCCGTCCACCGGGGAGCGGACCTCTGCCGTAACGAAATCATGGCTGGCGGCTAGTGAAAAAGTACTTCGCAAGCCAGCCTCAATAGTATTGTCAACTTGCAGCGCTTGAGATGCCACATTGGACCTGAGACGGACCTTACATAAGCATGCAGGCGAGTGGAGCACAGCTTGCACAAATCCAGCACAACTTTATGCAACCCGCAAACTGCCCCTTGTTACCGCCTCACCCCGCCAACGCAGACCGCAGCAACCCCACCACCGGCGCCAGCTCAAAATTTCCCAGTTCAAGTCCAGGTCTTCTCCTTTCCCCTCAAGCGTTCTCGACTCCAAGAAAATATTACATTTACAACAACATATCAACTTTTAAACAGCCACCAGAATGACTACCGAGCAAACGTATGTTTTCTTTCGTCAATAGAGAATTGGATGGATAAATTGGCGGTGTACATATACAGGATACTGACTGCTGAATAGCTTCATTGCTGTCAAGCCTGATGGCGTCCAGGTATGTCAATTGCTCTAGCAGCAAGCCCTGCTCATCTCATCCTCCCATTATCACTGCCTAGCTATTGCGGGGCAAGTCGATTGGGGCGGGGTCCTTATTATTTGGTGCAGATGCTAACTTTCAACAGCGTGGCCTCATCGGTCCCATCATCTCTCGCTTCGAGAACCGCGGTTTCAAGCTTGCTGCTATCAAGCTCGTCACTCCTTCCAAGGAGCACCTCGAGAAGCACTACGCTGATCTGAGCGACAAGCCCTTCTTCCCTGGTCTAATTGCCTGTATGTCCCTTCTTCCCCCACCTGTAACAAGACTCCATACTAATGACTTTCAGACATGGGATCCGGCCCCGTCTGCGCCATGGTCTGGGAAGGCCGTGATGCGGTCAAGACCGGCCGTGCCATCCTCGGTGCCACCAACCCCCTCGCGTCCGCCCCCGGCACCATCCGTGGCGACTACGCCCTCGATGTCGGCCGTAACGTGTGCCACGGCTCCGACAGCGTTGAGAACGGAAAGAAGGAGATTGCTCTCTGGTTCGGCCAGGGTGAGGTCCAGAGCTGGAAGTCTGCTCAGCACGACTGGGTTTACGAGAAGTAGACGTGTTCATAATTGTGCCATGGGCGGCTCAGAATGGCATAGTGGTCGCGACATTTTAGCGAAAAGTTCACCAAGACTTCCTCACAGAGTCCTACGTTAATGTAGTAGTTATAAAATCGCAGCGAGCTGTCAGTCGGGGCCTAGTGGTATCGGTGTGGACCATGAGCAACGAATCTGCATGATCAAAATGAACATAAACTAGAATTTCAAAATGAGACACAACGAATGATCTCTATCAAGACACTTCGACATGCAAAACTGTGATCGTGATTACAGTCATATGATGGTTGTGACGTCTTATGCACACTGCGTGACCGCAGCCCATACTACGGAACTATAGCTGCCATACCTGTACATACATTTCCTTGCCCAGTCGCATTGTACCCTGGTTTCCCGATCACGACGCCGGACTATGCAAATGCAACACCAAATTACACCAATTGCCATTGCCACTTTCAACCAGCTACCTTCCGCTTGGCTTGGCTTCTTGTCTTTACTCCAGTATCTTTCTTCACTTCGGGGCCTTCGGCCTCTCCATGCTCTTCCGCTTCCTCAACCACCTTATCCTTCGATCTCGTCTTAATCTGGCTTTCCTCTTTTAATTCCAGCTCGCTCTTAATCTCACTGACGTACCAATTGCGGAGGCGTTCGACTTCTCTCCATTCACCCTCGCCGCTCTCCACATCCGGGCCCCTCGTCTCCTCCCGCGCCTTAACTTCCCCGAAAGCACCCTTCTGCGCACTCCACACAGGTTTACCGTAGCGCCATACACACCAACTACTCTCATCTGCACTGATCAAGGTAGGGTGGCGGTTAAGGCTTTTGACGCCGAAAGAGCGGAGTAAAATGATGTCGCCCGCGTCTGCATGTGGGAGGGCAGTCTGATATGCGCGGAAGATGTTGACTGTTGTCATCACTGGCCAGGTGCTGAGGTCGGTGATGTGTAGAGTGGTATTCCAATGTTTAGGCCCCTTTGCCGCGCGTTGGGAAGATGTGGTTGATGAGGTCACGAGAGCGAGCACATCAGGGTTCTGGGACGAGTGAAATTGCGAAGAGCGATTCAGGAAGTACACTAAATCCTTTATGGGTGTGTAGTATGCGAGCGGTGTAGAGAGACCGATGGAGGGCTGTTCAAGTGTGGAGTCGGGTTCCACATCAGATGATGGATCTTCAAGTGATGGAGAGGCAGATGCTGAGGCGATGTCTGTAGAATTCAAGTTGCGGCGGGAAGTAGATTTTGCGATAGGCGTAGTGTTCATAGTACTCTTCACAGCAATTTCGTCCACATCAACATCTGTTTGGAACGAGTTAAGTCCTGTGGAAGCAGTTTGTGTGAGCTGGGGTGTAATAGGTAGGCTTTGTTGCGGCTTGTCGGCCATAATTGCAGTCTGGGATTCCGTTGTAGTTTGTTGTGTCGCCTCGGGGGTAGGAAGCCTATTGCTATCCATAGCAGGTTGTTGATCATGTGAAGGAATCGCGAAAACAGCGGGAGGCGGTGAGCTGCGAATTTGACTGGCTTCACCTTCACTGTGCAGTACGGCTTCAGCAGAAGCTCCGGTTTCTTGAAGAGCTCTGGGAGTCACGGCATCCGACAGACCTTTACCGGGCTCTTTAGGATCTTGCGAAAGATCGTACACATGTCTCCTAGTTCTGCGCACGTTGCGAAGGCTAGAAGAAGCAGTCTCGGCTGAGACCCCACTTGAACGAAGACGTCTGCTCGGACTAATTTCTGGTAGTTTGGTATTGGAAGAGTGACCTGGAGAATCAGACCTATTCTTCGCCTCCGGTGCACTTGCTGGGGGTGGCTTGGAATGACTGATACCATCACCTTGCGAGGCGTGTAGCTCTTGTGACGGCTCAGAACTCATCCTGAATGGATCACGTTCCTCTAATTGAGATGCATTGATATCGGAGATTGAGTCTATACTCCGTTGAGAAGTATGCTTGTGCTGGGTCGGAAATTTTGTGCTCGACGTGCTTTTCGTAGGCGACAGTATGTTTGATTGAGATCGAAGACTGTAAGGAGAACTCTGTGCGGCGTCTTGAGTCGGAGACATAGTCGAACGAGTCCTGGTTCTTTGAGGGGAGAGTATTGCACGGGTGACAGACGTCACGGAGGCTTTGGGCCTCGTTGATCGCGTGTTACGCTTTTGAGCAGGTACTTCTTCTTGGGCCGGCGATAATGAGGTCTTAGTCTTCGATCGCGTATTTCTAGCAGGTGCCGTAGCAGGTACAGATACGGATTGCAACTTGCCGGGCCCTTGATCTTCTCCTGGAACCGCAATCAAGAGCTCACTAGATGATGCCTGCGTGGCCTGTGTATCCGCTTGTCTCGTGAAAAAAGGAGAAGCCTCCTCAATTGATTCCAGTTTCACATCTGGGTGATGGTCAGGTACGTCACCTGGTTGCCATTCTGGCATGTGCGTCCACTCTCCTCTCCGAGAATTGTCTTGTATGTCCGTATCCATATCATCTAAATCATCTAAGGCTTGTTGTGGCTCGCCGTCAGCGCCCTTCAGTAGGTGCTCATCTCGATCAACACTGATTTCGGTTTCTTGACCGAATGGAGGGTAAGTTGATGGAGCGTTTCCCGCAGTTGTGCCGACACTCGATGCTCCAGGTGCAAAATGTGTAATTCCAATGTCACTATACATTTCAGCTTCCGTTGACTGAAGCGAGGCATTATGTAGAGGTGACTCTTGGCCTTGGTCTTGCATAATAGATCTGGAGGTGCCAGGTATAAGCCGCTCATCAAAATTCTGCGGCTTGGCTTCTAGACCAGGTTCTTCGTGGACGATACGGTCTTCAGACTGTGGGTCTAGATGGACATTCTTTGAAGGCTCCGCAAATCGATAATTACTGTTCATAAAACTCTCCTCTGGTTCCAGTAAGCTTGGATAGCCCAGAGGCTCTCTGTGAACGGTAAATCTCTGGCCCTTCCCTAAGCTCGGCTCAGCCTCAACTTCATGGCTCCAGTTTGCAAGGCGATCAGCATCAACAACTCCGTCAAATTCGCCCAACATGTTGCTGTCATCTTTACTTTCTTCTGATTCCGAGCCAGAAGAAAGCTCGATCATCTCAGGCTCCTCTATTTCCACAGTATCATTCAAGTACCTTTCGGCACCATCACTGACCTGCTGGAGTTTTGGCTCGTCTGTTTTGGTCCCAACAGGTAAATTGTCCAATGGTTGCACATCTACAGCGCCTGTTGCATCCTTGTAGAGGTTGATGAGCACACTTGCATCACGCTGTACGTCGCTCTCGCTGTCCTTGATTGCAGCCTCTTCCGGTTCTGGAGATGAAAGCTCCAACGGACGAGAAAACCCAGCCCCATCCATGCCAAACGTGAATCGTACTGGAGTAAAGGCCGATTCGTGATTTGGATGAAATGCAGAAGCCTTCGAAGAGTTTATTGAACTGAAAAAGGAAGTCTCCAAAATATAGCTGACATCGCTCGGAGGCTCTAGTTCCTCTACTTGAGGCTCAGATACTATAGGGTCTTGTTCGGTTGCAACATGGTCGAGATACGAGCCTATGTTGATGTCGCGCTCCCCTGGAAACGGTGACGGTAATGGGAGTGTGGCAGAATCAAGTGGTCGAAGAGTTGGACTTGCTGGCTCTCGACCGATAGGAGTCAGCATGCCAGGTGTGACAATGGCCGAAAAGTCGGTTTGGATGGTGGCTAGGATGGGAGGAGACATCACAATTGTTGGCACCCGGTTGATTCCAGCTGACGATCCAGGCATTATGCGTGTGGATGATTGGAGGCCATCATCCACACTTTCGGTCGTATTGCTCGTAGATTGTTGCACTTCCTTGACCAAGTTATCATCTCCAATCGTGCCATCTCCCGCCGCTGTAGCGTTATGCCATGTATTGTCACCCGATTCGGCTTCGAATACTGCGTGCTCGATGGGATGCAGCTGATTATCTTCCTGCTCTTCCGTGTTGGGTTCCGTTACACTCAAACTAACTACATCCAATCCGTCTTGAACGGCATCCTCTTCTTCAGTGTTCAGTTCAGTATCCACTTCTGTGTCGCCACCAAAGGCATATTGCGCATCCGAGGGGAACTCGTTGGGGCCAGCGTATAGCTCATAATAGGCAGCGCTGAGTTCAATTTGGTCTTGTTTTGGTCTCTGAATTAGTTCATCGCGAGTAGCTATGTCTTTCTCAGGTTGACTTCTAGCCGGCGCTGAAGGGCCCGCCTCTTGTGCTTGGTGTCTTTTCGTATTTTTGCCTATGTGATCTGCTGGTTCGGCTGCGGCGGACAGTGACTCGTGCTTTGCTGGAGAAACTGGTGTGTATGGCAACTGAGTTGGGCGACTGGGGGATAATTCCAAAAGGCCATATTCCTCTTCCATGCTGGCATTTTCCTTTTCCGGTGAAGGTGTCCTTGCGCTGTAAGTCCATGCTGTCCAATCTCTATACGACTTCCTTCGCCGCTTTTTATCATGGCCTTCCTCATTCTCGTCTACAAGAGGATCGTATAAACCCTCAACAGATGGGCCGTCCGAGAGTCGCGCACGCTTGAGAAATGCCGGAGAAGACCACTGCCGAGCAGGGCTTGTAACTACTACCGGCTGCGGACGAGTAGGCGACGGCGGCGCCGGTGTTGGCGCAACATTGACGAGCTCGAGATTAGCAATCTCACTCCCGCCGCGGAAGACCTGAACTACCACAGTTTGTGTATAGGACAACTCCCAGTCTATACTCTTGCCTGGCGTATTGACAGCGCCTTCCCGTACAAATTGTGCGCCTCGCAGGCTCAGCATAACCACATCACCAATTCCTACACCTGTTGTCGCAATAGCCTTTGCGCTGGAGCCAGAGAAACGCGCTCTGACTTGGCCTTTCTTTCGTCGTAATCGGAAATCGGGTTCGGCGAGCAATAGGGCGAACTGGCGCGCCGAAGACGAGTATGGCCATATTAGATTAACTGCGGCTTTGAACTGTTTGGACTCGAGCGCGGGCAGCTCGGGGTTGAGTTCCGAGATGCGTAGTATATCCATCTTTTGGGGCGCGTCGGTTGCGCAGATTTGCGTTATGAATTGGACATGGCTGCAAGGTCGGAAGTTTCAAGTAATAACCGAGCGTAAACTGTAAGTAATCCGTCTGTGAAGGTTGGTGTAATGACCAGAGCCCGGCGGCTCGTTCCGCATGAACCAGGCGCGACATTCCTGCCAAGACATGTACCTGTCCGCTTTTGGTCATTTAACTACACTTGCACGCTTTACTTCAGTGGACAGCCTTTAATCACATTTTGAAAGTTGGATTGGCTTGTGCCATTTCGATCTAACACAGCATATAATTCAACCATCTCTGCGAGTTCACTTCATTCTCTATGTTCGGTGTCTCTCAATAGTCGACAAGCTTTCTGGATACTCTATTTACCGAAGAGACACCAAACCACCACCTCTCTACATCCTCCGCTCCATCTCTTCAAGCTTATCGTCAGGCACCTTAACACTCTCCTCAAATTTACTGAGTTTATAAGCCTTGCTCATATGCCCTACAGTTCATCTTCCTTGTGATGGACTCCTACAATTCTTTCGCGATATCTCGAATGGAACTGCTGCAGTGTCTTATCCATCACAACAGCGCGGCCCTCTCATGTACAGCCAAATGAGGCTCAAAGAAATGAAAATAATCTCAATTGCAAGCAAACTGGATGTATCGACGAAATGACCGTTATTCGATCTAAATAAGCAACAACTACGTCTTCATCCTTCGCTCTGTTTGCCAATACGTTTGAAAGCGATGTCACACCAATTTAACCCTATTGTACGACACGCCTCATTTTTTCTCGATCGGTATCCATTGCGCCATCAGAGCGACATCCCAATCCCTGCTTCGGTTTCTTGCCTTTACCTCTTCCGCTGTTGTGATTACTCACCACACTGGTGTTTGGGCACACCTTGCTAGAAACCTAACAACAAACCTCTACATCGTCTTCTAGGCCATTTCGCTAGTCATTTTTGGACCTCTGTCGGATGTCTATGGCCGACCTCCCTATTTTTCTTGACCTTGGCCTTGTACGCTGTCAGCAGTGTAAGACTCTCTCTGAATAGACGCAGCTACGCCCTTCTTTTACTGCTACGTGCGATACAAAGGCTAGGTGCTATTGCAGCGTATGCCATCAGTTTCGGTATTTTCGCAGACATCTGCGTCCCCAGTGAAAGAGGACGCATGTTAGGGCCAACCAGCATCGCCATGAATCTGGGAACCTGTGTTTGCCCTGTCGTTGGCGGCGCAGTAGCACACAAAAGCGGAAGCTTCATCTAGGCCCTCTTTATCGTTAGTGTGTTTCTATTGTGTGGAGTGAGTGTGTTCATCCTAGAGACCGTACGGAATATGGTGGGTAACGGCAGTGACTCATCATTACACTCGACGTGGCAGTGTAGCTGGCTGGACTTGGTACGGTACCGATCTCCCCTCAAAGCAGCCACAGATAGCATAGAGATTGTTCGAGCTGTGGAAGGTGTCTCCAGCCAAGTATAGGATGTCAAACTTGGTTGCTTGCTTCCGCATCATCCTTTTACAAAGACACCTTCCTTACATTATGGATCCATGGTTTCTTCTACACCGTGGACTACTCATTTGTAGCAGCCGCACCCGACGTTTTAAAAATTGTGTACCATTGGAACAAACTCAGATACGCCTGTCGTATCTGCCACGCGGTATTGGCATTATCATTGGAAGCTATTTCACTGGTAAACTCATGGACCGACCACAACTATCGCGCCATTTGCGTGCCAAATTGGATGGACTGTCATGGAAGATCTGGAGACGATTTACTCACATTTCCTATCGAGCGCGCTAGAACTAGGTATATCTATGTGATGCTGGTGATTTCGACAGCGACCATGATCAGCTTCGGTTGGAGCATTTAAAAACGTGCGCATCCTGTCGTTGCATTGACATTGCGATTCTTGCAAGGCTTTTGGGGCACCTATGGATATACCACATTCAGCACGCTTTTCGTAGATTCATTTCCTCAAAGTCCAAGTATAGCTGCAGCGGCTACAAGTATTACGCGTTGTGCTATGGCTGCGATTGTGGTCGCAGTACTGCAGCCGCTCTTGGATGCATTCAGACAAGGCTGGTATTTCACTATACTGAGCCTTGGAGCTGCGTAATATTGGCATTACCTGTCACTTTATTGCGCTGGAAGGGGATGCGTTGACGAAAGAAGTACAGCAGCCCGTCGCCTGAGCTTGAGGCCTCAAGTATACTACAGGAACAACTACCTAGAAAGGGAACAAAAAGGCCATGAGCTCCGGGGAACGATACGGCGGTAATCGTCTAAGCTGATGTTCCGAATCGATGCGCACAAAGGACTTTCGTGCCTCTAGGAAATTTGCCCAACACTTCACTGCCCACCCTATATATTCCCATCATATAGCGAACCATCTGCGCGAGAGTTACGGATGAGGGCTTGTAGTATTGGAGCTTTACTCATGATGTGGAATGAATGAATGCGAGTGAACCTTTTGGTAGAGCCGCTTGCGGATTGAGGGAGCTGGAAAGGTGAGCGGAGGCGCAGGCTAAACTGGTATGTCCAAAGCAAAGGCGAGGGCTAGCTACTAATGCAAAATGTCTTTGAACTTTCAACCTACTACCATAGTATGCAACACGGGCGGCACAGCGACCAGTGAAGAGGAACCTTGTGTAAGCGCGCGCATCAACCTTGCCCTATCATCGCCCTGGTCCTTGCGCCTACCCAACACCACTGCTCTAGGTACCAATAGTTGAGAGGTCCTCTACTATTTATGGTCGGAAGCGAAAAACAACCTTTTCCAAGCGCATTAGCTGTTGCATGATGCGGGATATGCTTGGTTGCGTGAGGCTCGGGCGCATATGGCAAAGGCTCCAGTGCCGCTCACAGACGCAGACTGAACATCGCACAATCCCTTGGACTCTGATTTTAAGTGTCTCATCTCGAAATCCTAGAGTCGAAAGCTCTGGGTTCGAAAACTAGCTCTACGGCATCTAAATAGGCTCTACCGGTAGCGCCCCCCCCGGCGCCCCGTGGTCTACTTCTGGTTAAAATGGTGGGTCAGCCTCATCGTATCACTTCGACCTCAGCTAACTGGCCTCCAAGTTTCGACGATTCCGTTCGAAAAAGACGCGACCAAAACAAGAGCAGCCCGGCTTTGAACGCAAAATATCGGAGTCATACGCCTCTGGTCTTTCGACCGTCAACACGAATGACGTGGTAGCCTCTGGCCTCGGTAATCGTGGCGGAAGCACAGCACCAGCTCCCTCAGGCCTCGGCCTTTACGTTATTCATCAGCCAGTGTTTGCTTCTGTGGACATCATTTTCGTACATGGCCTTGGTGGACACAGTCAACGAACATGGTCAAAGAACCATGACCTATCATTCTTCTGGCCCAAGCTGTGGCTCCCATTTGAACCAGACGTCGGAATTGCGCGCATCCTGACATTTGGGTACAACGCAAACTTTCGAGGCAATGCTGCTGGTAAAAGCATCTCCAGAATCTCCGATTTTGCGAAGGAGCTCCTATTTGAAATGCGGTTCGCGAAGGATTCGTCTGGCAATGACCTCAACATCGGCCAAAACCCGGTGATGTTCGTTGTGCATAGCATGGGCGGACTCGTTGTCAAGAAAGCGTATCTTCTGGGCATGCATGATGAGAATTATGCACACATCATCAAATCGATCAGCTCCATTATCTTCCTTTCAACCCCGCACAGGGGTGCTAAACTTTCCGAGACGCTCAATCGAGTGCTGTCCGCATCTTTCCAGGCCCCGAAAAACTTTATAGCGGACCTTAACAAGAGCTCAGCAGCGATAGAAGAGCTTAACGAGCAGTTTCGGCACTTGGCACCAAAGCTAGCGATATGCTCTTTTTACGAAACACTGGCAACCTCGATTGGCCCGAAGAAGGTCATGGTACTAGAGAAAGACTCATCCGTTTTAGGGTACCCATCCGAGATCTCGAGGCCATTACAAGCTGACCATCATGAGGTCTGCAAGTACTCGAGTCCTGCAGACCCCAGTTATATCAGCGTCAAAAACACTATCAAATCTTTCTTGGCCTTGCTACGGTCAACTGTCAATCAGCAAGAGGAAATGAGCCACATCACAGATACTGCCAACGTCCAGGAGTTATTTCGTGACTGTCCAACATCGGAGAATGAATTCAACAATCTGCGGCAATGTTGGATTCCGGGAACATGCCATTGGTTTTTGAAAGATACGTGCGTTGCTTCCTGGATGGACTCAGTATCTTCACCCAGTGTGCTTTGGTACAGTGCGGCTCCTGCTAGTGGAAAGTCCGTACTAGCGGCGTTCGTTATTGACCGCCTTAGGCATTCAGGCCTTGTGTGCCAATACTTTCTTTTCAAACACTCAGATCATAGTAGAAGGACCGTTGCAAGCAGCTTGAGGGCGATCGCTCTACAAATGTCGAAAAATGTGCCCGAGTACAGACAATCGATCAGCAAGGCTTCCCCTGAAAGTGTCTCTATAGACTCTCCTGATGTTGCCATGCTTTGGTGCAATCTTTTCGAGAAAGTGCTAGAAAAGGCCAACCCGAAGACCGTATACTGGGTGTTCGATGCTCTTGACGAATGCGACAATCCACAGGCCTTACTTGCATGCCTGAAAAGCCTTGCTTCGTGGAGTACGAGAGTCAATGTGCTTATACTGAGTCGTAATACCGAAGCGATCTCTAGGGCGATAGACCAGCTCTCGCAGTCCATCTCTGTCACGCGCATGGAGAAGATAACCAACAGCCACACGCAACGAGACATTGAACATTGTGTTGAGAGAGACATGGAGCATATGCGAGGAACGGAGCCCTTTCGCCAGTGGCTGAAAGCAAACATAATAGAACGGGCAAAAGGCAACTTCCTTTGGACGAAGCTTGTGCTGGAGGAACTACGTGAATGCCACACGGAGGAGCGTATTTGTGAGGTGCTTGAAGAAATACCCGACGACATGACGCGATTCTATCAAAGGATGGAGACCACCCTTTTATGTGCAACTCGTAGATCCAACAGACCTCTAATCCGATCTTTACTGCAATGGTCGACATGTGCGCAAAGGTCCTTGTCTCTAACTGAGCTTTCACGTGCCCTTCAACCCGAGTTTGCGGGGTTTCTTGACCTCAAGAGAACGATCAAAGACACATGCGGCCAAATTATACAAGTGGATGAAAACGATAAGATCAGCATACTACATCACACGGCTCGCGAGTACTTCACTCGCTCTCTCGAGAGTCAACTCTATGTCGATGAGGGCGAAACGCATCGAAAATTGTTTGCAAAGACCCTTGCGGTCTTGGAAGAGCCCGAGCTGCGTGGAAGGCTGATGGAAGGTCAACATGCACTTCAAAACAGCGAGCCGTTCGTCTTCTATGCAGCTGTCAACTGGTCATTCCATTTAAATTACAGTAAATCTGCTTCATCTGACACTTTCGATATGCTTGTGCAGTTCCTCCGAAGTCCTGCGACCCTCATCTGGATCCATGCACTAGCGATCCTCAGACGGCTTGAGGTTCTCAGAAAAGTAGCTAAAACTCTATCAATCTTCGTACGCACGACGAAGAAGCAAGATGAATTCGTCGATCCGATGCCCCATCGCTTGATTGATTTCGAGTTCGTCGAAGACTGGATTACCGATATGATCAAATTGGTGGGTAAATTTGGGCGCAGTCTCATCGCCGAACCCTCAATCATCTACAACGTCATTCCTGCACTATGCCCTGCAGGTTCGGCATTGAATAAGCAGTTCTATGATTCAAGTAGTTCTTTCATCAGGGTCAAGGGTAATGGTGATACTCCGTGGGGAGATGACCTTGGACGTCTTGCACTGCCAGGTAATGCTCAAGCATGGCAGATCGCATGTGCAGGAAAGCACCTCGCTGTGCTTGCTTCCACGGGCGCGATTCACGTATGGAACTCTTCCAGCCTGATAGAGCTTGTCACAATTGCGCATGGAGAGCCCGTTACCCGTATAGCACTCAACGAGAATGGCATGAAACTCGCTACCTACGGTTTGAAAAGCACCAAGATCTGGTCGATTCCATCAGGACGACCAATCTCAATAACACCCAATCCAAGCAACACGAAGGCTATGGACCTATCTTTTGCAGATAAAGATCGACGGCTGCTAGTTGGTGGCGATGACAATACTGTCAGGCATATATATTGCGACGACTTTGACAATGGATGGGAGATACTGAATCCCAGCCTTCTCCAGGAAAATATGCGAAATGGAGCTGTGTTCAACTCTCCAATGTGCCTGGCATTCAACGGAGACAATACCCAGATAGGTGTATCGTATCGTGGCGCACCGCTCGCTGTATGGCGGCTTAGCGACGGGCGTTGCATCAATCGATGTAGAAGAGCGAATCATGCCACTGATCACCGCCGCCTATCCAGGAATTGGTCTGGGGTCTATCGGTTTACCTGGAACCCGATTTCTAACCATATCCTTGGTATATATCGCGATAGCTGTATCTTCAAGTGGCATCCTGTCACGAATGAAAACGTGGAGACTCGCTGGTCCGCAGACGAGATTGCTGCAAGCCCAGATGGTAAGCTCTTCGCAACAAGCAACAGTAACGGCATTGTGCGCATATGGAGCTTCACTTACTTCAGTGTGATCTACCAGCTTGCGTCTGACGATCTCGTTACCGACCTAATATTTAGCCCCGATAGTCGTCGATTCTACGACCTTCGAGGTGGAAGCGTGAACGCATGGGAATCGAACAGCATAACACGATTCTTTGAGAACGACGAGCTTGCCAGCGAATCCAAGAGTGAGGAAAAGTCCTCCGCAGTTGCTTCCAGGTTTGTCGAGGAACGTGTTTTGGACTTGGAGACTGTGACTGCTCTTGCGCCAACTCCTGATGGCTTGTCGTACTGCGTCGGATACGAGGATGGATCTGTTCAGCTTTTCGTTGAAGAGTCAACCAAAGGCGTCGAGATTGCTCACTTCCACAATTTCCTCAACGTCACCCATGTGACTTGGAGCAGTGACAGTGTCTACGTAGCTGTCGCAGATCTCGCAGGAGATGTCAAGGTCATGTCATTTACGGCTCAGGGCCTAGCGTCGCTCAGCTTCGCTCCTCTCCACAGCATGCCGACTCCATGCATCGACCTCGAGGGATGCAATATTGATGAAATGCTATTCAGTCCAAATGGGAAATTCATCTTCATTTCAACCAACACGAAAGCATTTGTCTGTACTGTATCCAGTGGAGTGCCCGTAGGGTCACAAACTCTTCAGAACGGCGACCGCCGCAGATGGCTGCATCACCCAATGCACCCGGGCTTGCTATTAGCATTCGGTGGTATAGATGTTCACGTGTACAGCTGGAAAGATCTGCGAAGATTGTACTCGAGTACCTACAGTGAGATGCCGTACCAGTCGCGCCGCGGAAGTCGACTCAACAATCACAGGGAGTCATCATCATCCCAAACGAAAGACCCCGACCTGGAGTCCCTAATATTGCATGATGACGCAGCAGTGACGAGAAACGTCACATCTGCATTTCCTACGCAGGATAACGAACATATTATTGTCCATGTCAAAGTCTCTAGCAGCGCCCTCAGCTCCCAGACCCTTATCTTTCCCTTGCGTTCATTAGCAGTGGAGGGTGAGAAGACACCGCTGCCCGAAAGTTGTAGATACTATCAGTTGCCACTTCACATTTCGGCGCAAGTCTACATGCCTCTCGGCATAGTCCCAGGATCGCGCTTTGTATTCATCGACCCCGAACTCTGGCTGTGTGTATATTCGTTTGATCACGTAATAGACAATGTGGAAGCTCTGCAGCGCTTCTATTTTATTCCGAGGGATTGGGTTGGGAGCTGTAGCCTCGATCACTGTGAGCTCGCCGTCGATGGGACATTGTACTGGCCGAAAAACGACCGTGTCTTGCGTATCCAATGTGATTTGGACGATACATCGGCGTTATATAGATGAGTTCGTGCAAACTTTTTGCTTGTTTGATTTTAGACTTGCATAGCGCAATAGAATGTTTAGACATAATCTCCACTTCCGATATTGAGGCACGCACAGCCTTTGCGACGAAAGCCTGTCGCTTCTTGAGTCTAAAGAACCCATTTTCTATTTGTATCTAGAATCATAAAGCGGGTATCAGGGATAATTCCAATCTAGGAACACTTGTGGACTGACTGGACCGTGCTTGCGAATGGACGCCATATCCCAACACGATCTAATAAAGACAGTCCCCATTTCAAGTGAAGACTGCAGTATGAGTAGTACTTGCAGCAGCTCCATCTAGTGCAGAATTATGCAGCTCTATAACACATTGTCCTCCACTTCCGTAGTTTCTCTAAAGCAGGTTGGCGATCACATCTCGTGGGCGATCTCTGGTCGCTATATGAGGAAAGTGACTTCGTAGCAATCCGACGCTCAATTGTACAGTCTCTTTCTCGAGACTTTCCCAGGCTCCATATCTATCGAAGCGAACGCCACGTGCCCAACGTCCGCCGTATTGTCCACATCTCCGATCCTAATACGTACGTTTCGCAATACCCTAGCCGCTTCAAGCCCATCGAGGTGCGACGCCACTTTTGTAGTCACATAAGGATTATCGCGAGCAGAAGTAGAGACGTAGCCTAGTGTATCCGGGGCTTTAGTGAGGATGCCCAGAACCAGAGCAACAAGTGCAGCTGCTACAAGAAACAGACTGATTGTGATTGTGATGATTGCAAACCAAACATGACAGACGTATTGCTCGCCTGCATGTTGGATGTTGTGGACACCGGTGGTATTCCAAGTGTAGGTCAAGCTAGGCTCGGTATTACTATGCATTTCAAAGTCTTTCACACGATCTCTTGTGATGTTTCCCTTGCGCAATGTCACACCAAGAGTGACGTCCCAATACGTGTTGATCGCCATTTCCAAACGCTGGTTAAAGGCCGCAGTCGGCACTTTACTAAGATCAATCATTTGAAGCGGCGCGGAATCCCATGAGTCAGGGCTGCCCGTCAACTCATAGGAGCCCAGAGTAGGATCCCAGAGCCAGTGCTCGACAATATCGCTGGATGCATCGTTCCGGTTGCCAGCCGTCGCTGAGGTCATACCCCTGCAGATCTCCTGGAATGCTGCGTCTTCGGGAGGGAATCTACTCGTGAAGGAAGTTCCAGCTTGCAGAATGTTGGTGCGGTTGACCATCCGCATCTCTTGAACCATGCAAACATGTGCCTCGCATGCGACTTTGGATTCAATGGCTACGGGCTTCTTCAGGCACAGTGATTCGGAGATCTGCGTGCCTGGATCTAGATCTAAATCTGCGTCGACTTTTCCAGTAGGAGGATACCATACGGACGCAAACTTGAACATTGACCCATTTGTGTACTGGATCTGGAACGTAGTGTTCGAGTTGAGAGTACTGCCAGTTTTGCCTGTACGCACCTTCATTTTATCGCAGTCAATTGACCAGTAGTGCGAGGCTATCGTAAACGTGGTGTTTCCCTTCTCTGGCAACCCGGCTACAGGTATCCCAAAAAGTGAGGAGTACTCGACCCTATTTGGGTCACTAACTTCATGCCATGCGAAATCGCGGCCTCCAGGGACATAGGTAGGTAGAGATGCCAGTCGAGGTATCCTGACGTAGCCAGCCATGTCCAGTGACGAATTCAAGTAAGATCCTGCAGTGATCAGAGCAGTTGTGTATAATGGAGCGTTTAGGAACCAGCCCCACGAGACGGCTTGTTGCATGTTCCGGATATACCCTTCGATTGGATAATACATCACGCTCCCATCATTAGACTCCACCAGCCGTGGCTTGGTAGAAATAAGGCGCAGCGACGACTGACCGCCCAAAGGGGACAGAAGCCAGGCTAAAAGGATGGTTGCACCTAGTAGGTCGACGCGCCGAAATGCCAACTGTCTCTCAAACGCCGAGAATAGTGATTGACAACCAATGAGGCGTTCGATGGTCTGGTAACAGTCAGTATACATGAGTAACCCAGTATTCTGCCTACCGGCGCAGGTAGACATTCACCAATCGTGGCGCTACGCTCCGCTTTGAAAAGCCCGATGCGACGGAGCATCTTGCCCAATATAGCTGCGTAGACGATGGGAAACACTGTCGGCAGGAATAACGTTATTGCGCGGATATCGCTTCCATATTTTGAGGTGGGTCGGTTGTTCAGTGTAAGGGCCAAGCAGGCAACGACTATGAATTGTCAATCATGGCTCGGGTAGTGTCAATAAGTGATATTACTTAAGAAAAACAATGGGGTAAGCGCCAGAAGTACATCCATAGGGGTCAAGAGCCACCATTGAAAAGGGCTTCTCCTTAAGGTCCCGGGACTAGGTTTCTCTTGTGTATGGTTGGCTGAATCTGTTATAGATATATTTGTTGTAGAATCAACCGACAGAGTCTCCCCTTGCTCCTGTTGCGGAACTTGTTCATAGTAAACGCTATCTGATCTGGACACTGGTGATATCGCTGAGTCATGATTGAAACTTTGTGTCGAGAGGCTCAACACTGAGGCTGGCGAACCCACAGGCTTCCGGTTTATAAGCGGGACTGGTGCGTGTGTGGCTTCCGGTCCCTGAACATGGTTCTCCGTTTGCGACATATAGGCACTGAGTATACTAACGGTCTCTGGTGGAATGACGTTGGAAGTCCTGTCTGACATAGTATGGAACACCACGTTTCGCGAACGTCACAGAAGAACTCAAGCGAAAGCTAAGGGTAGAGATTTGGACAGTACTGATGCCTAGGTTTACTGCGAGGAGTCTTGCCGTTAAGTAAGGCTCGCTATCGAACAAGTCAGCAAGGCTTTACGCCTTGTTTGACATCATGGGGGCCGAAGTTATAACAGCCCCTAAGAGGCATCTAGATCTGTACGTACCCTTGTTCAGCCCTACACTAACGGTCACGCTATTGGTTTATTGCGATGATATCAAATATTGTGAACCTTGGGGCACTCTTGGCAGGCTGTAAAGGTAGTTGTAAGATTACAAAGATTGGTACAAGCCAATGCTGCCAATTTTGGATGCTACCTGTAACACTCCGGCACGCCACAAGTATGCACAGCCATAACGCCCTTTACGTCGCTCTCTGCTCCACAAATAAACGACGCGACTTGTCCTGTGGAATTGCGCAGAGTTATCCTTCAAGTTTTCACGAATCTACTATATCTACGCCGAATCCAATCACACCCGGAGCACCAAAATGTCTGTTTCACTCCCATCCAATAGCAGCCGATGACTTCGGCTACTGCAATTGTGCAAACCGCCCCCAATGTAGAACAAATCTATGCAGGGCGTAGTGAGCGCGCCCTAAATTCAAAAGACACAGGAAGAGATTCTCCGAGGACAGGATTGAGGAGGAATTAGCTCAAAGGGAAGGTGGCGCATTAGTCCCTTAGAACCTGTAGCATCTAAAAATTAGATAAAAAGGGCATGAAGAAATAGATCTCGACTCCATATATGCTGAGTGGTTATTGTAGTTAAGGTCGATTTCGTTTGGCTCAAGAAGATTGCCCATTCGCTGTTCCACGAACATTTTGGCAAGTCGAGCCCGGTAACTTTATTATGCGACAATGGACTAGGCAAAACAGAAACGTATGAGAAGAATGCCGGAATCGCTTCTAAGAGAGCAGACAAATCTACCCGGCCAGAGGCTTGGGTAAATTCAGTCTCTAATATCACACCTGCAGTACGCAAGCACAAACGCACAGCCAAGAACGCTGAAGAAATTGCCAACGGCTGATGAGCCGAGTCCGTAGCGGAGAAGCTGGTTGGCGATGCATGAGTTCGATACGAGTCGAGCAGAAGTTGCCGTGAAGATTGTAGGAGAAACAATAATAAAGCGGAAGCGAAGATGGGAGGAACGGGAGGTGAGGTATTCGTCTGGGGTCTGTAGCGGTACACAGGAAGGCTTTCGATTGGTTGCGCGCTAACTGCAAGCTATCTAGGATAGTTGGAAAGATATCTGGATGCTACTTTGCATCGCCACTTACGTTTGATGGAGGATGGTGTTTGCTGCAACCATTCCGAAGAAATCCCGAACCCCCACTCTTCTTTGGTCGCTAACTTGGCCTTCCGAGGCTTCGACACATCCTTGACGAAGCTTTCGCAGCGCCCGCCCCTTGTAATAGTTTGCAGCTTCGCACGTAACCTTGCTACCGCGCTCATGAGCGTTGACGTAACATTGTCATGCAGGATGCATGTCTAGTGATAGAAATTTCATTCAACCTTCCTCATGAGCGCAAGCTCGCTATGGAGCCTCGCTGGGCAACGTTCTTGGCCATGTCCATCCTGGCAGCGCAGGCTATGATCTACTGTTTTCGCGTAAAAGATAAGGACCCTCACACTATAAGCCGACGTCGGCTCGGTAGTTATTGAGTTGTATCAAACTTGGGATGACCGTAGTTGTCTGGTTCGGAAAGAGCATGCAGTTATAAGTGCTTGTTATAAACCATGGGGCACGCCTTTCGTCTTCTTTGACCCTATTCTTGTTGAATCATCTGAGTTCCAGTCCTCTCTCAGCGATCATGACAAAGTACCCGTATCTGCTCGCATGTACTCTGGCTTTTGCAGCCTCTCTCGCGAGCGCGAATGTTGTAGGGCGAAGGAACAATGATACTTCCTACATTGACGCAATTTCTACCTATGTTGACTCCCTTTACGATGAATTGTGGAACATTAGTCAAACAATTCATGACAATCCCGAACTTGGATTCAAAGAGATCAAGGCCCATGACCTTCTCACCTCGTTTATGGCAGCCCAAGATGGGTGGAATGTGACAAAGTCACTTTACAATATCAGTACCAGCTTCTCTGCCGTATTTGAGGGATCAGGAGACGGACCTGTTGTCAGTTTCAACTCTGAATACGGTAAGTCAGCAGTCATAAAGTGTAAGTTGTCTTGCTGACAGGATTAGACGCATTACCCAACTTAGGTCACGCTTGCGGACACAACCTCATAGCAACCGTTGGGCTCACTGGTGCACTCGCCACTGCAAAGGTCATGAAGGAGCAAAATCTTCCTGGCAAGGTCATTCTTTTCGGAACTCCCGCCGAAGAGAGTCTTGGCGGAAAGGTCGATATGCTAGAGGCGGGCATTTTTGACGACTACAATATTGACATCAGTCTGATTGCCCATCCTTCAAATGGCCCTGACACGCCCTATATGAGAACGTTTTCAACAAGCCGCTTGGACCTCGAGTACTACGGCAAGACTGCACACGCGTCAGCGGCGCCGTACGAAGGCATCAATGCTCAAGATGCCCTGGTGCTCGCCTACAATGCAATTGGCTTGCTTCGTCAACAATCACAACGTACAGATCAGATCCATGGCATCATCACTTCAGGCGGGACATCCATCAACGTCATCCCTGACTTGTCGAGCGCTTCTTTCCAGATCCGCGCCAAGGATGACGCCGACTTGGACTCGTGGTCGGAGCGCATACTTAAATGCTTCGACGCCGGTGCCGTTGCCACAGGGGCAGAACTAAACCTCACTATGCGTGAGAATAGCTATAGCGCCATGATATCCAACGACATCCTCGCCGCCTCATGGTCGAAGTATTTTACAACACTTGGCGGCGAAGTGCCAGATGTCGCACTCGACAGGATCAAAGAGCAGGGCGGCAGTACCGACCAAGGCAATATTAGCAAGAAATTCCCATCAATTCAGCCGCAGTTCCAGATCTTTAATGAAAATGGGAGCGTGCCGACTGGTGGGCCGCATACAGCGGCGTTTGAAGTTGCTGCGAAGAGTAAGCCGAGTTTTGAGAAGGCGTTAATGACAGCGAAGGGGCTGGCCGGAGTGGCAATAGATGTTTTGACGGTGGAAGGAATGCTAGACGCTGTGAAAGAAGAGTTGAAGGGGTTGAATGAAGGGAGTAAGCGGAGGGGGTTGAAGAGAGATATCAAGATGGTACGGCCAAGCATGGATGATATCCACTTTCATTGAGGAAGTGGTCCATAGAATGGGAAACACAAAAGCTTAAGGATTTTGCCAAAGCTTATGCTCTAAGTAGCCCGCCTAGAGAAGCAAAAAGAAGATAACAGGGGAGACTCGCTAAACATCACCCACTCAATACTAACCCGCCGGAACGCTACTTTCATCGTTCAGGAGTTGGAGTCACAGAGTTGAATACTTCCTTCGGATAGGTGACCAATACGTTGTGTTAGTGAGTTAGTTGTTCAGAGCAATAAAACACGTTTCTATCTGATGTTTTCTGATTTGTCATTATGTAGTGTATGAGATACTAGTCAGGTTCCGCTCAGATTGTGATATGCCTTTTCTCTTGGTGCCTATATGGTATCAACCTAAGCACTGTGTACTAGCACAAGATGAGCAGACGCGAAGCCTTATTCTCAAGATGCTATGGTCGTATGTGAAAAAGTGGAGTTTGCATTAAGTCTATATAATGCTTCGAGAGACAAATTAACTTATTGAGCTAAAATGTATGACTGGAAAATAGTATCTTTACTACAAAAGCTGAAAATACACTAGACGCAGAAAACGTTGAGATGGTGCCTTGAGCGAAGATAGATGATTAGACTTGAAACTAGCCCTAGACCTTTCTAAGTAGATTTCCTGCTGGATTTTAGACATGCACATCATCTCTAGGGGTAGTCAAGATGATAACTTCCTTGTTGGTGTGGACACTATTAAGAAAGCCAGCATTCGTGTACGCAAATTTGCGGTGACCGCTGATGCAATCGTGGTGATCAAGATATCGTAGACGTAGAAGGTCGCTCTCCGCAGTTCAAAGGTGGACACATGTCAAAGAAGCACCATAGGTCAGGACAATTGTGGGATATCTTAAAAGGCCTTGTACGTGGAGCATCACGACGAACTTGATGGCCGTGGTACAACGGCGAGTATGGAGTGCGAACATTGGTCATTCTCCCGCTAGGCATCCCGGTCAAACTACAACAAACCGCACAATAACCTCGTTGTGATGCGAATTGAAAGCAATGTAATTCTGACAACGTAGTCAACGAAGGTTATCCCAAATGGCTGCTCATCAGCGTTCTACCCTACCCGAAAGATATGCCGAGACGCCTTGCTTGCTGGTGGTACATTGCATATACATATGAATATGAGGATTCATCCTTCACATCCTGTCATTCCCTCTTGCATCTTCTGCTTGTACTTTATCATCTCTTTGCTTCACCACTCGACTAAGGGTTATCAACAATGGCGCAGGTTGAGTGAGCACACTTCTTTATTTTCCAGAAACTGCATGCATCTGTGAGGAGGTGGGAAGTTCACGTAGCATTGTGTCGCGGCGAAATCTTGGGTTGAGACAGTTCTCTGCAGACTCAGCCGCCATTCCAAACACTAAACATGTCCCTAGGATGCGTCGACGCTCGGTTTCTCCGACTCCGTTTCCGCCTGTCCTTGCCTTTCTTCACTCTTCTTTGGTTCTGGGTCTTGTTTTGGCGGCGGTTGCGCGACTTGCTTGCTTTCAGCAAGCTGGATAAGATATGTGCCAACATTCCCAACACCATCGATGGGACCGAGTTTTGCTTCGAAAAGCTTTGCTTCGCGTGTAATTCTATCATGGTCAGATTTGGAAACTTCTCAAGAGCACTCATGTTAGGCGTTAACGTTAACATACCTCGCTTTGCCCCCTGGTGTTTTAACCACTGCCTCCCGGATAGTCTTCCCCACTTGCTCCCTATAATTCTCAAACACTGGGGCCATGATCATTCTAACCTGCATCTCGCCTAGATACTTGCTAATGACTTTGTGCATGGTCACCGTGTCCTTGGTCAAGCTTTCCATACTAGAGCTAACCTCCTTATTCACTTCAGCCTCGGCGTCCCATTCAATTTTCTTCATACTGCGCGTGTGCACTGTCGCACGGCCAGACAGTATATCTGTCAGCTTTTCGTGAATAGAAGTCTGTTGATCGTGTAGAAGACGCTTGACATTATCGAATTCGCCTATAGCAGATTTATTGGTTGCGGTTGATACCCGGCGCCGTGCGCATTCGCGAATGTAAGGAAGAATGGCAATAATGAAGGAGAGTGTTTGGGATGCAATGGCTAGATGTTTGGTGTTGATATTTTTGAGGCCTGCAGAGTGCATCGCTCCGGCCCCAAGGATCAATTGACACAAGCGCGAGTTAAAAAGCTTGATGTAGTCACAGAGTGATGAGGAGACTTCGGATGTCATACTTGGAATGGTGGAGAGGAGGATTTCAAAGCGTTCGATGCCACGGAGGACGATGGTCGAGGAGTGCGAGATGGTGTACCTCTCTTCATCGACAATGGCAGGTGCTGTGTTCTTGCTCTTTTCTTTGGGCTTCTCTTCAGTTGCACCATTTGTTTGCCCTGATATACCATTCGTAGCGGGTTCTTTGATCTCACGAAGGATGTCGCCCGTTTCGGCCCAGCTTGGAGGGTCACTCTCCATGCCTCTCAGTATTCGGGATAGAACCTCCTTGTCTTCCGTATCAAAGTCTTTCGGCTCCCATCGATCTGAGTCCATTGCTTTCGCCAACTCCTGCTTCTCGATATCACCGAACTTGGAAACGAAGTCGTTGATATGATTGTTTACAACACCTTTCAAAGCGGCGCCCGACCGCCCTGAAACTGCTTCACACTCGTCGGCAAAAAGTCTACAAAGGCTGAAGTACCGCAGAAATCTGTCGAGTGGAAGGTTCGCCGTGGCTTCAGTGCGTACTTTCAACAGCTTTGTTATTTGTGTTTGAGCTGCATCGACAGCTTGGCCAAGCAAGCTTGACATATCGAGAGCTTGCATTAATTCCAGCTGCAAGTCGTTCGAAGCCGGTGCAGGAGTGCCGTTGCCAATATAGCCGTCAATGTTGTGCATGTATGGGCTTCTCGGAGGCGACCTCAGTCCTCCTGCGGAAGCTGGCGGCGTAGAGACTCCACTTGTGACGTCTAGTAGAACCTTCACTTGTGTGCTGAGACGGCGTAGAGCTTCGCCAATATTTGTGAAGATGTTAACAAAGAATTCTTCCGCATCTGCGGGGTCCATGGCACGCAGGTTTCGAGCAAGGATCGAGTTTTTGTCCTGCTGACTATGCCCTCGCCCGCTTCTTGTAGACACAGACGCCATGGATTCTGTATCGTCATCTGTCGAGCTTGGAAGGTATTTCCGGACAATGATCTTCATTTCTTTGACTGCGGCTTCTCTGAAGGTGGCGCTAGCTTGGTTTGTAAATTGTGCTCCACTGAGTCCGTACAGACTCGCTCGTAGCTCTGAACGAAATCTATCACCTGTCGTTAGATAAGCGGGCATGATTGACTTTCCCCTTTGGTGGGTTCCCCTTGCTTTTTGTGATGCGGCAACCCATCTTCCCAGTGTGTCTTGGCTCGGTACGCGGTTAACATGCTCGCGCAAATCTGTAAGTAGGGTTTCCAGGAAGCGCGTTTCGAATCCTCTGCCTACGCGGAACTTTAATTGATGTATACCTTCAAATACGCCGTCTAGTGCCCTCAAACTTCGCAAATCAATGAACTGTGGGGGTAATCGCGTATCCAGCCATGCATTGATGGTTGAATCCGATGTGTCCAGAGCGCCAGTTATCAGTCGTTCTACGATTTCCAACCGAGTCATTGCAACCTCGAGGTCGCCCTTATTAACGATTTCATCACAATGGGATAGGCCAGCAATCACTGCTTGTAACTGGTCCACGGCGTCCGTCAGCTTCCTTAAATTCTCTCGCCGCCTCTTCATTTCCACTACTTTCAAGCCTCCTATTGCCATCTGTTCGTCCAGTCTTCGGAGATCGTCTCTGAGGCCTTTTATCCTCGAGACAGACTCGGAGGCTTCTGTTTGGAGTTCCCGTAGGGAGCCCAGAGCGGCAAAGAATGATGTCGAGGCCGTGGATATGGCTGAAATCAGATGCACTTCTACCGTATCCATGTACCACGACAGCTTCTCCTGCAATATCGCGTTTGTAGCCAAGGCCTTCCTCCCAGTTGGCTGTGGTGCATCCAGCGACCCGTTCGCGATGTTCACGTCATCAACGCTTTGCGCGCGTACAGGCCGCACGACTTCCGATCTCTCACTCACAATGTCAAATGTTCGTGGGTTTTCGAGGTGAAAGTTCTCGTCGAAGTAAACATTGGGTATTGTAGACAAAGGCGTAACAGTGGGCAGGGCACGCTTCGAACCACTGGTGCGTCGCTTCGGTTTCGGTGGACCGCTTGGAGGAAAGGGGCCTCCAGAGAGATTCGGTGTGCCTGCTGGTGACCCTGTGTGTAGGCTGCGCTCTAGGCTCTCTGGAGTCTCATCCCGCTTTGATCCTCGTCTTACTGGCTGAGCAGACTCGGCCTCTGCTTCTGCCTTTGCGCGCTGGAATGCTTCGTAGAGATTTCCGACTTGCGAGAGATATGGATTGAAGGCGGAGGGCTCGATGTGGGGTACATTGGTGAGGGTTACGGGTGGGATATCTTTGGTAGAGGGCGGCCGATGTCCCGGCGCTGAAGCGGTTGTGTGTGGGAGCATGCCGGTCCTCACTATGGGTGGTTGCAGCAGCGTTGAGATAGCTGGAACCTGATTAGCCTTCACATGTCCAACATGACCTCTGCAAAGGAACTTCTGAATGCCCACCATTGTTGTTCTGCTCTCTCACTGCGCCCATGTTGGTCTTGAAGCCGGAGTCCAACACTCCGCCGACCGAGTGTATGGAGCTCGCCGTCGACCCGCGACGTGGCTGATAGCGCCCACCGGTGGAGCTGGGTCTGTTTGTCCAGTCCTGCGGATTTGGGAAAGGAAAAGAGCTCTGCGGTGGGTTTGGCGACAGGATTTCAAAACTCTCGGTGGACCTCCGAGGGGATCTGGGGGAGGACATGATGGCGGCGAAGTTCGGGGGTGCGCAAGTCGTCGAGGCATGGGGTGAACAAGGGGCGCGAGGTTATCTCATGGTGTCTTGTGAACTAGGTTTCGTCAAGGCTTGAATCATCAAAGGTAAGAGGAATTAGGCGTAAATTATTCGGGGTATGTGTATAAAACGTTCAGCTTCGAGATCCAAAGTTCCATGCTCTCGGTGGTGACGGCGCATGAGCCGCTTGGCGACTGCGGGAAGGCTGACAGGGATATCGCAGCAACCGAAACGCGACATCACGACCTTCTTCCCTCATCCCAGCAACCACGTTACCAGCCTCCTAAGCTGACTAGTCTTCTCGTAGCTCCAAGTCAATTTCTCGGCGTTCTCTTGATAGCAAAGTCGACATATCGAATTGATTAATTACCTGCACTTCATTTCACTTGGCCGTCATTGGACTTTCCTTATAATAAACCATCGTTCTCGACAGTACGTGGATACCTGTATGAAGGCCTTACTGTACATTTTGGTTGCTTTTCTGAAGTGCATTGGTGTTGGTGGAGATGAACTCGTCTTCAAGTGGTGTAAGTATAAGGTTGTGATTGAGAACTTCAGCACCGGCTCCTCTAGCGATAGTGACAGCATTAGGAGGCTACGCAGTCTGGTGATAGGAGCGTCTTTCTACTCTTCACTCAATTTGAATATTAGAAACTCTGCATCAACTCCGGCTAAATGGCTCCTCAGATAGTTGAGAAAAGGTGGTGCATGATTAAAAAATGCCACGTGCCAAGCTTGACAGATGGCATCGAATTTGTTCTCAAGGACGAATTAGGCTTTCAGATGCAACTATAGGTCGGAGTGTGTTGCGATCGACTACTTGATTTCGGGCGCTGAGGCTGAAAGGGTGAGTTGATCATTGAGATTGATATTCCGCGTCAAGTGGGGAGCGGGACACTCGAGCTGGGCCTCAATATCATATCGGGAAGTTTGCACAGGCAGCCCAAAAAAAAAGGTGTAGGTCATGAGGGTAAAGAATGAAAATTTTGGTGTCACATCGGCGCTGTCTCCTAAACTTACTGATTACGCGTCCTGTGAGCCTGGTAAGATAAAAGGCTTCACAAGCATACGAGCAATAAGAGCCCGGATCTGAGGGGTGTGTACCATGTACACTTATTAATATACCAGATAGATAATTAATACACAGAGGACTTGGGTACTTAGTTGCCTTACGGTGAACAAAAATGTTGAACTTACTTCATGGCCGCTAGTCAAAGTCTTCCTTATAATAAATTGATAAATATAGCGATGGTTTCGGTCATCACAATGAGCCAAGTCATAAGATTTCGGGATTTTGGAAAGTGAGTGATTGATTGATTTATGTTTAATGAAAGTCGAACCAATTCCTCGGTTCGCAGAGTTGTCCTTGTGTAACGCACTGCTGATCTTGGAACTTGATCGTAAGAAATATTCCGTCCAAAACTATTTTTCTGTCGTGCGATAGGTAACAAAGCGTTCTGTTACAAATTTTATGTACGCAAGATTCTCAGCAATTTTGAGACGTGCTTTCTGTTTTATTTCTGTCACGCAAAGTCAGTCTTCCTGCGCGAAGCACTGGGCATGAATTTTCAAACTTACTTCAGAGGCCTGGACGATTTCCATCTGCTCATTTGCGGGAGCTTCGTTATAAACACCTCCATGAGCCTGTAGCCACTCAATCTTTGCATCATCTGCAACGTCGTCGAACTCAGCACTCAATCCTTCAAATTCCTCACCAAGTTGTTCCTTGCCGACAATCCAGTTTCCATGAGTTCCGTTACTAAACCCAAAGATGTTGTACGAAATCTCGGAGGTGCACTCCGTCTGTGGTTCCTCGCGCTTCCCGCCAATGGTGTAGAAACTTGCACCCGTCGCGTCGGTGAACTGAGCAACACAGCAGAAGACTCCCGCGCCACTGGCTGGATCACAGAGCTGGTTGCTGCAGCCTCCACCATAGTATGTCAAAGCAATGTCGATAGGGGTTTTGGAGACAGATACCGCAAGTGAAAAGAGACCCCCAGTGCTACAGCAGGTGTTAGGTCCAATTGGGTCACAGCCTCGGAAAGGCTGATCGAAGTCGCAGGCTGCCTGTCTGAAGAATCGAATTTGATTGGCATTGGATCCCGTGAACAGGGTGAGAAAAGAGAACAAAATTGTATTGGTGAGCTGCATTTCGAGTTCTTTATTGCTGGGTAGTGATTTAAGAGCAGAATAAAGCAGTGGTTTAGTTGCAATGTGCACGACGGGCCTATTCTTATACGTATTTCTTCCATAGACTGCAGCTTGCTCACATAATATAACCCCTCCATCAGGATCTGACTTTCTCTTCAGTGCTCCATAGAATATGTTGTTGAGACTATACTAGTTGAGCTGCGCATGTATCCACGACCGAACGCCGGTCCGCCAGTCTATAACTAGAAGTTGTCTATCATTGCACGAAGATGCCAATCTCTTGAAACACTTGGGACATGTCATATTATGGGGTTATATCCTATGCATAGTTTGCTTACAATTTGAACAAGGTCACGGTAACATTAGATCGGAAGGATACTCGGACAAGGAGGGGCAAGCAACGTAACAGCTGTGGGAGTCCCAAGTGTTATCGGTACTCAATTCAGGATCTGAATATATTCCTTATCATCGTCCAAATTATGATTATTTCACACGCCTCATGAACGCTGTGTCCTGAGAACATGAACATGTTCGTGCCCCAAACATCATACGCTCAATAAGAACACGAACTTTATGGAACGAAGGGAAGAAAACACCTATATCTGTTTGGTGTGATTTCTAATTTGTTCCTGTCATGTCATCTGTTGCTGCTATTAACCATCTCTACGCGCTACAAGGTAGAATGCCGCTGTTGCCGAAGAACCTTGACCTCTACAACTATGGTCTGAGTAATGTGAGAATGATAAGCCTGATTGGCATCCTTGCTCAGAGAGGTACCTAATTCGGCAATGGTATTGGGAATTGCGAGCGATCTCGATTGATGACACTGTCTTACAATTCAGCTACGTCACATATATCTAAAACCCAAGTAGGTGCTGTAACCTAGATAGCTAGGTGGCCATTTGGCGACCAACCATTAGCGGAAAAAAAAATAGGATATGCAAAAGGTCCGTAGCAGTATGTACTACGCACAAGTTGCTGTTTTGATTAGGACGGCTAATATTCCCACTTCTGGTATCTCTCCATGGTGTTGGCAGTATCCAGAACAACACTATGCGTTTCATGACTACCATTCAATGTAATTATTATTGGGACAGACGCTTAGCCTAATAAGCATCAGCTCCTTCGTGCGAAGGCTAGGCAACACAGGATGTTCCCACATGGCAAGGTAGCTTCATTCAAGTTCCTCCTTTGAGCGACATCCATTCAATCATACTGGATATGTGCAGACTGTCACAAACACTTTGCTAACGCTCTTTTGCAAGCCCAAAGATTTATTTATGTGATTATTTGAACAGATATTCAATGCGTGGCTCAATCTTGTCTACTCGCAGTCTCGTTAGTTGATCATCCGACAGCTTATGTGCAGACCTTGCGTAGGATCTTAATACCGGTAAAGCTAGCTATTACATCACAACACAGTCATGGTCCATCCAAAGGAATATAAACGTAACTATGCTTACCGCCCACATACGAATCCTGCTCGAAGGTTCACTAGATCCTTCAAGCAAGGCCCCCACTACATCCCTCTACTTTGGGTTTCTACCGGTTCTGTCGGGAAAGGTATTTGCGTAGGGTTGGTGGACTGTCAGGTGCACACAGGCTGCAATGGTCGTGCAATGTTCTCAATGTTACTAATGTTGTTGATGTAATAGTGCAGAGCCCCACAATGCCAAAAGGCTAAAAGTACATCAATACTAGCATGACGGCTAGCACTATGCGCTGTATCTATGATATAGGCAAGCTGCAAGGTCGCCCCCTTACAGCTTAGCAAGGAACACCAAAGTCTAGCTCTTCTTTTAGCTATATCTCTATGAATACTAGAGCTAGGGAGCTAATTTATAGCTTATTTTAAAGAATAAATGTAGAAGAATAATTCTAGCTAGCGGGACTAGTCTATTTCTAGGTAGTAGGTTGGGGGTTAGAATACAGGCCTTGCAGGCGTTGTGGGGATCAAGAACATTACACAACCGTTAGAGGTCCCTAGCCTAACCTACAACGCCTAGCAGTTATACGGTTACCTGCAGTACAGTTGCACGTTTTTCCAAAAAAAAAAAAAAATACCCTAGACACTTTTCCCGATGTAGCCAAGAAACACAAATTATCGCCAAGTTCAGATTAGGTATGCCCAGCACGACAGTGCGACTAGCGATTCCGCTGTCCTCTTCCGCTCAACGAATGCGAGTTGATAGTGCGTGCTTCGTTATACACAATGCGCTCCCGCATCTTGTCTCTCCTCCCTTTCGCGTTACTGTCTTGCGCGCAGCTTCAGCCCAACTGGACTTCTCCGGCCGGTGTCTCGATATACAACCCTGATGACTTCTTCAACACGACGGGCCCATGGAGCTTGATGTCCTCCGCTGGAGACCACCTCTACGTTGCGGGTTCTTCTTCCTTCAATGTTCCCGTAGCTTCTGCACAGAGTACTGATCTTGCGACACAGGCATGCGCGGAATCGATCCTGCGACCAGTACCCTTGTTGAGACCGGCTTGCCCCGCGTCCGGCAAGCTTACGAGAATATGAAGACGCTCGTCGAGATGATGGGCACCGACGTCTACTCTTGTCTCCGCCTCGTCGTCTACGTTACTGATATGAATCAATACCGCCCGATGTGCAACCAGGTCCAGGAGGAGATATGGGGCAACGATCCGAGCAGGTATCCACCCCGAACGATCCTCGAGGTGACGTCTCTGAATCAGAATGACATTGTGGAGGTCGAGGGAACGTTCTATGCGCCACATTTGAATAGAAAGAAGGGGTACTGAGGATGGATGTAGCCGAGGGCAAGGCGTGATTGAGCAATCGATTTTTGCTGGTGTAGAGTGCTGTGTCCCACCTTCATACTAGCAGAATAAAACCGCGTAAGTTTATCAATCAGCGCATAATATAAAAGCCATCTTCGGCGTGTGCTGTGAATGCGAGACTTGTGGTCAATTCGGATTTTGGATTGCGACTTTAGAATCGCGTTGGTGAAAAAGAAAAGGAGCCATCGAAGAGAGAGCAGGTTTGGAGGGAAATATAGGATATAGCTGAGGATGGGGATAGACAATAGAAAAAGAGGGCATGCATGTCGTTGATGTTGTTATAGATTTGCCGTTAGAATAGGGCCCATCCATTTCCCCAGTCCAATCACAGTCCTCAATCTTTCCAACGCTTACAAACACGTTCTCAGTTTCAGTCACCGTTCATCCCAACGAATTATCATCTCCTTTCCTGCTCAGTTCAGCGTTCAACCATCGTCATGGGCGCTTCCAGCCTGGATACTGAATGAGATGAGCTTGTCCAGGCACAACGGTTCAGAGCGCCGACTACTCTAATTTTCAGAAAGACTTACCAAGATGAGGGTATAAGGGCTAGCGTGTTCCACCACTCAGTACGCCAAGCCAGCCAGTGGCATCCTCACCAAAATCACCGCCAAGCTTTTTCCAATCAATCATAACACCACGCTAATAGTCTCAATTGACTTTTGGAAAAGATAACTATTCTAATTGTAGACGCAATTTTGTAGTATGAAATTTCAAAAGCCTAAAAAAGCTGATTTTGATGGGGTGGCCCACTGACTGGTTTTGCCCACTGAGTGGTAGAACACGCTAAGTGAGCAGCCATACAGAGGATAGATGTACGGGCAGTCCTGTCGATACTTAACCGAAAGACAAGGTAGGGGTGGATGTTTTGGAGGCTTTCCAAGGATCTGTCAATAAATGAGAATATACTGGAATGTAGATTGAGGCTAGAGTATACTTTGGTAGTGTCAAGACGAGTTCGGGATGGCAACTGGCTGTCTGTACTGTACCTCAAGTGGAATTAGCTGCAAAGTCAAGTGGAGCTTCAGAAAAAGCCCCTGTAACCAATTTAATCACCATCAATCAAGTTTTGGTCATATCAACAATGGTAAATATTGTTCACGTGCATTGGAATACATGGTCAGCAGACTGTGCTCCTATCGTCGAGAAGCTCTAGAGAGAACCAAGCTCACGTCTATAATTCAAAGATTTATTGGTATGATATTTGAAAAACCATAATCAATGCATATCAAACGGTCTAGACCAAGTGAACCTACGTTCTAGGAGCCCTGCCGTTGTAGTTCACCCCAGCCGAAGCAGTATAATTGCCAAAGCAGTCATAATCAAAGTCAATTTCCGCACTACGCTTTTGTAGCACTGAGACTACGTTATCGAACGAGCAGAGGCCATTAGGGTCTGCAGGGCATCCCGGATAAGAAGTGTTGATAGGGATGACAGCGTCGTTTCTACAAAGTTGAATCAGCCTGTTGGCGCCGCAGAAATAGTGAGAAGGAAGTACATACACGATAAAGCGTATCTGCTTGGTAGGCTGATATGCTGGACAAGAAAGTACTTGCGCCGTGAAATGAGTCGCGAAGGGCACAATCTTGCTTGCCACGAAGCTATTCTGCCTTCGGTTTCCAGTCGGGCTCAGCGGCGGACCATCGAACAAGGCTGTCAGATTGAACGCAGTGAGCGTGTCGAGCACAACCACCTCGTGCGTTGCATCTGCGTAGATGGACTGGTTGAGCGGGAAGTAAGTTGTCGTGTTGTCGAATGTTTGATTTAGTGCGGAGTTCGCGGTAGGATATTTACCAGTGAAACGTGCGATGAATTCGTCGAGATAGCCTTTCCCCTGAGCAGCAGCAACGGGGGAGCCGGGGCCGTTGTTGTAGTAGAAGGACAGATCGTAATAGTACTCATAGTTCAAGAAATCTTCTTCGCTGAAGAGATCGCAGAAAGCTGAGTACCCGAGGGCATGGGTTTCGTATGAGCACAACTGAAGCATGGCGATTGCATCAGTGGAGGAAAAGTTGATACCGCTTGCCTGCGATTGTAGACGGGCAATAGTAGCGTTGAAAGCATTAGCAGCAAATCGCGAAGCGACAGTGCTTCCGATACTTCCCCTGCTTGGAACGTTTGAGTTGATACAAACCTCGTAAGGAGCTCCCGAGTTGTTTAGGCCAGGTGTTTCCACTAAGATTTCAATGTTGACTTGACTGAGGAACTCAGGTACGCCAAAAAAGCCTGCTGCAAAGTTTTGAGCAGTTTTGACCTAAGAACATTTTGTACAACGTCAGCATGTCTCGCTTGCAAGTTTTATGGAGATTGTATCACTCACCATTCGATCTTGCGACTGCGTTCGGAACACAGGAAGCGTTTTAGCAGCCGTGAAGTTGTTCAGCAAATGCCCATACAACTGTCGATATTCAACACCTAACATAAAGTTCTGACTGCGCCCGAAGGGCGTCAGAAGCTCCGCGCCCAACTTATATGTCCAGTCACTCAGAAACGAGAGCGCTCCTGATACAACAAATCCCGTCTTCGTAGCATTTATAATCTTTTGGGCAAACATACCAGGCGCAGCACCACTGGTCGGATACCTCGCACCATGCCGATATAGTAGATGTACTTGAGTGATATCGCAACCGTCTGGAACCAAGGGGCTGGCATCGGGCAAGCCGTAGTCCGATGAGCTGATTGAGTACCATGGCGATAAGTTCCCCCAGTACTTGCTGATGTCGAATTTGGGAGACTCAGCACTATCACCATGTGGTTTTGGTATTATTAAGGGAAATTGGTTCGCATTGCCGTTGTTATATGGGTATGCCTTTGCCGTCTGGATAGCTGCAGGTTCAACTCCGGTGGGTGTTGGACCAGGGAAGCCGATATTGGATTCAGGTGGGAAAAGTTGTGAATTGACTGAAGCTAGACGTACAGAGATTTTGTTAGCAGCTTCGAGGTGACATTGACGCGCAATGGTATAATGTAGCTTACTGCCTGAAGGCGGAAACAAATCGGCCGTCGCCGAGCCTGCGAAAGCCTCTGCCGGAATTGTTGTTGGCGCAGCTTCAATAGGAACAAATAGTGCTAGCAAGGCAGCTGTGCGCACGGCTGGAACGATCTGCATCTTCATCTTGACAATTCCTTGTAATTAGCCGATATCGAAAGAGCAAGCCAAGCTTCGACAAGCTTTTGCCCAGCAACGTGGGCATGAAAGCGCATTTTATGCCCTTGCGCTGCTACTACTATATATTAGTAACGGTGCTAAAATGCCTAGAGCAATGCGGACTCATCCCGGAGCTAGAGGCTACGGACGTTGAGCGCGGCTCGTAAGGGATGTGAACAGCCAATTGGGCGCTGAAATAGCTGCGCGTGTTGATTTGGGGCCACTACCGGCATGCCGGAGCAGGCTTTGATATTTACCAAACTTTTCGATGACAGCGGTGGCGTATTTGGCGTGGGCACTAGCTGATATATCCTACATGATGCTAGGAGGGCATACGTAGTGCAACTTAGAAAGGAAGGTAGCGAATGCGGGGAGCAATATGTTTAGTTGGCTTGACGCCCCTCACGCCGGAATACTGCGTGTCTTTCGTTTTATGTAACCAAATATTGGTTCGAATGTTATAGCGCTAAAATACTGTTGCAGAATCGACTGATTGAAGAGACATTGACAAGCTCTTGATTGTTGACTAAGCACGAGTGAAGACGGAGGAGACTACCACTTCCATATCACAATAGAAGCTATTGCCCTGAGCCCCGGTACTCGGTAGCATTCATCATCACGGAGCTGATATATATTAACCCCCTTCTTTTTATTTGACAAGCTTAGTAGTCTTATGATAGTACACAGCTCTATTCTATCTACACAGAGTATCACAACATACATCCGCCGCTTTTGTAAATACGAAAATGCCACAAAACGCCAGTACCTAATGCAAAGTGCATGTACGCCGAAAAACAATTATTCCTATCATGAATTAATGTGCACTCATAACCATGAGCTCGTCAGTCGTAGGTGGAAAGGAAGACATTAAACAGCTACCATATATGATGGTGAAGTAGCCGAAGCAAGTATGTGCAAGAATGCAATATGCAAACAATGCAAAAACTCGAAGCCTTGGTGCTACCCAAGAAAGCATAGGAAGAAGGCCACAATCAAACGGTCTCCAAGAAGGATAAAGTTTTCCCTCGATACACAGTCCATACAACTATGTGACGGGCCAGCGGCTGCGGAGACCCTGCATCCACTGTCCGTAAAGAATGTCGGCGAGCAGACCTTGCTGCTCCATACCCTTCTCAACGTGGCCCGGAAGCTTCTTTTCGTCCAGCACACCACGAGCATCACCGCCAAATGCCTTCTCGCCAACGATGAAGGCGCTCTGGCGGCGACGATGTGATTTGAGATGTGGGTTGTTCTGGGCAAGAATAAGCTTCGGACCTTTAATAGGAGAGCCTGATGCTGTCCCCAAAGGTGTGCCACTTGGGGTCTGGAAAGGAGTCGACGTAGGAGTGCGGTCGTATTCCTCTGAGGACTTGTTGATAGAACTTGTAGAAGTCGCTGACGTATTTGATCGGATGCGTGTAGTGCCTGTTCCATGGACCGTGGTGCCTCCCAAGCTAGTGTCGCTCGTGTTTGTGTTGTGCTTCAAGGGCGACTGTGCAGACGAGACTTCGATGCCAAGTGCCGAAGCAAGTTTCGAATCATTCTTAAGGCGGTCGACCATCGCTTTCAGGAGCATGAACTCGCCTTGTGGGTCTACCTCATCCAGATGCTGCCAAGCCTGACCAAGACGTCCAATAGCTTCTCGTTGGTGAGGAGAAGCTGTGTCCGCATATGCCTCCTGAAATACTGAATCGAGTACTTTGCTGTATGCTCGGCGACCGTAAAGCGCATCCTTCGTGACCGCAATCGGTGGGTATTCTGGAGCTGGCGGTTCATTTTCGTTGTTCACTTCAAGTGGGTGGTTTGAGGTGGGTGGAGATGGGCGGAACGTCCGGGCTTCAGGGTTCGGGTGGAAAGACTGATTGCCTTGATTGCTTGGAGGGTTCGAACGAAGTGCCGCACGACGCTCGCCAGATGAGACTCGCTTGAAATGACGTACAGTGGATGGCGAGTTACCGAAGGTAAGGTCCACTCCAAGAGGCATTTTAGGAACGTTGCTAACACGGCGAGTAGTTGGCGTATTACCAGAGGAAACACGGAAAGCTGTGGCTTGGGAAGAGCGACGAGAGGGCGTTCGTCGGCGGGCTGGTAATGGAGAGTCCGTAACGTCACCTAATGGAGCAGAGTCCAAATCCATCTTCTGCATCATAGTCGATACTGCATCGACGCCTGTCGAAGGTATGCGGGCCACTTTACGTCGCTTCGCTGTCTGACGTGTTGCGGCGACAGTGCGAGCCTTGACTGTATCAAAGACCCACTCGTCTTCCTCAGTCCTCGGAGATAGGTCGACCCTGCAAAAGGAGTTAGTCAAAGATTATGAAGTTTTGGCCACATAGTGCACTTGCATTGTCTCTTCGTAGTATTTGGGGTGCGAGGCTGCTTGATGATCCCTTTGTGCATCGAACATCTGCTTCCGTTCAACCAACTCACGCAAACCCTCAACCTTGCCAGCGCGCTGGATAAAGCGATGTCTCAGCAGCTCCTTTGCCGTTGCTCGTCGATCTGGGTCTTTGATAAGGCATTGAGCAATGAAGTCCTTGAAGTCTCTACTCCACTGGTCACCGTCAAGGCGAGGAGCAGGGTTCTTGGGAATGGTGAACAGGACTTTCATGGGGTGTGCTCCGGCATATGGCGGTGCACCTTCGGCCAGCTCCATAGCAGTAATGCCCAAAGACCAAATATCTGCTCTGAAGTCGTAGCCAGCCTCTTGTATCACCTCGGGCGCCATCCAGAATGGTGTGCCAACGAATGTCATGCGCTGCGACTTCATGTTGGTCAACTGAGCTGCAACGCCGAAATCAGCGAGTTTGACTCTGCCTTGGTCAGTGAGGAGGACATTTGCAGCCTTGATGTCTCGATGAATTTTTCCAGTCGAATGAAGATAGTCCAGTCCGAGAAGGAGCTCTCGACACATGATTGCGATATGTGCCTCGCCAAAGGGGCCTGGAGCCAACTATTCTAGTCAGCACGCTTCGGATCTTGTTTGCGCGTTTCTTGGTCGATGCGTACCAAGTCTGCGGCAGAACCCCCTCCCAGGTACTCCATGACGATCCATAACTTCACGCCCTTGACGAAGCTGGTCTTGTATTCGGTGATATAAGGGCTGTGGCAGGTGCTCAGCAGCGCGATCTCGGCTTGAATATCCACAAGCTCTTCACTGCTGTCCTCCAGGTCGATCTAGGTGAGTGAGCAAGGTTGTTCTAATTCGGGATAGAAGAGCGCATACGTGCTTGATGGCGACGGTTTCGCCAGTGCTGCGGTCAATAGCTTTGAACACCTTTCCAAAGCTCCCACCTGAGATGTTGTCAGCTAATTCGGTCGATACAATAAAAGGTCCACACGTACTGCCCAGCTCCTCCATGACCTGGTAACCGTCTGCCATTTTGGAAGATGTCGATGGTGCTGAGCTAGAATCGCAGATGCTCAGAGACTTCCGGCGGTCGTTTGATCCAGGGTGAAGACGGACGGCGGGCACTTTGGTATGGTGCCGGCTGGATAGAAATAGGGTGGAGTGGTGACGCTGCCGGGCACGATAGTGGTGGTGGACATCGCAGATGGTGCAGGGTCCGCTTCCCCTCCATCACCATAGCAACGAGTTCAAGCATCAACAGAGAGCACGCCCCCGCCATCTTGCCTGCCCCGGCGAGGGCGTCAGAGTGTAATTTGAGGATCATTAGAGCGTCAAGAGGAGTGAAATTACTTCCCCAGAAAGTGTATCTGGATGTTCACATTCGAGGTCGCGCTTGCCGTTCCCGTATGGAGACCGCCTTTGAGGGCATGTACCTGCAGCAAACCATTCCCATCGGCTCTTGGAGAATTGCCCTGCATGAACTGCGCACTACGGCTGAGACGCAACAGCGGCTATCTATCCCACAGTACTGTGTCGCCATGCCAATTGGTCGTGTGATGCCGCAGTCGCGTCGTCTCTGCCGAGGTTTCGTCAACAATGGTCTCGATGCGGTTACACGGAAGCATGGGCCAATGGCATTCACATTACCAAAACGATCATCCGCCATGGAAGCACCAGGATCCCTGTCCTAGGTTGCCCGTATGACGCAGGAACAGATGAGCCCGAGTCTGTGTTTCATGATCATCTGGAGATGAATGGGGTTGCGCCGTCACCAGGGCAATCGATGACTGGAGCACGGATTGTGGGAACGAGGAACCTCACAGCGGTACTGTATTAGCATCGCCTGCTACTGAATATGCCTCGAGGGAGTGCGTGGAGTGTGCTGGGTCACCTGCGTAGGCTCACGAGCTGCCGAATCTGGGGGAGCATCTCCGAGACGAATTTCCACAGCCTCTTCGGGTAGCCATGATCGAACTCTTTATGTGCATGACCGTGGGCTCTTCTCACATGAAGACTCGTCTGGTGCCCGGTCCTGATTTCTTCACATCTCAACACAGGATGCGACTCCGACTAGAATGGGAACAGATCTCGACTGCAATCGAGCCGCATCGTCCCACTCTCCTCTCCTCAGGACGCTAATCGAACACGCCGGCCCATCGAGGGCCGTGTACGTGCGCTGGTGTGTTTGGTGGCTCGAGCGCGCGAGCAACAGAGGCACAAAGACTACCGGATCGGCTGCCCAACTATCTAGAGTCTTGCTCTTACCTTCGACCTCGAGAAATGCACGCTTCAGAGAGTCTGGCATGGCTTACTGCGCTGCCGGCTCGACCATTTTGAAGACGTGGTTCTCGTTGGTCAGAGGCTCTGCGCTCCTGCGCTTAATTGGTCTCCCGGCGGCTCTGTTGACCCTTTATCTGGAAACGTACGGCAGCTCCCCAGCCACGGCCTCGCTTATTCTTCACCGCTTGCGTCGACGCCTCCACCTTTCGTCCTTCTTTTGCACGCTCATGAACAGACATGACATGAATTCTACCTCTCATTTTGAAGGTGCTGATTCCATGGACCGCGCACAGGCACGGACCCCGACTTACAAAGGGGCCGGTTCATCAAAAAGTTCCAGCTCAGACGCCTCAACCTCCACCACTCCTTCTCACCCGTCTCCTACCATGCCTTCACACGCTCGCTCAAAGACGACGTCGCAAATCGACCTTGTCCAACAAGGCAAGCGCCTATCGTTGCAATTCCCTATTCAACCAGCTGCTGGCAGCACCTCACCAAAAGATTCGCCTCGACTGCGCCCTCAGTCTTGGATCGGCGCTCCGTCGCCCCTTCTCTCCCCTGAGGCTGCTCCCTCACCGTCGGAGACAAACATACTAGCCGTCCTTGCCGCGCAAGAACGCTATGTACTAGAGCTGAAGGAGGAGCTCAACAAAGCCGAAGTGGACCTCAAAGCCCTCAAGAAGCATTATGCCCTGCATGAAGCCAACAAGCGGCGTAATGATGTACGCAAAATTGCTCAGCTGCAGCCTCTAAATACGTCACTTGCCAATGTAAAGCCCGACAAAGATGACGAGGATGGCTCAAATCTATGGATGCAGCGAGAGATGGAGCGCAGGAAAGCTTTGTTGAGTAGCACCAAGACTTCCCAGCGGAAGGTATTCAGCGGCTCCCGCCATTTACGCACTCTATCGCTACTGTCGCCGGACAGGTCCTATACACCATCATTCCCGCAGCCACTCGATCTTCCAGATGAAGAACCTATCGATCAGCGGCCTGACCTTCCCGCTCGGTCATCTACATCATCGGACATAAGGAGACAAGTTACCGATGACACCAGCGACGAACGATATGACTTAGGAGGCATCCCGAATATTCAACGCGAAAACCTTATTCGAGCCGGAACGCAAATGGCAACCGACTTCAAGAATGGATTATTCACATTCATTGAGGACATTAGACAAGCAACTGTGGGCGAAGAAGCCGTCAACGGGACCGACGGTAATTACGAGCCCGTAAGCGCCAGGGGTCCCTACAAGTCTTCCCGAAAAGCATCCGACGGCCGGCCACCCCTGAATCGATCGGCCAGCTCCAAGAAGACAAGGACTGGATCCATCGGTGATGACTTCTGGAAGGAAAATGGTTTGAGTGAACCTAAAACCACTACCATGAATAAGAAAACTCACGCAATCAAGAACGTCCAAACCCCACAAAAGCAAATACGCAAACCAGCGGACGAAGACGAAGATTGGGATAATTGGGATACACCAAACGAAACACAAGGTGAAAAGACTGGAGACAGCAACGACAGCTCAGACGAGTCAGACGATGCAACGTCACCCGTGTCAGGTCCAGGCAGCTCCAGAACGAGTACCAGGTACCACTCAAAGCGCCATGATTCGAAGGCATCATCGCTCACAACTACCAGCTCTTCGAGCAACGCCGATGACGCTGCCTCTCGCGACCCCAAGCGTAACTCGATTCCCTGGCCTGATCTAGTCAAACTGTCGCCAAACAATCTCAAACGCACTGCATCACATTTGATGAAGGAGTGGGAGAAACAGCTCACACCACCACCAGAGTCGAGGAGCACTAACCACTCTCTTGGAGACTACATTGGGCGCTCCAGCTCGCCTGCTGCGCTCCCATAATGACGACGAATGACTTGACACTGAACATGATGCATTGATGACGGTACGCCACTACACGGCAACATCTCATTCTATCTAGCGGGGAAGTAATACGAAAGGTGGTTTGCTGTGCGCTATGATTAATGTAGCAGGACATGATGTTGGAGCGCAGGCGTTTAATGTACATACTGGGCTTGTTTGAGCCCGGGTCTGGAGATGGCAACCTCCTGTTGATAGATGCATATAAGTTACATATGAGAATGAAGCAGAAGAACAGGATATTCACATCGCAGTAACCACCGCTCTGCTTTCCTAGACAGGCCACAGTCGCTTCAGAGGAGGTAATTGTACCGACCCAGAGGCCACGACTAAGCTCTTGAGCAGGGGAATCAAATGCTTCAACATCGTAGCAGACCAGAACTGCCAACATTTCCGAACCAGGCAAGTCTACAAGGTGGCAACCCAATATCACGCCATCGGTTAATCCATTGCCCTCAATCACTATCAGATTTAATGTCCATATCCTCCTCTCCATCAGCTTCACCTTCTCCTTGCTCATCTTCTTGCTCCTCAACCTCTCCCACTTGCTCTTCGTCGTCATAAGAATATTCACCCTTGCACCATGCAATCCTATTCTTGACAGTCTGTTCTGTGTCCCTAAGCTTTTCAATGCGGTCGTCGTGTCCCTCGTCAGCGTCGTCGCCTTGCTCCTCGCGAGCCTGCTCTCTACCTTCACGCTCACTACAAGGGGAAAACGGATGTCAGTATAGTGATCAAGGGTTGGTGTTGTGGAAATATGTTAGTATTTGGAGTGCACAGTGATTGTAGGGCGAGAAGTGAGACAAGGCGGTATAGCTCTGCTGGCTATGCAATAACCACGTGGGAAGTTGAATCGAGCTTACGCTTGAAGTTCAGCTAAGAGCTCTTCGTTGTTTCGCAGTTCATCCTCTTCCCACTCTTCGGGGTTGTTATTTCCCCATTCTTGCAGTTCGTTGGATTTGTACTGGTGGTAGTGGTAGTCGTGTTCGTCGTCAGACATGGTGTTTTAGAAGTGCTTGAAAGAGAACGAGGTTTTAGAGCAGCCGCTACCAGATTTTCAAAATTGATTCCTCGTGTAAGGGCCAGGCTGCAAATGTGGCCCAGGTATGAGGTAAGGCTCAGGAAGTCGATCAGACGGTTCCACAACCTCAAGCTGACCCGTGTGATGGGGTGGTGGGCCACGATTGCCCGGCTTCTATGACCACTTATGCAACAAGGCAGACATTGCTTAGGATGGTGTAGAGTGCATAAGCTACAGCCACCTACTCCAAAAGCAAACGCAGTGTACAAGCAACTAGCAAATGTCCAGAGACTGTAGTGTATGCCCATGCACCCAAAGTCTAGTTTGGAAGAAAGAAGCGACCGGCGAGTCTAGATCCATTTTATTGCCACCTCTTGGAAGATGGGTAGCCAGTGAGTATTCGTAGATTTGTGTGCATGCTTACGCGCCTAGATTCCAAGTTGGACAAGAAGCAACCGGTGAGTGTAAAATGTGCTCACATTCATCCCTCGTTATCAGGATACACTTTTGATATGACAAATCCGCCATGTCGCTCCCCCACATTCATGGAGAAGAGGGGTCGAGAGAGATGGTCGTCATAGAGAGCGAGCGTCACTATTATTGGTCCCTAACACATCAAAGCCTCCTCTAACGAGACGCTGGCAAGTAGAGATTAACGCTGAAGTAGTGTTACAAAATATAGCTTGTATTAGTGCAGTACGGTTCAACGCACTTATATAGGTGTGCAGGCAATGCCCGCAAACTATTGGGACAAAGTTCAAAGTGTAAAGTCCGTTAGCGTAAGTGTCCGCGGCCACGCTTGTCACTACCGTGGATGACTTAGGCGCCACTTCAGGCGATGGCATTGGTCTGATCAGATGGTATCAAATAAAATCTCGGGCGTTGGTTCCTTGCAACCCGCTTTCCATTTCCATTTTGTTGCTTTCTTTTTGTCCTGCTGTCGTAGCAAGTTGTTTGCTCGCCAGTAATAGTAGCACTTTACAAGATGTAGAGCTTAGTAAAACGAGAGGGCTGCGAACAAAATATGTTTGAGTTGAGTTCGATGTAAACAAAATCAAGTCTAGATTTACATTGTAACTACATGAAAGTCCTTGTAAAGAATGCTCGGGGGTTGCAAACGCCAAGACAATTACCTTGCCGGCATTTCCCGTCCTCCGTTCAAAGTCCGCAAAAGTTCCTGGAGGCGGCGCATCGCAACCAACAGCAAAACTTGACATTCTCACTCATCCGACCACACACCCTCTCTTCGCTCCCCTTAATCTCACGATGGCATTTCCAGGAGGCCCAGGCGCAATGCCAGTCGGCATGAATCCCAACGCCGGCATGTCAGAGCAGGAACAGCAGATGGTGAAAGCGGTATGCGATATCCAAATCTGTGCGACAGAGTCTCTATAAACCTCAGATTATACATTCATGAACTGGTTAGGAGAGACAAATGAAGTTGGAACATTTGGCTGACGAAAATGCAGATGCAAATGGGTATGGAGTCATGTCTCGGCAAAACCGTAATGGCAGGTGTAATGGGAGGTGGTCTGGGTGCTATGTTTGGATTATTTATGGCTTCGGTACGTCGCTCTATGCCCCCATAAGGCCCCGGAAAGGAATTTGAGGGCAATGAGGGACTGATCAGAACGTAGATGCGCTACGATACCCCAATGTCACAACCCCTCCCTGTAACAACACCAACACCCAAACCAGCAGCGGCTGGCGCAGCAGCTGCAACAACCGGCGTTAAACCATCCGTTCTTACACCCGCCGTTGCTGGAAACACAGTCCCTTCAATCACTTCATCTACTTTATCCTCCACTGCGACCGCAACGTCAACATCATCAGCAACCGCGACCCTACCATCTACACTCTCTGCCACCGCCACCGTCCCAATCACCGACCTACCCCTCAAACAACAATTGAAACATGGTCTACGGGACATGTATCGCTCGTCCCTCTCCAGTGGTCGAAACTTCGCCAAAGTAGGCGCCATTTTCAGCGGTACAGAATGCGCGATCGAGGGTTTACGGGCGAAAAACGATCTTTACAATGGAGTAGCGGGCGGTTGCATAACGGGCGGCGTACTAGCGAGGAATGCGGGGCCACAGGCTGTAGCGATCGGGTGTGCAGGCTTTGCCGTGTTTTCGGCAGCAATCGATGCATATATGCGTATGCCGGAAGATGAGAAGAGTAGACCCATCGCTTAGGGGTCCAATTACGCCATGTTTCACATCTTAAAGATCAGGCTACTCAGATAATGTATCATGAGGGACGGAGAGAGGGAGAAAGTCACTGTACTTCTACTGTATACCATGAGCGGACCAGGTTGGGATAGACTCGCAACTTCAGCATTGGGCGGCGTTTAGAGGGTACACGATATGTTTTAAGGATTGGGTTCCAGTCATAGAAGCCATCTCACAGACCTGATGAGCAGAGTTTTGTGTTAAGCTGTACTATCAGATATTTTCCTCGTTGCTACTCATTCTCGAATTGGAAGCATTTTATAGTGGAGAGACTTAGCAGGAAAGTCTTGTCCGATACTTTTGTCAAGCGGTAAATCACATTAACAGCAGTCTCTAACACAATAGAGAACAATCAATGTTGTTTGGAGGGCACGTATAGATTGCTATCTCCTATGATGAACAAAGTAAAGAGACTATCAGTCTGTTTGAGGAAGATGTCATGAGAAGATCGTAATGTTTGAGCAGATACCTCTGCTCCGCCGTAAAACCAAGAACAGTAATCAAAAAGGGGCTGGCCAGATAAGAGATACCTGTCAACTGCATATACAAACTACAAGCTCGTGGAACAAATGATGCGGATACCACACATACTGAACGAAGATCTGTGGATACGAGAGCTCAACCTGGACAACGTATATGATAGGAGAGCACAATCGGAGAAAAAGCATGTAACGTATTTCGCGTATGGGGATATTGTGGAAATGAGTGGACAGCCGGTAGACGGAAGGGGAAACGGGAAGCGGGAAGCGGGCCGAGTCTTGGCATGACTATGTCGACAACATCGCGATGTTTCTGAGCGTTAGTGGTAGTATTTGGCATTGTAATATTGTCCGTCTTCATAGAGGCTCAGGGTGCGTTTGTCCGCGTATCCTTCCCAATTCGGAGGACATGTATACACATAGACAACTACGCCCCTGCCGTCCTCACCTGAGCTATTGCGTCAGCCAACTTTCTTTCCAAGAACACATGAACTTACGGCCGTGCGTTAAGCTGTGGGTATTCCACTGTGCATTTGTGAACATAAGTGGGATATACTGTCGTAAAAGCTCCCTCTTCATTGAAAATGCAATAAGAGCTAGGAAAATCGGTAGTTCTCCTTTAAGGGCGCCGTATTGTTTGAAGGGAGTGTCATTACTATGATAGATATTGGGCAATAGCATGTTAGGCCAAGCCTGGTCGGCTCGTTGGCAATGAATTGTGCGGTTCTCGGACGCATTGGTCAAGTATGAGGAGTAGCCGTCATCGGGATCGTGTTCGAATCGGAGGGGTTGCCAAGTTGCCTCCTTTTTCGGGCTGAGAGCGTCGCCCTCGAGGACCCAGAAGCCGTATCCACCACTATAGAACACCGAGTATGTCTTATATCGCAGCGTCTCCGAGGGTGCATCAGATATACTGTAGATCTGCGTACCATTGCAATACCACCACGTTCCTGACACACCTCCACCTGCTGAGACATTAGCCCTGGTGGCAGTTGAGGGAACCCAGTCAGATCTAATGTCGTTCGTGGCTGGAGCATCGTCGGCCTGGCGTATCTCATCGATCCGGAAGATGTATGCTGGCTACGGTGCAGAGTTTCAACAAAACGCTTGTCTCGGTTGGGGAGAGCAGAACTGACCGACATCGCTTCTCACAGGTGCTCCTTGCTGCAGTAGTTCCTTGAATGACAGTACGATGTGCGTGACTGCGCCGTGGATGCACTTGGCCTGCTCCAGGCTCACCGCTTGTCACTTCCGCCAGTCCTTTATCTTTCCACCCCTCCATGCGGCTCTGCTCATTGCTGCTCGTGAGCAAAAGCAACTTAGTGTGTTGGTCACACGACTACGTTGATGAACGATAGACGCGCGGGCGGGCACTGAAGCAAGCATCTGATATGCTGGAGGGAGCTTCGAAATAGGCATGGCGGCAGGATCCTTCTGCGTGGGCTGCAGACGCGAATGCGATAGCATATCAGCCAAGTTCCCTTACCCCGCCAGCCATCATGCCATCGCTGCCTTGGGGCAATAGATCCTTATTGACGCGCAGCAGTGCCGGTTCGCAGTAAAGAGTATCTATCCAAGCAGAGCTTTGGAAAGCAGCGGTTGAAGTTTGTCCACTTTAATTGATTGAGCCGTACCATGCGTGCATCATATTTCGGTCCGGCGTGATGGAGAATGCTTCACAGCTGTCTTATGTGTCAGCTGCGATTGAGTACGAGCCAGCCGGCCGGGGAGCGTGCTCAGGATAGTGCAACAGCGTGCATGGAACGGCAACAAGGCTCGACCAACCAGCCGAAGCGGCACGACGCCTGTCCAAGAGTAACCCTGTTCGAGCGAAGCGCCTTTACCTGTCGTTCCTCGCCACGGCATATCCTATAAGACAGCGGAGCGTATAGTCCGTAAAGAAATTGGCTAGGAGGCTTGCTTGACAGCTGACTGCTGCTACTAACATGCTGTTGGGAACCAACCTCAGCAAGATGTGCGGGTACAGTACCGAAGAAGAAGGTGATTTCCACTTGCGATGTGACGGGCTATATCCCATGATGCAGTCCAATGTAGAAAAATAGCAAACGTTGGTCTGGCTTTGACTAGGTGGATGAATGAAGGCGCATTGTTCGGCCTACAAGTCCGGTGCAAGGTTCTGTGGTTGCTGCAATAAAACGCGCATGTGCTTTGACATAGGCGATACAGACGAGTGATGCGGCTCTGCGAGACCCTAAGAGAGGATATAAGCAAGCGGACAGGCGTCCTTGGGTTGCCGGCGTGTCTTTACGAGCGCTTAGAAATCGATCGACGGCCGAGAATGTCCGGTTGCCTAGGGATGGGCTTCCTCCGCGGCTATGAGACGTAAGATTAGTAAGTTTTCCCAAGTCGACTCCGTGGCAAGGTGCGATTTCTTCGGTCGCAAAGCTGAGGGCCTACGAGAGTTAAGTAGGCGCCCATTCGACTTGCTGACTGGCACTAGGTGACTTACGGCAGAGAGCGCCGGGGAGAATCTGAAGGACCGTCTGCAGGTTTGCCTCTTGATTGCCTTCTTTTTCGCCCTTAGTAGTCCTGACAAGTCCTTCATATTGGCGACTATGCGCAGATGCCGCTAAAAGGCAACGCCCGGTTGGAGCGGCTCATCTCCCTGTGCCCCATCTAGCGCAGCGGGCGTGCTGATCAGGGTACCAGAGACCACACGCTGCAGTGTCGTATATCCCTCGCTCACCGGATCTGTACCCTTGCAGGCGAACATCGACCTACAATAGCAATTTGATCCAGCGGCAAAACTGAGCAAATGTTCACCGGTCGGATTGGTGATGAGGACAAGCAAGTGGCTCAACATGACTCGAGGTCATGCGGACAACAGTCTGGCTTAATGACCGAATCATACGTTGCACTGTCTTCAATCACTCGCATAGGACCGTACCCTGCATCTCGACATCGTCCTCCACATCTGCGCTCCCGTTCGCTCCTCTCAGCACAATGAGATGGCTAGATACGGCAAATTCACACTACGACCCCGCTTCGAGGCATGCCGCGCCCCCATAACAGTCGACATACAATTGTGGCGTAACGGCGAGTATGGATTGTTGGACTAGTGACGGTTGCGTACCCGATAAACATATTCTGTTGCCTGCCGCGACCGAGACTCATTGGTTCAGGGTCAATAACTGGGGTGGTAAGTAACACGCTGCCGCTGAGAATCCAGTCTGTCCTGGCTTTATAGTCTATACTAGCCACGTGGGTAATGACTCGAATTCGCCATAACACGGCTGACATACATCCACAAAAGAGTAATGGAATATATCAAGCTCTTGTGGCCAGAACCACATATGATTACACCGAGCGACAAGCAATGTCCGCTGACAGCCACATATGGTTCCAAAGTTGTGATATCGAGGGTGCATCGATACCTTGAGACAGGGTCTCCATCTCCTTGATCCAGCTCATTTCCACTAATTGGCCAGGGGCTTACTGTGATGCCCAAACGCAAAACAAAGTAGCCGAAGCATGATTCGGTGCCATTTTCGCTGAGACAATGGGCTGCGGTTTGTGCTAGAGCGGAAATGGAGTTGCAAAGGCCGAATTTCTGTTATCTGTACTGGCACGCCAAGGATGGAGAATGCAGAAACACGACTGGACTTGGAAGAATATGACACATTTGGCAAGTTCATTGGCCATTTGCCGAGAGAAATGATCTTGAAAAAAGTACTATGACGAGAAGGCTTGAGTCTGAGTGCGTGGAATCTCAAATTAACCTTTCGGAAGCGCTGAGCAATATCCACGGCGCTTCGCGGAACGCCGTCGCATCTCGGCTCGGAAGTAGCAGGAAATTGCTGCAGGTCAGTGTTCCGGTCAAGAGTCTCTTCCTTACGCACCGCAGTATTTTACGGACGCTGCACCGGTTATCCTCGCCACTCTGAACGTTATGACTCTCCCAAACCCGGCTTGAGCACGGCGGCTATCGGCTTGTTCCGGTGGTCAGGAACCCATGTCCACAGACCAGCGTGAGAGCAAATGAGCGTGGGCGAAGAAAAACTTAGATCGCTGGTAGATCCGTCATCACGCGCGGCTAGGGTGTTAGAGTAACTCGAAGTTTTAGCACCTGCCCGCCACGGCAGGTATGGCGGCTAGTGGCGTGTTAAAAGGCCGGCAAAACGTTGTGAATAGCACATTAGAGAGAGGACAAGGGCACAGACACGAGTAAGAAGGTTTGGGCAACGAAAGGTGACGTTCAACTGAGGTATGCGTGCTTGCGGGAGCTAGTGCGGAAAGATCGCTTGATGGTTCTTTCCTGGCGGGCTCTTTTTGAGACTGGCAGAATCCGACCAATGAAACCCTCGGCGCCCCCGTCCTAAAGTTTTGCCTGAAAGTGGTGCGCACGACGACACCTCTCGCCTTCAAGCGAACTAAGTCACATGATCGAAAAAAGACGACACGAAAGTTCTGTTCCAGCACGTTTACTTCGTAGATCTTCCTTTAGACTACCACCCTGTCATAATGTAGCATCACCAAACTACATTGTATAGCGCCTTTCGATCATCTATACTATTCTCTCGACGACCTGCTGTGCCCTAATTCCCTTGTTTCATGCTATGACAGGAATTGTGGAAGGAATCTCCCTTTCAATAGGCCTTTTCCTTTAAATGAAAGCGGTCTATCGATCGTCACGTCACGGATGATATCCGGTATGATTCGAACCACAGAGCCTGTGCCACAAAAGAGATCGGATCTTGAATGCATTGAAGAGACAAGGGGGCGTTTTTTTTTGGAGATTTTCATATTAAAACAAGTGGAAAAGGCAGGACCTTTGTCTGGTAGATATTATATATGTAGAGGGACTGGCGAACTAGTGAACCTTCGCGAATTTTTTATCATGTTCCAATGGAACACACGAGTTCTCATGACATGACTCTCCTTCGAGATGTGAATTCACTTTCATATCTACAAGCCGAGCTTCTAATTACATTTCCACCTGCACTTGGAAATGGGTCGTGTAATGTAATATTCATAAATCAGCCAAGGTGTAGCCCTTTGATATACGATCGTGGCTTCGACGGATTCTCCAAACATGACGTGCACCAGCACAACATGAGACTAAGGTAATAACGAGATCTTATATATATAATGTACCCTGGAACTTCTCAGGATGGCGTAAGACTTGAAATCAGCGTTGCTTGGGAGACATAACGTTACATTTGCCCATGATTAGGCAGATTCTGATTGTACTTTACCAACATTCCAATGAAGCCTTGAAAAACATCATTGTCTACATTTGCCTTTTTTTTGATCGCAAGACATGAGTTTTCTACGGGTCGATTTATTGAGATTCTAGTGTAAAGATGCAACAATTCCCAACACCGATGATCACATAAACCTCGACGGTCTTGTGTTCAGTTTTTCGCTCCTTGCACGAAATGGGCAACTAAATTCATTTTTTGTATATCTGTGTCCGCTCATAAACAAGACATAAACTTCGGCCTTCGTATGCAATCAGCTGAAGGGAAGATATATGGAAGAATGCTAGAGTTCTGCGGGAGTGGAATAGCCACTTGGGAGGGTAGAGTGATGGACCAATCAAGACCCCGGACCTCGGCCACTTCCGCGCAATGGCACCCCACCGCCACCATCGTGAAATTTTGTGCAATACTATGTGCACGATCGTCAACGCATATACACAGCACCTTTCAGGATAATTAACTTCGTGCCGCACCCTGCAACTCCACCGCTATCGACAAGAGCAACATTTAGGACTCGTTACAAAGAAGGTGGATGAAAGAGTGAAAACATCAATCTCAAGGCGCAACGAGACACCACAACATGGCAACCTCAAACCCAACCCAACAAAAGCATATACACTCTCTCATCATCGACACGGGCCCGCTTATTAACAACGCTGTATCAATCTCTACCATCATTAACTCTGCTGAGGAAATCTACACCACCCCCGCCATCCTTTCCGAAATCCGCGATGAAGCCACCAGATCACGTGTCCAGACAACTCTCGTACCCTTTTTGAAGGTCAGGAACCCAAATCCAGCAAGCTATGATGCGGTGATTGCATTCAGTAAGAAGACAGGTGACCATGCGGTACTGAGTAGGCAAGATCTCGGTATTTTGGCTCTGGCGTATGAGGTCTATTGTGAAAGGAACGGGGGCAACTGGGGATTGAGAGAGGCGCCCAAGCAGCCTATCAAAAGAAGGCCTGGTGAAGAGCAGGAGGAAAAAGAAACTAAATCGAGGCAGCCGCGACAGAAGAAGTCAAAAGAGGTGGTGCCCATCCCGCCAGAGGCCGATGAGGCGCAGCCAGCAATCGAGGAAGGTTGGGAGCAGCCACGGGGCAAGCGAGCGATCAAAGGCAAATTCGTGAAGTCTCCAGCATCAAAAGTGATGCTACAAGCAGCAAGTGAAGAAGATCGAGTTCAGCAGGAGGATGACCAAACCAACACAAAAGAGGCGCCCGATGCCCAAGGAGGAGTCGTAGTTACCCAACAGCAAGTCGTTGAGCAAGAATCGTTGCTGAACTCGTTAGCGAGTGAATCCAAAAGTGCTGTTCATAGCGAACTCCAAGAAGAAGCCGCAGTCATTCAGGAACGCACACTAGAGGAACAACAACCGGTCCAATCAGAGCAAAACTCTGTAGAGATAGAGGTCGCTGCTGCGCCCTCCCAAGAAGCTGCCGAATTCGCAGTATCGTCCCAGGAAGTCTCAAATCTCACTCCAGTATCTGCCCAGCCGTCCTCAGAACCCACACCCACGCTGGTTCAGGAGGGTGCTGAACCTACTCAAGTACAGGAGGACATTTCAGAAAGCGTTGCAGACCTTAGCATCTCCGCTCAACCGCAGCAATTCCAACAGCCCACACCTCCTGCAACTGATTCCTCTGAAGATGACTCTGACGGCGACTGGATAACGCCCTCGAACCTGTCTGCCCACCAAGCCAAAGATTCCGGTATCCAATCCCACACCCGCACAGCCAGAGCAGTGCAAATAGACGTAGCGACCATGACTACCGACTTCGCCATGCAGAATGTCCTACTACAAATGAACCTCAAGTTGCTGTCAACGAACATGCAGCGCATCAAGCATCTCACTACAAAAGTTCTTCGGTGCCATGCATGCTTCAACATCGTTAAGCAGATGGATAAGCAGTTCTGCCCACGGTGTGGTCAAGCTACTCTGCATCGCGTGTCCTGCTCCACGGATGCGAAGGGGGAGTTCCGTGTGCACCTTGCGAAGAACTATCAGTGGAACACACGCGGCGACAAGTACAGTGTCCCCAAGCCGATTGCCGGCACAGCAAATGGGAAGTGGAGCGGCCAGGGCGGTGGCAAGGGCGGCTGGGGTCGCGATCTTATCCTTGCAGAGGACCAGAAAGAGTACCAGCAGCAGATCGATCAAGACAAGCGGAACAAGACAAGGGACCTTATGGACTCAGACTACCTGCCAGGTATATTGACCGGAGACAGGGGACGAGCTGGCGGCAGGCCAAAAGTTGGTGCGGGTAAGAACGTGAATTCGAAGAAGAGGGTTTAGAATGATGGGACAGGCCAGCCGTTGGCGAGATTACGAGAGATAGGAATGCTTTTGCAGATGAGGATTATGAGGACTAAGGTCATGAGATACCATGCATTAGATAGGCGTTAAAGTAAAAAGTCGCTTCATATTCAAGAGTCTGCTACTGGTAGGCGATCTATTTGGGGTATCACGGGATAATAATGAAAGACAGGCACGCACGGCTTTCAACGACTCTCCATGCCCCAAACAACCACGTTACCGTCTCCGCCGGCACTGCACCATTCTCTTCTTGTCGTGCAAAATGCCACTGCGGATACTACATCTTTCTTTCCTGCTGGGTGCATCGAAAGAGCCTTGCCCTTGACTTCCCGCATCTCCGAGTGCTTGAACTTGTGCAGACATTCAACGCCCATTATGTCCCACACGAAGACCATTCCATCGTCACTCCCACTAACCACCACGCTGTCATTCAGGCCCAGTGTACTCCTTACCCTCAGGTCTTTATTGACAAAAGTATCGTCTCGGTATGCCTTCAGCATCTCGCCGTTCGTGCGGTCCATCAACCTTACTGTGGAATCTAATGCTCCAACCAGGACTTCTGTTCCTTTTTTCGTCACGGCCAAGCTTGTGCAAGGATGCCCAATCACATCAACCTGGCACATGCCCATTCTCAAATCATAGCTTCTCACGCGTCCATCCACACTGCTCGCTAGTATGTCTGAGTCGTGGACTGCAATGTCTGTGATGCTGTCCTTTGCGTCGTCGAGGGTCATGATCGGTTTGTACGCGTTGGATTTGACGTCCCAAATCTTCACCGTGCCGTCGAAAGACCCGGTAGCAATGACGCTGTCCCCATCGCCGCCAAAGACACCGCGGTTCACACGGCCCGCGTGCCCTGTCCACCGCCTCACCGTCTGGGCGGTCTGTACATCCCAAAGAAATACTGTCTTGTCGCCGCCGGTAGACACGAAGCGGTCATTAGCCTCATTGACATCGATGCTCAGAACCTCATATCCGTGCGCTGTATACTTGTTCACCAGCCCCGCTGGGTAGGCGGACGATGTGGATGGAGCAACCGACGACGGAGAAGCCTTCTGAGGATTGTATAGGCGGATCGTTCGATCAGAGGAGCCGGTAAGAATGTATGATTGGGAGCCAGATGAGTATGTGACAGCGTGCACGATGCCGTTGTGGCCAGTGAGTTTGGCAATGGGGGTCGCGGGGAAGGCGGACATGGCACGACTGTGGAGGATGTCAGGAAATCTTTGAGATGACTAGGTGGAGATAAGGCAAAGGGTAAAGTTCAGGCGCTTACATGCTTCTTCTTCCTCTGCCAAAACTGTCAAATTCGGTCAGGCTACACAACAATAATTGTAGGATACTGGCGCGCCTTTACGAAAGGCTTCAAGGCATCGTGAAGTTTGGCTTGCTCAAAGGGTGGACCGCTATCGAGTAGCTAGTAAAATGCCAACTAACACACACAAGCGCACTACGTATGTACACACAGGCTTACTATGTATACGTCATTGTTAAGGTGAAGCAATGTACAATCAAGCAAGAGTCTTGAGCAGTTCCGTTCAACTCTCAAGTGGAATGTACCTGCCAAGCCTGTGGCGGGGCAGGGAGCTCAGGATCATTGCCCTAGCTTCTGGGAACTTTTTGGACCCTTGCACACAGCTGCCTTGAGCTACCTTTGGTTTCTTCTACCACGAGTTATTACGCCTGTGTATCCCTTATACTTTTCTCTCACCTCGTACGTAATCTTTCCGCATATTTGGAACACGTCTCTTTCCACAATGGCAATCCGACGCCTGGACAGCGCGCCCAAGACCGAGGACTCCACCCCGCTCCAAGAGCACCAAGAACAAACACCTTCGACTTTCTTCGGCGCAAAACCTGTGCTATACGCGCACCAATCTGGACTCACATTATCTGCGCCAGCCTCACAATTGCTGCAGGATGCCGCATTCTCCAAGTTCAGCAGCGAGACTGATGGTGAGGACGCGCTGGTGAACGATGTCGCGATTTGGGTAAACTCAGAGTAAGCATCATCCGCTCACATCATAGCTTGATATATTGATACCCATCAGAAATCTTATTCTCTTCCAAAACTCACCATCACCTACCGGCGTTGCGATACCATACCCCTCTATCGCGCTACATGCCACAATGAAGTACAAGTCCACAATCGAAGCCCTGTATATGAGCCTCTCGCTCAATGATGCCGAGACTGTGAATGAGGAGGAGGACATACAAGTACTCGAGCTCACTGTGCTTCCCCCATCGTATTCCTCGACCCCGGAGACCGCATGCATCAAGGAGATATTTACTGCAATGAATATCTGCGCAGACCTACATCCAGATCCGAATGCAAGCGATGACGATGGCGAGGACTTGTTGGACGAGACTGCACCAGGTGCAACAGGGTGGATCACAGCCGAGAATATGGATGAGTACCTCGATGAAGATGGCAACTTCAGAGGCACTGTGATTGGAGGCGAAGATTTAGGACCTGGGGCGGGCACAGTGAGGCAAAGGGAGGATGGAGATGATACCACGAATGGAACCAATGGCTTGGATGGGCACGAAGAGAAATACCATCGCACCAGCTGAGCAGGAGCAGACAGGAGGAAATGGCTCCGGAAATGAGTGCTTGGAATTACGAAGACACGACAAAATCAAAACGCTTCAGTGACTTGCATGCTATCGTGCTGCGTTCTTTAGAGTGGACATGAGCCGTAGGTATTGACAACGTCCATCCCGTAACAACCATGCTCACGCAAAACAGAAGACAATAGTAAACCACAATCATGAAAAGTGTCATAATATAACCTCCTTCCTCGACTTCGAAGATGTACTCCCAGTCCTCACGTTACTCGAAACATTCTCTCTTCTCCAGTCATTCACTTGATACGCATATTCCTCTCGTGTCGTCTCAATCCCGCTCAACCCGATCATCCAGCAGTAGTCCGTTCCCCACTTTCTGCAATAGCCAACCGCTTCTCATCTTCCATAGGCTCTTTCTTATATACAGGCAGCGCCTCCTGGATTACTCCGACTTCCAGTTGTTTGTCCTCTGCTTGTCTTCTATTACTCGCTTCACTATCCACTATTGAAACTGGACTCCCGGTCCGCTTCCCTGGTTTGGCGCTTCGTTTCATATGGCGGTTCCAAAGGAGATTGACCAAAGCGAGCATGGCGAGCACGCCGATGACGACACCGACGATAATGGCTGTTCGGATACTCTCTTTTGAAATTTTGGGCTTGGGCCGCCCTGAGGCGCGGGGATATGTTGATGGCATAATTTGGAATCGAGGCCCTGCTCCTGTGGGATGGAGAGAATGAGAAAGGCTGAAGATATGACAAGGTTCGAAATAATTTCAGCCTAGCAGATCGCTGGTCCTAATATTAAAAAGGCTTCAGTAGAGGGTGCAATATTGAGACAGGCGGCTCATTATGGATTCAACATAGGTAAAAAGGAGGTGCAGTCCGTTTTTCGGGACCGCGGCATTGCCGTTGCAAATCATCTCAATTTTCCATCACCGTCTTCCGCAATCCTCTGCATGAAGCAGGCTGGCACCAGCGCGCATTCCAGGTTCCTCATATGCCGCCTCCCTGCTGGAGACGCTCCCTGCCAACAGTCTGCAATGAATGGTGTGCATCCCTTCTTGAGCTCTAAGCTCTTGGTAATCCTGCACAGACTGGGAAGTAAGCGTAAGAGTAAGATATTACCCACAAACATCTTACTTGCTTTCTAGTCGAACACGTGTGACGATACATTTCCGTACATGACCGCAGCATAGATAGAAAGATATTTGATCTGTAAGAGTGTGTGCATTTGCATACTCGGAGACCGACAAAAGATGTACTCAGCACCCCAGGTTTCTCTATGGACTGGAATGTGGGGTTCACCGATCGTGCTGACGCTCACTATGTGTAACTATAGCCTACCCTTCTGGTATCATGGGTTCAAATTTTACTAATGTGGTCTAATCTAGGCCCGTTTCCGCCGTAGAGGGTAAGTAACCGGAACCGGCTGGCGTTGGTGTAACCGATGGCGAGTAAGACGAAATTCCAGTCAGAGTATGGAGAAATTGACTACATCTGGCAGTGTCCAAGTATTTGCTGCCGGCCGATGACTACGTCATGGCACATCTGTGGTGACTTCTGTATATCTGCATCAAAATCTGGTTCTTATCCTCACGCTTTTGGTTCACATATTCCCACGTTATATATGCCTGCAATAAACCCAACAATCGGCCCAATTACAATTCTTTTTTTCAAGCGTGCCGAAATGGCTAGCTGTCGCCATTGCTAGTTGTAGGTATCATAATAGTCATTGGATGCGCGACTAGTCTCCCATTGGATTTGGCCTACAGCTGTGTAATTTTGTCCTTTGAGGGGACCATACCTCAGGGTAGCCGAAGCTAGAGAGAGAATGTTTGCAGTAGTTTGGAAGAGTAGATCGAAAAATCTGTCAAAGACTGGAGTTTTTTTTTGGGGACTGGATATTCAGAGCTTGAACCGGAGGCAAAACAGTGTCCGGGAACGCGGTAGCATAAAGTAGCGCCGGCATAATCTTGGTGTATAGTTTGCATTATGGTGTGTAGGGAACAATTGCATCCCCTATGCTATATAAAAATTACTGAGTGCTTCGCATCCCGTGTGACATTAATCCTAGTATCAAGTGTCACAAATAATCGGATGCTTTGAGTGTTGCAAGAACGCTGCATCCAACAATAAATTGCATTCACTATCCTCTGCACCATAGAATGGGCTATCCAGCGACTTAATATTAATAATGATTGCCACAAGACACTGAATTGGCTCTGGGCAACTTGGAAATTTGCTTAACGGGGAAGGCCAAGATCCCAAGTGCCACACATACTCTTTGGCTCAAATCAAGATGGATCGATTTATGTCTATGCTTGTATTACGTTTGAAATGGTGAATGAGAATCAAGAAGACCATCTGAAGTTACAAAGCCAACGGTAAGGATCAGAAATATCACGCGTGTATGTCTTACATTCGCCTTGAAACATCATTGTTCTTATTGTTCCAGGCACTAGTAAGAAACTGCTGCGAAGCTGTAGGTTATTCATGGGCCATGTAGTCATGCTATTCAGAAGACTCAATACAGGGAGATTGACTTGGAATGTGTTGTAATCGTTGAGAACAGTGGATTATTGAGACCTTTGAATTTTGAGGGCTTGAAGACAGAGCGTTAAAGGTGAGGTCAAAGGCCAGGTTAACTTTGCTATAATAGTGAAGTAGCACTCTATGTATAGCCTAAATTTCGCGTTTATCTACTCATTGTTTTGATATGCGTAAATGGGTTTTATTTAACTCGGCATATGCATTTCACTACAAGAATCGATGTAGATGTCTGGTTCAGGTATTTTCGCAAATTTATAGGAAGTCTCACTGACAAGCCATGCTGCCCCTTCAGTGACCAGTAAGATTTCACCCCACTCCTGCGATCTCCTCGTGACAATGTCACATCGAGTAGAACACTCAAGTCCTGGTATTTACCTTGCCACCCAAGCCGGAGATAATGATACCCTGGTCACCTCATATAGATCTGCCGCTAAATGAAGTACCCCGCAGCCACTCCGCGTATCCGCATGATGCCAATTCCCAACGGCCATGCTTCTTCCCAAACAAGGTTCATGAGCTTCCAAATCTGGAATGGATATATGAACTGCAGGCACTGAAAGGGCCTGTACGGCAAGTGACATAGAATACAGTGACGTCGTGCAATTGCCAAGAATGATGGTATAGAATAATAAATAGTGCAGGTGGGGAAAGTATGATGGACGCGCTGTGGGGTTATTTCCTCTTTGTATAGTACTTTACTCTTGGAATAAATTCAATAGCGATAAGAGGGTGTAAGTCATGACGCGGATCCTGAAAGACGTTGCAAGCGTGGCGGCATGGCTGGTTACAGTTGCGAGTGCGCAGTCCGATGACGCACGACCGCGAACCCAATCAGGGTATGAATATGTAAATCCGTTGATTGGGACGACAAATGGAGGTCAGGACAGTTGTTTACCCCGTCTTTCTGGGAAGGGGTACTGATGACAACCAGGCCATGTATTCCCCGGCGCAACGTTACCATTTGGTAAAACTCTTCCCTATATTTCTCTAACAGTGATGAATGTCAGCTAATAAGGCCTTAGGTATGGCTAAAGCCGGTCCGGATGGGTACGGCGAGAACCAGGGTGGTTTCGACTGGAACAATAGTTTTGTTTACGGCTTCTCCCATATGCATGATTCAGGCACAGGTGGATCAGCCTCTCTCGGGAACTTTCCCATCTTTGCCCAGTCTGGATGCCCAAACGGCGACATTAATGCTTGCCAGTACCCCTATTATGAACGTGTTATCGAGCGAATCCGGGGGAGTGAAAACGGGCGCCCAGGTTACTTCGATATCACATTGGTGAACAATATCAGGACGGAGATGACCACCGCTAATAGAACCGCCCTGTATCGCTTTACATTTCCAGAAACTCCCTCAACACCAAACACAACGCTCAACCCGCATATCCTAGTGGAGTTGAGGGATCTGCCGAATACAAGGAGCGAGGCAAATATCACAGTGTACGCAAAAACCGGGCGTATAACAGGGGGTGGCCGGTTCTCTCCATCCTTTGGCATCGGAACATATCAATCGTATTTCTGTCTCGACTTCGACGGTGCAGCAATCAAGGACGCGGGTGTATGGTCAAACTCCCGAGCCGCCAGGGCAACAAGTTTGAAAATAGTACCGGGCGATGAGCGGCAAACACCAAGCGGACGGCCAGCAGGCGGATGGGTCCAGTTCGAGAAACCCAGCAAGGGCAATCAGATCCTAGCCAGAGTTGGAATGAGTTTTGTGGGTGAAGAGCAAGCCTGCGCGAACGCTGAGCGAGAGGCTCCTACTTTAGATTTCGACGGGACAGTTGCAGCCGCCGAATCGGCGTGGCGTGCTAAACTCGACGTCATCACCATTGAAGATGGAGGCGTCAGCGATGTTTTCCTGAGGGCCTTCTGGAGTGGCGTATATCGGGCGATGATATCACCTCAAGATTACACTGGCGAGAACCCATTTTGGAACAGTGGCGAACCTTACTATGACTCTTTCTACTGCATCTGGGACAGCTTCCGAAGCATTCATCCGTTGTTAACGCTCCTGGACCCGCACAGCCAGACATTGATGGTAAGAAGCTTATTAGACATATATAAACATCAGGGGTGGTTGCCCGACTGTCGAATGAGCTTTTGCAAAGGATTCACGCAAGGCGGGTCGAATGCGGATGTTGTTCTTGCAGATGCATACTTCAAGAACATTAGCGCTGGCGTCGATTGGAATGTAGCATATGAGGCTGTTGTCAAAGATGCCGAAGAGGAGCCATCGAATTGGGATGTCGAAGGTACCGAGCTCCTTCGTTTTATCGATTACGTGTGATCCACTGACATGATTAAGGACGCGGTGGTCTCCAATCCTGGCACTCCTTAGGCTACATTCCCACGGAGAATCTTGATATCCAAGGCGTAGGCACAGAAACACGTTCCATCTCGCGTACCGTTGAATATGCCTACAATGACTTTGTCATTGCTACACTAGCCCGCGAACTTGGCCACACAGCTGACTACCAAAAATACCTCAGCCGCTCTGGGAATTGGAAGAACATGTTCAAGTCTGATCAACGAAGTGTCGTGAATGGCGTCGATACTGGCTTTGAGGGATTTTTGCAACCACGCTATATGAACGGAAGCTGGGGATATCAAGATCCGATTTTCTGCTCGCCGCTGCTAGACTTCACAGGCTGCTACCTGAACCCAAGCGGCCGGGAAACATACGAAGGCCCAGTATGGATGTACACATTCTATGCTCCAGGAGACATGGCTAGTCTCATCTCCACTCTCGGCGGCCGCGACCTGTTCGTTGAACGTCTAAATTGGCTACACGAGTCCGGCGTACTGTACCTCGGCAACGAGCAGTCGTTCCTGAAAGTCTTTCTATACCACTATGCAGGTCGGCCAGCGCTATCCGCGGAACGCGCACATCAGTATATTCCCTCTCTGTTCAACGACACGGTGGGTGGCATTCCGGGGAATGATGACAGCGGAGCGATGGGTTCGTTCGAAGCATTTGTCATGATGGGATTCTACCCCAATGCAGGACAAGACGTCTACTTTGTTATTCCACCATTTTTCGAATCGATATCCATTAAGAATGGGCAGACTGGCAAAACAGCCACAATTCGAAACATTAATTTTGACCCTGCTCACAAGAACATATACATCCAGTCAGCAACGCTGAATGGAGAGCCTTATACGAGGAATTGGCTACAGCACAGTTTCTTCTTGGAAGGAGGTGTTTTGGAGTTAACACTTGGAGCACAAGAGAGTGCATGGGGGACGAGACCGGAAGATGTGCCGCCTAGTTTAGGGCCGTTTGGGGAGGGGAATAACACGGATGCACAAGGTGGATCGAGAGGGTGGGAGAAGAGGTGGGAGATGCCACAGCCGGATTGGTCGTTTGCTGGGAGTAAGTGACGAGGTGGAGAGTGACTAGTTGCAGCAATGATGATCGGTATTCGCGGGACGGGAGTAACAGCCGAAAGCCATTTGTAGTCTTGTTATGAGTCTTCAATTCAAGTTTCACGACATATCCACCTCTCTGCGGTGGACAAGATCTGCAAGTCAGTCTCTTCAATGGCCGCAGCAGAGTATCGCGGCAGTTTCGGTTGAGTGGAGTTATCAAATCTATTGTTTGGCTCTCAGTGATGTCGAACTAAGGGGAAGTCTACACCCCCTTTCCCTATGAACGGACACCGGGTCAGCATAAGTGCCGGAAAGATAGTCTAAGGTGCTAGCAAGGGGCTCATCAGGGTCATCAGTCGTCGAAACAAGCTTCATCCGAATTCCATCAACCATTGTGCTCAAATTGTAGATTATCGCGCAACATGTGATGCAATCTATGCGCCTCGACCCACCCGGTTTATTCCCCTATATGGTCTGATTCAGCCGATTCGCGATACTGTTGCTCGTTATCGGAAACTATGCATACAAAGGTCAGATTCGAGTCGTGCAATATGCAGGGCGGTCCGACTCTACGATCGATAAGAGCAAGAATGTAATGGTAGTTTGATCTAGCGGTGAAGGTTAGAACAGCACATCGGCAAGTGTGAGTATTGCGGTAATTGACGCATGTAGACACTAAGATGTTTGGATATTGTGCGATTTGTTGCGCCCTAATGGACGTTGGTTTAAAGTTGTTTTCGACCGGATGGACGGGTCTCCAAGCGGGAAGATCGATGATGTTGGTGTCGAGAAAAATGCCGCAATATTGCGCGGCTCAGACATTGTCATGATCAGCTTATGATAGCCTATAGATAGATAGCACAACAAAATCTGGGGTAGATGCGAGTGCAGCATGGCAAACCTTGATCGCGCATAGTGGCTGTGATGGCTGATAAAGAGGTGCAGGACTCGCATGCGCGATAAAGGAAAAGGCGGAAGACGTCTCCCACAAGCGCTGACGAGGTGCAGAAACCAAGAAGCCTCTCGCAATCGAGAAGCCGAAGCAAGCCAGAACTCACGATGCGTCTGGGACACCGTTCAAAACAAACAGGAAGGTGCGGCCACTGTGCCTGGAACAGCGGCGTGACAAGGCGCGGAGTGGGCAGATGGAGCCGAGACTTGAAAATCGCGGCCCCGCTTTGAGTGTAAGACCCGCCTATGGCGCCCCTCATTGATCGCCGGTCCCCATGACATGCGGCGTCTGCGCAGAACACGTTAGAAAACTCGTCCCTTTGACATCGTGACGTTTGTGTCTTCTGCCAGCCCAGGCTTGTACGTAATTAGGGCATCTGGACCCTCGGGGCGGGCGGAATGCCTTGATTGCAATATGCTACGTGATGCTGCGAGCATCGTGTCCATTGTAAAGGATCAGGACGCTGGATGAGAACAGCGGTGGGTCTGTGACGTTGGTGAGAAACTTCGTATGCAGCAGAGTGCAGGAGTTTCTAACGGGGTGGTTGTTTGTGTGTGGGACCTATTCTTGGCCACGGCTTCTTTCGGTTCAGGTGCCGTCAGAAGCGTGCATTTAGCTGCAGATCGAGGTAGTCTAGAAAGGGCTCCCCGTCTCCTTGCATGCCCCCATAGTACTATGACTATGCAAAGGTTTTCGAAAAATTGCAGAATGCCCGAGCGTCCAAGGAGATATAGGTGGAACAACGTGCTCTTCTGCACAAGGCCAACAGGTTGAAACAGAGCATCCAACATGCTGCAGGTTGCGCCAGCTGGCCAGGTTCTTCATGCACAAAGAAAGATAACACCGCCTGAGTGGTGGCGGCGCTGGTCCACCTGAAGACGGCGGTGCACGGATGTCCCACTACCAGGGTTCTTTTGCAGCATCGTCATCTTCAACACGAATAGCGAATATTGGTTTGTGTCATCGCGTCCTGCCAAACAACCATGTTGCTGGAGCCTCGGGAACGTGGCAAATGCTCAGCGACAGGCCCATGCAATGGTGCTGGGCATTTTAGTCATGAGGTGCCACTTGTATCCAAAAATGTCCAGCTCCCAGCGTCACGAGAAACGCCTCATATCAGCATTTGTGGATTCTGTGGACCGCCGAGTAAGGGTAGCTTCATGTATCCGAATCACGATTGCAGTGTTGGCGAGTACCTGGCGTAACAAGGGAGCTTCATGCACGCTGCTGAGGATGGGCTGGTCGTCAGCGTTGCCCCTGAGCCGTTGCGTTGAATTGCGGCTTCCCCAGACTTTTATTCGTGCTTGCCTGTTTAGGCGGTGTGGGCCAAAAGGCGTGAAAATGGCGCAAGGCTATTCGGATGTGATCACGTTCTATACTAGGGAACAATCTGCGGCCAATTACGTTGCCATGATTGGGCTGATCGAGATGCATGCGTCCGTGTCCCGGTGTGAAACTTGTCGTGACGGCGCCATTCGTGCTGTTTCTGATTGTGCGGTGTGTGGTCCTGGATCGTGAGTTCAGGTCCCAGGCCGTTCGTCTGGCTATAAAGTGATCGGCTGCTGCCCACTCTCGAACAAGCAAAACATCAGCAAGCTTCAATCGCTCGAGTTCAATCTAAACTCATAACAAGTCGGGATCGACATCAGAGAACTATCCTCATACAAACCTCGAACTACCCTCAGCAACTACTACTACTACTACTATTACTCAACTACTACTTCTCCGCCAATCACACATCATGCCTGCTCTTCCATTCCACTCTGCTTCATCTTCTCCTTCTTCTTCACCCACCTTGTCGCCAACGCCCTCAATAGTTCTCCATCCCGCATCGGGTATATTTGATCAACCACACTAAAGCTTTCAGTCTAATCTTCTACACAGGCGCTTCATCAAAACGGGAGCTACACAAGTCCAAGGAGGATCCTGCGGAAGCGTATCGTTACCGTTACGCTCAATATCTCGCAGCGACCTTCTCAATGTCGATACAGGCTGCGCTAGCCGAGGCTGATGCTCAGTTGGCGCCTCGCCGGTCATCGAGTATTTCTGAGGCCGAGTCGTTGAGGCGCTTCTAGGGTGGAGGTGGCTGGTGGTGGACACACGACTTTACGAACATGCATGGATTCGGTATTGGCATTGGGACACGGTCTTGCGGCGCATACTCCCTATCGTCGACGATTGTTGACGAAATCAAAAGCTTTGCTCCTTCTCGTGCCTCTCTTGTGACGCGAAGCATATCGCTTTCGCTAATGTGTGATGCCTGCAGGATATCTTGTGTCCTTTTCGATCGCCTCACAGGCAGTGACCTACCACAGAGACTGCTCATGGTACCTGGATCGATCGGTTGTCGGAGATTTTCTTCAACACAACAAGATTTGTGCTGAGTCACACCAACGTGCGATTTGGGTTGATGCTTGATGCTGTGCCGACGGCCGTGCTGGAGTGTGACTGCCCCCCACCCATCGAACGGCAAGAGCGCCAGGGCCCACGTCGACTGAGGCTCTTCCGTATCGATAGGGAGGCTTAAATTCAACGACATCCGAATCTTGGATTCTTTTTCCTTGCAATAACTGTGCGTCCCGCATTCGATGGTTTTCTCCCACTTAAATTTTGCTTGCTCGCTTACATTCGCCTCGCTTCGCAAAGCGAGGACCACACATCCCACAAACCTCGGCCAACCTGCTCATGATACGTTCACTCGCTCACCCGAAGACAACCCGATGAAATGCATGGGCTACTCTTAGGCGCTGCGTATCTATGCATCAACATGCGATACGTCTGGTACTTGCGGGAAGTATCATTGGTGGCACCGCATTCAACCGAGCCTGTTGAGTACATGGGGAGCGTGTTATCTTTCGATGCCGCTGCTTACATTCACGCAGCGAGCCACTAGCAGAGCATCACAAAGGATTTGCTGTTCCCCGCGTATGACTAACCCCCACAAAATGGGTATCCCGCATGTTTGACTGCTCTTTTGGGAATGCAAACAAGATGTTCAATAGGTTACGCCATCCTGGCAAGGACTCAGATATTCTTCCGATGCCAACAGCCCAGCATCTCGGCATGGTGGCTGTGTGGCTCGACAATGCTGCAAAGATCCGGGAAGCGGCAAAGTAACTTCTTGGACCCGTCAGCCAAGAATCTTATCATTCTTTCTATGAGCAGCTGAGTGAGCCTCAGCTTCGCAGTGTTCAACCGCTGCTGGCCTTTACAATAATGCTTTTTCCTACTTGGCCAAAGGAAAAGCATCGGACGCAGTCCTGTCCATGTGGGGGTACCTTCCCCTCACAATGTGCTTGTATCATGTCGTGTCTGCAGAGCGAGAGGCGTGATTGACGAGGAGTTCCAAGCCGTCCACGCTTGGGAGGACCCACGTCGCTCGTCTAGCGTGCGTGACCCCGCCAAATCCTGGAAGGTCAAACGCCCTATAACTGCCACCCCGCGAGCGCCATCTTTTTGTTTCTTCATCAACCAACACTTACAAGTGTTATCGCATACTTGAATGGGTGAAACCGTCCTTACAACCGTCGAGGAGACCTCTCCCCAAGCTGAAGAACCCCCTATATGTGGTTTAAATGGGCCCAATACAAAACACCAACGACGGCAATTACAGCCGAACTTAGGCGATGGCAATACGCCGCCATCGCTCCACGCTCCGCACACACTCTCCTTCGAAGAAGTTGCAGAGGAACTGCGCGTGGACATCAAGTAGGACATTTGAAGTGTGTTGTCAACATTGTGTGGAATCGCTAACTCTTGTAGCCATGGACTCAGTCATGCTGAAGCGGAATCTCGCCTTCGGCTCTATGGACCTAACAAGGTTAAGGGAGCTGAAGGGCTATCCATGTGGAAAATTCTGTTAAGACAAGTGTCCAACAGTCTCACATTCGTCCTCATTATTGTCATGGCCATAAGCTTTGGCATTGACGACTACATCGAAGGTGGCGTCATCACTGCAGTCATCTGCTTGAATATCGGCGTCGGCTTCTGGCAGGATTATCGTGCTGAGAAGACCATCGAGTCTCTTAAGAAACTTACCGCTCCTGAAGCTACCGTCACCCGTAATAGCACAATGGACATCAAAGTCAAGGCAGTGGACCTGGTCCCTGGTGATATTGTCCAGCTGTCTGTTGGTAGCATTGTCCCCGCCGATCTCCGTCTCATCGATGGCGTCAACGCTTTCACCAACGAAGCTTTCCTCACAGGAGAATCCATCCCTGTCGAGAAGACACCGTTGAAGAAGTTTGATGATGATGAACTTGCCACTGGCGACCGAACGAACCTTGCTTTCTCTGGCAGCGAGATGACGTCCGGACGATGCCGTGGCATTGTAGTCGCTACAGCTATGAACACTGAAGTAGGAAAGATTGCCACCATGCTTCGTCAAAAGAAAGACGATGGTGCTCAATCTCAGAACTTCTTCGTGCGATTGGCCAACCGATTTGTAAATGGCCTTAAGACTATCCTGGGTCTTGTTGGAACACCATTGCAGATTACCCTGAGTAAATTCGCTCTTCTACTTTTTGGTCTCGCTATCCTCCTCGCCATCATTGTGTTCTCCGCAGCAAAATGGCAGGTAGGAGGCGAGGTCCTCATCTATGGTATTTGTGTCGCTGTTGCGGTCATCCCCGAATCGCTCATCGCAGTTCTCACCATTACCATCGCCGTCGGTGGCAAGGCAATGGCCAAGGCCAATGTCATCACCAGAGTACAGTCCGCCATCGAGGCTGTAGGCGGCGTTACCAACATTTGCTCCGACAAAACCGGTACCCTTACCCAAGGACGCATGGTCTCGAAGAAAGCCATCATCCCTGGTGTTGGTACATTCAACGTTGACGGTATCACGGATCCTTTCAACCCTAGTAGTGGTAATGTCTCACTGGATGGGCGGACTCTCGATTTGGGCGACTATATGCCGAGCCCTGCGGTTGCCCGTTTCTTGCGCACGATTGCACTTTGCAACAACTCCAAGGTCCTACCGGCGCTTGACTCTGGCAGCGACTCACCAAGCGAGAAGAAAGGAGGTCTGGAGGGGATTGCCGTTGATAGTGACCGTGACACCGATGCTTCCACCATTGACACCATATCGCGACCTCCTACTGCCATCATGCAGGGTTTGGCGAGCGGTCCCTGGAAAGCGCACGGTGAACCCACTGAGATCGCTTTACACGTTCTTGCTTCTCGCTTCGGTATGGGCAAGGAGAATTTATTGAGCTCGCTCAACATCCACCTCGCCACCGAATTCTCTTTTGATTCGACCGTTAAGAAGATGACCGTCGTCTACAAGGACAATCACACCGGAAGCATGGACGTCTACACAAAGGGAGCTACTGAATTCATGCTCTCGGTCCTCAATGTCTCTGACCAAGAAAAAGATGAGATCTCACAAGTAGCGGAGAGCATGGCTAATGAAGGCCTACGTGTTCTCTGCATCGCTCACAAGTCGCTGTCAGCTGGCACTGACATTAGTGAGCGTACCGAGGTGGAGAAAAATCTCAACTACATCGGTCTTGTTGCCATTTACGATCCGCCCCGACTGGAAACCAAAGATGCTGTCCGCGAATGTAAAATCGCTGGCATCACCGTCCACATGCTTACCGGTGACCATCCTGGCACTGCTAAAGCTATCGCCAAGGATGTCGCAATCATCGACGACCACACACCCTCCTCAGCCGTTATGATCGCAAGAGATTTCGATCAGATGAGTGAGGATCAAATTGATGCCATGCAAACATTGCCACTTGTCATCGCCAGATGTAGCCCGAAGACTAAGGTTAAGATGGTGCAAGCCCTCCATCGACGCGGTCGCTTTTGTGTCATGACTGGTGATGGTGTCAACGACTCGCCTGCCTTGAAGCAAGCCAATGTCGGCATGGCCATGGGTACTGGAAGCGATGTCGCTAAAGATGCCGCTGAGATGGTTCTCACGGACGACAACTTTGCCTCAATCGTGAAAGCGGTTGAGGAAGGTCGACGCTTGTTCGATAACATTCAGAAGGTATGCTGCCCTCCTCTCTTTGCCAATTTACGACTTTATACTAAACCTATTCTAGTTTCTCATGCATCTTCTCATCTCCAATATCGCCCAAGTCATTCTTCTCCTTATCGGCCTTGCCTTCAAGGATAATGACAACCATTCTGTCTTTCCCCTGTCCCCTATTGAAATTCTTTGGGTCAACCTCATCACGTCTTCCTTCCTCGCCATCGGTCTCGGCCTCGAGGAATCTCAGGAAGACAGCATGTTTCGCCCGCCTCATGATGTCAAGAAGGGCGTTTTCTCAACTGAGCTCATCACTGACAAGTTCATCTACGGTTTTTTCATGGGCTCGCTTTGTCTATTCTCCTTCGCCATTGTCGCTTACGTTGGGCCTGGGGGTGGTAATCTTGGCTCTGGCTGCAATGAAGGATATAACGACACATGTAACGTCGTCTTCCGTGCGCGTGCAACGACATACACGACCATTACTCTCCTGCTCCTTGTCACCGCCTGGGAAGTCAAGCATTTTGCCCGCTCTTTGTTCAACATGTACCCCCATACGGACCAAGGTGCGCCTCGCGGACTCTCTGTCTTCCCCACTCTTTGGCGTAATCGCTTCCTTTTCTTTGCTGTCATCGCTGGTCTCGTTATGATGTTCCCTATCGTGTACATTCCTATCATCAACGAAAAGGTGTTCAAGCACGGCTCAATCACCTGGGAATGGGGCGTTAGCTTCGGTGCTGTCGTAATCTACATATCAGCGATTGAGACATGGAAAGCCATCAAGCGAAGCTTCGGTATCTGGAGCGGTGCCCATCGGATTATCAGCCGAGAGGACGCCGAGGCCAGAGCCGGCCTAGCTGGTGGCGTTGTACAGGAGAAGTAAGAGTTCGTCCGAAAGAGGTTCTATATAGGAGATTGAGATGTTGGTGGATGGAGACAAATTGTCATTTCGACAGGGCCCTCTAAATTGCTGATTCTTGGCTACTGCAAGGTTCGGGAGTCTGGGATTTAGTTCTTCAGGATTGACCCTTGGTCTGTCACTATCGTTGTCTTGGGGGCGTTAGCATGATCACACTCTTTTAGCATTGACAGCTTTATGATAAATCCAACTTCGTCACTCTTTGAATCCTCACCTCACGTCCACTGTGCACTGTTACGTTTCGTCTTAGCTCTACTAGCGACACTTTATTAGCATCGCCTGGCTAACTTTCACGTCGCACCCATGATGCTACGTTGACCCCTAGCCTTCTCACTGCCGCTCCAACAGCCTTTCGCGAGCGCTGTTCTATCGTCATTTTTGGAGCAGGTCTGCTGGTGCGCGTCAATTTCTATATGAAGGGCAAACCTTTTGTATATATTATGTCCATTACTTCGCCGTCTCGATACAGATACAAGGAGAGAACAGCAAGAAAGACATTACTACAGGCCGGGAGCAAAGCGTAAGTAGGGAAAAGAGTTGTAAACTTTGGTAGTGAGGAGGAAGGAATGCTGACTTCATACATCACGTATTTTAATAGAGATTCTTCCTAAGCTTGTACTATCAAGTCTTGATCCAGGCATAGACGGCAACAACACTCTTGGCAGTTTTGCATGTATCGGCATATTTGTGCTTCGCGTTCAAAGCTTAAGATGTAAACCAACATAGTAAGATTTCATACTCAGACTACTGTTTAAATATTGAAGCTCCATCCGCTGCAGTGGTGACATAAAGCCTCATTAAGCAGTGTTGAAAAAACATGAGCCCCAAATTCCTGACTTTACGGGCGATGGGAATTTCTATAAAAAAATCACGAGGTAGATTTTCCATACTCGGCATTTCTCCAGTCACACATGCCTCGCAATTCGGATTCACTACCATAAAGCACAGTCATAAAGACCCTGTCAGACGTGAGATCTGGCTCCGAATGCACAGGACTATCGTCACATCCCCAACTAAAACGGACGACTTCGCCGTCTCCAACTCGGACCCGATTCGCATCTTTGAGCGCATCTGCCAGCCAGCCACGCAATGCATCATATGCCTGGTCCACATCTTCTTCTGCGGGCTCTGGACCGAGTTTTTCCAGCTCTAAAAAGTGCTTTGTTTCTTCTCTCTGGTATACGCTGAAAACATGTGCACTTGGTTCCAACATGAGAGTAGACGGCCCAAGCAAAGTGAGCCCATACTTGCTCCTCACGACCTCTTCGCGGCCTTGATCGTAGGGAAACATGCGGCCATCTTGGTGCCATCTCGGAACTTCAAACTCTGCAGTTGGCTTTGTGACACGGACTGTGAACCAGCAGGCTGCCTTCTCTTCAGCGCTGCCAATGCAATCATTTTGCGTCGCATGTACGAATGAATCAACAGCAGACACAGTCTCTGCCTCGTCCGCGTCGGTGATAGAAGCAAGGAATTTCGATGCCTCCGAAGCAAGCGAGGGCGTGACTGGGCCGTAGTAATCAAATACTGATGCCTTTTCTGTAGATGTGATACGTGGAATAGCGATAGGGACGGGAAGAATCGCACACGGTACTTGTTGAGGCATCTTAGCGAACGTCGGATGCGTTGCAGGCGTCGTGAAAAGTGCTTGTAAAATTTTACAGGCAAATACCGTCTTTATATCTGAAATAGATTGGCTAGAAGGGCGCAAATTTACTCAACTCGTATCCCATGTCAGCCGCATTTCTCAGCCGCTTTTCCTCACAGTGGTGCCTGAAACCGACAGACTAGGCAGACAATTGAGGTATCTTGGATCCTTGTTGATAAATTTCACCTTACTCTGTTCAGAAAAAAAAGGGCTGTAGGCTTAATTGGAGCCTATATTTAGTTGTTCATGGCGGTGGGAGGTTAGTAGTGGTGCTGTGGTAAGGAAAATATAGGCTGCTACGAAAGGTTTTCTGAATTGATGCGATCGCTTAACCATTATCAACAAACTTGGCTAGTATGGTTTGTATCTCGCCTTATCTTTTTCGTCACCCCTCTTCCTGTCTTTCTTCTCTTTTCGCTTCTCCTTCCTGCCTTTGCTGCTCTTCTTTGGCTCTGCTTCTTCGTCGACGTCCATGCTCTCATCCGAAGATGCCTTCCATGCGCGGATAAACCCATCTTCACCACACGTAAATGTCGTTCGGGTCTGGGTATGGTGTTAGCTGAAGTTATGGGTGGATAGATGAGTAGATTGTTTTTACATGAATATCAGTGAAAAGATCGCGAGCGAGCTCCTCGCCGTGGGCGCCTGGTAGGTGTATACTCTTTCCTGCATTGAAGTCGTATTGAAGAGGCCCGCTTGTATTTTTGGCCATGGGAATGAGATCGAGACGGCTTTCACTTGGTGCTGTTAGCTTTTCTTGTATGCTTGTGCCCCTTTGACACAACATACCTATGCTTTCCGGCAGCTACAAAAGGCTCGCCACCTACCCAGTGCATCTTGGCCAAGTATTCACACCCAAGCGCCTCTCTAACGTCTCCAAATGCTTTTGGTGCTGGCTCTTCTTCTTCCTCTTTCTGACTTTGCAATGCATAGAAGCTTAACGTCTCATCAGTGCCGAGCGCATAGATGTCAGTGCTGGGATACATGAAGCCAGCATGTGCGATAGCGGAGCGATGATTAATGACCTGGTACAAGGCGTCGTCTTCCTCAGCCTGTGATGTGTCGAAGATGTTGATCAAACCGTCTGTGCTAGATGAGAGGAGAAGATTAGGATGCGAAGGATGAAGCTGGAGAGAGGTGACTGTGTCGGTATGGGACTCAATATATGATCGTAGAGGCGCCGAAGGGTTGCGCTGATCCCTGTAGCTCGTTCAGTATCCCTAAATGTAGAGTAGGATCTGGCTTACCAAACGTAAACAGGAGAAACGCCAGGCCCATCATCTGGGTTCTCAATACCGGCCGCGATGAAGTTTTGTTGAGCATCACATACGATTGCTGAGATGAGTTTGTGTGCTTCTTCTCTGTCAGCGCTTCGCATTCTTGACACCTCTCATCTATAAGAGACATACGGCTCTCAATATCTAACACCTTCTGCCTGTTTCTATTGTCCCAGAACCTAATTAATCCATCTCTTCCCGCGGTAGCAATAACATTACTTGGCACATCATTCGCCCTCTCCAAACACGTCACCTTCTCATTTACAGATTTGATGATGCCGTTAGGTTGTAGTTTGAGCGTGGAGGCATCAAGGTAGCGCAGTGAGTCATCAGAAGATATGAATGCTAATTGATCGGTTTGTGAGTATGTGAGCGCGTCCTGTCGGGACGCTGTGGAGATGATTCTGTAGATGTACGAATTTGGTGGCAGGCCGACGTCTGAGGCGAAGATTTGTGTGAGCGGTGCCATTGTGATGCGCGCAAGCGGTCTAATGTTGCGCTTGTCACCGGTGTTAAAAATCACGACCAAACGAGCTCATGTCGTAGAGGAAACGATGAGGTGAGTGTGGAGTGCAGAAATTTTGCGAGGACGACGTTTGGTAGCCTGCCGCCAGCCCATCTTCATAAGAGCAATGGTACATAGCATCACATCTACACCCAACATGCTTGATTGAGGCAGACACGGGGAATGCGAGCTAAGAACGCGTACAACGAACGTGTGATAGCCTCGTATATGCGAACGAGACATCAGTATTTCTCCCCAGGAACAAATGGACAACCACATTCAGTCCTCTCCACAATTAGAGATTGCGCAGCTCGCATTTCCGAGAGCATCGAGCAGCCTTTCCGACTCATCAAGCACTCTGTCTACGATCTCTAAGATAATATGTTGCCTTGATATGAAACTCGTGCAGCCACAGCTTGAAGACAAAACGAGCGATTAACTACGGGCGTCCCTCTCCGAACTCTCATGAACCCAATCCACTGACATAACGCCAGCAGACAACGGGTTGTCACTCCGACAACTCAGCACGCAAAGCGCTCACTGTCGACGATATCGAGGTTCGTGAAGAAACAGAAACCGTTGCGGGTCGCGCGAAAAGATTTCGGGTGTTGGGTGGCATGACTAAGCAGCAGCGCTCTGATTGGACGAGCAGCTTTGAATAGGCGATTGACTGATTGGGTAACGGCAGACCTCGGGATTCGGGCAGATGCGAGACTTGGCTTGTGAGTTTGAGCATCGACATCACCACTACACACGACACTCTCCACTCTGCAATTGGCACATCAGCGCTGTGCAATGGCTTCTCAGCGGATATTCCAGCTCGGTCTGCGACGGGCGGCGGCGCCTAGTCTGAGGGTTCAGTCCGCGGGACGTGTGGGACAGCGAAGGTATGACAGCATCGAAGCTCTTCCATTGACGGATGCCACATGGTCCCGGGTACTAACAGCACCACCTAGACTTGCTGCAACTGGAACCACCTCGCAGTCTGAGGGCGCTGAGATTCTCGCGAAGCAACGACTCCAACGCCCCGTCTCCCCGCATCTCTCCATTTACCGCCCACAAATCACCTGGTACGGCAGTGCGCTCAACCGTGTCACCGGCGTTATGCTATCTGGGCCCCTCTACATCTTCGGAATCGCATACCTTGCCGCCCCTACGCTTGGATGGCACCTTGAGACGCAGTCAATGGTCGCCGCTGTTGCAGCATGGTCAGCGATCGCGAAGGTAGGACTAAAGGCCTTCTTTGCCTTCCCATTCTTCTACCATAGCTTGAATGGACTCAGGCATCTGGCGTGGGATGTTGGTATCGGGTTCAAGAACCAGACTGTCATTCGGAGCGGATGGACCATGGTTGCGTTTTCGGTTGTCGGAAGCTTGTACTACACTTTTATTGGATAAGCGGTAGGGCAAGAGAATAGTAAGAAAGTAGGAGATGCACAGGTGACATCAGCAAAGACGGAACAAATGAGGTGCCGGATGAATACGGGTGTTTGAAACGGAAAGCATCTTTCGAATGGAAGAAAGCGCAATACAAGCTTGTACAATCTTTGTGTCAAATGGATAGACGTCAATTCGTTTTATAGTTGCTGCGGAGTCTTGGATGATATGTGCATTGACATGATAGAACTTGGCGTGGCGTGGCTTTATCAGTTGTCTCGCCATGGTCTCCTCATATCTGTGCGTTTTGCGATTAAGCTGTGCTTATTGGCCAGTACTCATGACCCTGTTGCTGGTCGAAGCTGTTGTAACCCTTCACTGGCATAGTGATCGATGCGACTCCAACTGAGGTACACCTCATTTATATACTTCTATCTTGCTCTTGTTCCAGGACGCGATTTGCCAGACTCGGTGTGAATACAACAAACCACACCGAGTACTTGGCCTTGGCCATTAAATTCCGCGCCAAATACAGGTACTGACAGTCGTTTGCACTCATTTCCTAGCATGACCGATGCATAGGACAAAGAAACATCCGTGGCTGTGAGCACGTGAACTCGCGTGTCGCGGGTAATTGGCGCGTCAAATCATTCTCGGCTGAAAGCTATGAGAGACATGACCAACACCACTTCCTGGAGAGTGCTCCGTGAGATTTGCTTTTGCAATGGCGGAATCGCAAGCTTCCACCGTGCTTGCGGAGACGCTTTACGATGTGAGTTCCTGCGTTCTCAGCGCGATAACGCACAGATCCCGACACCCCGGTTCACTGCGGCGATCATGAGTCGCTCACCTCACTGACCCTCAACGCCACTTGCAGGACCCATCGCAACTTTCCCAGGCCCTCAGGCAGCGGGCACACAGCGACAACCAGCTCCACTTCACCACCTCTTCCGAGAGCCACCACTCAGGCCTCACTGTTTCGGCCTTTGCCGCGCCCCCGCGACCGAATTGTGCCGACGCTCCACCGAATGCCCTGGTCGTTGTGCTGGCCCAACCCGACTACGCGCCGACCCCACGACGCGTTGCGGCCGCGCAGTATGTCAAACCCGCCCTACCAAAGCATCACAGCGCGCCAACCAGTACGGGATACTTGATTGAAGTGCAGGGCGCCCAAAAGATGCACCGCAGCTTCAACGGCATGGACGCTCCGGGCGATACACAGCCAGACAGCCAGATGCACAGATTATGGACAAGCGGCGTATACCCAACTGTAATGGAGGTCGCAAATCGCTTGCCTAGTCCAAAATCGCTGTTCACAGAGCACGACGACGAAGGAGAAGACGAAGACGACGAGGCTGATGACTTGCCATTCGACAACATCGAGGTTGCCGAGTCCAGCCCGCGTCGTCAGAATCCAACAATTACAAGCCCAACCGTAATCAGTGCCAGTGATCGAGTAGAACATGTGCACAATCATCTGGCTTCCACAAGCCCGCTCAAGTTCGAGACGCCTGCGTTCGCAGCTAGGCGGAGGGATAGCTCAGGCCCAGTTCTGAGCTCAGCAGTGCGAACAAACACCACGCCTGGCACAGTTGCTTCAGTATCTGCCTTTGGTGCAGGGTTTGGCAATGGAGCGATCGCAGATGGGCCGCTAATGTCACTCACACAGGCCTGGCACAACACTCAGGCGCCTACCTCGCCTGCTGTAGGCGGAGCCAATGAGGATATCGTCTTCACACGACCGTCCCCGAACTTCACAAACGTACGGCGCTCAAGTCCAATCCCAGCGTACTCTAGCCCAATCAAGATTATGCAGCCCGAAACTCCCAAGTCTGATCCAATTCTACGCTCGTCCAGCGAGCCACGAACCGAGTATCTTACTATGGAGCAGTCGCAAGAGAGGCGAAAGCATTTAGTGGGCGATGAACAGGTAGTCGATGTTGAGCAGGACAGCTGGCAAGAGCTATCTAGGCAAGTCAAGGCCAGGAAGGCTAGGGAGCTCTTTCACCGTAATGCTGCCAGGTCACTGGCAAATATTTCAGCACCGACGCCTGCATCACCGCAATCAGTAAGAAAGCGCAAAGTGAATGCGAAGTATTCGTCACCGGCCAAAGGGAGAGCAACACGGACGGCAGCAACCAAAATTTCACGAGAGGGAGATGATGACTCAATGGATGAGCTTTCGCAATCCATGTCGGTGAACGGGCAAGAAGCTAATGATTTCTCCGATGAGTCGTCTCAAGATGTGCCCATCACTGCACGGGCCGCTGTGAAACACAATAACAACAAGGACAATAAGGTGCAGGTGCCCAAGACCTCCTCACACCCTTATCATACACCTTCTTCGGGCCAGACTTCACACCACTCTTCTCAACAAGCAACTCCCTCCTCACAGTTGCAGCGTGAGTCTCAGTTCCGTCCGACAGGAGCACAGTCACTCCTCAGAGGTACCTTTCGACCACAAAGCAGCAAGGATTCTGTTGCTGTCTTGAATTCACAACCAGATATCGCGCTCGATTTCGATAGTATTCCACCACCCAAATCCTTGCGCTACCCTTCCTCGCCATCAACAAATCAGTACAGCATTAACCAGACCACGATGGTGACGAAGACTGGATATACAAGCCAAGTCATTTCATCATCAATGCCGCCAATGCCGCCAAGATCCAGTCAGGAGAAGCCTAACAAGGCGTCCAGTGATAAGATCGCCCATGAAGAGGAAGAGCGTGTGCCTAGCAGTCCTCCAGTTCTGCCGCACGGAGAGGATATCACGCACGAAGATGATGTCGAATACGACGAGCATGCGTACGATGAATATGCTGTCGGAGAAGAGGTACGAGAAAGTACTGAGCCTCTAGCTGTCGACGAGGACGATTTACCTATAGCAAGACGAAAGCTCGACAATGACAAGGCCACAGAGACCAATGATGCCAATACAGATGAGGATGATGAATTAGACTTGGTCCAGCCCCAGAAAGTAGATTCGGGGGCTGATCATGAAGTATGGGGCATTTTAGAACAGCAGGAGGCTCAGAGTGATCCTGTTGAGAATGAAGACGCTATGCAGAATGAGCCCATACAGGGATCCCGCATGTCACGTCAAAATACGGTTCCGGAGACGGACGCACTTGACGAAACACAGCCATCATACTTTCGAGACAATGCCCTGATCAACGGTGCTGGAAGCATACTTGATGTGCCAAACCACACCAATAGCACAGAACCATTTCAGACTGCTCAGGAGCAACTGTCTGGGCCACAGACCGACACAACCGTTCCAATCAATTCCAAAGAAGATGGAAGCGACGCCATCCAGCCAGGTGACCGCATTCGTTCAGTGGGCGACATCCTTAACTTGCCAGAAACTCAACAATCACAAGTTGACGAGGAAATTGAGATGCCTCGACTAAGCGGATTTGACGAGAATGAAGCGCGTATTTCGCTGGCCGGCTCTTCTCCTGCGCCCCTGTCAGTGAAGAGACGCAAGGTTACCTATACAGCGAAGCGCGGAGTCTTCCGCAGCCCAGCCAAACCGACCACCGATTCAGAGTCGCTTTCTGATCCTCCTCCCTCGCCGCCCGGAGAAATGCAGCGACCATTGGAAATTACCCCGCCAAGGGCATCAGTCCAAGCACGAGAGAATCGAGGTGCAATTGCGGCTGCAAATGCTAGGAAGGAAGCACAAGCCCCGCATACAAGACCAGCAATTCGGAAGTCCGTAGGACGGGCTAGGCCCTCAAAGACTCAAGCCCAGAAGAAGGGTGCGTTGAAGTCGATCACTAGAGAACTCATCCAAAGTCTGTCATCGCCACTCCATTCGCCATCAAGGTCAAAAGGATCTTTTTCAAGTCGTGCAATCACTCCTCAAACACCTAGCCGACATAGACGCGATGCGCGGACTGAACATAGCGATGTCGACATGCCCGATGCTGATGAGGAGCCAGATGAGCTTGCTGGTCCAACTCCGCAGCCTACCAAGTGGCATACATCTGTATCGGACCGTGATGGGACACCTGCGGGAGATGTGCTTGTACCAAATCGAGTTTTTGCCTCGTGGCCGGGAAGTCACTACTACCCTGCCACATGCGTCGGTCGATCGATGTCGCGTCAGCTCCAGATTCGCTTTGATGATGGCAACACAACAATGCTGGATGCTGCACATATTCGGGCGCTCGATCTGCGTGCCGGGGACTATGTCAAGGTTGACGAGACAGGAATGAAGAAGCACACGTATATCGTGGTTGGCTTCAAAGACAAGATTGACGATCTCGGCGGAGAAGCGTTCCCCACTACTGATCGTCTCGGGTATGCCACTGTGGTGCTTGAAGAGAAGAGAAGGGACAGCTTGCCAGCAGGGAAGACTATGCAATCGAGCGAGCACATTTCGGTACCCTTGGCAAGCATATATTTGACTACTGGACTGTGGACCAGGCTTCGCGATCGGTCTTTCAACTTCTCACCTCCAGCATCTCCTGTCAAGCCTATCTCACGTATCGGTACGCCAGTCACAGAACCGCTCGCTTCACTCTCTTTCACGCGCAGAGGAACTACCATACCTTCGCTGTTGAAAGATGTAACTACTCGCGCCGCATCCGTGGCTTCTACTGCACTGTCTGGTAGTGGAATATTCGCGAACATGGCTTTCGTCCTCACTTCAACCGCTGCAGACGTTGATAAGGAAACTATGGCAAGGACGATCAAGTCTAACGGTGGTCAAGTCTTAGAGCAAGGCTTCCACGAGCTCTTCGATTGCGAGTCTGCTGACGTCCCGTCATCTCAAAGCCGGCACACATCTTTCTCAACTTTGGAAGGCTTTTACGGCCTCACAATCAAGGACGCGTACAAGGATCTCGGCTTCGTGGCTTTGATCTCAGATTCGCACTCCCGCAGTACGAAGTATATCCAAGCTCTCGCACTCAACGTACCTTGCTTGCATCTCCGCTGGATTCATGACTCTCTATCAGCATCTAGCGCGCTCTCATTCGCGAGATATCTCCTTCCTGCCGGTGTCTCTAAATTTCTCGACCCCAATGGCGTTGTGCGCTCACGCACCATGAGCATGTACGACCCAGCCACCGATGACGTTTCTTTTGCCGCAACGGTTCACAGCCGCGACTTACTACTGCACGATCAATCCGTTCTGCTTGTCACTGGTAAATCCAAGAAAGAAGTGGAAAAACGCCAACCCTTTGTTTTTCTTACACACGCACTCGGATCTGCGAAAGTTGGTCGGTGCGCTGACCTCGTGGCCGCGGCGCAGATGCTTCATGATGATCAGTGGGATTGGGTCTATGTCGATAATGGAGAAAGGGGTGTTGCAGAAGCTGCTGCGGAGCTCTTTGGGACTGAGAAGCAAGCAGCTGGCACCAAGGGGAAGAAGGTAAAGAAAAGGAAATGGGATGAGAACGAGGACAAAGAAGAGCTGGTTGCTCGAGGAAAGATCGGCAAGCGTAAGGTCCGTATCACGTGCGCGGAGTTTGTTATTCAAAGTTTGATTTTGGGCGCGCTGATCGAGGAGTGATTTTTAGATCCCCCACATCTCGGCGTTTCTAGGTACGTTCAAAAGAGCAAAAAGCTACGGCGTAGAGTAGCATAGGGATTAAGGAGTTATTTGCGTCCATATAGCGAGGCGCTTGGGGATCTTTTCGGGGGGGAACATCATGCAGAGTATAGCTACAGTTTTTGAGTATATCAAATGTTGAGCTGTGGTATAAGCCAAAAACACTTGATGAACATCAATCTTGTGGATTGGTGTGGTTAAATGTACAATGACTTGCAATTCCAAATGGATCAAAGTATGCAATGATTGTATACAGTAAACGTGGTATCTAAATACAAACGCCCAAATCAGGCACGCCTCTAAAGTCTATCCTTGTGTGGCGGAGAACAATGTAGCTGAACCTACCCTTGCTTTTCATCACAACAAGGCCTACAACCAAGATGCCTAAACAATTCCAGGATATGTATATTAGATCCTGGCCTTTGTCTGTGCTGTGCATCATTTACTAAGAACTCCTCTCTATCGTGTAATACAATATTTCATTGCAAGCCTACACAGGAGCGTTGCGCCGGACAGTCTCGGATTCGCTGCAGGGTGCGTGCATCGTAGAGCGAAATAGGAGGATCTTGTTCCGAGCAAATAATTTAGCTACTTGGGCTTGTTGCGCCCCAATCGTAAGTTAATGCCTCAATCAAGCTAGAGCCGCCAGACGAGAGCTCCTTTGCTCACTGTGGAAGATATTAGAAGAGCGTGAGCTGTGATTTTATCGGGCTGGCGAGATTCTCGAGAAGCTAGACATGACTCAGGTAAGTCTACGTTTAAGCGCCCAACCCCGCCTACACGAGTTTGCGGCTGAGCAGGGTAAGCACCAAGGCTGCTTTGTGTGCGTCCTGTAGGCTCACAGATCTTTGACAGTTTATGAGACACACAATACTGCTCTACGATTCGTACTATTCTACCATAACGCATGCCTTCATGACTGACTTGAGCAGCTCTCTTATCTGAGGAAGAGCATGCCGTCGCTACGATGCGTCTTTTAAAGCGTCTCTCAGCCAACAACTTCGAGCTGGTCTCCTTTAACCACGATGACCTCCCACCCTATGCCATCCTCTCGCACACCTGGGTTGAGGGCCAAGAAGTCACGTACAATGACCTCGTCGCTGGCGCAGGCAAGGATAAAATTGGCAATGCCAAACTCCGCTTCTGCTGCGAACGTGCTGCAGCGGATGATCTTGAGTACTTTTGGGTGGATACCTGCTGCATCGACAAGACTACCAACGATGAGCTTAGCACAGCTATAAACTCTATGTTCCGTTGGTACAAGTATGCATCTAAATGCTACGTATACCTGTCAGATGTCTCTGTTCCAGACGAGGTTACTACTTCTGAGGCTTTTCTGATGTGTGCGGACGCTTTTCGACGGAGTCGCTGGTTCAGGCGAGGATGGACGCTGCAAGAGCTCCTAGCACCCACTAACGTGGAGTTCTTCTCTCGGGAGGGCAAGCGACTAGGTAGCAAGATATCACTAGAGAAGGAGATCTATGATATTACTAAGCTTCCCGTCCGAGCGTTAAGAGGACAACATCTTGCTGAGTTCAGTGTTGAGGAGCGTATGGGTTGGGTGGCTCAACGCACGACAACGCTAAAAGAGGACAAAGTATATTGTTTGCTCGGGATCTTTGAGGTATTTTTACCACTGATATATGGAGAAGGAGAAGCATATGCACTCCTACGATTGAGAGAGGAGATAGAGAAGCGGCAGCAAGGGCATCAGACACAGAGGCTGCAAGACTTATCGGGTGCGTCCTGATCCTAGCAAAGCGATTCCCTTCTATAAGCGAGATGTGGCTAACAGTGTAAAGTCTCCTCGTACCTACCCTTTCCACGAAACGAACTCTTCATCGGACGGGAAGACCAGCTTCGAGTTCTTGAAGAATCTCTCATTCCTACTGGCAGCCACCAACGGATGACGATCTATGGGCTAGGAGGTTGCGGCAAGTCAGCGCTTGCTCTGGAGTTTGCTTATCGTGCGTTGGTAACACATGCTAAACGCCTGGTATTCTGGGTGCCTGCTATTAGCCACGAGAGCTTTGCGCTTGCGTACCGGGAAATTGGATGCAGTCTTCGCATCCCAGGGATCACTGACGACAACGCAGACGTCGGAAAGCTTGTGAAGGAGACACTCAGTTCAACGAGCGTGGACGATTGGCTGATGATTGTTGACAATGCCGATGACCCTGGTGTTCTTAATACTAAGTTCGACTCAAAGTCTGCTCGGTTGAAGGACCTTCTCCCACGCAGTGATAGAGGCACTATTCTTTTCACTACTCGAAGTCGGAAAGCAGCCGGAGAGTTGACACAGAGCAGCATTTTAGAAGTAAATGATATGGGCAAAGTTGAGGCTAAGCAGCTGCTAGCGCGGCGAATCACGAAGCCAGCGCTGCTTGATGACGATGTGGCTGTCAACGAGCTGCTAGACATGCTCACATGCCTACCGCTTGCTGTTGTCCAGGCGGCTGCTTTCATCAACAACAACGACATATCAATGTCTGAATATATATCACTATTTGAAGATGCTGGTACAGCTACCGAACTATTCAGTGAGCATTTTGAGGATCCTAGTAGATATGAAGAGATGGATAGCACAATTGCAAAGACGTGGCATGTGTCTTTTAATCAGATACGCAGGCAAGACAAGCTTGCTGCCGAGTACCTTTCGTTTATAGCATGCATCGATCGAGTCAACATTCCGCAGTCGCTACTGCCTCCTAGCGGGTCGTTAGTGCAGCAGGTTAAAGCGCTTGGGACGCTGACAGGATATGCGTTCATCACAGAGCGCCAACAAAAAGTACCAGGTGTAACTCGAGGTAGAGAAAGACTCTTTGACATGCACCGACTAGTTCATATGGCTTCCGTCTTATGGCTAAAAGGACATAATGAGCAGGCTGCTTGGACTGCCACTGCTGCAGCCCGGCTCAAGGAGCTAGTTCCGTATGGTGGGCATAAAAATAGAGATACTTGGACGACATACGTGCCGCACACAATCTATTTAATTGAACTCAACAGTACAGTAGACGAGATAGCAAAGCTTTCGCTTCTAGATCGTGTGGCATTGTGTCAGGAAATCCTTGGACAATATTCAGCAGCAGAAATAGCACACCAACAAGCGTTACCCTTAAGAAGAAAGAAACTAGGACTGGAGCATCCAGATACTTTGACGAGCATGAATAACTTGGCGGGAGCGCTGGAGCGCCAAGGCAAGTACGAGGAGGCGGAGTCGATGAACAGGGAGACGCTGGCGCAGAGGGAGAAGGTACTTGGACCTGAGCATCCAGACACGCTGATAAGCATAAGTAACTTGGCAGGAGTACTGGATAGCCAAGGCAAGTACGAGGAGGCAGAATCAATGAACAGGGAGACGCTGGCGCGGATGGAGAAGGTACTTGGGCCTCAGCATCCAGGCACGCTGACGAGCATGAGTAACTTGGCGCTAGTGCTAGTCAGGCAAGGCAAGTACGAGGAGGCAGAATCAATGAACAGGGAGACGCTGGCGCGGATGGAGAAGGTACTTGGGCCTCAACATCCAAGCACGCTGATGAGCATAAGTAGCTTGGCGGGAGTGCTGGGCCGCCAAGGCAAGTACGAGGAGGGAGAATCAATGATCAGGGAGACGCTGGCGCGGAGGGAGAAGGTACTTGGGCCTGAGCATCCAGACACGCTGATAAGCATAAGTAACTTGGCAGGAGTACTGGATAGCCAAGGCAAGTACGAGGAGGCAGAATCAATGAACAGGGAGACGCTGGCGCGGATGGAGAAGGTACTTGGGCCTCAGCATCCAGGCACGCTGACGAGCATGAGTAACTTGGCGCTAGTGCTATTCAGGCAAGGCAAGTACGAGGAGGCAGAATCAATGAACAGGGAGACGCTGGCGCGGATGGAGAAGGTACTTGGACCTCAGCATCCAAGCACGCTGATGAGCATAAGTAACTTGGCACTAGTGCTGGGGCGCCAAGGCAAGTACGAGGAGGCAGAATCAATGAATAGGGAGACGCTGGCGCGGAGGGAGAAGGTACTTGGGCCTGAGCATCCAGACACGCTGATGAGCATGAGCAACTTGGCGGGAGTGCTGGGCCGCCAAGGCAAGTACGAGGAGGCAGAGTCAATCAACAGAGAGACGCTGGCGCGGAGGGAGAAGGTACTTGGACCTGAGCATCCAGACACGCTCATGAGCATATATTGCCTTGCTCACTTGCTTGCCATTCAGCATCGTTACGACGAATCACTTGTTCTGTACGAAAGAGCATGTGCGGCATACCTGACTGTCCTTGGGAAAGACCATCCAACTACTCGCGCGTGTCATAAGCATTATAACCAAATGCTCAAGGAGCGAGAGCACGGTTAGGCTGTTCTTGCTCCTGAGATACTGGATAGCAGCATAGGTACGCGGACCCGCACATGGTCGAAGCTGTTACGCGGCCTTGCGAATATTAGTATCAAAAAAGCTTCAACAGTTCTTCAGTGTGATAGGATATTTTGTGATTTTTATTTGCACAATTGTACGCTATGATATGTGGCCATTGCTCATTAATCTCACTGACGAGAAACAAACAGGTCGCCACTAAAGCGCAATGTGCTCAGATACGGCGGTACTTCGCTGGAAAAACTCTCTTTCAATCTCTATCTACAGCCCTCTCGTTAGTCTGAGACTGTCTGAGCTGGGGTTGTTGTGTATGTTGGCAGCGAGTTGTGGTATTACCAGTCGAGCAGGAATTTCTCAAAGAAGTGACCAGTTGTAGACAAAGTCTAGGGATCAGAGCTTCTAATCTGATGTTATCCACACCTCTCAACAGTGGTTAATTTTCTTACGATGGGGAGCACTACTAAATTTCTGCCACGTGGTGAGGGGCTTTATGTCCCTGCCTCTCCAGGGCCAGTGTGAACCTGCACCCTTAACCCCTCCTTGGCGTAAATATGAATAGTCTGATTCTGAGAATCAAAGCCAAACAACCCAAGATGTCGATTCCCGCCTGAATCTTGAAGCGGACTCAGTATCCTCCGTCTCTTTGACGTTGGAGGGCTGATCAACGCTGTGAGATTCTGTGCTTTTCTGAACGATGACGACAAGTTTGCCGTTGCCTTTCGCGGCAAGGAGGCCATGGCTGTGTGTGCGAATGACTTTGGGGCTGGTGTGCTGAGTCGATCTGTTGTGTCTTCGCGGACGAGGATGCCGCGTTGACGTGATGGTTGGATGCCTTTGTCTTGTGTGCTGGCTTCGCCGGAGAATTGCGTCGAGGACACGGTACCGTGAGTGTGTTGCTGTGTCTCCTGGACTTCGGTATCGCTTGGGATACTCTTTATGGAATCTTGTGTTTTGCGGGGAGTTGTTTTTTGAGTAGTCTCCTGTGTACTGTCGTTGGTAGTGCCAGTATTTTGTGAGCTGTACAATTCTTTGACATACTTTCCCACCAGTAACGCGACGTCTTTTGCGTGGCCGTCGAGATTGTCAGCGTTAGGTACATTCCACTTTTCCACAGCCATGCGCTTGAGATCGTCTAATGAAGCAGCGTCTTCCCACGACCTGTCATGATGGATCTTTTTGATTCGAGGATGCCGCAGCATCTCAAAGCTCTCGTTTTGGGGTTTTTCGAAGCCACCGCCAAGAACCTCTGCTACGAACGGTTTCTTGAAAGCTACAGTCATACCTCGATCGTAGCCGTTGGATTGCTCAATATCGTACTCATCAGTAGAGCCATTTTTATGCAATTTCGCCTGGCGGACATAGCCTTGAACGTTCAGATACTTCAATTCCGATTTCGGTATACATTTGTCTAAGCTGAGCGAAGCAACAAGCTTGAATTTTGGCTTCGCCCCTGTTTGCTGCACAGCATCCTTGTTTGTACAGCATCCCAAATGGAAAGTAGTCCAATGCAGGGGCTTGATATCAGTTTTCGGGGCAACCTGTACATCGAAGCTCGCTCCGATGATTGCGAAGTCGCCTAAATCACGTTCACCGCCCATGTCGCCAAGGTAATCTCTTTTTAACTTGATGAAATACCCCGCCTCGCGATGACCGTATTCCGAGAGTAATGGGAAATATGGCGCGTGCAACGGCTTCAATACCATACCTTCTTGGCGATCAGCAACACTCCGGGCAAATGCCTGTTTGAGGTCCATCATGCCGTCCCCGGTCTTAAAATCGAGCAAGGTCCACTCCGAGCGCATTGACCGGCCGGGTATGACATGGACAAGGTTTCGTAGAATATGCCGGCGATCTTGTAGGCAATGACGTAGTACAGGGTCATCGTCAAGGACTAGGACGTCGAAGAAGACAATCATCAGATGTTCCCACACGTGGGGCAAAGAGTCCTGAAGTGTGCCGATGAACGTTCCTGATCGAGAGATGTGTTTTCGAATCTTAGAAAAAGACATGATCTTTTCTTCCTTATCGCTATAAAGTACCATTTCACCAAGAACAATACACTTTTTCTCGAACAGACAGTCAGCGCGACCAATGCGCAAGGCATCTCGAATGACGCCGAGTAAGGAACCACGATCAGCAGTTGCGTCCTTGCCGTTCTTAGAGAAAATTTTGATTTGATTCTCCACATTTCCCAAGTCGATGTGGATTTCACAGTACTCGCCATCGTACTTGGTCTCAGCAGCCCAAGCGCGATTGCCCACCAACTGGAAGCAATGCTCGAACGACCAGGCCTTGTGAAATGTTGGGCGTCCTACCTTGACGCCAACCACCGTCTTGAGTCTTTGCGTCGCCTCAATCCGCATTGATTCCTCCTTAGAAGGTTCTGGATGTGGTGGATAGCAGCTCAACTCTCCCTTGAGCATGAGAAAGACAGCATCAAAGTCGTTCTGAAACATTAACAAGTTCGGTAATAGGAAGTGGTACTGCTCGAGCACATAATTTTCGTCTAGATTGATGGTGCAGTGATTTCTCAGTATCAGTCGGACCAGCCATTTTGCTTCCCAAGACTCGAGTCGGAGGAGTATGTTCTTCAACACTGTATCGGTCTGGACGTGCCAGTCGCGCTGTTTTCGAATTGCTTCGTCGGAGAACCTATACTTGGCTGCCAATTGCACTAGCAAGTTATCGATGCTGTCGATGGAATATTCGCGCTTGCTCCCAAAAGTGCCATCCCAAGATCTCATAGCGCGCTCCGTATACGCACCAAGGTCGCCCAATTGTCCGGTTCTCCATTCATCGAACAGTGCCCGTTGGCCATGGTTGAACGCCAATAATTTGATTAGTTTCTTTGCAAGTAAGGGTGCTTGTAGGCCATAGACCCGGTCTTTCCTCCGGTATGGGAAGAGTGCAGAGAGTACAGCGCCACCATTAGTTTTCGGATCATCGAGCGCTTCCCTCTGGTTGGCAAACCAGTTTGAAATGATCTGACAGATATTCTCCTTCTCTTTTTTTGGTGACAAGCGTAGCTGCCGTGTAGAAATGTTCTCGACACTTTGCAGGAGGCTGCATATTGCATTGAAAGTTATAGTCATTGGTGATTTTAGCAATGTACACAATCGGATGATCTAGCTTTGTAAGAGTGATTGAACAGTAAAGGCTTGAGGTTGAGAATCGCAGTAACAGTTTCTAGTCGAGTACGGTAAGCGCAAGGGAAGAACTTGCTTCCAACGCGCTTGAGTGCCAAAAGGAGGTCGAAAATTAAGTCTTGTGTTCCAATGTCCAGTGATATGAGTGTGTAGTCAGAGATCTGGTGAGAGTTGTCATATAGATATCTGAGATCTGTGCCACGATGGGCCACACTCGCACAATTGAGGGGTCAATATCCCGGACATAGTCACACTTTGTAAATTGGTTTAGGAATCGACGTAGTGTAGATAGATATATGGGCAACTAAGGCTTCGTGAATGAACGGCAGTATCGCCCCAGGATCGTTGAAAGACAGAGTGCGCAGAAAGGCCATACAGACAATGAATGTATAGGTACAAAAAAGACACCTTGACCCGGACACAAGGATGAAAGGATCAATAGCGGGGTGCACGCGCTTTGTTTAATGAGCACAACGCGCTAATGCAGGTCATCACGGGATTACGTGCTCGAGCCAGTCCAAACTTGGAAGCAAATTGCTCCAATTGTGGTCAGCCTCGTCAATGTACCGGCGTCAGACCACTGGCATGACAGTGCAATTGAGATGCCAACATTTCGAAGGATCTAGCTGCATACACAAGAAGCCGGTTCGGGGTTCACTGGTATTTAAATGCCGATGGTCTGGCTACGTCACCAACAAATTGGATGATGTTGTTCCGCTTACGACTGAGGTGATACAAGACCTCGCTCTTAGCATTGGCCGAGCGACGTCTCACTGAGCCAGATAAGAAGGTACTTGCAGCGGATCGTGTAAGCAGCATTGAGGTGTGACATCGCTGACCATACAAGGAGCACTAGGACCGTCTACCACTGACTTCGGCAGCCAAACCCACCCTCTCAAAGCGTTTGTCTATGCTTGCCGATAACAAACGGACCTGAATACATTGCGACCACGCTTCTAACAGGACAATGAGTGCTGAAGACAACCAGAAAGATCCTCGCTCGGAGGCATCTAAGAAGCGCGACCTCATTCCACGAGGTGTCTACACGCCAGCACCTGTGGGCAAAGCAGTATTCGTCCTGCTTCGGGGAATTGAGCCCATCCTGCAATACTCGATTCTCGCACATGGCCTCGGAACACACCTCTTCCACCGCTGGGGTTTGCGCACTCTTCCGCCTGGCCTGCCGGCGCACACAGGTGTTGGTTTCATAGATGGCCTTGGGTTGTCGCCGACCAGATTAGTTTTACTGGGCATGTCGATCGGCGCTGTGGTTAAGCAAAACATTTGGGTTACCATGCTAGGAGCGGAGCCAATGCCTATCGGGAATGCTGTTGCCGTTGGAGCTTTCAATGCTTTGTTCAACAGTGTGAGCTCTTATGCTTTCCTGCTAAGCGCAACATCTGCATCGACTGAATCGAGCTTTCCTCAGCCGTCTCTTATCCTTGGCAGCGCACTATATCTTGTCGGCATCATCACTGAGCTTGTCTCAGAGATTCAACGCAAACGGTTTAAATCCGACCCGAAGAACAAAGGCAAGGCGTATACTGGAGGTCTGTGGCAGTTTGCACGGCACATAAACTATGGCGGATACACGCTATGGCGAGCAGGGTACGCCATGGCTGGCGGGGGGTTCGCACTTGGTGCTCTTGTTGGCGCTTTTTTCTTCGCCGACTTCGCAACGCGGGGCGTCCCAATTTTGAACGAGTATTGCAGCAAGCGATATGGAGCAGCCTGGGAAAAGTTCAAGCAGGACACGCCGTATCGACTGATTCCTTTTCTTTACTAGCGGTCAGGACATACATGGTAGCATGCACATATCTTTTGAAAGGATCAGTTAGCACGAGTCTATTCGAGTTCACTAGAAATCAAATCATCAGCCCATCTCAGCCCAGCCCCGTATATCTGCTCCAGGTTCCTGCTTACTCACAACCCAGATATATTGGTGCATGCATAAGCCACCACACCACACCGAAAGCGGCTCAACGTATCACAGCAGATACTGTGGACTTAGCACTCGCCACCAGCACACAGGCGGATGCACTTGGATCACACCAACAAACTGATCGACAAGATCTCTCACCGCTGGCAGCGGGACATGTTCTTAGCTTTGGGCGGGTATCGTACGCTAGCGAGTAAATGCCGTGGACCCACCGGATGATCTGGACTCCGAGGAAGCCTTCCAGATCTGGCAATGCACGATACAGCTTGGGCAGTACCGTACTCGATGTCCAGTCATTGTAGCGCGATGCAGGTGTTTTTTTCCGTGTGTCCAGATCCTCGGGTCCCCACTGTGTGCCACAGCAGTCGATCTAAAATGCACCAAGTTATGTTCGGCGGGTGAGCGTCTGTGAACACAAATACTAACGCCGAGTGCTTTCTTACGAACAAGCTGGGGTACCTTGGTGGTCGACAAGCTCAACACCAATGATGTTGCGTGGTGTTTGCTCCCGCCAACAATGCCCTATCAAAGCAATGGCAAGCAGCTTCCACACGGGGACAACCGTTTTTGCGGCGCATTTCGACGACCCAACCAACACGGGTGCTTTGATTATATGCAATGCTTTTGTCGGTTGTAAAAGGACAACGCATACATGCTGCCTCTTGTTTGCGCCTTTTTTGGCCATTCGACGAAGTCGCAAATCCACAGCCAGAAAGCGAAAGTCGGGTTACAACGCGGCAGTAGCGATCAGCAAACCGGTTTCCAAGATCAGCTGTGCAGGGACCCTGTGGCGGACGATGTTGCTCCAGGATGCGACGCCACACTGTACCCGTCTCCAGTATGCCAGAAATACATTTTCTTTGTTGGAAGTGCATCCCCACAATTAATTATCGATGGCAGGAAAATGATGACGATGTTCAGGAGGTGGCTGTGGGCGCAGCTGGCAACGAGAGCGAGCATGCTGTGCGACGTCGCCTTTTGCACTGGAGATCAGCAGCGGCTCAACACTCTATGCTGGGATCACAATGGTGGACATGTTCGGCTGCTTGCTCGCTGTGGGAGAGCGGGGATCGTGGGATGTTGGCGCATCTCCTTGCATTGCATGCAGGCCCCGCTCTGGGCCTTTTTACAGCATGGCGGCTCAAGCAAGCATCCCCATTCACATCACAGTAAGCAACTGCAGGCGTGAAACACGTCAAGTTCCCCCAGTCGCGGAGGACCGCTCTGGAACCTTGGTCAAGCCGGGGGACCTTATCGCCGGCGTGCACTTCTCAAACCGGTCAGCGCCCACGACACTATTCAGATGTTGGTGAGAGGGAATTTTGCATCGGCCCTGAGGTCGAGGCGCCGTGTCCAAGACGGACCCGGGTGCTTGGGGAGGATGAAGCGCGCCATGATACGTGGTGGGCAGAAGCTGCCACTGTGTGTTTGGAAAAGCGAATGCAACGAGGGCGATCACTTGCAATGGTTCCCAGTGAGGATGACGCTCGCGCTCGGTGCCAGCCTACCGATGATTTGACGCGGAGATGCGTCCTCGTGGGGATTCCTCCAGGAAGCGACATGCAGGCCAGGGCTGTGACCAAGGATGCTCGGCGTGTTGCCCAGCTGTAGTCGACAAAGTGGCAGGCTAGCGACTGGTTTGAGCGGTACTCTAGGGGATGGATCAAGTTTTGTAGCCTTACCAGAGGCTGCTATACACCCGAAGCGCCGGGAATTATCGCATTTTCTCAGCGCGCGCCGTCGGAAGTGGACAATGGTATTTCGTCATGGCAAGTCATGGGTGGAGACAGGCAGAGAGGTTCGGTTCACACATTTCTAGCGCCATGGCCGTCAACGGCAAGCTCGGAGCAGGGAGAGACTTGGAATACAAGACTCTTCAGCGTCCCGTGTTCGGTGGTTTCTTTGTCTACGCTCCAATCCTTTTGTTTGCAAGCTCGCGTAGGAGAGCCATATTCACTAAGCTGAGAGGAGGAGTCGTGCGCCGCTGCAACCTCGGATTGGCCGCAAGCCGGACATGTAAGTCAGCTCTCGCGCCCTGCTCCCACGTTGCGCTGGCCTGCCGACGGCACTATGCCGAATGGCTGCAAGCACCAGCTGGCTACCAAACATTGAAAGGGCTCGTGTTTGCCGGCTTTGTGACTGACGCTTCTTTCTTTAGAGTAAGCTTTTCTAGCGTGTTGCACACTGAACAGGACGGGCCCTCTCTTAAGCCCTCGACCGCCCACCATCGAGCCGTCACCACAAAAGCCCACCTGCTGGAACCCCCCTCCGCGGCCCTCTGCGCAATTGTCCATAGCGCCGTCTGACTGCCAGCCACCTCAGCATCACCAATTCTCCTATTCCGTCAGGCCATCGCCGGAAGCAGTGGAAGTCAGTGCTGGGAACGCACTTCTGCAAGCGGGGCGCCAAGCATCACCGCTCCCGCTACATAAACACAAAGGCGCCTTTGCTGTGCGCACTTGCCGCCGCGCTGCTGAGCGTCTTCGCCCTCGCTGCTTAACTTGACGCAGTCGCCCTGACGTCAGGGTGTTGACCCGTGTTTCACGATCCGCGCTCGTCAAGCGAGGGACGCAGAGTCAATCCAAGCATGCAGGCGGCCATGATGGCGCAACCCCCGCCAGCACCTGCGTATGGAGCAATACCAGTCCGCCGCAAACCCATAGCAAACCCGGGCGTCTCCGTGCGACCGCCCTCCCAAACGTACACGGAAGCGCAATTAGGCCATTCTCGCTCGCGAACCACCAGCTCTGGTGTTTTCCCTGCTGCTGCTGCCACCACCGCATCGCCCACCACCGCCAACATGGCCTCGCAGTACCAGACTCAGTACCAGGGTGGCCTCCGCCGCACACCCACCTCATCCACCTCGTCAACCACGGGCACTCCCAACCGCTCCAACAGTGGCACCCTCCGCCGCTCCTCTTCCACCCGCTCCGGCACTTCGCCCACCTCTTATGTCGCCATGATGCGTAAACAAAAAGCCACCGTCTGGTGTGACAGGGCCCAGTACGAAGATCCACGCATGCTCGCGCAGCAACGCCAGGCAAAGATGAGAGCAAACATGGAGGTTGCGGGCGGGCCTCACCATGCGCCACCGCGGAGTGCCTCCGGGGGCTCAAGCATGGGTGGTGGCGTGAGGTCAAAGATTGGCCGCCATCACGGTCTACCCAAGGCCTCGCTATACGCTCCAGTTACTTATGCCGGATCAGGCGTGCCCTTGCGCCTGAGTGCATCAGAAGTCGACGAGGGCGACGACGAAGACGCCGGTTCAATCGGGAAGACCGGAGGCCCCTACCATCACCGCTCCGGCTCAGGACGCAGCTCTCTTGGCTCTGGTCGGCGCGTATCCTATGCCAATCCTGCCGGCCGCCTCTCGTCCAATTCGACACCACCTCAGAACTCATCACCAGAAGACCTCGGCGACCTCCAGGAAGAAGAACCCACACCCAACCCGAACTACGACCCAAGCACAGGCTACTTTGTCGAACACACAAAGACCAATTTGTCGGCTGGTAGTGGTAGTAGTGGAGAGCGTCACTTTGGTGATATAGGGAGCATGCCACAGAGTCTTCCTAAACCTGCAACAGAAAAGAAGGGAGGCGATGATCTAGTACGAAGAGGCAGTGTCGACGAGCGGACCATGACGATGGGGACGCGGCTTTTTGTTGCGAATCCCGATCTAAGCGACTGAGCACAAGATTTTATTCTACGATACCCAGAAATGAAGATTTTTTTTTTACACTGACGGATTGGTTAATGAGAGACAGAGGGAGGACACAATGCACGGCGTTTTTAGGGGTTTGGCGGCCTTTTGCTCAGCCAGGGACATGCTATTTAGGCATTGCTTGCACGGTCTTGCGCTGCATAAGGCGTTGCTTTCAGCGTCTTAGGATTAGCGAGTGCGTTTTTGAAGAGCTTGCGCACCCAGGTGGTCGCTCTTCAACGCTGTACATATTCTCGTTACAATGCTGAGAAACAGAAACTTGAAAGTATCAATACCACCATTTCTTTTGCCTTGGTACCTGAACACCCATGCATGCGTGTGTCAATATCCAGATCCGAATTCCCAAATCCCAAATCTCAATGCCCAATTCCCATCCTCATCCCCTCACTGTAGAATACGCATTCCAACCACGTCATCGCACCCGCATCTCGTACGACCCGGCCACATTTGTCATGGATGTACCGCCGTACCTATCACAATCCACACACATCGGATGCCGGGCAAGAACGGTCCCGCGAGTTAACAGGGACGTTCTTTATTTAAGCGTGATCCTCGGGCGTGCAGTGGATCCATACGCACAAGTCATGCGCTTGTTTGTCGATCCGTCAACAGTGTGCCTGCCAAGTTCTCCGAATGTGACCAGGGGGCTACAACGACCCTTTTTAACCAGCGACTGGGTCAAACCGTTCCGACCAATGATCTTGCGCTTGGGACCATGCAGTGCGATGCGCAAAACTATTGAAAGGAAATGTTGGCCGGCTGAAAAGGAAGATGGGTTGGCGTCCGTCTTCCTTCCCCCCCACTGTTTTCTGAACGGCGGTGCCAAAATGTTTTAGCGTGCGGTTGTTTTGTGGGTGCGTTTCGCGGGAGAGGCTTGTGTGCGTTTTTGCGTCGAATAACGTTTGTGATGGGGTTGGAAGGTTTTGGAGATCGTTGGAGAGAATATGGCGTATTATTCGTGATTGTAATCTTTGAACTGCTTACAGTGTCATATACTACATTTTCATGTTCTGTTCGGAAATGTTGTCGCTTTTGCCTCTCTCCCCTTTCGTCGTGTCCCTGCCAAGATGTCCGACGCGAGTAACTTTATCGCAATGTACATATTCATGGCATCCCCACAACCACCTTCTTCCGTGATGATTGAATGACCCTTTGCGACCCTGTAGACACCCACGACACCTCTGGACACGATGCCGCATGCCAATGGCACCACGAACGGCACGACGAAGCGGGGGGCAAACCAGAAGATCTTGAATGGCACGGTTGGCGTAATGACGAACAATGCAGGAGATAAGAAGACGGACTACACAAGGTGGAGGCTCAAGGATGATCGCGGGTGTCAGACATGGCATTATCTCGAGAGTGAAGAGGAGATTAAGGCGTGGCCGCAGAGTACAGCGGACAAGTACTTTTTGGGCATGCAGACTGTAAGTTTGCCTCTCGTCGCAACATATTTCGAAGATAGCCTAGTCAGACGAATACATGGCATATAGCTTACACAAGCATTGTAGGGCTTGCCCGCCCTCAGAGCCGCGAAGACGCCCCTCGAATCTGCCTACAACGGCCTCTCCTTCTTCTCACACCTCCAACTGCCTCCTGGAAACTGGGGCTGCGAATACGGCGGTCCCATGTTTCTTCTAACCGGCCTCGTAATCACATGGTATGTCACCGAGACGCCGATACCCGCTTCGCACGCCATAGAAATCAAGAACTACCTCTTCGCGCGTGCACATCCTGAAGACGGTGGGTGGGGCCTTCACATCGAGGGCGAGAGCAGCGTGTTCGGCACGGCCATGAATTATACAGTGCTCAGGTTGTTGGGGGTGGATGCTGAGGATCCGAGAATGCGCAAGGCACGAAATACGCTCTGGAAAATGGGAGGGGCTGTAAATGGACCGCATTGGGCGAAGTTCTGGCTCAGTGTCCTGGGCGTGGTGGAGTGGGATATTGTCAATCCTGTGCCGCCAGAGCTATGGCTGCTTCCAGATTGGGTACCCATTGCGCCGTGGCGATGGTGGATCCACATGCGACAAGTGTTTTTGCCAATGTCGTACGTGTATTCGAAGAAGTGGAGTTATCCTTTGAACGACCTCACGAGGCAGCTACGGTCAGAATTGCTGGTACAACCCTTTGAGACGATCGACTTCGGCGCACACCGGAACAGCATTTCGCCAATGGACGATTACCACCCCAAGACTTGGATACTCAAGCTGCTGTTTTGGTTCCTTGCCACTATCTGGTTTCCCTACCTTCGACCAACTTGGATGGTGAAACGTGCAGAAGACCACGTATGGTGGCTCATCGAAGCCGAAGACGACAACACCGACTACGCGAATCTGGGTCCTGTTAATGGACCTATGAACACGCTCTGCGCATACATCAAGCTCGGCCCAGACTCGTACAACTTCCGGGAGCATTTGAAGACGCTTCCTGAGTTTCTGTGGCTAAAGGATGAGGGTATGCTTATGAACGGCACCAACGGCGTGCAGACATGGGATACTGCCTTTGCTATCCAAGCTATCGAATCATGCGGCTGGTGTGATGACAAGCAATGGAAACCCCTGCTCACCAAAGCACTCGAATTTCTCGAAGACCAACAAATGCTCGAAGAGACCAGAGACCAACATGCATGCTATCGCCAACAACGCAAAGGCGCATGGGGATTCAGCACGCGCAAGCAAGGCTATACCGTTAGCGACTGCACATCAGAAGGCCTCAAATCTACCCTGATTCTGCAAAACCAGCACAAGTATCCCGTCCTCATTTCGGAGAGGAGAATGAAGGACGCCATCGATGTTCTCCTAACGATGCAGAACTCGTCTGGTGGCTGCGCATCATACGAACCCACCCGGGGCTCTGTCCTGCTGGAGCATCTGAACGCTGCTGAAGTGTTTGGAAACATCATGATCGAATACGACTATCCCGAATGTACAACTGCTGTCGTCACTGCCCTCCACATGTTCCAAAAGCACTATCCCACCTACCGCGCGAAGGAAATTGCCGCCTTCCTCGACCGTGCGGTAGCCTACATCCGCGCTGCGCAACGCCCTGATGGTTCCTGGTATGGCAGCTGGGGTATCTGCTTCACGTACGCCGCCATGTTCGCACTCGAATCGCTCGCTTGTGTCGGCGAAACGCACGCCAACAGCGAACGCGTGCGACGAGCCTGCCAGTTCTTCCTCGATAGGCAAATGGAAGATGGTGGATGGGGCGAGACCTACAAGAGTTGTGAGACTGGTGTTTGGTGCAATCATGAAAAGAGTCAGGTTGTGCAGACCGCCTGGGTGGTTATTGCGCTTATAGAAGCGGAATTCCCAGACAAGGAGCCACTTGAGAGGGCGATTAAGCCTATCATGAAGAGGCAGCAAAGTAATGGGGAGTGGTTGCAGGAGGCGATTGAAGGGGTGTTCAATAAGAGCTGGTAAGTGTCATCCCTAGCGTTGGAGCTGAAGTGATGCGTACATTTCAGGATTGACTGCTAACGTGTGCATAGTATGATTTCCTACCCGAACTACAAGTTCATCTTCCCAATCAAAGCCTTGGGCATGTATGCAAAGCGCTTTGGGGACGATTCAATCCTTTAGATAAAGATGGTTTGCGATACACGATAAATGATATGCTACACTTGAAAGGAAAGTGACGCCCGACATGTAGGAAATAATGTTAATAGCTATTTACCTTGACATTGCCAGAACTGTCTCAAGCCTTTCTCCAAAGTCCGTGAGCTTCCACGAGGCATGTGTTGATGCGACAAATCGCGTTTCTGGGCACGAGTTTCCGAATAATCTAACTCTGTAGATTTCATAGACGCATACAACAGATCCAGTGGAATGCTGGAGGGTCGTGTGGGTCTGTAAAGTAGGGTGGTAGCGCACAGGGCATACAAGTTCCGTCTATTCACACTTACACTTAGTAATTCGCACAGTGTTATTTCTTTGTCCAATACAAAAACAAATGTAACCCATCAGCCACAACTGACCCTGATCAACCTTTCACAATCCACACAGAAACAGATCTAGATGATTGATCTTAGCCATAATGTCTAGTAAGCAATCTCATTGCTTCAAAGAGCCACAAACTAAACAGGAGGGGGCCGAGACAAACAAATGTGTAGACAGCAGCCACAACAAGCTGAAACTCGATTACACTGGTCTCAGCACAGCTACCCCGACCTTCAGAGACCCGCAGGTGGCCAGAAACATCTTCTCTCGTCCAGGGGAGAACTGGTTTGCATCCACAAAAACCGATGCTCTGCTCGGCTTCCTCCCAGTCGCCGACCAGCTCCGCCTCAACAATGCGAATGCAACACGCGTTCGCGGACCCCCAGCGCCAATAGGCAACACGGCCATCTTCGAAGAGTCAACCCGGCCCTTGTTACCTGGTGAGAATCTCTTCGCGGACGTCAACCCCTTGACGGAATGGCGCCGCTTCCACAATATCCTTGGAGGCTTCGTTGCGAACCCCGGCACTGAGGATCGTCAGGCTCCGGAGTGGAATAAAGAAGCTCACTTCCAGGAGCCAGTGACTGAGCGGATGGTGAGAGGCGATGCTAGGATCCATCCACATCGCCATTCGCGTGGTGGTGAGCGTCCTCGTCGCCGGCAGTGGCGTGGAGGTTTTCATGGTCGGGGTGGTTCAGCCGCTGCTCGAGGGGGTCGGATGGGACCCAATAGACGCCATGATGCTGGGGGTTTCGAGGATACGCCCCTTTTCTACGCTAGAGGAGAGTGAGGCATGGTATGGTACTTCAATACATGCCATCGAAGACAGTACGTTGAGTTCACGTGAGCACGAGGTTGGTACCCTACTCAGTGCCTGTCCAGAGCGATTAGCCATGAGGCTGTAGACTTCACGCCTCCCACTGAAGGCAGGGATAGCTAGCAGCTATCCCGGCGACACGATGGACCAGACAGCATAGGATATCTGGATGCTGCATCTTGTTTGCAGTGGAGAAACTGCTCTTTGATGGGCTGACTATGAAGAGATGAATCGGCTTTGTAGTCCACGAAGGCTAGAACACGCCGTGATGAAAAGCTGCGAGTTGGGTGCAGCTAAGATACGCATAGGCCCTGTGGGAAAGAAACAGCAGGAATCGTTTTACAGAGGCGTATAGAGAAGGGAAATTTTATGCATGGAGCCTGGAAGGAAGACTGAGTCGGGAGATTATATACCGAATGTCGCTACTACATGTTCAAACAGACCTGAATAGCTGGATGCTGGGGTATTGTGGGGGTCCTCACATGACTACTAGATTAGTATAACTGTTTGCAGGTCTTTTTTTGGTATGTCAGTCCCGTTAGATAAGGTATTCCATAGAGTTTTTGCTGAATCGCTCCCGCATTGCTGGAACGGTCCGGTCAAAGAGAAGTGGGCTAATCTCAGGCGGCAGAAGACTACGTGTGGGGAATAGACACTTTGCAACACAGTCTAGATCAGTTTAGGTTCAACTTAAGTACTAGAGATGGCCAAGGGGACGTCTTGGAATGGACCTGTGGTGGTGAGTAATCGTGCCAATCCCCGCACTAGAGGCGCTGTCGCATATATTCCGCACCTAGCGGACCCCGCTTGCACAGATCTTGTTCAGCCTCAGTTTACCGTCAGCTTAGTCCAGTGTTACTCAGCGTGCAATAGCCGATGCCTTACTCAATGCTTACACATGTCCTGCGCAATGGGTTACGAAATAAATCTCCACGTCGCACAACGCGGGATAGGGCTAAATAGCTATGCAAAGGCCAAGACAAGATAAAAGTATAGATAGCCGCAGTCGTACGATACTTCGGATCGTCGCAGGATACAAATTGAATGTTTCGATCATCCACCATGACTAAACTCATCACTGTATTCGGATCTACAGGTAACCAGGGCGGTTCGGTTGTTCGAGCTATCCTGAACCACCCTCAGCTGTCGAAGGAATGGAAGGTCCGCGGAATCACGAGGAATCCCAACAAGCCCGATGCACAGGCATTGGTCGCAAAGGGCGTTGAGATGGTTGCAGTACGTTGCCTCAAGAACACGGAAGGAGGATATTTACTAACCTCTGTAGGCCGATCTCAATAGCAAGGACTCCATCCTCGATGCCATCCAGGGATCCAACGCCGTCTTCGGCGTCACAAATTATTGGGAAAAGGCCAGTCTTGAGTGGGAAGTCCAACAGGGCAAGAACCTCGCCGATGCAGCCAAAGAAGCCGGTGTAGAAAACTTGATCTGGTCCACACTCCCCTATGTATCCAAGATCACAGAGGGCAAGCTTCACAATCTGCACCATTTCGACTCAAAAGCCATGGTCGAGGAATATATCAACAAGATCGGCCAACCTGCTTCCTATGTACTGCCTGCATACTTCATGTCCAACATCCCAGGATCCATCAGGCCCAGCGCAAACGGTGACCACTACAGTCTCTCCTGGCTGTTCCGTCCCGACACCCAAATCCCCATGCTCGACGTCCCCCGCGACTTTGGCAAATTCGTCGCTTCCGGCCTCGCCAACCCATCAGCCACGCTCGGCAAGCACACCCTCGCGGCCTCGGGCTGGTTCACGCCGCTGGACGTTTGCAAAGCCGTTGAGAATTGCACCGGCAAGAAGTGCGACTACAATGAAATTCCGATCGATCAGTACCAAGGCAGCAAGGAATTGTTCGACAATCTCATGATGATTCGCGAGTACGAGTACTATGGGCCGGGCGCAACGGCGGGTGTGGAGAGGAGTCATGAGGTTGTCAACGGTGTGGGGGGTTGGGAGAGCTTTGGCACTTTTGAGAATTTCCTGCAAGAGATTGGGATTTAAGATTAACTGGTTTGGAGAGAAATTCGGACATCCTTTCAGAGTCCAGAACATCTGGCTCAGCTATCTGTAGTGGAACTGGCAACTGGCTAGGGCAGACGTCGACTTGATGTTCGCCGTTTTCATAACCGTGCGTTGCGATCCTAGTTGTCGGATGTTCAAATTCAGATTCAATTAACGTAAAGCTGACCCTTGGCATTCATCGTGGCGTCAGAGTTTATGGTCAATTGAAGCCCATTGGAAGGCTTGAAGCTTTGAATCGTTGGTCAAGAGTCGCTGTTCTTCAGTGGATGGCTGCTCGTGGCTCGTTAGTGAAGCAGCAAGCTGAAGTTAATCCTATGGTTCAAAATCAAGTATTCAAGTCTGCACCTGATAGCCTCCAATCACAAAATATCCAGCTGATTTATTCCTTGTATGGAGGTCTCATCGATGCGAGTCCCCTCTTACAATGCTCGAGATTGATTCACATCTGGTTTGGTTTGGCAATAAGGGTGTCGAGAACCCTGGGTTAATTCACAGCGACGCGCACATTTGGATTTATTGTTTCTCTATCAAGAGCTCATATACTGTGTCAGAGGATGTGGAGAAGTTTTTGGTTACGAAGGACTCTCGATGAGGTCGGTTATATGAGGTAGCTTGGAGCGTTAAAACAATCAACATCAAGGCGACGAGAGTTCAATAAAGTGATCTACTAGAACCACTCCTGAGCATACCATACAGTTTTCAGCAAATATAACCCGACTATAGTTCTACGATTGTAATCTTGTTCTAGGGATGGATAGCGTATTGTTTATGGTGTGAAGTTTGTGGCTTGTTGGCAATATATACCCCGCAACCTTCCCGCGTCTCGGCGTCTTCGCCTCGCTCCCAACTGTGTGCATCCCCGAATCTCATGTGAAATCCAACTTCCTCTCAGAGGTTAGCGCAACGAGTACATATAAGCTATGACGCTTTCACGCCCCCTGTCTGTAATGATGTACATCATGCCTCGGCAGCACGAGCCTTCTCGATTGTCTGTATGGATGAAATGTTACGAAGATACAGTGTGCTGCAAGCCTATTCCTAGCAATGGTACCTAACCCCAAATATGGCCTCGGCTCTCGAACAAAATCCTGGGGACATATGGCCTATAATATCGATATCCCCGTGAACGGAAGAAGAGGCTGCTTTTGAACAATTCATCAAGTCACTTGCTAGCGTCCAGTCTTCAAGATGCATTTGTCTCCTGAATCAAGTTTCTATCGCTTCATAATCCTGGGCTTCCTTTTGGCCTTGACACGCGCTGTTGAGGGCGCAAACGGAAATTCAGATTACGCCAGCGGAGGAAGCGCGCCCACAGCTACTATCGATGCTGGAGTTGTCGTTGGAAAGGTCACCTCATTGCCTGCGGCCATTGGGCCAGTGAATCAGTTCTTTGGAATCCCATTTGCGCAATCACCTCCTGAGAGATTTTCTCCACCGCAAGCTCCATCTCCATTTGGCAAGCCCATCAATGCCACTGAATGGAAACCTGCATGTATTCAACAGTTTCGATGTACGTTTCAGTATATTTTACTCCTTTGAGCTTGCGCTAAAACTTGCCAGACCCGCTGGCGAGCTCGCAATTGACACAATCGATTTTCAACAATCCGCCACCGATAGAATCCGAGGATTGTCTGTACCTAAATGTTTATGCTCCGTCTGCTCCAGCTGGCGGAGCTGGTAGGGCCGTTCTGTTTTGGATTTATGGTGGTTCTCTCCAGTTCGGTAATGCCGGTAAGTGAAGGCTTGTCTCCAGCGTCTGATATCTTGCTTAATTCTTGCCATGTTTTCAGGACAACAATCGTATGATGGCAGCGCCTTTGCTGCCTACGAAGACGTCATTGTTGTAACAACAAATTATAGAACAAATGGTATGTGTCCAACATAGTTGCACTGTATGTCTCTAAGAGCTCACAGTATTTGGGTTTCCGGGGTCTCCAGAACTAGCGTCAGCAGGCCGTAACGTTGGATTCCTCGACCAACGCTTCGCTCTTGATTGGGTGCAACGCAACATCCATGCTTTTGGGGGTGATGCGTCAAAAGTTACACTGTTTGGCGAGAGCGCGGGCGCATTCTCTATTGATGCGTTACTCACAAGCTTTCCTAAAGGCAGTTCCCCACCATTTCGGGCTGCAATCCTGCAAAGCGGACAATATAGCGTACGAAACCTTGACATTGACCGTTATGTGCATATACTAACTTGGGAAATTCACTTGTAGTACCGCGCCGCTCCTACTACCTCAAGCATTCCCGCATGGTATAATCTTACGACACAGCTTGGATGCCCAGGTACTTATAGCAGTAATCTTACCTGTGTTCGAGCAGCGAAGGCGACGACCATCCAAAATATTATCAATGTCAACTCGCTTGTTTTCAATCCAGTAGCAGACAATATCACACTTGTAACGAACCCAGCGGCGCGTCGCTTGAGTGGGAATATTTCGCACATACCCGTATTGGGCGGAACTAACGCCCAGGAAGGACGGTAAGATCTTTAGTCACGTAACCGTTCCTTTATTGACATGAGACAGTATTTTCACCATCGGGCAATCCAATGTGACTGCATACCTGCAATCTACCTTTGGCACAGCCGCTTCTGCGCTCATTCCAGCTATCGAAGCCGCATACCCTATCGGCAGCAACGGTCTCACAAACGGTTACGACGTGATTTCGCAGATTTTCACTGATATCGTCTTTCAATGTGTAAGCAGACGTAGCCCCTGTCCATTTGTCTTCGTCTTCCACTAACTTTTATCCTCAATATTAGCCGCAGGCTCTGTGGGCCAATGCCACTGCCTCCATTGGGATTCCGACTTGGCGCTACTACTTCAATGCTTCCTTTTCTAATACCCAAGGTTTCTCAGGACTGGGAGCATACCATGCCTCGGAGATACCGCTCGTCTTCCGAACTTATCGAAAAGCAAACACAACGACCCAGGAATTCGCGCTTGCTCAATTCATGCAAGGAACTTGGGCCAGATTCGCAAAAAATCCATTGGCTGGACCCGGATGGAACGAGATAGGCACTGGTGCTGAGGGCAGAATCTTGTACGGTGCCTCCGAGCAGGTGCTTGGCGGCCTTTTCCAGAATCAGAACGGCAGTGTCCTGAGGGGCGATTGGAATCTGGGCGTTCTTGGTGATGTGGGCAAGGTTAGGGGAAGTGGTGTTACTGTGCTACCTCAGGCTGGGATTGATTATAGGTGCAGCCTTTTTAAACCAATCTTCGAGGCCGTCGTAGGTACGCTGGGAATGCCGCCATCATTGTGAATGACGGTATTGCATTTGCGATCATCGGTAGGTTCGAGGATGCGCAGTCTCTTCCTCGGTTCGGCCTCTCAACCGGCCAAATGTTCCTTTGTAGTACACAGCGCGAACAGAAATGTTCATTGCAGAGCTAATGATGTTTCGCGGAACGATGTGGGCTATTTGCCGGGATTTAAACATGGGTAAGTAGTGCCGAAGGCGGGGTCCCCAAACCGATGCTAAAGGTTTCTTCCCCGGATGTTTTCAACGGCATCAGATATCGGGCGTAGATTTTGACATAGTGTGAGCATTTATACTTTACAATGTTCCGGAATAGTTTTCGCTTCCACGCCTTCGCGCTACCAGACGACTAATAAAGAAGGTTCGCGCTCAACATGCACTTTTTCAATCCTTTTGCTGTGCTCGCGGCTTTGGCACCTTTCGCAATGGCCCAAAATGCTCCAGTTCCGCCTACAATGACCTTGCTGTATAGCATGGAAGCACTTCTGGGTGACAGATTTTCCTTGGGGCCTGTGCCGAACGGTCAGGAACGCATCGTCATTCCAATCGTGGGTGGGACTTTCAAAGGGCCCAGAATGTCAGGTAAGCTCCTCAACTAATTTTCCTAGTCAAAATTGAGCTACGGGAAGGCAAGATCTAAAAACATTGTTCTGGCCCATATTCTTTCTTACAGTTATCTAATTTGATACCTATGACGTCATCGCTTTTCTTTCGTCTTCAGAGATCAGCCAAACTTACAAATTTGAAGGCAAAGTCCTCAATCTGGGTGCAGACTGGCGCCTCACCGATGCAAATGGCAAGATTCGCCCCGACGCTCGCTACAATATCCAAACCGACGACGGTACAATGATTTATGTACGGACTGACGGGCCGACGCTGGCTGATGGCCACACCCTGCTGCGAGGCAGATTTGAAACGTCTACAAATGGTTCATATGCGTGGTTGAACGATGTAGTCGCAGTGGGAGTCTTGACTCGGAATGGTACCACTAAGGTGCTGATTGACATGTGGCAGGTGAGTTTCGCAAGAGGGAAATCTAAGTATGCCTTGTAGTGACTGATGTCGTCTTAGGCTTTGCCAGGCGCGTAGCTAACATGAAGGGAAAATGTATCTATTTGATTCTGCATTGGACTCTGGAGCATATTTAAATGGTTTTCACCATAATTAAGATATATTATTGTACAATAAGGCATTCCAGCAACTTCCACAATGCGCAAGCTGGCCACCACAAATAAAAATACCAAAAATGATCGACTTGGTACATATTCTTACGAGCTTTTTAGAGTTCCGAACTTCCAAGTGCTGACCATCGCTGCTCGGAAGGCAGTCGGTTCCTAATTATGTGGCGTCGAGTGGCTTAGCTTTGTGGCTAGTTGCCGAAGTTCGGGTGTACTTCCATCAATCTTTTCCGTTCACTTGAAGAGTATTATGTTCTCACTCTTGTGCCCAACCTAGAATTTGCAACGCAACAAACATATTCCTGAATTTTAAAGCAGCAATGGCTAATCTTCAATCATGGAGTGTATTGCCCCCAGATTTAGTGGAGCTTCAGATTGGCCGAATTGATCTTCTGATCGCCATGTAAGCAATGTCACTACGAGAGCTATATGTGAGACCTACTCTGACCATGTATGCGTACGTTTAGGTATCCAGATGATGTAATTCTAGCAGAAGACTCGCAGAAGCTCCTTGACACTTTACGTGACAGCGATGATAGGTCATTGAGTGAACCCTTCACGTTCACGCCAGTTATGTCGATGACACTCAACTTGCCGGTATCCGCCCCTGGAAACGAGCGGTTACAGGTTCAAACGCTACCGCTAGATCTCACAGCATCCTTTGTTTACGAAGGCCATCCAGTACCAGAAGATCCACCTGACATTAAAGTCCGCATACAGCAACCACCGTGGATGAGTAGGGTAGCCACAACGCAAATCATGTCGCAAACGCCTGATGACGAAGATTTGATCGGTATCATTGAGTACATCAAAGAAGCCGCAATACAGCATCTAGTAGACGCTAGCAAAAACTTGGAGGTTGCGCCCACCACAAGTATGGATGCTGGCCCTCTCGTTCGGGTCTGGTTCTATTTTCCTTCAATAAGTACACGCTCGAAGCGAGATGACTTCATCACATATGCACCTTTATACGGTCTGACCGGGTTCTTATACGCTGGAAAGCCTGGCCTTCTCTGTGTGGAAGGTGGATCGCAAAGCATCGACGACTATATGAAGTTTATCAAGACGGAGAGCTGGGGTGATATCCCTGCGCATCACAAGAAGGTCAGCGAACGGCATCGGGAAGCAGTTGAAAAGAGGGTCTTCCCAGATATGACTGAGATTACAGATACAGTGGGAGAAAGAAGGGGCCAAAGAGCTAACCGGGGCGACATGAAAGCGATGGAGGAGTGGCTGATTGAGAGAGGTTTAGGCGATGCTTTTACCAAGGTGCTCATGTGAATTCTCTTGCTCTTGGCTGGTGTGCAGGAAGCTAGGATGTCTCAAGATAATGGCCAGTGCGTGGGTCAGAGAAAGAAACATTTCACTTCACCTTACTCGGCCACTTCATTGTCGAAATCAAGAGCGGGCCGTCACAACGCCCATATCAGTAATCTTGGTCAGAGACATAGATTCCCATCGTTCTCTGCGCGGAAGATCTTGGCTTGCTCTCTCCTCTTGTTGCCACATGTCTTCATAAGCTTTATTAGCAACCACGAAGCAGGGTTTTGTTCAGAATTGAACCAAAGTCCATGGTCTGGCTACTTAGCTAAGAAAGTTGTTTGAAGGGTGCCAAATGACCCTTGTAGCTTGAAATAGATACAGTTTATTGAAGAAATGTGATAGTAGAGCCTTACCTTAGCGGCATATAGTCCACGATGGTTTAGTCACTGTGCGTCTCCATATGTAGAAGCCGTAATATCATCACAGGCGATGGGAACGTCATTGTCATTACGTTAGACTTGTTTAATCAAGGTGGGGGTTTTAGGGGATATATTGATTCAACTATTGCTACAGGAAGCATGTTGCCAACATTCCGCTTTTCTCTTGGCTTAACCATGATTTCGCTTGTACATAATAGATTCAGTTATACCCAGAAAATTTGGCTGCTATCTAGTGCTATTTAGAGAATAATAACCAACGCTCGGAATGCTGTTGAATGTACTCAGAGCTAAAAGCTTTTCTTGTTTCTGGCGTTTCAGAGCATCAAATGGTCCAGGATCTTCCCATTCGATGAATATATTGCATCTAGGAAAGATTAAATGTTCATTACGATTTCTAGAGATACTTGGAGAGTTTTTATAGCCTGTGGTAGTGTTGTGAACACAAAATTCGGTGTCAGAGAGAGCGGAGTTGCTCGGATCAGCGATCTGAGGCCCACCAGCAAATTCTCTACAGTGTCGTTTGGGAATACCCTATTAGAGGTCAGTGAATGGTTGCAATAAATGTGAAGAAAGATTATATACCTATTAGGATTGGGCTGGTTGATGAAGACACGGAGAGCTGGAAAGTTCTGCCAAGCAATGCGTGTGTTATTGGGAGGGCAAGAAGAGATGTTATGAGTTAGAAGTGTCCAGTGCCAGCTTTGAGTCTAAGCACACCTAACATGTAAAAAGCTGAAATGCATAGCTTGGCATCTTGTGTTTAATACTAGAAATTATGGTTAACAACACTGAAGCATAACAAAATGCATTGCGGGCATTTTGCACTAACTCTGGAGCTCAAACGGAGACTAGATGTAGCAGTTAGTCTACTATAGAGTATGATGCGTATCATACTACGACAATTCAAGTTCTGTATTCAACACATATTACAATAGAACCCATTTGCTGTCTACGGCAGGATAAGCGATGTGTGAAGGGGTCACTCTTCGGACTCACGTCGACCAACTACTCGCCCTCGTTGTCCAGGGACCCAGTCAAATGCAAGAAATCATGTTTCAAGCTGCTAAAAGTCCTCTAAGTGGAGAGGAAATGTATGTTTTAAGGATGACAGCCGATCATCCGCAGTAGCGCCTGAACATTGCGCATTCACCACGATATGTGTAGATAAATCTAAGTATCAATGCCGCGAATGTCTCGCGTTACTAATCAATTATTTGTCCAATTAGGTTTACGCGGCCAAAAATCTTCACATCATAGTGATACTGACATTGTGGTCTATTGTTGTTGTATACCAGCAAAGTTGGTGAATTTGACTGCTTTAGGCACTGCACAGCAACTATTCAAGAAAGGAAATACCATTTCTTGGCTAGCCTTGACCCACTGCTTGGAGACTAAAAGATGTCTAAGTCGGCTCGTATATGGAACACAGAGCATGGAAGCTTTCCTTTTAAAAGTTTCCCCACTGGGATCTCTAGACAAGCTACAAGCGAATATCTATAGTGCTAAAAGTCAACATTGGATGTAAGTGACTCCGATCGAGTTCTCCAACGGATGTAATTAAAATTCACCATACGTAGACAACCAATGCGCACATTAACATATCATTTCATTTCTCAAGAGCCAGTGTTAATCATTTGACATCGAAGAACTAATCACAAAGTGCTGCGCGGGTAGATGAGAAAAACACATTTACAAATATTGAAAATTTGGAAAATTCCTTTCAGCCACTCGGCAAACACGTTGGTATTACGCGTGAATGAGCAAACGGTAAGCCCACTTCGGCCTCTGCCCAGCGCCTATTGTGCACTTGAAGGTCAGCCTGTACGTTACTACAGCGCCGCTCCACTACATCAATTATACATCTACTTAAGTCAATGGCGTTGAAGGGAAAGGTAGACAACTCTGCAGACCTTGGCAATTGGATGCTGCAGGCAAGAAATGTACCGGCGAGCACAGCAGATAAGTAGTACGGCATGCCGAGAAAATATTGCACAATGGTGGAAGATAGTGCACTGCAACTGTATAAAATTTTTAGTCCTTCATTAGGATGAACGCTAATATCTTGCAGTACACCAGCGTGTTCGCCTCCGTATGCGGAATCTCCGAGGTCTACAAAGGTTTGAACAGGAGCATCACAGTCCAAATACTATCCTAGAAGCACCGCTTGAGCAGCTTCGTAATCTGGACTTACAAGAGAACTGTGCAGCTTAGTCACACTTGCGGTGACCCATGGCTTTGACCGACGACGACGCTATTGGAAAGGCCGAGCAAGCTCAGAACTGGCTGCTTGAGGTTCTCGGTTGTCAGAACAGATTACTGGGCCGGGAGGGCGAAATGCGAATACTTAGGTGCGCGATTGAAAAAGAAATGAGTGATCAGAGGACAGAATGGTCCGAGGTGGAGAGGCTATATATGGCGCTCACGGATTATGAGCTCGCATCGCCACAAGCAAGGCTCAAGGCTGCATTTTCCGCTAGTCTTGCAGCTCAATCTTGCTGAACGCTTGAGAAATGTTAGGGAGTGAGCTGGTCTAAGAACCGACCAGATACAACGCAATGCCGCAATGAACGGCGAAGCGAATCAAATCTGCCAGAAGATCAGTCAGAAGGCACAAAACGTGAAGGTCGACAATTTCGCATGCGTGACTCCACTCGCAGATATTGCATGGACACAAGCTTCCATCATGAACGACAACGGCAGCAGCTGCGCTATCTGCCACAATTCTTACACCGCTTTCTGCAATTTCTCTATCCCAGACCTCCTTTCCGACTTCCCTGTGTATATAAAATACTGCGGGCACGTTATTGGCAAAGCATGTTTAGAACAATGGATGATCACACCGAAGATCGAAGAAGCAAAGCACCCTTATAAGACGTGTCCACTATGTCGCACAAGGATTGAGGGTTTGACCGCACCAGGCATGCCGGATCAGTTTCTTCGGCATCTGAAAACTGACAGGCGAGCGATGGAAACCGTGCGAGAATTGCTCTTTGGCTGGGATCTAGAACTGACAGAGTGTCTTGACGTAGTGGCAAGGGCGATGAGCGAGGAGAATGCTGCCAAACAGCTTCTTGCGGAAATTGTGAGGAAATGGGCAGACGGTAATGAAAGCACCCTTTTCAGGAAGGAGGAGGAGTTTTTGGAAGGAGTGTTAGAGGACCTTAAGGAGAGGTGGGCGTGGGATTTCAGAGGCAATGGGACTTGGAGGAAGTTCAGAGACGAGTGGATGAACAGTGGTTTTGTTAGGAGACAGTGACCAGAGGTTCAGTTGTCCACAGTGAGAGTTCCGACAATCCTCCCGCAGCAATTTTGTCAAGATTTGCTTCCAATCGATTGTTTCAAGACAGCACGTTACTTTGAAGTCGTTCAGGACCTCTTGACAACAATCACATGGATGCGGTTTTTTTCTTGACGATCACATGTGGACAGTGGACGAAAACGGCGATGGGTCTATTGAGAATTGAGGCTGTACAGAGAATCGGAGGATCTAGCACTCTGGGCACTGCGCGGTCTTTCTGCTCCTCGTTATCGGATTGGCTCGATGACGTTTGCACGTCGCGCGTGCGCCTATCGCTCGGCGGCCTTTCAGCTCTTGGCCCTATGACGGCGATCAACTTGGCCAGAGCTGAGACGACTCCTCGCAGAATGACTCTGAGGGAGCAATAAAGACCACATTGCGAAGTGAAGAGTTATACAAAATGCCTTCAGTCAACGTTGTGGACGTCGGTGTGTCACAAGTAAGTGCGTTGTGCGACGATCGTGTGCGGCGGAGATCCGCGACGCTCGCTAATTCCTTCCTAACAGATACTGGGGTCACGAGATGATCAAGAAGATCGTTACATTGTAGTCAATGCAGGCTCACTGAAGTCGAAAAAGGAGCTCGCACTTTTCGCAGTCTATGATGGACAGTAAGTGGTTGGAGCTATTATGCCAACCCTCATGCGTTTAACCAGACTGCAGCGGCGGAACCGAGTCCGTAGATTACATCTCCCGAAACCTGGTTACGCATCTTGAGACACAATTTGCAGCGACTTCCAGGGCTTTGGAACCAGACGAATATCGGCAAGCCATCCAGCGCGCTCTCAGAGCCGTAGATCGCGACTTGGATCGCGCAGACCTCAGAGGCGGCTCAACAGTCGCTCTAGCGCTCATCGACACCAGGCAGGGTGTCCTTGTTGAAGCAGACTTGGGCGACTCGCATATTGTTTTTGCAGATCATAAATTCGATTCTGTAATCATAGGTGGGAGTGATGATTCAAATGCCATCAGTGGAGACCTCGAGGGATGGAATGTCGAAGTTCTGAGCGTGGAGCATAGCCCTGATGATCCAGCGGAGAGGAAGAGGGTTGAAGATGCAGGAGGTCAAATCAACTATGTGACTGGTATACCTCGGATAGGGGGTGTGAGTATGGCTCGGGCCTTAGGCGACGTCCAATACAAAAAGCCGCGGGTGAATCGCCTTGCTGGACATGATCTATCAGATCTTGTGGGTATTGAGACAGGGGTAGCGCCTGGAAAAACAGTCACTCAAGACCTTGTGTCTAACAAAGCACACTTCACGATCAAAGAGCTCAGCGGCCAAAGCCTCATCCTCCTTGCGTCTGACGGCGTTGGGAACGCGAAAGATGCAGAGGAAGTAACAAAATTAGCGGTAGAGAGGTGGCAACAAGGTAAATCTGCAAAGGAGATTGCCGAAGAGCTTACGAGTAGGGAAGAGACCATGCATGGAGCAGACAACTGTACGGTTGAGATCATCATCCTCGACACAGAACACAAAGGGAGGAGGAGTGTGGATGGCCCAAGGAGCAGTTTAGAAGTACCGAGTGAAGGTGGAACAAGAAAACGAAGGAGGAGCAGCATGGCAAGGCTCAAGGAATGGATAAAAGATTGAGACTAATTCTGCTGGAAACCTTCCAGTGGCCTATTTGGAGAACATTGCGAATTATCTGTCCATGTATGTCTAGTATGTATTACTCATTAGCATGTGCATTATATCCTGTGAAAAGTTTGTTCGCAACTTCGCACGGTGCATCTGTATTTGGCCTATTCTTTACGAGTTTGGAATACCCAAGATATGTGTTCTGGAGCGGGTCCGAGGGGACATTCTTCTTGTTGAACTCTCTTCAGTTTCTTCACGTTCGCCGGCTGCCGAAGTCAGCAACTACACCTTCGATTTGGCTTGTCTAGTTCGTATATTTTGCGCACAATGCGCCGTGACCTCGCGTACAGCACCCCTTCAGCTCTACTAAGATACCCCAGCGCTGGCCGTGGCGGAGCAGTGTGCTCAGGAGTATCATATAGCCAGTTTTTACAAAGGTTTCTATGAAGTAGTGATCTATCTAATTGATCAATTAAACACCCGCTGCCTAGCTGCTCCTGATCTCCACAGCATATCTTTCGCGTTGTTGAGCCCCTTGCGGTACGCCTTAGTCTTAGTCTGCTTGATTGAAAGCCTCCATGATGTTTGATTTTGCAGTATCAACGATAACTTCGGAGCAGACACTCGTATGACAAGAGCGTCTAATAGACATCTTGATAATGTTCTATCCATGAGCCTCTATCTGCTACGCATTTGAAGCCTCGTAGGATGACTGTGTGTTACGATGTTTTATACCAAGAATCTGTTTCCTAGACTCAAAGAATTCTTATAGTAGTGGAAGAGCAGCTGCATCTTCACCTTGGCAATTAGAATTAAAAGCAAGATTGTCCATGCTGGTCAGCGTGTAGGATGGGCTTCCATGCCAGGCTTATCTTAGCTTCGCTTCCTTCCACGCTTAGATTGTATGCTAGGGTATACTTAGTACGTGGAAGTAACCTTCTCCAGTACCCGATTATGGCCTTTGTATTGCAAACATTGGTGGCCTGCTTCGCTATCTCTGCGCGACGCATGGCCGTAGCGTTGAGGTTAACGCACTGAACATCGAACCCAAAGTAGTGAGTACGCCAGTTTACAAAGTCACAGCCATGAAATAGCAGCCAAGGAGTAATTCATGGTCATATAGCCGATTGCTTTATTTCTGTCAAACTATATCACAGTCAAGCAGTTGAGCCTCCCAATCACTGCCATCTAACATCTCCCCATCCATCAAGCCCAAGACAAAGCACTCGCCAACCAGGGAATAGCATTCCTCTACATAACGCAGAACCACTGGAACGCAGCATCCAGGCAAAACAAAAATCTGATCGCCTACCTGCACCCATTTGGGGGCAAGTCCCATGTAGCCCGAGCTCGTCATAATGAAGGCCCAATTCTTGGCAGCACCTAGCTTGAACGAGAAGCGGCCCAGTCCCATATCCCTCGTTTCGTTTTGTTTTGTCTCTACTTCCCAATCCCAGTAAGCCTTTGAAACATCAGGGTCGTCTTGCTGCAGCATGAAAACAAGAATCGCTTGGGCGAGGTGCATGCCCGACTCTGTAGCAAAGGCGCCAATCTCCTGTGGAAGCAGACTCAATATTTCCTCATTGGCTGACAAGAATGTACAGAAACTAATGGCAGAGCTAAAGAATGTGGTGTCCTTTGGGTCCAATCGGCCCTGAGTCTTGGGATTTTGGTCAGCAAAGAAGGTTCGAAAGTATGCCTGAAGTTGCGGTATACCCATGGAGTCGTATACGTCGGTTTTTCCGCTCAATGCTGGCCTTATCCAGTCTACAAGGGCATTGTCCCGTGGGAGCTCCACTGTTTCGATGCGTTCGAACAAAAGTCCTTTAACCGCAAGTCTGTTCCCTAGAACTGAACATTGAGGCTCTGTATCTTTGGCTGCATGATAAAGTCCCTCTTTGAGCCGAGATCCATGATCTGTATCAGTCCAGTCAGGCACCCACGATGGCAGTTGATTGTCAGTACTCTGGGTCAAGACATCCTGTCCGGCTTCCTTGAGAATCGAAAGACTTTTGCTGTGGCTGATGTATGCGGCCACAAATTTGGTGTACACTTGATGTGATGGATTGATATAATCGATATCGAATCCAGGAATGGGCTTCGCGAGGTCAATGCAAGCGTAAACTTTGTCCCGGGCATCTTTCGCAGCAAACACTCGACACAAAGATAGCAGCTCCAAAAGCTCTACTGCCTCTGTCTGCGTGCTTATATCGGCCCACAGTGACAATCGAGCATTTACGCATGGGTCATACATTGCCTCCATAATCGCTTCCTTTATGTCAGACCTCATCTTGAGCTTCGAAGGCACCGTGATAGCATCCGTTTGCAACACACGTAGTGTATGGAAGAACGGATTAAAGGATATGCTTTTCGTGCCGCAGATTACGGAAACCTCCTTGGCGAATGCTGCTTCCTGAAGGGTCCATATGCGTGTCCACCAAGGGCGTTTTAACATCTGTGCTACAGCTGTCCATCCTATGTCGAGTAAAATTTGCGGGACGCCGCGATTGTTGATGAAGTCCACGGCCGCATCCACACTTTTCAGGTCATAGTAAGCATTACCAAGCATTTCAATAAACTCGAGAGCGAGAACACCGTTCCCCTGCGGGCCTCCTATCCAGATGAGAACGTGGTCTGCTTTGCTGTATATGTCACCCATTAAGCGGACCTGCGCACCGCGCTCGGAGAGGTCCGCCTGGTTGATGCACAGCGCGTCCGCCCAAATGACCAATTTCTTCACCATTTGCGAGATGTTGCGCAGCGCGGACTCTAGATTTCGGGTGACATGCAATGTCTGACCTTGCAATTCCAAGGGCACGGTGTCATTTTCGTTCCCCCATGTGTATGAGAGCGCAAAGTACTTTTCATAATTGTTGAGAGATGTTTTGTGAATCGAACACCTCAGAGGCAACGACGTGGAGGATGGACGCTCGACTGTCAATAGCCTGATCTCTCTTTTCTCGGTCGACAGTTGCTGGTAGATTCCTGCTGGTCCAGCTACTGGATTTATGGGGGCTTGCATCTTCGTTGGAGTTATGTCGTTTGGCCTTGAATGGTTGGTGCAACGAGAGCCGGCGCATTTGGTGCATACAAGGGTATCGGCATCTACTGTAGCGGCGCACCAGGAACTCTTCCCAAAGTTCAGAAACTTACTATATAGTGTTAGGGATTATAAGGCTGAGACAACGCCCGCCACACGTCCCACCCAATGCTATTGCCGCCTGAAGCTAACAGTGTGACTGAAGACGGCAAGAGCCACCCAAATACCGTGCTCTTTGTGTTGATCCACGTTTCAGCGCCATGGGGCTGTTCATATGCTTTGTGGAAGACTAGACACATACGCAATAGAGCTCGGTCTCGCTTCGAATCCAGAGGTCGTTTGTTGCAAAGGCCATCGTCCCGTCGATAAGATCTGGAAAGGCTGAGGCTACAGCTACGGAGGTAAAGACGAAATGCGGGGCAGTGAGCAAATGCACGACCCGCGCCAAACAACAGCTCCTTAGATCGATGGACATTTTCATGGTAAGTGACCGAATCTGGGGGCTTTCCTTGGCTTTAACAACGACGCGATTAAAATACGGCTAGAACGCTTCTGTTCAGCAAGGATGTAACGTCTTTGGATGGGCAGTCCTGCTGGATGCAACTACATATTATTACTGCAGCGCAACCAGTTTATGAAATACATTGTTCTGCCTCGGAAACAATCTTGTTATAGCGCTTTATAGAATGACGAGCTTTTGGACAGATATACGAAGCTTCAAAAAGGTCCGAGGCAGGCCGAGTTAGAGATATAAGCACGTCGGCTGTGAATTGTGCTATTTTAAAGTCAGCGAGCATGCTACAATGAAGATGCCGCATACATAAGAAGCTAAGGACCTTGGGTGTATAATCCGAGATTCTCTGGGCTATGCGATTGTTGTTGGTGCTGTTATGGTAAGAAGCGCTGCCAGCGTTCCGCCACGGCTGGTTTTCTGTCGTACGTGGACGGACGTCGAATCTAAAGGATTATAGCACAAAGCTGTAACGCTACAGAGGCAAACGTGGAATTTCAAGTTCGTATGGGGAGCTTTCGAACTGTGCATCATTCAAGCATGGATTCGGATAGCGGCTCATCTTCTGACAGCAGTTCACCTCACCAGCACCAATGACCTTCCAGAGTAAAATAGTTACTACTCCTATTCTGATTGATGTAATGTGTTAACTATGGTTTGAAATTCTCTACTACTGGCTAAGCGGTTATAGAGGATTGCCTGAACTCTGCCTGACAACTACTTACGTAGACAAATTTCAATACTGCTGCGCCCTTCATACCGTCATAACTTCTATTGAAATTTAGCGAAGCCTTCATGCAAGAAGCCGGTTCTCTTGTGTATCTAGTTTTCTCGTGAAGAATACCACTTTCTCAGTCTGACTATATCATTCCAGTAAAGCAATGCAGGAGATAAATCATGAAGAGTTCGAGTTATCTGCACAGGACCAAGCGGCGGAACCCCCCGAGGCTTTGTAGCTGTCGATGATACCAACGATAGATCCATAAGTACCAGCGATCGTGAGGAACCATCCAGCAGTGATCATGAAAACACACCAGCCAACCATGAACATCCATTTAGGAGTCCTTGATTCGCGCCAGTGGTCGTAGAGCCACATGCATCCCATTGGCTGTATGGACATGAGTGTACCCAGAAGAGCTCCGACAAGTGACACAAGGCCGCCGAAGACTGGGACAGAACTGGCGATGATGTAAGAAATAATGGCAACACCGGCTGTACACGATATCCAAGTGATCCAGTGTTTTGGGGTATTCTGCGTAAGATGTTGAGAGCCTCGAAGGAGGCGCATAAAGAAAAATTTCGCTGCAAACTAGACCCGAATGTTAGTTGTGTAATTTCACTTATGGAACAAGCGCTTACATGAACGAAGAGCGTGGTGCTAACGATTAAGCCTGGCAAAGCAATTCCGTAGCACACCTTTTTCATCGTTTTGCCTGCAGATCCAAGGGCAGGGGATGCTACGTAAGATCCACAGTAGTAATAGACGACACAGCCAATCGCAATATATACAGCAGTCATGAGTGACTGGCATAGTATGAGTGCTCGGGTATAATGGCGCGGTTCACGCATTTCGGAGACGATGTTGAAGAATGCTGGCGTTCCAGCGTAAGCGAACACAATGGACGAGAGAGACGCAAAAGCTTCTGCGGCCTTTGGACTTGCAAAGAGCGAGTAGTCTGATTTCCATGGCCCACTCGTTTGAGGAGCGTCTGCCGGGCGATCTTGTACGCCAACCGATATCGTCAAAGTCAGGACTTATCAAAGCTATTAGCATGTCGAAAGTAACGCAAAACTTGTAAGAGCAGATACTCACTAGCTGTAAGAATACTTATCACTCCTATCCACGCAAGCCAGGAGATCCGACCAAGAGTTTGGATACTGCCCAGGCCGAAGCCAATAATGGCAGCAACCGCGACAAATACGGCGGTACAGGTTCCATGAGAGGACAGAGCGTTCAACGCGGTTGCGATGCCCAGCATTCCTGAGCCACCCACAAAAATCCAGTCTTCTCTGAATTATTAATTGCGCCTCTGATTCATGGGAATGGCTTACAAAGGGCAAATGTAATACCGAAAACCTCATGGCCAATGCGGCCAAACAATTTTCGGCCGACATCGTCAATACCATAGACATCGGGATGGCGCAACTTAAAAACGCCAACAATGTAGTTGGACCAACTTGTCATTGCAGCGATGGTCAACAAACAAATGACACCTGGTATCAGGCCGAGGCTGTGGAATACCTGCGGGATCGAAAGCACACCCAAGCCGATCTGCGTTTTGAGCATCAATACTGCAGTACCTTTCCACCCCACCTTAGTAGCGTCAGTCAGTCTGTATATCAAGAAACCTAAATAGCAAACATACAGCGCGGTAATTGGGGCCATCCTCGGTGATTTCACCAAAGACTGCATCGCTGATTGATAAGCGTCTCTGCGTTCCTTGGGCGACAGAAGTTGTGGGGTGAAAATGGTTCTCTTCATCCGCCTTTTTTTCGTGATCTTTGAAGTCAGACATGCTCAATCCGGCGAAAGATGTGCTAGTTCTTGCTAGAGGCTTAATTTGGTGTACTTGTAGGAATAAGTTTTATAATTGATAACCAAAACTATGTGAGATTACGGCCTCCCGCAGTATGAAAGGTAATGCCGTTTTGGAGGTTAAATCAAGCTCGAGGATGTTCTTGGGGCCAAGGGCATGCAAACCTTTACATAGAGGCTGGAAAATCAGGCCAAATTCGCGCATGTTTCCGCGATCATCAAACATTGCTCCACTTTGGGGAAGCCTGAATCCGAGCCGCCTCGGATGAGCCTCCGATATGTGCCATGGCGGCAACTAACGTGCGCTAAATACCCGAACGGGTAACCACAAGAGGATGCTACCGACATGATTTGCGGGGTAGGCCGCGGATCTTACGATTATGATGACGGGATTGTTTCAACTCATTGATAAACATTGGTCCCACCTTCTGCAGCTATTGTCATCGATCTGCCATGGAGGCTTTGTTTGCCACTCCGTGGTCAGGGTTTCTCAGTCAGAATCGCTTAGGGCCGAAATCAGGGCGCAGGCCTTCTGCGATAACGTAATAGTTGAGACGAGGGTCAAGCAAGTGTGTTTGAAAAATCTCTTCTGCACATAATCATTTTATAACGTTGGCCACTAAACTTCACAGTCTCGGAGAAAATATATGTAAAGCTTGCCCACGGGTCAAATGTATATTATCCAGCTGGGCCTGGGCTAGCAATGCTGAAGTGCTTAGCGGCAGTGTCACGAAAACTGAGCTTGTTTGCAATGAGCTTTTTTTTTTTTTTTTTTTTTTTTTTTTTTGCAGCAGCAGCAGCAGCAGTAGTAGTAGCACTTGTGGCTGAAGATCTGGCTTGAGGTCGGCGAAAGGAACATCGCCGTGATATTTTAATGTTCTGTTAGGTCTCATAGTTATTTCTTTGTGATCTGCCAATGATCTCCAACTCTGAACCCAGCAGGAAAAGGATCAGTGGGATCAAGCACGGACTGGCGAAAGCCTGTGAGCCAGGCTCTTCCCTTGACTCGAGGGAGAATAGCAGTGTAAGATCCAACCTTACTTTCACCCAAAATCTCGCATACAAATTCGGTCCCAATAATGCTCCTATGACGAAAAGTTTGGCCTATCTTTAATTGACCTCTTGCGTGAAGCACTGCCATACGAGCACAAGTTCCGGTTCCACATGGACTCCTATCAAGTCGGCCGGGAGAAACAACTACGGTGTTGCGAGCTGTTATGCTTCCATCAGGGCTATCTTGTAGAGGCTCTGTGAACTCTAGGATAGTCACGCCATGGATGTCTGAATTCTCGGGATGAATGGGGTTGTACGCCTTTTGGACTGCGCGCTTGATTTCTTCCCCCAACCGGATCAGTTCCGGCCCATACTCGTGTTCAATCGCGAGACCGACAGAAGCAGCATCTACTAGAACATAATGCATTCCGCCCCAGGCTAAATCAACCGATATCGTGCCAATTCCTCGTACTTCGACTTTGTAGTCCAGCTCATAGACAAATGAAGGCACATTATCGAATGCAACTGCCTCGCATTTTCCATTCTGGCAATCAGCTGTCACCTTGACAAGACCGGCTGGGGCCTCGAGCGTAAAAGTTGTCTTCGGCTCTTCCATTTCCACCATCCCCGTTTCGAGAAGCACGGTCGTTGTACAGATAGTGTTTGCTCCAGACATGGGGGGATATTCGTCGCTTTCAAGAGTGAGGAATCCAGCCCGAGCCAGAGGATTACAAGGCGCTAGAATCATATTCATGCATTGTGTTGGCCTGCCCCGTGGCTCTTGCATCAGAAGTTGCCTGACGTGATCCGCCTTATCCCGGAAGTGCACGAGCTTTTCGTACATGGTCTTGCAATGTGCTGGGTCGAGAACACCGCCAATGATAACATCTCCGACCTCGCCCTCAGCGTGAACGCCGACAATTGAAATGGTGCGGCTGGATCTCATCTTGAAAAATATGAAGAAAAAAGGATTCAGAAAGTACGCTATGAAGCCACTCTCGGCAGTCCACTCCTCACGATAAGCCTTATATGTACCTTCGGATACCCATCCGAAATCGGATAGTGAGCGTTAATTTGATGTGCTCACATTCTCCTATCAATTGGCTTGCTGCATCTTCTCCACGGTAACGTTAAAGCAATTGTAACATACATACTGGGGATGATGATATTATTCAACATCGCTGTCGGGGATCTTAACGCAAGTCGACACATGAAGGGGAACTACTTAAGCGAGGTCTCGGAGCTCGTCCCATCATCCGATCACGAGACTTGCCCATCTATATGTGTCTTTTCAATCCAGTTTGGACGAGAACTCAATTTACTCGCACATTTGTTGAATATCTTACGCATTAAGCAGTGCAAAATGACGGTATTGTCACTTCAGGGGAAAATTGCTATTGTCACTGGCGGGTCTCGAGGCATCGGCAGAGCTATCGCACTTGAACTAGCCTCCCAAGGGGCCAATATCCTTATCACATACGCCAGCGCATCAGAGCAGGCCCAAGAAGTCAGCAGCAAGATACGCGCGCTCGGTGCAGATTGTCTGGCAGTTGAAGCGGGTGGATCCGATGCCGCTGCCCCAAAAAACATTGTGGAAACTGCTGTAAGGAAATGGTCCAAAATCGACATTATTGTCAACAATGCTGCTGCAGGAGGAGATTTTGGCTTACTCGAAACAACCGATCAAGATTTTGAAAAGCTAATCACTATCAATCTGCGGTTCCCCCTTTTTCTCATCAAAGAAGCAACACCTCACTTTGGCTCTGCGCCGAGAATCATCAATATGTCGAGTATATACGCGAGAAGTGGGCATGCAGGTTGTCTGGTATATTCTGCCTGTAAGGGTGCGATGGAGGCTGCAACACGGTCGCTGTCTAGGGAGCTGGGGCAAACATATAACGCCACTGTCAACTGTGTTAATCCGGGTCCTGTCAATACAGACCTGTGGGCGAAAGCTATTGAGACACAGCAGTGCAGAGAAGCTTGGGAAGGGGTAATCAAGGAGACTCCTGCAGCTCCTCGCATTGCAGAACCACAAGAAATTGCACATATTGTGGCGTTCCTTTGCCATGAGCGAACAACTTGGACAACAGGGAGTGTAATCAACGCCAATGGCGGGATGTTATTTGTTTGATAATGAACTTGCAAGAACAGTAATAATTACATGAACGAAGCTTCAAGTATCCATGGAATCTTCGATTATGCGTTTGATCTAGCAATCCATATGGTCCACATGTGGTAGACCTGCGAACCAGTCTAGGCTGCCGAAATCCAAAGAATCTGCCATCGCCTCCAGTTGTTCACCATTTAAAATGTTTCCAATCCCCCACTCATCTGTAAATAAGCCTGTAGGGTCAATCGGGCCAGATTGGGTTGGGTCATCCAATGGATAGAGCTGTCGATTTGGCCCGTCTGCGGGGTGATCCACTGTAAGTTCCTGTAGATCGGGGATACTGAGTCGCCGCAATGTCATATCAAGGTGCTCAAGCTCTAATCTGCGAGATGCAGCAACTAGACTGCCTTTACCGGCCATGTCATTGAGAATATCATATGCAGCCGTAAAGCTTGTGGCTTGTGCTGTACATATAGATGGATCCACGACACGAGCTATCAACAATAACAACGCCGCACTCCATAGAGTTTCTAAGTCAAACGGTAAGAAGGTCTCTATTAGAAGGCATTAGATTATGCTGAGTATCCGAAGCAGGTACATTACTAACCTAGAAGGTTCTGAACCTTCAAACTTGTCAGAATTTTCATTATCTGGTTCGCTGAGCTCACGCTCACACGAGCCAACACTCGCACGCCTCCAGAAGAAGGCATTCGAAGGGTTGTATGCATCTCTAATCTTTTCTTGAAAAAGAAAAATAGCAGAGGCTTCACGCTAAGGATGATAGCCTTATCAAGATCAATTAGTCCTCCAAGGCATTATCAGAATTGCAATGAACGTACCTGATGATGAAAAAGATGTAATTGTGCAGAAACTCGGGAAATGCCACGCGTAGGTTCATCGAGATGGAGCGGGAAACTCGCTGCACAAGAGTCATTTATACCCGCCAAGGTCTTCAGCACGACCTTGATGCTTTGTAGAAACTCGTCACCTGGAGAATCACGTCTGATATATACAGCTTCATAGAATTTCAGTTTTGACCCGAAGGGATGGTTACTCTACACCATTACTTACTTCGTTGGATTTGTGCCATAGTCGTCGCAAGGCGGATGTGAACATCAACAGCAAGGGACTTTTGTAATTGACCGTTAAAATGGGGGGTCTGAGCAGTAACATCAGACCTAGATATTGATGTAGATACTCCTTGCAGCGCAGACATGTGGCAGTCCAGTGTATAAGTGGTCCACCAGGCTTTACGGCATCGTTCAAGGGCGGCTTCAGAGAGATGGTCGGAAGATATGTCAAGATGCCAACCATTGGAAATCGCTATTCGTGATGCTTGGCCAATCTATTGTAGATCAATAATTTTTAAGCGGGAGGTATAGGAGATAAAGCTTACTAAATTGAAAGCTACCATGCGCATGTCCATACATTGCAAGTAGAGTGCAGCACAACATAGGATTTCGACAGATTCTACAGGCTTCGTCATGAGAAACATCATGTCTGGCAGTGTTCTCATAGCATACGTAAACAGGTCAGCCCCTGGTGGTCGCTTCCCCTCTGATCTGCTGAGTAAAGCCTGACCTATCGCGAGCACGATGAGGTAATGGGCATGCCACAAATCTGGGCAGTCTGCTGGATTTGCATCGCGGGCGTAGAATTGGTCGAAGTGAAGCATGAATTCAGTTTCATTGTACAGATGAAACAACTGACCACAATGAAACTTCACCGCGTTTACCAGAAATCCAGCGAAGTCTTTGGTTGGTAGGGCGGGTTTTGCAACGGGTGAGTGTGGTATTCGCCTTCCGTCCCAACCAAGATCATACGTGGAGCTGTCGTAATGCAGAACGTTGTGTGGTAGCGGAGCGTCACCAAAGACCTTTTTGTGGGCCAGATTTAGAACACGTATTCCAAAAGACCAGTTTGACGTAGTTCCCATCCAATCTATAATAGTTAGAAATTGGTGGACGGTAAATACTTCAAGAGCGCTATGCTAACATGATTGATGGTTTGATATGGGACTGTAGTAGGCTGGAGGGTCTGATACTAGCGGGTTTGTCATATTTTGGCCTTGATGTCGGTCGACATCTTCGAGTCCGCCTTGCCCTGAGTCCGAATCCGAGCCGTTCATGGGCTCCAAATCGTCATTTGCACGTGTGGTTTCATTTTCCTGTAAGGTTTCTGAAGAGCTTATTGGGCGGGTAACCCCGTCTTGAGGTTCTTGGGAGGGACTGCGGTTGTTCATACTAGCTTTAGTAGCCTGACGTTGTAAATCTGAAAGCCATCCTTGCGTGACTAGCACCTTGCGTGACCTTTTGTCAAAGACGCACGATGTGTTTCGTTTTTGGCAGTGTGCACAAGGTGGCGTTCCTGTGCATTTTATTTTATGTTGCTGGCAGCGCTTACAACTTTACTGCTAGTGTTAGCTTCGGAGGCTCAAATCAATACCACAAGAAGGAGAAAACATGCGCATTTGTTGTTCGAGGCCCGGATTCAAACCTTCTCCGAGCATTTGGGTCACTGTCTGGGGTCCCAGAGTGCCGGTGTACGCGTGAGGCCATGGAGGGTGTGTAACGAGGGCGAGTTCCAGGGAGCGACGTTCGGACCCCATCCCGATGATTTACCCGAGGTTGAGAGCCATCACACAACCATCCCAATGAAGATGCTACCCAAGCGAGAGGGGTTAGTACGAGCTTTTGCTAAGCCCTACTCAAACACCTAGCATTTCTCATAGTCGAGGTAGTCATATTTTCCAAGACCCTGCCCGACTTCACTCGTTTAGATCCTACTTAGTATTACACAATTATTCACAATTATTTCCAAGTAACCAGCTGCGAGAGATATAACACCAAGTTAGGCGCTTTGAAAGTAGCCGAGATTTCTGTAGTGTTCATTTATTTTTTGGTATTAATGAACTAGATAACTCTTTGCCTTCAGGAAAGCGACTTATGCGTAACTCTTCCACAAGCGCATGCAGCAGACTGTCGCGCCGGAATGCCCTCACACGGCCCGAGAAGCCTGAGCAAGAGATGGTGCTTCGCTTGGTTTAATATGCCGCACCTGAGCAACGCATTTTTCACAGTCACATGATAGAGCGGAATGTAGTGCTCCACGTCGATATATCTGTAAGGCACTCAACAAGATGCTTTAATTGGTAGCGGATTTGCTGATCGTCAATGCAGTCTCGCTGATATTTTGTTGATGGGCGTTTCAGAAGTTACATTCCACAATCAACCGAAGGAAGGGACATCGACAATCAGGCCTTGTACTACATTCCAAGACCAACCCCCCCGAATACTCCACCTATCGTCACGAATGTAGCTAGGAGCGTTCGGCCTGACGCTATACTATCTGGGTTTGTTTTGATCCTGCGCGACAAGAATTCAACAAAGCGACGTATAACTTGTGATGGCATCGGAACTCACACAATGTCTAGGCCAAGCTTTCTTTCCGTCACTCTTTTCAAACTCACACATTCGTTTGATTAGCTGTGTCGTACACTGTCTATCACTTCTTTCCCTTCACGGCTGGCCACCATGAAGGCTCTTCTGTTCGGGGCTCTCTTTGTGCAGGCCCTGAACGCGCAGACCGTCGGGCAACCGTCGGCTACGCCAGATTTTTCTGCTAATACCTTTTTCCCATTCCCAGTTTTTGAGCCACCAGCTCCAGTCCCAGAAGTGCCAGCTCCAGTCCCGGAAGTGCCAGCTCCAGTCCCGGAAGTGCCAGCTCCAGTCCCGGAAGTGCCAGCTCCAGTTCCAGAAGTACCAGCTCCGGTCCCAGAAGCACCGGCACCAGTTTCAGAAGCACCAGCTCCAGTGCCCGAAGTACCGGCAACAGTACCCGAAGTACCAGCAACAGTGCCCGAAGTACCAGCAACAGTGCCCGAAGTACCAGCAACAGTGCCCGAAGTACCGGCAACAGTACCCGAAGTACCACTTCCTGAGGCACCAGTTCCAGAACCAGCACCCCTTCTTGTGCCTGGCGACAATGCACCATCGGAGGCCGACCTTTTAGGAACAGATCCGAATGCCCTCGCTCCAACTCTTCCAGACCCAAACAATCTTGGTGAACTCCCGCAGGTTCCGGAACTTCCAGTCGGTACCGCAGATGTCGTCTTGCCAACAACCTTGGCTGATGAATTGGGCGGTCTTGAACCTGCTGTCACCGGCGATCCTTTTGGCGCAGTCGAGTCAGGCAGCGGCTTCCTCGAACCTGCACTGATTACCAATGAGTTTCCGGCGGAGTTGCCAATTCCTACTTCAGGCGCTGAAGATATTGTTCCCGTAGATGAGTTCGGCGCAGCAACTTCTGGTCTTGGCGGGTTTGATGCTCCCACGCTTGCTGACGGTCTCGGCTTTCCAGCACCAACGGACAATTTTGGATTTCCTACAGGCACAGACGAGTTTGGCTTTCCTGGTGCTACAGGCAATGCGGTCCCAAGCGACTTTGACTTTGCTATTGTATCTGACGACTTCGGCTTCCCTGAGCCTACAGGGGTTGGAGCCACAGACGCTTTCGGGTTACCTATACCTACTTCCACGACTGATTCGATTGCTGCGCCTGGAGGCCCCACTCTAGGATCTGATGGTCTTGTTGACGGCATTGGATTTGGAGTCGAGCCAACTGGCCCAGGTGGCTTTGACGCCCCAGCCTTGGAGTTTGGCTCTGGATCGGGGCGCCCTATTGAGGACACATTCAGGGGGCCAGGAATTGTGAATCCCTCGGTCCCAAATGTGAATGCCCCTCAGGGAGTTTCTGGTGGGATGGATAGCTTCGGTTCTGGCGTCAATGGTCTGTCGTCTGATGGTCCAGGTGTCGACGCTTTGGGTAGCGGTTTGAACTCAGCAGGTTGGTGGTCAGGCGAAGACAACGGGGTCTATGATGGGCAGGACTACGGCGAAGAAGATGACGATGACTACGGAGGTGGGCACGGACGCGGACATGGACATGGCCACGGTGGTGGGCACGACTCGGATTCTGACGACGAAGACTGCCCTTCGTATTGCTACAAGGACAAGTATGATACACACGAGTACCCTGACGAGAAGTACCCGGTAGTCAAAAAGCCATACTCTAGGCGCTCGCTTCGCGCACGCTTGGAACCAGCGTCCGGTGGATTTGCATCCTTTAATTGGCCTGATGCTGGAGATGAGAGTGAGTCCGAGGGCGAGGAGGAATATGGTGACGATATTCCTGGGTGGCTCTATGACGTTACCGGGAAGAAGAAGCCACATCACAAATACCCTGAGGACAAATACGCCAAGGGCAAGTCCCCGGCCGGCAAAAAGTGCCCTAAGAAATGCTACAAGGGCTACAAACCAGACCCCTACAAACCAGACCCCTACAAACCAGACCCCTACAAACCAGACCCCTATAAACCAGACCCCTATAAACCAGACCCGCACCATGACTACAAAACGAAGCATGACCCATACTACACCAGGAAGCCTTGGACGCGAACTGGCAGTTGGAAGTCTTATGTGACCGCGACAGATTATACTTGGTCGACAACTACCACAGATAATTCAACTACCTCCACTCCAATTTCAAACATCACGACGACGACAACTGAAACGCTCACCACCGAAACGGTTATCACTGAGACCGTTACTACCGACACGCCAACCACGTTCATCACCACGACACGAGATGGCTACTCACCTTCGCCTTACACATCGGGCCCCGACTACGATTATGGCAAGACTGATTATGGCAAGGACGAGTATGGTAAGGATGAGTATGGCAAAGGCAAGGATTACGGAGAGGATAAGGATAAGGACTGGACAGGCAGCACGCTCGCAGGCATCTGCCCTAAGACTTGCGACCCCTTCAACCCCTCTCTCAACTTCTGTGACCAGTCTACCAGCTGTACCACGACCGGAGGTAGTAAGTACTATTGCGCTTGTCGCGCAGGATACAAATCGAGTGCCTGGAACGCGAAGGATTTCAGCAAGCAGTTCCATGTTGATGGGCAGCCGTACGTATACGTCGCGCCGGGTGTGGTGTGCGATAAGCTTTGTGAAGATCAGACATGCAAGGATGTTTTGACGAGGCCACACTGTAAGTGAGTGGAACTCCGAGCGAGCGAGTAAAAGAAGGACTATTTAGGGGAGGATGAGCAGGTCACGGATTTCTTATGTAATCTCCTTCATCGTAGGCAATTCATATATGGTGGAGTTGGGGGTTGTATGGAGGATGTAATTCGTACACCTTTGAATGCATACTTTCTTCATAGACACGCGTTTCTTTGTGAAGGATCACAACCATGGTGACTGTGGTTCGGATAGTGAGGTATCTCGTGAAGGATGCAGGGACAGAGTCCAATGACGGTCAAAAGAAGGTTGTTGCCAAGACCAGCCCACCTCCGATCCCGCCGCGACGCCGCCACTTTCCTCTTGCATGATTTCAAAGCGCAACCCACACCATCACACAATGCCATATCGCCAAATTCTCTGCCTTCCCACCCTTACCCCTTCGCGCATACGTGCTCCCGACTGAGGCCTCCGACTGCAATTTCTGGAAACACATAAATCACAGATACAACCTGACCCCCACTATGGGTCTCGACAATGTCCGCAACATCGTCCTTGTCCTCTCCGGCAAAGGCGGTGTCGGCAAGTCCAGCGTAACCACACAACTCGCACTTACCTTATCTCTACAAGGGAAGACGGTAGGCGTGTTGGATATAGACCTCACCGGGCCGAGTATACCGCGCTTCTTCGGGATCGAGGGTGCGAAGGTCAAGCAGGCCCCAGGAGGGTGGGTGCCGGTGGACGTGCACCAAGGCCAACGTCTACAGAGGAGAGGTGGCAGCGGGGAAGAATCAGGGCAACGAATTGGGGCATTGTCATGCATGTCCTTGGGATTCCTGCTTAGGGACAGAGGAGATGCTGTCATCTGGAGAGGTCCAAAGAAGACCGCCATGGTACGACAGTTCCTTACCGATGTGCTCTGGCCGGAATTAGACTACCTACTCATCGACACACCGCCGGGTACTTCAGACGAACATATCTCCCTCCTCGAAACGCTCCTCAAGAACACCTCGCCCACACCAGCCCCATCCTCGGGCCTCCCCTTTCTCGCTGGCGCAGTCATTGTAACAACGCCCCAAGCGATCAGCATATCCGACGTCAAGAAGGAGCTCAATTTCTGCCGGAAAACATCTATTCGCGTCCTCGGTGTTGTGGAGAATATGGCAGGCTTCGTGTGTCCGAATTGCTCAGAGTGCACCAATGTGTTCAGTAAAGGCGGCGGAGAAGTCATGGCGAAGGATTTCGATGTGCCATTTCTGGGTTCAGTGCCGATTGACCCCGCCTTCGTGATGCTTGTGGAAGAGGGCGTCAGACCGCGGTATCCAGAGGGAACTAAGGTTGAGGGCAAGGAGTTGGGCAATGGCGAGCCACAGGCTGGGGATCCCAAGGAAGGCCTGTTCGTGGAAAAGTATCGGGACTGTTCGCTGTATCCGCTGTTTGATGGGTTCGTTACCCAGCTGTTAGAGGATATCGAAAATCGTGTATGATGAGAGGTGCTGAGCTCCTGCCGCAACTTAGGCGAATTTTAGAGGCTCTGTTACTCGTGTCTAGTACACATCGCTTCATCATTAATAACACAAACGCAGAAGAAACTGCTCCCAGGTGAGAGAGCGGTTTAATTATGCTTTCAAGTAAAGTTGAGCGCAAGTAGATGATACGGCTCTCAAGATCCTTAAATTAGCTCGTTTTTCTACATTTTATTCACATTGCTGGTTTTCTCTGTCCCTTGTCTGCGTATCCTCGCACTCACACTAACAAGTTCAATTTGTTCGAACTAGGCTACTTCGAAGAGACCTCACAGCAAAACAACCTGCTACTAGAACTGCCCCCCGCTGCCCCAGGCTTTAATAGTCTCGTAGATAGCCCTGGGTTCGATTTGTGGCAGTATCATACGAGCGGCCCAACTCTTAACACCATGGATGAAACAACCTTCAGTAATGCGCGAGATATCCTTACAAGGTATTCCCATGCCGACAACGAGAGGAGTGACTCCGGAGACGCAAGCGGTGCTGTTGCCGATATGGAGCAATTACTTCAAATCAGAAAACAGCAGCAGACTTGCCAACATGCGGAGGAAATGCCCAGACGGAGAGAAGCTAAGATTACAGATAATAGTCCCGAGGATCGAGAAGTCACACAAACCTTCGAAATGAAAGAGCAGATATATCCAATCCTTAATACGAATCACGGGGGCCTGACATCGGCGATGAGAAACGCTCCAGGTGATGAACCGCTGCATCTTCCCACTACCAAGCAATCAAGCAACAACCCTGGGGATGAGATCTCTGAGCAACATACTGCAAACGAAATTGCAAAGCAGCGGCCAGAAGACGGCGAGAAATCTCCGATTTGCCACAACGCTCTCACTCAAGACAGCATGACCAACCCTATAATTCCAGGCATCCATGCCCAGTACGTTTGGATTGATAAGGATGCTTCTGTTTGGCCTGTAAATGATTTTACAAAGACGCTGGGTGCGGGTGACGTGATGGAGGAGGCTTCCGAACATGAAGCTCAACAGGCAGTCGATCGAGCTGTACATGGCCAAAACGCGCATGCAAAGATCACTGGTACAGAAAATGATTATACGGCGATGGGTGTTCCTTGCAATCGCGAAGTATTTAGCTATGCTACGGACGCCACCACTCGTCGGGTCTCTGAAGCGGAAGATGCGATGAAGGAGCTAGGAGACACGGGCCATGATCAGTCAAAACGAGCCTTCATGTGTAACGAGGATGACATTATCAAGGATAAGATCCAAATTGGACACTCTTCGCAAAATCTTCTGTGCGATTTGATGCGCAACCAACCCAATCACGCAGCTTCTCCCTCAGTTGTCCAGACAGTTGACCAACAACGTTACAATCAACACGAGCAATTATCCAGGATTACGCGATCGCCTTCTAAAGAGGTTTTTTGCATAGATTCAGATTCTGAAGAGATGGAAGAAGATGGAGAAAAGAATGAGGGCAACGAAGAAGAAGAAAACTTCGATAACAAACTACACATGATCGATCATCCACCGGGGAACTTCACATTTACTGCGAAAGAATTGTGGGATCAATGCCATCAGCGCCATGATGACACTTTTAACGTTACTAAGACAACTTCATCACTTCAACGCACCCAGTCAAGTATTGTTCCTCCAATCATAGGAGAGGGAGCCTTTCAACAGCGGCACATTGCTGGCCAGGCTACTCAGCAACCCAACCAGCACTATGACGCTCGCCATTCTGGTATGGGTTTCGACTTTGATAATCAGAATCGGATGGATAATGAGCAGCGGCACAGAAACTATGAGCAGAATTTCTACAAAACTCAATTGCGAAGTTCGCAGAATCAATTTGATTCTGGCCATAGTCTATCGAATATGCGTTCTTCCTATCCTATGCTGCCTATGCATTACCAAAAAGTTCCACAAGCCAACCACGAGCCAGTAAACCCTTCACAACAAGACTTGAGCTTCCAGCCTTTGGGAATATTTCACTCAGCTTATGAACAGGTCCACCCGGGCCGTTTGCATACTCCATTTCCACCTCGTAGCTACAACCAACATATCAATCAACCACCTGTTCCTCTCACAACCAACGATTGGATAATTTCTACGGACCGTGTATCAACGAATCGAATCATGAATCGTTCTTTGGCCGGTAGGCGAGAGGCATTTGACAGTGGTGATGCCTCCGATGACGATGAGCCTTTGAGAACGCAGGTCAAGCGTAATCAGTCAGTCTTAAGCCAGGATTCCGTTATCAGCGGCTTATCTCCAATCGAACCTACCCAGCATCTGCAACAAGGTTCTGACCAAAGCCACGATTCCGATATCAAGCTCATCACTATCAAACCAGATTCTGTGCCGCAAAAAGCTCAGCAACCAGCTGCCGAATCACCTTCCTCGCACTCGGAAAACGTCATCGGATCCTGGGCACTCCCTACGTATGAGGTGAAATGTCAACCAATAGAGAAGGACGCACTCCAGAGCGTCAAAGTCTCGCTTCCGAACCTAGTTCGCGAAGAGCTTCTACTTTCTCCTGACCATCCAGATCAAGAGATTCATCTCTTACTCAACGTGTTCATTCCAGGCCAAAAGAGCCTCAACACACCAGATGCTCAGCCCGCAGTCGCGTTACTAAACTTTCACACCATAGCTGTCATGGTCATTGAGGCATTTGTTCAGTTCGAGATTGGTGACGAGTTTGGGCACGGTCTTGGCCACTTCCATCGAAATCACAATCAAGCTGAAGTAGAGTTTGAAAGGCTCCAAGACGCAAAAGAAGCCAACGTCGATGATATCTTCTTCGCAGTCGTCGATCGATGGCGCGCTGGCCTTGAAAGCAAGAAACAATCTCTCGATCTCATTCGCGGAGCTCAAGAGTTCTGCGATGTTGCGCTCGATGTGATATACTACATCAAGGAACATGGCCTGATGAAACACCATCCCAAGGCTCGGCGTGTGCGCTCGGACAAGGGCACCAAGCGTGGGCCAAGGAATGTCAAGAATGAGGAGGTTCAAGAGACTGGGAAAGGCAGTGGCAAGCAGAAGGCGGCGACAGGGGAGGAGAGTACACCCAACAGTGTAAAACGTCGAGCTATGAAGGAGGTCAATACACTGCAGCCGAGGAAGAAGGTGAAAACTGAAAGGGTGAAGAGGTCCAAGGTGAAGAGTAAGGCCCCCGAGATCACGGTCATTAGGCGGAAATGATCTGATAGGCTTGAGTGCTGTGGTTTGGCGACATATGAGTTTGGAATTTAGGAATTTGTGCGTATGTAGCAGACCGGCTTACTTTGTGCGCAATCTATTTTTGACCTTGATGGTGCGATGAGTCTACCATATTGTTTCCCGTATTCTCACGCCCTTTTACTAAATTGGCCTTTCTTCTCGATACCTGAGTTATACGTACGCGAAAGCTTCAGTCTCACGTAATCGGTGACCACAGGCGAAACTGAACTCTGCATTATGAGGGCTTTTTACTACTCTACGGTATGGAATCAGGTGGTTCTCTTGTTCAGGCAGCCTCATAGCATTCAATTGCTCAACAGCCGTATTTCTTGCCTGCCAAGATTATGCCAGGGTACGTTCCAAGCATGAACAGATCAGGAGACTGGGCGAAATCAGCTCCGGAGTAGCACAGTACGCCACAGCGATGTTCGGAAAGACCGATCAAGCATTTCGGTATTCAGGCGTGCGACCGTGTTCTACAACATCTAATGAATGGGATTGAGTCGTGGCTCAGCTTTATACTAGTTATAACCCGGAAAACTAGTTTGCAGCCTATCGAGTCAGCGACGGTGATGACCGAGGTTGTGATAGCAAACTAGAAATTCGGAGATTATTCTCGTCAGATTCTGGTGTCGTGGGCATGCTTCGTGTCGCAGGCAAATATCGGGGACTATGAAGGGAAACGAGTGATCCGGTTGTATGAGTGGGCCCAAAAGCTCAGGTAGTTTGAGTCCTTGGTAGAGATTTATCTATTGGCACCATTCTTAGCAATGTGTCTTAAGCGCTCTGTCCGTGCACGTTTTCACTTAGCCAGAAAACTTGCTCTGTTGTGGAATGTAATTACCCCTGCCAAGCACCGATGCGGCACGGCAAGGCTCGACCATGAGCCAGCCTCAACATCGTAACATCGCGCACTCCAATATTACCAAGAGAATGCCAACCTTGAGCAACAACGTACTCTACAGCCCGTGTTGTATGATGAATGATCTACTTCATGTTGTCCCGCATTTCAACGCTGCTGCGTGTCTTCGAGTGGAATGAATAACGAAGTGGAGAACATGACGCCATTGCGATATTAGTTACCGTTTTGATGGGAATGGGATTTATAGGAGCTGCAAGCAAAAAAGCAAATAGATAGTGGGCAAGATGCCCAAGAAATACAAGCTGTTGCCTTGTGATTCATAAACGCGTGAGGTATTCTTGGATGTCTTATCCGATGTGGTAAAGCGTTGGATTGTCATTCGGAGAACACCCCGTCACCCACTCAGGAGGCTTGTCGTGGCTTGTTGCACGAAAAGATAGTTTCTGGAAGGCTTCGGCTGTTTCGAGATTTTATTGGCTAGAAAGCTAAACCGCCGAAGAGTTGGCATTAGAACGACTGGGCACTCTTATGCTAATAATACTACTCCATGATGTATTTCCTCCTGATTCCCAGTGCTGTCGCAATCGCTATTCTTGTAAAGTCTCATCTGCAGACGTCCTCTCGTTACAACGTTCTTTGTTGATACCTCAACAACACGCTCGTTCAATTAGTGTCAGCTTCGCACCTATTCTCTTCAATATACCTAACTTTTAATTCATTCTGATGAAATTCGCTACACTCCTAGCCTTTTTCGGCTTTTCACTTATCAATGCTCAATCTACAAGTAGAATTGGACGTTGTGGTGCCCAGTTCGGCCTCACGTGCTCAGGCAGTACCTTTGGCTCATGTTGCTCACAGTATAACTACTGGTAAAGTGATCTACATTGGAGCATATGTAAATATATCACCTATACACTAACGCCTTGTAGTGGCACATCATCTGCCCATTGCGGAACCGGTTGCCAATCTGGCTACGGGACATGCACATTGACAAACGAAAATGAATCAACGAACAAAGTTTCTACGGATGGACACTACGCAGGCTCAAAGGGACAAACTTGTCTGAACTCTTCCTTCGGTGACTGTTGTAGTTCATACGGGTACTGTGGACGATCAGACTTGCACTGTGGATCAGGTTGTAATCCAGCTTTCGGCACATGCAATAATCTACCCTCTTCATCTAAGCATGTCCGAACTTCATCTCGTACTGTATCTTCGACACGCATGCCTTCTGCAACCCCCTCCTCGACGCAAAATGTATCTACAAATGGAAGATGCGGCTATGCACTAAGTGCCAGCCCGGGGGGGATGACCTGCCTGGGCTCCAAGTACGGTGACTGCTGCAGCCAGTAAGTAGCTTGATCACTTACTTTTAAGTATGTATTAACATATTTCAGGTACAGTTACTGTGGCAATGGTCCGGAATATTGCTCCGCTGGCTGCCAAGCTGGATTTGGAACATGCAATGGGGTGTCGTCTTCTACGAAATCGTTCACGACTTCTGCGACTTCATCGCAGTCTCGCTCTGCTCAGAGTTCATCTTCAAGAGTTACCCAGAGCGCTTCATCGACTCGCACGTCTACACATCCCTCTTCAACTCGGCATTCCTCTACTTCGCGATCCTTCACGCGTACTTCATCGACTCGGTTGTCTACCAGGACCACTTCAACGTCCGCTCAAACCTCAAGCAGCTCCGTCAATTCTTCGATGCGAAGTTCAAGTAGCGCCAGTTCTACTCAAGCCTCGAGTAGCTCTGCCCATTCTTCAGTACATTCTACAAACAGCGCCAGTTCCACTCGAGCTTCTGTTAGTTCTGTTCATTCATCAATTCATTCTTCTAGCAGCGCCAGCTCCGCCCCAGCCTCGAGTAGCTCTGTTCATTCTTCAGTATATTCTACAAACAGCGCCAGTTCCACTCGCTCTTCTGTTAGTTCTGTCCATACATCAGTGCATTCTTCTAGCAGCGCCAGTTCCACTCGAGCCTCGAGTAGCTCCGTCAGTTCTTCGGTACATATCTCGAGTTCTGCCAGCTCTGCATCCTTTTCGTCTGTTTCAGCTTCCCATACTCCGACACCCACACGGACTTCGTCTTCGACGCTGATTCCAACGCCTACACCTTCAGCATGCGTTCCAGTGGACCTAGAAAATACTGGTTTCGAAAGCGGCGTCCTTGGTCCCTGGACTAAAGTCACCAACAGTTTCGGTACTGTCTCCGTTGTTAGTCCCTCTGTCTTGTCTGGAACATTTGCTGTGTAAGTCTATCACCCCACCTTGTGATCAAAACATGATCTATTCTTCCGCATTAAACGCTTTCACACTTACACTTCTTCTTTACCTAGTCTTTTTCAACACGAAGAAATCCAAGATGATGCAAACTTCCACATAGCCCAACGCATTCGCATTTGTCCAGATACGCCATATCTTCTATCATTCTCCACACTAATGGTGTCAGAACATGAAGACTATGGTTGCACCGTAAATGTTTGTATTGACGATGTGTGTACCGGCGGCATCACCATGGATGGGATTTACCAGAGTACATCATATGGTAAAACACATCTTGTACCATTTGCGGGGAGCACCAAGACCGAAATCGAAATTCAGATCGGGAATGATAGGCCAAGTAATCAGTATTGTTTGGGAAATATCTACTTGGATGATATAAATTTTGTTGCTCAGTCGCCGGGTGGGGATTAGCGAAGCTCGTCGCCGAAGGGATAGCTTATTGTCCGACATCTTAGCTCTCAAACAACAACATTCTAGAACACAGGCCCAGCTGTACGTTTTCAGTTTTATGATGCATTATTTGAGCTAAATGTCGCAAGAATCATGCAACCTTATCTCAGAATGCTCAAGAAGGCCGTCGTCTACATCATGCCCTCCGCACTCCACGACACTCAAACCATCTCAATGGATTTATCGCACGTTCCTTTTTAGCCTCTTGCGAATAATGCTTGGAAGAACTACAGCGTGTGCGGCATTAGTTGTACTGTCGCGTTGCGAGGTTATGGATCCTTGAGCCATTCTCGCGACGCGCTGGTTAACGTCATGGAGGAGAGTTTGAAGAAGATCGAGCGTCGCGGACCAGATGCAAGTGGATACTGGATCAGCGAGGGATGTCGTGTTGGTATATAGTTTTAATTATCGTTACTAAAAAAAACAACACGTGAATAACATATTCACTGGCCAGCTCTTGGCCATAATCGCCTCGCAATCGTGGACCTTAACCTGAAGCAGATCAACCATTCCATGACACAGATGACAACATACATTCAGTCATCAAAGGCGAGTTGTATGGATATAAAGAGATCAGAGATGGTCTGATTCGAAAAGGACAGGAGTTCAAAAACAATTGTGATTCTGAAATAGCCGTTACTTTGTACAATAAGGCCTATCATTCCTGTCACAGTTACGCGATTTTCTTTAATGCTATCGCGCAACATAAGTACTAGAATCTGGGCTTTAAGGACAACCATGATGTTGAATCACGGACAGAGGAGGAGATGATTCGAGGCGTACGCGAACATCTTCTGAAGGCTGTTCGACATCGTCTCCGTGCGGATGTACCGATCGGCTTCTTCCTCAGCGGCGGTATAGATTCGAGTGCAATTGCAGGTATGGTGAAATATCTCATGGATGCGGAAGGCGCACAACTTAGAACAGCTCCTCCATCAGAGAGGATAAACTGCTTTAGTGTTAAGTTCATGGGCGAAGAGTACGATGAAGAGCCAATCGCCCGCCGTACTGCCGAGTGGCTGGGTGTCAAGGTGCACTTTGTCGAGATGACAGAAGAGTCTTCGCTGAAAACATCAAGAGCGCTGTCTAGCACAATGAAGCCGCGGTAACAGATTTGGGTACAGTCGGCAAATTCCTATTATCGAGACTCGCTCGCGACAGTGGCATCAAAGCCGTTCTGACAGGCGAAGGATCGGACGAGCGCTTTGCTGGATATCGAGAGCTTCTTACTGACTTCGTCTGTGAATCGGACCCATCTTGGCCTACTTCAGGGCTGCCAGAGGAGGACCGGATACAAATATTACATGATCTGGACGGGAACGATTATTAAGAACCTATAACGGCTGTCGTTCCTCGGAGACAAGTCAATAACACTTCATTCGTTGGCTTTGCCCAATCTGCTTCACTCAGAGATCGGCTGTTTGCGTAACGGACAGCTATCGAGTTTGGCGAAAGCGACAAGCGGCTAACAGCAGTCAATTCGCTCGGTGGCCAAATTCGCGCACTCATTATGGAAAATCGGCATCCACTACATCTGGACTAAGTGTTACCTTGCTAACGGTCTTCTCACCGTCCTAGGCGACCGTGACGAGATGGCTCACAGCGTTGAAGGCCGCCAACCTTCCTTTGACCATCGTCTCACCGAGTACGCTATGGCATTACCGCCCAGTGTCAAGATTCACTGGGACCCTAAATCACGCACCTTGAGCGAGAAATGGATACTGAAAGAAGCTATGCGACCATTCATAACCGACGAGCTGTATAAAGGGAAGAAGCATCCATTCTCTGCGCCCATCAAATATAAGCCCGATGGGCCAGTGCAAAAGCTTTTTGAAAGCCTAATCACAAGGGTGAATGTTGAATAGCTTGGCTTTTTGGAATGGGAGAGCTGCAAGAACTTAGTGCATGATGTGATCTTCAATGGTGATCGACCAAAGTATAGCCAGATGATCCTCGTTGGGCAATTTGTCTTCTTGCAAATGAAGCTTGGGGTCAAGAAAGCACAGTCAGAGAATAGTTATGTGGAGCCAAATGGTGCTTAAGAGTTTGTTTGATGGTCACCCTGTCCAGACGCACTGGCTCAAATATACGAACAAGGGACGAGATGCCGTAAGCATTATGAAATCAATGGTTTGGAGTAGATCTCTGTGATGAAATCCCCAGGTTGAATGGGCTTCAAACCACACAAATTTCATTGAAGTAGCTTGTGCTTGAACTGATATCCATATAGTTGATGTGCTAGCCCACAAGCAAGCGGGTCCTTCCTGAAGTGAAGGTTGAAGCCGTCGGTAGATCTCGCATATCCATCCTGGATTGGCAAGCTCGAATCAAGGGATCTAAATTCAGCTTTACAGAGAATCTCTGCACGAGAATGAACATTCCTGCCACTACTGAGTGGTTCGATCTCTTAGAATGAGCTCGCACAGTGTCACCTGGGATTAGCAATCAAATCGACTGGGCGTGCATATGCGCGTGTTCCAACGTTTGAACGCAAATTGCAACTCTTTAACTCAGTTTACTCAGTTTACTCAGTTTGAATTACTACTATTGTCTTGTGCTATCAGATTGGTTGCTACAGACTCAATCCCGGTTTCGACTTGGACTCCACCTCTTCAATACGAACTCTCTGATAGTGTATTTCTTTAGTACGCTTCCGATATCGAGCTTGAAGCCGTCTTGCATGTAGTCCTCATCCCACGGTTTCGGCACCTCGACGTAGACCAAAATCAAAGTCTTCATGACCTGTGTCTGTACTCGATTAACACGATGCAGCCACCACCAATCTTTGTACTCCCTCTCTTTTCGTTTCATATCCGTACAGTGGTCTGGCTCATCAGACCAGTAGGGATCAGAGAACGAGGGAATGATCATGATGGCGAATTCAGCATGGGTAAAGGCGGGACCACGTAGATAGAGGAGGTAGTCAACCGCAAACTTGATGCCAGGACGGACAACCCAGCCTAAGGAGCGAAAGTGGTGGTAGACAGCATATCTGAGTATGAAGGGGTTGTCGGGGGCGATGGCAGGAATGCATGATATCGCAGAATCAACTTGGGGCAGCCTCTGGCGCATCTGATAAGCCGTATGCAAATTCACAACCTGGCCATCATCTACTGGAGACGATGCATGGGCGGCATATAGTCGCAGAAGGTACCAAGCTGGATAGGGCTTCAAAGCTTCATCCACATCAAGATCGCCATCCTTTACAATTTTCAGGACACCAAGGACGTATGTGAGAAAGAATGCCTCCTCTGGTGTGAGCTGAAGGTGCTCCAGATCTTGGATCTCGGTTGGTTCGACGGATTCGGTATCATTCGCCCCCCATAATGAGGTTTTGTTTGCGAGCCCTCGGCTTACTTCAGAGACAATAGAGTCGCCGGTCACAGTAACGACGTCTCCAGCCTCAGGGGTGTAGATAGTACCTCTGGGAGATTCAGCTACTTGCCCGTTTTCAACCAGCTCTTCGAGACTGCCATCGGCGTCAAGCTTGCCTTCTTGCCGCAACTGCTGCTCAATTGCCTCACGCTGAGCTTTAGCCCTCTCCAGCTTGAACTGCTTTCGCTCCTCTCGTCGCGATTGCGTGACTTCCGCACTGGTCTTAGAAGCCTCTGCACCTCTCTTTCGCTTCTCAGCAACAAGCCATTGCGGTTCGCTTCGGCTAAGGGATCCCTTTCCCCAGAAGCCATGCTCCCACAATGCACGGATAGATGCGGGATTTGTGACATGGACCGACTGGGTCTCCGGAGAGAAATAGGCGCTGTGAATGACTTTATGCGAAGTTGGTCGCCATAGTGTGTGAGAAATCAGGCTCATAGCAATCCTCACGATCGAGATTGGATTGTGCGGGATGAATGCCGGTAACGGGTAGGCGTCCAAGGGAAGTGGCTTGGCATGAATTTCATGGTAGTTGGGTCGTTTTTGGCGCGGTTTCTTCGGAGCACCGTTTGAAGCCTTCTCTTGACTCTCAGACGGTGCGCCATTTTCGCGTGGTCCACCTTCTGCTGAGGCTTGCGGTGGTGAAATTGCTACAGCCATACTACTGAAGCAGGCCCGGTGCTCGTTGAAACTGTACAACAAGGTCAGCGATTTTCGCAAACGGATGTCATGAACCATGGTAAGATGTTCCTGATCAGATACCGTTGTAGTCTATAATAACGGATACAGCATAGAGCGCCTAGTACAATCAAGTGAATGCTTGCACCGGCGATCGTATAAGTAGAAAAGTGTCATCATGAGAAAGAAATAACAAATAAAGGGAGATACTTACCCGGCACTTGCAGCTTCATGTAATTGCTTCGTTCATGGAGGTCGTGACTGTCATTGTGTTTGGAGATCGAAGCTCGTGAAAAAGCAGCTCTGACTCTGCAGCACCGGAAAATTTCGCGGGCCGCCAAGGCATTCCTCTGTGATTGGCCGGCGAGCTGTCACCACGTCTAGCAAGCAGAGACAAGATCGCTTGAAAATGAGGACATTACCTCTCCTAGTCTCTAGTCGCTGCGTCTGCATAGGTTCTATGCCTTAATCTAAAGCTGCTCTTGAGAAAATGGTAGCGATGACGTAATCTTGAGGATCTTGAGCTTGAGATGCACCAGAAAATGTCGTCGACTTCAACGCCACGCGCGGACAAGCCCAGGCATCAACACTCGTTCTAGACGGTTCTACGCGGGCGATTTCTTGATCAAACACTTATTTTGACAGCATTCATACATCTAGACACGTAGAGAGAAGTCCCGAAGATGCTACCCGCAGCGGCACGCTGGTCGCTCAGACTGCCACGACAACTCAATCGAGCCTTCGCAACGCGTGGGACGCCTTCACCACCGGGACCTCGGGGCCGCCTGCCCAAACACATACCCCCACAGCGAAAAGTGCCATCATATTCATCGAAACAACCTGGCGGCGAACCGCCGTCGAATATCCCTAGCGAGCCACCCAAAGATGCCTCCAAAGTCGAAGCCGTTTCCAACGCCCTCTCCACCACACCCGACTCAGAAAACCCCCTCATAACTCCCGTCCACATCCCCGAAGACCCTCATGCTGTCCTCAAAGAGACCCACCCCGCAATGCGCCTTCTTGACAATTCCTCCCTCATCGTGCAGCGGCAGCTAGAGATGATGAATGTATTGATGGGCTTCGAGCAAGCAAACCGCTACGTCATCATGGACCCGCACGGCAACCATATTGGATACCTGGCGGAGCAGGAGCATGGTATAGGCAATACAGTGGCCAGGCAGATGTTTAAGACACATCGAAGTTTTACAACCCATGTATTTGATAGGGAAGAAAAAGAGATACTACGCTTCCATCGGCCCTTCAGTTGGATCAACTCGAGAATCCGAGTCTATGATGCCGTAGCCAAAGACGGGGGTGTGTATACAAGCTCGACCAGTTTACAAGGCACAAGTGCTGGCAGCATAGTGAGCCAGACGAGTGCAGGTGTGTCGACTCTACCACTGAGGGATATGAGGATCATCGGAGCAGCAGAGCAAGAGTGGGCCCCATTACGGAGAAAATACAACCTGTTCCTAGCCAGGAATCTCGAGGACCATGCCGCGGCGCAGGACACCCCACAGATAGCGTCCGGTGACCTACCGCTATCTAGCTCCAAAGCTGTAGCCGTGGTAGAGGGCGACACCCGGGAGGTCGGAATGTTGCAGTTTGCGCGTGTTGATGAGCCCTTCTTAAGCTGGGATTTCAGCTTGATGTCCGAAGATGGCCGACTGGCGGGCTCTGTAAATCGCAATTTTGCAGGCTTTACCCGAGAGATTTTCACAGATACTGGTGTTTACGCGCTTCGAATGGACGCTGCTGGACTTGCTAATGAGCCATCGCATCTTGTTTCACAGACTGGAGAAGGAGGCAAGAATACACTCGATGGATACCCAGGCATGACTCTCGATCAGCGAGCCGTTATGCTTGCCACTGCTGTTTCCATAGACTTCGACTACTTCAGTCGCCACAGTGGCTCAGGAGGCATGTGGCCTATGTGGATGCCCATGTGGTTTGGCGGCGGCGAAGCAGCCGGGGGCGCCGCGGCAGGTGGAGCAGCAGCAGGCGAAGCTGGTGCTGCCGGTGCAGGCGCTGTTGGAGCCGCATCCGAATCGGGAATCGCTAGTGAAGTCGGTACCGCAGCGCGAGGCCTCGGTTCTGCAGAGGGTGTCGCAGCTGGCGCGGGTACAATGGCCGGATATGAAGCTATGCAGAGAGGGAGGGGAGCACAGCAACAGCAGCAAGAAGTAGACGACATGTCGCCGCAGGCAAGCGATCCTTATCAACCTTCTCCCGATCAACAACAAGGTATGGGACAAGGTGGGGAAGAGGTGTGGGGCGCAGGTCAGGATCCTGGTGCAAACCCCGGAGGCCAAGATCAAGATCTCTGGGGTGGCCAGGGAGGAGGCGGCCCTGACGTTGGTGGTGGAGGCGGCGAAGGTGGAGGCGGAGGCTTCAGCTGGAGCGATTTCTTCGAATGAGTGTACCACTATACGCTGTATAATTACCATATTATGTAACATAAGATACCACTTTCTGTTTAAATGCAGCATTTGAATCTCATTCTGCTCATCTTTAGCAAAACACCACGCCTATGGATTTTCGTACTTTATCGAACAGATGGCGTATTCACGTGGCGAGCAGTAAATTCACCGAATAGCCGGATCACAGGCTTGCAGGGTTCATTAACCTTAGTTTCTTGCTCTATTTGAGGCATTCTATTAATTTGAGATGGCGTGGTTCCTCACAATCAACCTTAGCACTCTCCCATTACCTGCTCTTCTTGTGCAGCCACTTCCTCAACTCCTTCGTGAACACGGCATGCGTCCGGCTCCCCAGGTGGCCAGAGTCATACCAAAAGTAGGTGTCGAGGCCCTCTCCGCAGCCATATTTACCTGGATCGCTTCGAATATCCGCTTTATTGTAGCCAGGGCAAAAGTTAGTAATATTCTTGAATCCGTAATCCTGATAGTTGTCAAGAACGTTGTTCAGCACAGAATTGACGTCAAATTGCAGGACCGTGGCATCTCGATGGGCCTTTTGAAATGCGTCGGCGTGGGTGGCGTGGATGCTGTTGAATGAGGACACTAATGATGCGTTGACGGATGGCGATGGTCCACGGTTCAGCGGCGGCAAGTTCATGAATAGGAAGTTCTTGAAGCCAAGGTTGTAGATCTTCTCCACGCTTTCGAAGACGTAGGTTTGCACTTGCTCGTACAAAGGTGCGAAAGTTTCGTTCTTTCCTCGGAGCTTGGCGAGGTCGTTGATGTCGTTGATGCCAATCCAGATGGCTACGAGCGCATCCTTCTTCTTCAATCCAATGGTCTGCAGGGCGGGGTTTCCATAGTCGGCAAACTGCTGCACTTGCTGCTCAAGAGAGACGGTGTGGTTCCAATGTGCTGGTGTAAATCCTACTTTGGACACGGTGTTTGACCCGGCATACGCAAAATCCCAAAGCTGCACTTTGCAAGTCCATGGATCCGTCAAGCCCTTCTCAGTGCCACATCCCGTGAGGAATTCGACCCAATTCGGTCCGCCGGAAGCTGTCCCTTGGGCTGTGTTGGTCTGGTTGAGCACAATGCGATTGGAGAACAGTTTCTCGGGTGTGAAGGAGAGATTGAAGGCGTCGCCGATATACGTGTAGTTTGGACGGCCGAGTGCGCCTTGGATGAAAGTGTATGAATCGCCAAATGCGATTACCGACTTTGTTGAGCGCCAATTAAAGGAGTTTTTGTTACGCTTGTCATCGTGGAGACTGGATGGAGTCGGAGTCGCAGACACACATGCTGCGAGCAACAGCGGCAGCGCTGGTCCAAGCTTCATTTTCGAGAAGGTCGGGATGATGTGGTTGAACCCGTCTATCAATGTCGTCCATTATTTTGGGTTGCTCTTGGCTCTTTCATATACTTCCGTCGATCAATTGACATGGGTTTTCGGACATATGGCTCAACGGAAGAATTGTGCCCGAGCAAAAACGGTCGGGTTATTTGAAGCCAGCAAGAGGCTCGCGCATCGTGAGCTAGATGGTATTCCGTGTGCGGGGTAGCGAACCAGGTCACCGGAATATATTGGCACGACCGAGCTATTGTTTAGCGTCACTATCATCCTAGGAAATCTAGGTACGGCACCTCGAGATCCTGGGGAGTGTCGCCGGGGCCACCTCAAAACGTGCCGATTTCTGAGGCTTGATCAGTTCGCCCCTGGCGTATTTCGAAGGCCGCGTTCTTCGTGCTGGAAATTATCTCCTATGAACTACTTCTTACCGCCAATGAACGGTTGCCTATGTTCCGCTTCAATCGCAACTGTCGGTGATAGAAGCTCAAAAACGATGTAGTCCGAAAACATTCTTCGGTAGCTCTGATACCTCGGCCAAATCTAACATTACTGAGCTCGTCTCAGTCTCATTTTGGTCTGGATGCCGACACTATTGGTGAGGGGTTAAGCAGATAAGCTTCAAGCCCTCCGGATACGCAAACGGAACGTCGTAGGTCGTCATGCTCAACTTACCAGGGTTAAGCCCAGTGGTCTGAGCTTCCGAATTTTTTCATTCTGTAGCATCGTACCCCATTTTCGGGAGAGGGCGCCCTTCGTCTGGCACGATTATATCGTATTTGGCGACAAAATATCATGTCAATCGAATCGCGATGCGCTTCAGCAGTCACATGTCCCTAGTAACGCCAAAATATAATAACGAATTCTCGACTATGAAAAAGATCTATCCATAGACTGATTTCCATTTTAGGTGGCTGGAGTTGTTCCCTGCTAACATCGCTTGAATAGCAAACGAGTAAGTCTAAATCCTAGCGGTCACGACTTGGTAGGGTCTGTCAATCCGTAGATCTAGTCGTTAGGGTCTTCAAAATGCATAGTAGCTTATGGGAAGCTAATTTGATCTTATCTTCCTCGATGTGGCTTGATTTCAATCCTGATATCAAGCCGAGCGTTAGCGGTGATGTTAGCTTTACAACACCCAGAGCCTTGAACTCTGAGTTCCTAGTAAATCCCCTGCCGCATTATGAGACTTATATTCCAATTTGGGGTCGCGATATTATCCTAAAAGTGATGAATAAAGATGCGAGATTTAAGTCAGGCGAGCTTGGACTTTGAGTGTTGCATTCATGTTGTTGAATGCATTTGTAGCATACACTACCTGCCAAGCTTTTAAGGAGGTTACCAGCCACCTCAATAGCGTGCCAATTTCGTGTATAATAGCATGCCTCTGAGAAGACTACTATTTCAATCAATCATTTTGACTATCCCCTAAGCGCTTTTAGTAAGTGTCACCGCAATTGGTATGCAGAGCATAGCGGGCTTTGCGAGCGATTCCAGATAGGAAATTCATGGACATGTTTCTCATGATGACCAGCCATTTAGAAAATAGATTAATAGACATAAGATAGTATTTGTCTTTTCAGTTTTCAGATGAGGAATTACATGCTGTGGCGGGCGACCCGCGCCTGGCTAGTGTTTTGATGCCCCCAATCCAAAGTAAACATGTATCAGCATATCGACCTTTTTCGAAACCGCGCTCCAGTTTTCATACAGCTTCAACGACTGATCTGATCGCTGAGGTGGCCTCTATATCTACTCATTCCTTCATCCGCGCGCTTGACATTCTCCTTGCACTTAGACGAGCAGCTGCTAAGATGGACGACGAACTTGGCAAAATCAGATGACTTATATCTATCATTCCAAGTCGGGGGGCTACTTACTACGAGGAAGAACAACATGTTTAAGTACAGCAATAATTATTGGAACCAAGAATGGGACTATAACTGCAACGGTTGTAAGAATAGGATCTGTTGGATACTTCCCATCCAAAGGCTGAGGTTGCCCGGATTGAATGGCCGCCATATCGATTAGAACGAGTTACAATGGAAAACACAATTACGAAGAAGAGATAAAGATATAAGGAATATGAAAAGTAGCGCAGGATTGAATGACCAGCTGTTTGGGGTTACGTGAATATATAGCTTTCATCGCGATAGACACTGCAGAATGGTCTCATGTAATAATCCAATGATGAGCAGCTGGCCGACTGTGCATAAAACTTTCAACGTTACTGAAACAGGCACGACATAGCCAGTCTGTATTCAGTCTCCTGGCAGTATGTTCAAGAGCCTTGATTGGGTATGGCCACTCTTACGTAGCGCACGTCCATGGCGACGGAAGACGACCGAAATGCATCGAAAGGCGGCGGGAGAATCCTGCCAACCTCGAAAGACTCCAAACTTAAGTTGATTGGTTTCCAGCCTTCTTAACGGCCTTGCATTGTTTGTTTGTAACAATGCAGGATTGCATGCATCCACAGCACGCGTAGCCGGCGAGCGATGGCATCCAAACACCCCCCTCCCAAAGCTGGATTCGGTTGATCGACCAACCAGTGTCATTAAGCTAATCTATCATGTCCAGCGACGCCAAAACAAATACCCGTGCGCGCACCTCGCACGAGGAAACATGTACAAGCCTCAATCTTTTCATGATTCTCACACATAGCGAGCCATACTACTGGGGAGCCCACAGTATCTTTACTCAAAGCCATCATGGCAGAGTTTGACCACCAGTTCTCCAGCTTAGAGGTACCCATGACGGAAAATTGATCGGACGCATCCGCTACATCCAACGCCTACGAGCAATTTGTAGCATAGTTGCATTGGAATGCCTTGGGAAAGCTTTAAATCGTACCGCCTTGGCAGCATCAAGCTCATACCGGCAGTTAGCTTTGATTGTACAAGCTGCGCTCCTTCTGGATCAGGTAGTAGAAACGAGAGAAGACCTTCCGGCAGCGGTAGTTTGCTGCGCTCAAGGCAAGATCTGTTATGAAATGCGCGAACATCTAATCCAGTATATTTCTTACTATTTGCGAACGCTGCTTACTAGGATGGTTCGGAGCGACTGCCCCGTTTTCGATTGCATTGAGAATGCTAAACAGGGTGGTCATTTCGACGAAGCTTTTTGGGATGCGCTATCAGACTTGATGCCATTTGTAACCATCAGAAAAGCCCCAAGGCTTCGGAAGTATGTGGATATGAGCTGGAATGTGTATGGCATTGAATCAGGACTGGCACTGCACGATATGTTTGCCTCACAGTGCTCTATGACATGTGATTAGGTGATTGGATGTTCTGGCGGATGGGAGGTTGGATGGACTTAGATATATCAAACAATAAGCGCATGTGGATTCTTAATTTGTTCGTTGGTATACTCAGAAGGCTGTTCCGAACCCTGTTGTGGCAGCGTCGAGGCAAACGAAAACATTGTTGTTGTCAAGGATACATGCAGCAGTGCAAAGACGTTGTCTACGTGCAGCAGGGGACTGCGCCCGGGCCAAATGTTAGTCGTTTGATAGGCCAAAGTGCTGTAAGACAATGTGGCGTGCACGTGCCCTCGTGCCATGTCATCGATGGCCGCCGAATCGGAACCAAATCAATTCACAGCCGGAACCACGTTCACTTTCGCGCAGACTCCTTCACCAAAACATCACGTTTACTCACCTTCTGAAGGATCGTGCCTAACTCATCGCTTGCGCTTCTTGACACTCGTAAAACGTACCCAATTTCAGCACGCCTTGCAGCCCCGCCCCCGCGCCTTGAACCACCTGTACACCTCATAGTCGTCTGCTGTACCTCTCACGTAACATTCAGTCGATATCAGTACAAAATGGCCTCCTCAGCCAGCAAACGCCTGTTCAAAGAGTACAAAGCGCTCTCTTCCGACCCCCCGGAAGGCATCACGGCAGGCCCTGTTAGTGAAGACGACATGTTCGTCTGGGAAGCGTTGATACAAGGGCCGGAGGGCACACCATTCGAGGGAGGTGTCTTCCCAGCAGAGCTGAGGTTTCCCAAGGATTATCCGCTTGCGCCGCCGAAGATGAAGTTTGTTACGGAGATGTGGCATCCTAACGGTACGTCAACTGTCCACATGAACTCGTTGACAACGCACGAGGTGTTGTTTTATGATAGGCTTGAAATAGAACTAACAAATAACAACAGTTTACCCTAGTGGTGAAGTCTGCATATCGATCCTGCACGCGCCCGGCGAAGATCCTCTCCACTACGAGCAAGCCAGCGAGCGATGGTCGCCAATCCAGTCGGTGGAGAAGATTTTGATAAGCGTGATGAGCATGCTGGCTGAGCCGAATGACGAGAGTCCTGCAAACGTAGATGCGGCGCGAATGTGGAGAGAGAAAAGGGCAGATTACGAGAACAGGGTGAGGACAAATGTGAGGAAGAGTTTGGGGCTATGACGAACTACAGTACGCTCATGGAAGCGGATTTAGACGTTGTCTGTATAGATCGAAGGAGGATATAAGCGACTGATAATGAATTATGAATGCATAGCGTGGCGGGTATCTCTCTCAGTGGGACAAGTTCTATGACAGAATAAAGAAATAGTATTGAATCATCAAATTAACTTGCAATTATATGATGCCCGCTGATTAACATATGAGACGAGAGGAAAGCTTCCTAGGAGCACTTTTGATATGCCCTTTGACTTCCGGAGCGCGTCAGACAATCTCCAGTTCAGATGCCTCGCCGTATCCGTTGTATGCTACACCTCTAAAGTTCCATGCTGAAGACTTCTCCTGCGTACTACCACTCTTATCCGTCGCTCGGCTGAAGATCTTCACACCTTTCCCCTTGTCGACTTTGACCCTTGCCTTCCACAGTGCCCAAGCCCACTTCAGCTCCGCCTGTTCAGCCTTTGCTCCCTCATATGTGGTAATAAGGTCTGCGTCCACCCACGTCTCCCCACCGTCAACACTAACTTCTACTCTCACAATCGGCCCATCAGCACCACTTGGCAGCGCATATCCCTTGACTTCAATCATTTGATTCTCATCTCGGTGTATGGTAGAATTTGATTTCGGAACTCCGATGACGCTGTTGACGGGCATGTCCTGCAATGCACCTACTCTGCCCCACCACTCTTCTGCTTTCTCTTTACAATCTGCTTCTGGAGGTAGGATCTTGTAGTCATGCTGTTGGTAGTAGCTCTCACTCTCACACATTTGAACTGTGATTCGGTCAAGCCACTTCACACTCCTCGCGCCTGCGATGCCTGGTGTGACAACACGTACAGGTGCGCCATGATTCGGAGGAAGAGGTTTGTCGTTCATCTTGAGGGCCAACAAAATGGAGCTCTCCGGATTCATGGCTCGGGATAGTGGAATACTAGCGCCGTAGAACACATCATCTTGTGTGGGGGTCTGGAAACATGAAAATGCTACATGCGCATCTTTCCACTTATCCTCTGCTACTTTGATCCCAGCTTTCGACAGAACGTCGCAAAGAAGAGGGCCAGTCCACTTGCAGTTCATGACAGCGCCATCAAACCAGTCAATGCCGCAGACTTCTTTCAACTTTGTGCGCATCGTGTGGCGTCTATTGCCGGCACATTGCAGCGCACAGATCACGTTATGTTGAGGGAGATATTGTAAGTCGGATATCGAAAGCGACAGCTCCTTTTTAACAAGGCCGTAGATGGAGACATGATGTGTGCGGGCATCGAGGTGCGGTATGGGCCCGTGGTTGCGATCGTAGCAGTCTAATGTTATGAAGCTGCAGATGCATCAGATATGTCCCAGGAAGGTAATTTCAAAGGATAAGAAAGGTTTCCCTACCTTGACACGAGTTTTTCAAGCTCTGGCTCCCGATTCAAGGGTTCTTCAACGGAGTAATCGAGCTATGACATCAGAATCAGCCTTATGAGTGTGTACTGTAAACACGATACCGCATTTGTCAAATTGTATACTCAAAACGGGGCTCCGTACCTGAATCATGGTGAAAATATGACAGTTGTGGTATGGCGGCGATGGCGTGATTGAGTGAAGGAAGGGTTAGACGACACTTAAACGAGAACGCGGGGGAGGGCTGCCACGGATAGTTGCGGCTTGACGTGTACTTCTGGCTTGGCCTCGCATGCTTCGGATCGTTTGATGGGGGCAAAGAGGCTATTTAGGGCCTGATAATCTACCTTGCGTCATGATATTTGCATAGGTACATCTAAGTAGTGTTGAGCAGCACCAGGATAGTCAAAAAAGGCAAGGGAGAACATTAAAGCTGTTGCGAAATATCACATGTAGCAGTCAACAAGGCTCTGGGACTTCGGGCCTATAGTCTTCTGCATCCTAGCCCTGATGGCTCTGTTTGAATGAATATACCAAATAGAACAGCAATTTTCTCCATAATTTCTTTCCTAATTAGTTCTTGTTCTACCAACACTCTCAGAATTATAGGGACAGCTGTGGTTTGGCGGTCTGGCGTTATTTAAAAATGGAAGGTTTAGACGATACTTAAGCGAGACGCGGGGGGAAGACAACTGCGGGCATATGCGGCTTAACATGTACCTTTGGCTTACCCACCTATAACACTCAGCAGAGGCAGAAAGACCATCGTAAGGTTCTAATAATCTACGCTCCGTTATGGCATCTGTAATAGTATTACTTGTAAGATTGTAGTAGCGTTATATAGTGTTAAGACGTCTCTAATCCTAAGGACAAACGTTACAAGCTGCTTCGATTCATCACATACACAAGTTAACAACGCTCTAAGAATAACGGGCTATATTCTTCTGCATTCCAATACAAACAGCCGTGCTTAAGACTATACAGCAAATACAACAGCGACTATCTGTGGATCATGCCGTCCTTGTCAAGTCTCCTGTCTATCGACACTCTCGGAGTGCACACCTCATCATACGATGGCGGTCCATCAACACTATCTCCAATCACATCCTCAGGCCCATCAACATTATCAACAAGCCCCTGCGCTTCTTCACCCTGCATTTCAATATCCTCAACCTTATTCTTGCCCTTATAGTTCTTTTTTGACGTCCATAAAGATACCTCGCGATCTCCCATCAAATACGCAATTGGAATCTTGAAGCACTCCAGTAGCAAATATACTGCACAAAATACGATCATGAACGGCATCAAGGGCGTCCACATGTACTTGCCTTTACTCGAATCGTATGCCAACCCCGTGCCCCACCGAACCAGAATACAGTCCACCAATGCTCGCAGAAACGCGAAGCTAGCGCATACAAAGGGGATGATATTCAGGAATACTATGGCCGTCCAGTTTGGCGGCGTGGGGTGTATCATGTGCGTGCAGAGGATGTCTACGTAAGGCTGCTTTATTGCTTCTTTGATGCGAAGGATGAAGACTGTAAGGATGAGGCTGAAGAGGATCGTTGCTATTACGAGACGGTTTGCGCGTTCGTGCGGCGAGGGGTTTTCATTGCAGCAGAATGCGCATGACGGGACGTCGGCTTTCTTCTCTGCAGGAGTGTTTTCCGTCGCTTGCGGGTTATTGGCCTCGGACGTGCTTTGAGGCTCGACTTGTGGTTCTGGTTGTAGCTGCGGCTGATCAGACACCGCCGTCGTCGCTATGGAAGGTATTGTCGAAGCCTCTATTGGCACCTCAGTGGATAGTAGAGTAGTTTCGTCTTCATGTGGTTTCTCCCTGAAGTCACAACAGTCCAATTTCCCATTTGCGAAAACCTCTATACAGATAGTCAAGACGATGATCGCTAAGGTGCATAAAACTGTCTTGTTCGATGGCGAGTCGCTGTTAAGGTAGGCGTAGGTGGCGTGACATCTCTCCCTGTTTGATGGGAGGTCGAGGATGCCCATGTTAAATCACAAAATTGTTGTTCTGTTCGAAGAAACGTAAAACATCCGATTGCGCAGAAACAAAAGGCTGCAGCTAGGTATTGGAACTCATGCGCCATTTAATACGCTGTACCAGACTGCGCAATCAGGCTTACTTCACCGGAATCCTCGCATTTCAGATACGCCGTTGGAAATAGTGGCGCAGAAGTGGCTTGCAGGACGCCTGATCGGACCGCAGTGGCACGCCTTATGTCTCACGGCACATTTCACATGTAAATCTAAAGCCTACTAGATCTGATAAAGTATGGATGGGTGGGGATGAAAGGATCTAACTGAAAGGGTCTAGTAAATGCCGAATGCTGCCTTCTAGCCAAAAACCTCAATCATGAATCGGTATTCAACTTTTCTACCCTCATTTCTTGCTTTCGCAGTCATCTGACTACACTGATCTGCAAGCTGCTGTCCAATGACGGGTGGCCCGCAGAAGAATACTCCAACTTTAAGTTCATCGTCTTTCTTGCTGTTCCTCCGTCCCTCCTTTTCCCTCATATTTTCTGCCAGGACTTTACACATATCGCTATAATGCTCCTCCATGATTCCTTTGATATCTGGGCGTCCAAAGTGTGTCGGATTGACAAGCCCAGTAATCGGTGAATGCGGGAACTCATCTGTACGATGCTTCTCGAGCAGCCAGCGAAATACGTGTTGAGAGATCTGTTTGCGCTTTTGCGTCACGTAGGTATTTATTCGTATATCTAGATTTGAGTTGTCAAGTTCTTGGGCGCGTGATACCTCGTTGAGGAGATCGGAGAACCAGAGCAAGTTATTCTTATCCCGCACCATCCAGTGAAAATCCACTCTACGATGATCTGTATATGGCGAAGGACCCTTTGGCGTCTCGTCGCTGGATTCATGGATTTGATCGACAGACTTGACGCGTTCGAGCTCGTGGTATTGCAGATCGGTGAGAACGCCGGAGAAAGGCGTCACGCCGATGCCAGCACTGCGTAATAGTTAGTGGCAAACAATAGAAGAGATATTTAGAGGACGCACCCAAAGACCATACTGTAATTATAATCGTAAAATCGTTGTGCTGGTGCACCGAAAGGTCCGTCAAGGCCAATTTTGATCGTAGTACGCTGTCCACCCTTGGCCAGGTCTCGGAGCTGATTTGTCCAGTCACCATCGGCTTTGATATGGACTTGCATACTGTTGTTGATGCAAGTCGAGACAGTAAATGGATGCCACTGGAATCTGGAGAGTTGTGGAACTTGCACGAATACGTATTGGCCAGCTTTGTAATCCCATGGACGATGATGGGGGACTTCAGCTGTGATGGCAACAGTTTCATCGTCGAGCAACTCAAGGTCAGCCACAATGGGACGGAAGCTCAGAACTAGGCGCCAAAATCGCTCAAAGATGACGAGCAGTGTCGGGAAGGCCAACCAGTAGCCAAACATGGGCCATTGAAGCAGACCAGCGGTACCATGAGCCATCATAAGGCCGATGATGGGAAACATGAGCAGATGGCCAAGCTGGAAGACCTCGTAACTCCATTTCCGGATCTGAGGCATACTCATCAGACTGAGCAGATAGAAACAGCTCAGAGCGGTGAGTCCAGTCCACCCAGGCAATGAGCGCACGTAATCGACATAAGACCGAGGAACGCCATCCTGCCCAACGATAACGGCAACAGCATCTTGTCGGTTTGGCTTGCTTCCAAATACGAAAGATCCAGTTAGATGGCCAATGGCATGTAGGGTGGCGAAGAAGAGCGCCACAATGCTCATTTTAATGTGGAATGACTGCGAGAGGTCCCAATTAACGAATCTTGAGATAAAGTAGAAGCGCCTTAGGAATGTTGAAAGCCATCGAGACATGGAAAGGATGAGGAAGAAGAACGTGGGGTATAGTACACCCGCACTCGTCTTCGAGACAACAACGCCCCATCCAAGAGCCGGTCTATATTCGTCGTACGTGAGATACTTGACTAACTGCCAGACTCCGAACGCAACCATGAAGGACGCGACCAAGGCCAAGAAGGCAATCTCGGGGCCCTTAACCGCCCAGTAGGCACGCGCTCTTCTATAAATCGGCATCTGTTTCAAGTAGTCGTCCTCATCTTTCGCTTCTTTTCGGTCCTGCTCCAGTGATGGAATTTCCCATCTCTTTACGCACTTGGCGAAGTCGTCACGCTTGATTCGATCTTCGCGCGTTCCAATGACACTCCTGAGAAACTCATGCCGAGCTTCATCGCTTCTTGACTCATGGTGTAGATGATGTGGTTGAGCTTTTGGAGCTATCTCCTTGTGCACTTCATCTAGCTTGCGTTCCAATTCCCAGTAGTCGATGTTTCCATTGTTGTCGGCATCCAGATCATCAATAAAGTTCTTTATTTCCTCATTTGTAAGATATTGTTCCTGTTTCAGAGTCATCGCATTCAGTGCGGTTGTGTCAAATAGTTGGCTTCCAGATGGAGACGAGAAGATGATGCCACATGTGGCTCAGTTATTTCCTTTATCACGTTCTGGTGGATTCACGGTTGCGACGGCGCTATGTAGGCATACGTGCGCCCAGACGGTATCAATGCTCCCAAATCGAAAGTAGTAAAGTGTCGCCCAGTAAAAGGTCTCGACAAATGATTCCAAGAAGTTAAGAGGCTCAAGTCGGAGTTGGCGCCGGGAGTGAGCGATCTGCACCAGACTGGCGGAGCGGAATTCTCCTCTTGATGCGAAACCACTTATCACTGGCGGCCAAGAAATCCGCCGACGCTGCACAATAAGTGCTCGCAAAGCTATAGAAAGAATTTTGTTTTCACGTGCAAATGGTGGGATCATCACTAAGGCTGATAGGTTCAGCGTCAAGTGCAACTCAGAGATGACATGATCTGAGGTTAGCCGAGCGATACAAACTCTCGGAAGCCCTGATTTTCAAACACATGGCTGGCTTTGAAAGGATTCAATGGGGGCGGAGGAGATTGGAGTCGGCCGATTCCCAAGACGCTGAGGCTGGGCATGGATATATCGGCAACTTTTCACTCGACGCATACGTCATATGTCAACATGTTGCGTGCCTTGCGTGTCCGCCAACACAATCCCACCAGGGTCTCTTCACCTAATTACTTTTCGCTTCCTTTGGCTCTCAAATTTTGCTTCGGGTACACCTGCATAGCTCAAAAGCACGATTATGCTGAATCATCGGATCGAAACAAGCTTTAGACAACGCGATCTGAAAGCCCTCTCAACGTCATCGATGGCGTCGAAAAACAATGACGCGCTCAACTCGAAGTGGTCTCCTTAGGAATTTAGGGAATGTTTGCTTATTTTTGCGATTAACATGGCATTTTACAAATGCATTCTGGCCCTGTGCCCTTTCAGATATTCCCTATTCACTTACTCCTGAAGTCTCGGACTAACTGCATCGGCCGCGCTTCAATTTATCATGGAAGAACATCTCAGACAGAAAAATTCTATAAGGCTTGTGCAACGCGATGAGCGCTCATTTTCCATGTCATTGATTCAATTTCTTGTCCGACGCCTACGCAACCAGCTGAACAGTAGCAAACCCAAGCATGAGGATGGCTCTATCAAATTGAACCCCTCCAAAGCCAAATTGAACATGTGCACTGTCACCGAAAGAGTTGTATGCGATATACACATATATGACATTGTATCGCCAAAGTCAATTGTGCAAGCGAAGAAGAAGCGCATATACTACTTCGCTGGGGGAAGTTGGCAAAGACCTCCCTCTGATCAACATTACCAGTTGTGTACTCACATGGCAATGGAGATGTCTGACACCGCCATCTCAATCGTATCGATACCTCTCGCCCCGAACAACCGTGCGCCCAGCTCGTTTCCATGGAGTTTGAGACTATATCGTGCGTTGATGACAGAAGCCGAAGAGGCGGGAGAAAGAATTATACTCGCAGGTGACTCGTCAGGAGCAAATATTGTGCTGTCTTTGGTCTTGGAGGCTCTTAGAGAAGATTTTGAACATGGGCATGATCTAAAACAAATGCCGCACGCGGTAGCCATCATGGCCATTTGTCCATCAACAGATCTTACACGCAATAATCCTGAAATTGACAAGATCGCACCTAAAGATCCTTTGCTTACGCCGGATATCATTAAGGGGACAGCGAAAGCATGGTGTGGTGACTGGAATCCCGCGGATCGTCGAGTATCGCCAATCAACAACGACATATCACTGATCGCGAAGCGTGGTATTCATGTCTATGGGATAACTGCCGGGTGCGATGTACTCGGCCCAGATGGCATCATCTTCCGTGATAAGTGCGCAAATCATGGCGTTGCAGGCGAGTGGGTACATTGGGGGAAACAGATGCATTGCTTCATCCTAACTATGCCGTATGGATTGCGTGAAGCGAAAGAAGGCGTGCAATGGATAATAGATGTATTGAACAAGGAGTAAGAATAATCTGCAGCGAGGTTCGGAACGTACTCCTTGCCTTCACAAAAATTTCCCAGAGGTATTTCTGGCAACGTACTTGACGTACTCAAGCCTCAAAATTACCATTGTTCAATGTTCGCATAGACATTACTACCGGCCGCTCCGCTCCGCGCTACATGCTTGCTACCAATACTTCCGAGTCGCATCAGGCATCGCTTTCAGCCGCTGTTAACTTTAGTGGCTTGGACACAATCAACTCAACACACAATGCAGAAGTGATGATAGCTTCTAATTAGGGTAGCATGTTACGCCAAGAGAAGTTCACCAGTAACCGACACGTTTTTCAATTATTGCTCTGGTGCAGGTGATGGTTGACAATTTATGGTAGATAAAAAATTTCATTCTGGGCTCGTTCATAAGCGTCTTGACTCTATCCGTTTCTTCATTGCCATGGTGCCTTATCCCCTTCCCTCCAATCCCTCCCGATAGGCCTCCACATCAGCCACCCACTTAAATCATCTTCCAACAATTCTTTCCACTTTTCGCCCCTCCTAACCGTTTTGCCATCTTTTTCTTCTACCGATCCCTCCGAAGAATTATACAGCTCCGGGTTCGGAGGGATAATTTCAATACAACCGAAGCCGCACTTCTCATAAGCCCCTCTTGCAGAGAGCAGAGATGAAATGACAGTTTCAATGCCAAGCTCATCGGCTTTCGCGGTGCCCCATCGAAGGAGTAGACGAGCTGCGCCGCGATGTCGGTGCGAAGGGTGGACAACAATTGCGTGGAGATCTGCATAAACTAGTCAGAAGAAAGACAAGAAGTTCATATAATGAGAGGCTAAATGGGTATTTGGGAGGTGCAGAAAAGAGCACTGTACCCATATGCTTTCTTGTGACCCTTTCAGTGAGGAAACCCCACAACCCATTGATGAAAAGCTCTGCAAACTCCCTCTCCTGGCTACCTTCAGGATACCAATGCGCTACTATCTTCTCTTCATCCGCACCATGACTCTTCTCCGGATCATTCACCACCCAGGTAGCCCATCCCACAACCTCATTAGTTACATCATCCGTCACCTTAATCATGAAGCAGTTTGGGTCCGCTTCTTCCAATTTTTTGATGTCCCGTGCTTTCGTATACGCAATAGATTCTTCCCGTGTCTTAAATACAGGCCGAAAGTGTTTAAGTTGCGGATTGTAGGGTGTCTGCCAAGCATCGTAGTCCATGGGAATAATCTCGTCAAACTCTGAGATATCCGTGACTACAGATGTGATGAGCGGCATATTGGGGTTACTTGAACAAGTTCTGAGTCGTTTCTACGTCAAGTTGTATAATTTAGTGAGATTGAATGAAAGTAAGAAATCAATGAGACTCTATGTTGAAGGTACTTTCTATACAATCGCTGGAAAAGTGGGCTTGCAGTTGTAGGGCGGGGGCCTAACGTTGAACATGTTCGCATAACCCCGCAATCTGACATACCTCAGCTCGCTCGAGTATCTTCATCGCGCGACAAGCGCTGAAGCGCATGGGGCGCTCCCGTAGATAGTTGGCTTGCTTGTTGATCCTTGTACCAAACTATACCGAAGTCTCCCTAGCCGTGAGTCTCACCATCAAACTTGGTTTCTGCCACAGAACGAAGACCTTCTGATTATCCCAATCCGTGCTTTCCTCTTCTAGCTCAAACTCAAAGTGCCATACCAAGCGTGCCAATATTGTGCGCATCTCAGCCCATGCAAGGCTCTGTCCAATACAATTTCTCGGCCCAACAGAAAAGGGCTGTATAACTGAGCGCTTGTCGTCAAGATACTCTTCATCGCCAAGGAATCGTTCTGGAGCAAACGTATCTGCATTCTTGAAATTCCGTGACGAACGATATGCAGGGTACTGTGCGATGCCGAGTTGCGTTCCTGGTGGGAGGAATGTTCCGCATATTGTAGCACCTTCGCTAGGTACCACACGCGGAAGACTAGTTGGTACAGGTGGGTATATTCGAAAGGTTTCTTGGATGATTGCGTTCAGGACCTTCAGCTGACTCAGTGATGCGAAGGAGATTTGTGATTCGTTCTCAAAAGTTGATCGCAGCTCCTGGTACAATCTAATGATCCACGAAGGGTTCTTGAGTAGGTAGTATATTGCACCGCTAGTGAGCGTAGCAACAGTCTCGCTGCCGGCAACGATCAGGGTTCCGCTTATTTGTTTAATGTCTGCAAATGTCACGCCCTTATTATCGTTGTTGTTGAGAATGTAACTGGCACGAAATAAGTAAGTGTGCTAGGCATAATAGCCTCGCTTACCTTATGAAGTCTTTTCGATTGGTCTTCTTCTCTAGCCGTCTGGCTGTCTTTTCTTGGGTGTAAGAGTGATGCGTGTACCTCGCCTTCGCCAGAGCTGGAATGGTATTCAGTAAGACCATGAGCGGCACACCCACAACTGGATAAGTTTTGGTGGAACGAAGTATAGTTGAGATTCGCAACATTTTGAATACATTGGCGATCCATGAGTTGTAATCCTCGTTCTTCAGTGAGTCAAAGGATTCATCGAAGGCTAAATCTCCGGTTATGTCGAATGTTGTAAAGTTCAGCCACCGCATAATATCGACAGCAAAACCTTTTTCTTCCTGCTTGTGGAGCTTTTCTATCATGAATGTGATGTATGAGTTAATGATACCTTCTTGGCTTCTCAAGGCCTGCTCTGAGAAGGCATGGTTTAATGGACGGCGGATGCGAGCATGGTTGGCGTTATCAGCAGCTGTATCTGCTTAGAACGGCGCCCTTTACAAATTTATTGTACGTACAGATGATATCCACAGGATCGCCCTTTCTTCCACGAAAGTAGAACTCCGGGTCTTTCGGTAGAGGCATCTTGTTTCCGTGACCGTAAATTTCTATTGATCATCAGATTGGTTCACGCTCTTAATCATTTGAAGATATACCTCGCCAGGCATCTGGCCTAATGATAGAGAGCGTATTTGGGTTGACGCGCACGATATCCCCGTATTTCTCATGGATTCTATGCCAATTAAAGGGAATATGTCCAGTGAAGACCTCATAAACACCGGGGAAGAAAAACGCGCTGCGTAGCTTTGGTCCAGGAAACCTTGATAAAGGATGAAAGTAGATATTGTTTACAGCTCGCAAGATACTGTAGAAGAGATACTGTATACGTTGTCAATCTCTATCTTGATGGAATAGGATGGCTTAGGCTCACTGCTGTAACCAAGGAGAGAACTATTTTAGCAGGCGACGACATGGCTTTGAATTCATCCATCTTAGAATGTAAGGTTTTGAAGATTTGTTGTTGTCTGTAAAGATGCGAATTAAAAAAACTCGAAATTTATATCGCTGCTTGTGCTCTTCCGCCGGGCTTCTATGTATTCCGTTCCGCTTTAGAGCAACGTAGTGAATCCCTCATGCTCATTCGCGTGCCGCTACCTCGGAAACTTACGCCTAGCAGGGGGCGCAAGGAAACCGTCCAGTGACGAGACGCGTTGGTCCGCACGCACGATCGAAAGTGCAGGAAGTGGGTACTGGGCTGACGCTGGATTTCGGCGAAGGTGTAGGTCCAGGCTGGCAGTCTCCCCCGCACTTTTGTCTTCAGGTCACACTTCGGCTCACCTCGTCTAAGTCCATTTCGAGCTGTAATGAGCGATGCAACTTTCCCACGACTCCGACATTTCCGGACTATTTTTCGATACTACTACCTTGAAGCAAGAGACAAACACATGAAGCTAGGCAAATCACAAGATAGATGTAAATCTCAAGGCACGTTTTTACAGCTCGTCCACCCACCTAAACGCACCCATCCTGAGAAATTTCTATGGACCGCTGTTCTCACTCTCAAATCAAACACAGTCATCTTTAAACATTCCTATCTTCTCGTATATTCTCCTACAGATGTGTGCGCAGCCCACTTTGCAAACGTCAGTTACGCCCCGCGTTGCCGTCTGCGACTTCGCCTGAAATAGCGTTGCGCAATTCAAACGAAATAGCCTTTAGAAGAAGAAAAAAATTGCAAATTTTCATGATGCACAAATATTTCGCACAAAACCAGACCATATCATCTGAAATTGCATGCATATGGACGCGATGCTGCATTTACAGTTGTCGAATAAGCGACTAGGCCTTGAACAATGCGCAGAGGACCAGACACGACGGGGCCTCAGGATATTCTTGTTCGGTGTGAAGACCATCTCCGGCCTTGAGCGTAAAGCAAATTACTTGCAGACATGGCATTGCGTTTGAAGCTCTTGATTCAGCATTGCCTAGGTGTAATGCCTTCACGGTCCGTCACATCCGCACATCATTCCGAACGTCCAGACACTTCGCAGATATCACACCGAAGCTCTCAAATACCGCATGAACTCCTCTAGAGGCTAAGAAAGTTCGGCAATTCTGTCCATTGTGCACTGTATTTGTGGGGTGCATGGGTCTGGGGTAGACTCTGAAACACTTCTGATACTGTACGGCGTGGTAAAACACCTAACTCTCGAATCCTATCTGGAAAGTTGGAAGAGATATCCAATCAAAATACATGCCAATAAGGGAGATCGAACCGATTGGGTCATGTAGAGATCTGAATAGGAAGACTGACGGCGGGATACCCGCAAAATAGGATGACAAGATATTCATGCGATGCAAGTCCTTCGCTCCAGCATGCAAATGTTCAATTGCCGTGAATATTTATTAGATATTCTTTGTATTCTCTTATTCAGTGAACACTTTCGTCTCGTTCTCCCTCGATATGGGTGCCTTACGGTTGGAATTTCCAACGAACAAACCCCATGACATGAAGATTAGACAGCTGATGGCCGATGCAATGGGCGACGATACACAAGCCCCAATGTTACTGGGTATTAGCGGCAGCATCTTATTAATATCGATTTTACTCTTATACGCAAGGCTTTGGTCACGAGTGGGGTCGATTTCCAACTTGGGACTCGATGACTGGACTGTATTTGGTGCAACAGTAAGTCAATTTCTTACGATATCTGTAGAAAACCGAGTTCATAAGACTGACAGAAGTGCCTTGATAGGTCCTCGCCATGGCTAAGTACGTCCTTGTGTGCATTGCGTGTGCATACGGCTTTGGCAAACGCGCAAAATTCGTCCCACAGGAAAATCGAACGAACTCCCTCCGTCTTATCTTCATTTGCCAAGTGATTTGGTATTGGTCGATTACGCTTGTCAAATTGTCGGTTGCTCTGCTGCTGGTACGCCTGAAGACTACACGTGGTTGGCGAATATTTCTTTTTTCGATCATGGGCGTGCTGATACTCAACGCTATCATCGCAACCTTTTTCCAATTTCTTCAGTGCCGCCCTTTCCGCCTGTATTGGGATCCCAGTGCATTCAGGAAGGGTGGCGTGAAGTGCATACCGCAGGGCGCTATTACTGGAAACATCATTGCAGGCAGCGCTGTGCACGTCTCAACTGACCTTATTTTCTCGTTCATTCCCATTACGTTCATCAGGAAGTTGAATCGGCCAAGGAGAGAGAAAATATTTCTAGGGGTACTGATGGGTCTTGGTCTTTTCGCCGCATTGTTCGCCATCCTACGTACAGTTGGACTGCAAACGTTTTATAAATCCAAGGATGTGTACCGTACAAACGTTTTGATGACTCTTTGGGCCATGCTGGAACAAGAGGTTGCGCTCACTGCAGCCAACATCCCAACGCTGAAGAATTTCATGCAGAGGTCGCTCGTGCAAATGGGGCAATTCTTCTATGACGAGAATACTGAGACGGAGGTACGGAAAAGACTAGTAGAGCTGGGTTTGCTCGAATCGGATGACAAAGAATTTCATTATTCATTGGGTACAAAGATGGGCAGAAAGCCATCGAAGCCAGGGATGGAGATGTCAAATTTCGGGAGTCCAAATGTGAAGAAAATAAGAACTGAAAATGATAATATAGCCGAGAGTGCAGCAGTAGACGGAGGTTTGGAAGCGAAGGTCGTCAAATAGTGTCGAAATTTGAAAGCATCTATTGTCTGAACAATCAATTCAGGACAGTTGTCCTCAGTGCTATACTTTGGCAACATTTGTTATCTGCTTCTGCCATTTTATGATTTCTTAGCGATAGGTACGCAGTTTTCTGTCAACTTGATGCCATCCTCAGCCGCACCGTTCTGGCTGTCGCCTTTGCTTCCGCTTTCGTATCACGGCTCTTATCGTTTTTGCTCTCCAAACTGTGCGCTTTCACATAACCTCAAGCCCAGTACACCTTCACTGAAAGTAAAAGAAAGATCGCTTGTACCTGCAGTGACCAATTTCTGTCTAGGCACCATCTCCTTAGAGTTTTGGAAAGCTTCACTGTGGCAACCGTTTCATATGATATTGACTATTCTCCATCAGAAACGAATCCTGCCACTTCTGCAATGACGCAACTCCGCTTATATAATATTCCCAGATGCTGAATAGCCCAATGCGGGAATATAAATTCTCGCTCTTTCTCTTTAAAAGAGTGAGACCGAAAGTTTCATGCATTTCTGGCTTATCAAGATTTCTTGGTAACTGGAAGATACAAAGTATTGATACGGTATGGCACAGTTTGGTCTGGTTGCTTCAATGAACTCAGGTTCGGTAGCATCAAGATAAGTTCTCCGTGGAAGTTGGTGATCGAGGTCGAGTAGAGTAATTCTGTCTCCTCTGATATGGTAGAACGGTATCTTCTTCAACGGCGCTTCGACCCATAAATGTCCTCGCGATACTTGAAAGAAGCAATGCTCGCTACCAATTGAGTCTTATAATCAATACCTTTGACAACAAAGCAGTCCGAGTGAGTGCTCCTGTATCGTTTCTATGAGATAAAAATATGCCGCACCATCTTCGGATGCCCATTACTATGATGCCGCTCGGAAACTTGGCCTAGAATTAGATTTCCCAAAAGTTATTCTACGCCAGAGGAAGTTGATTGTTCCCATAATCCAGATTTGTAGCTGGTGTTGAAGAGTTTGGGTGCAATAATGTAGTGGCCATCGCCTCAGCAACCGCTAATAATGCAAGAAGTTTATCCGAGGGTTTAGAAAGTTCATCATGCTGTAATTTCTCGACTATGTGCTCCCATTTCTGAACTGGGTCCTCACAATTGTACAAATCCAGTATATTGAGAGACAAACTTACCGGATCTAGTCCAAACTTTGGACTTCTATATGGGAAGCCATGCTCGGGGAGTCCTCGATAGACGTGTATTGAGTACAGACAGTAGAATACTGAATTTGTTGGGATGAAGTAAAGGATGTGTGGAGATAGCAAGACTATTGGACATAAGTGGCAAATCTGATCAACGAAGGGAAGCAACACAGGTACCTTCCTGAAAAATTCATGCTCGACTGTCCAGTGGGTCCTTGTAGGTTGTAGGATCATACGCATACCAAGGATCAATTGAGGACCTAACAATAGCCGCCTTTGCTCGCCATCAAGTTCAGGAAGTTCTATCGAGATGCGAAATCTGAGGGTACGGCCTTGTTCGACAGTGCAAAAAGCCACCATTGGCAGAAGCTGTACCTCCAGTCAGGATTGTTACAACGCCGTTTGTGTAGATCCTAGCGTGGTTTGCAATCTCTTGGGTAAGCTCATCCGGGTCATCTTGAACGATACCTTGTTCGGAAACAAGCCAGTGCGAATCTTATAAGCAGTTCAGCCACGGCCTTACACAAGGCATCAGCCCATAAGTACTGTAGCTCTAGAAGCACCGTGATTTGAACTGCGTCACGAATTGAAGCGGAAAGCCCTGTCAATAAGGATGCCATCTTCGTGTGACGATAAAGTCTTTCGCGTGGTCTTGACTGCTTGATCACTACCCCAGCAATAATCAACAGTGCGTATTTATACCGCTCGTTATCCTTCTTCTCAATCAGACTGATTGTATTGCTGGATGAGTGAATCTTGAGCAGCCTTTTTGGCAATATGGGGTTTGCTGAAGATATGAATGCTCCATTTGCTCCTGAACGATCCCGTTGCTCGCAATAATGCTTAAGCCAAGTTCGCATAGATCTTTTTGCGATATCTGAAGAGGGTTCATATTTGGAGGTGGTACAGTTTGATCAAACTAAGAGTTGAACTTCGCTTCTTCTTCTAAATCTTTTTCATATTACCTGGGACGCTGAGCGACTTCGCCTGGCTTACCGGGAAGTGAATAAACAAAAAGATCATTTCGATGGGATAGAGGATCTGTTTTGTCTCCAAATGTTTCATCCCAGGCGCCATTTCGCGTCCAATCCTCTCAATCGCTATAATCTAGCTCGAAGTGTAATTCACCTTCTAGGTATAGATCGAAATTTCCCCCAAATGACACTTCTTCTTTTTGTCTAATATTCAAGGAAGTTGAGATTGGTGCCACTGGCCAGTAAGAAAACAGAACTTTGCCGACTGAAAAAGTTGTCAACTTTGTTTACCTGCCAGTATTGCTTCTGCGCTTTCTGAATGCAAGACTACAGACAGCTCTGTATGCTCTTCATTCCATGTTGAGGGAAATGGGCAATTGCAGCGATTGCATGTGTCTAATGGACCGTAAAGGTCATCTTTATTCGCCATGCTAGTAAATGTCGTAGGTATGAAGGCATGCTAAAACCATCTGCATGTTTGTTGGATTCTCATGCGGCTGAGGCACTAATCACCTGCCCTTGAACCCCAAGAAACGCCGCCACGACTCTTCCAGTCTACGACGATGTAAAGCAAATTATCGGGAGGAGCCGACATCTCAAATGGTTTATTCGATTCAAGCTACCAGTATAAGACGTCCTCTTTTGTCTTCTTTATCCGATATTGATCCCTGTGACTTAATAAAATAATTGTGCATGCGGCATATCATGAGGCCCAATAACAATGAACGACCTGAGAATCGGCGCATTGTCGGACGTTGAAGCGATGAGCGCTGGGTTGCATTTACGACTGGATATATTCTCCTATCAGTGTCGGCACATGAGCATGAAGCTTTACAGGCCTTCAAAAAATTTGTCCAGCAAGACCCACTTTCGAAATAAATTGCAGCGAAGAACTGCGCATAGGTACAGTAGCCAAGCGCAGCAAGGTACTCAGGGAAAGAAAGATATCCGGATGATGCGACGTCATCGATCTTCACTTAAGAACAGCTCATCATGATCTCTTACAAGGATTATGCTCGCTACTCTTACCATATTCACCAGCATCTGCCATGACAAACATGTACTCATCGCGCTGATTCGATAACAGTGCCACGCAAGCCCCCCTTCCGAGTCAAGCTTCCGCCACATCCGGCCTGCGCCACACTATTTATATAGCCAATCACACATAACTGGACCTAGAACATGACGTTTCGCCCGAAACGCAGAAGAGCGAGGCGTGACAATTATGGCGTGGGTCGTTGGACATGGCCGCTTTATAAACTCTCTTGTTCGCCTTGCTAAGTTGTTTTCTAGAACTTTTTGAGTTTGTTTTGCACAAAACAGCCGACGAACATTCCATTTAGTAGCGCTTTACTACAAAACCGAAAGGCATCCAACGGAAAGAAAACGAACTATCAATCTCATCCACTATCAAACACCAGAGCAACTCGAAAATCCGCTGAAAAAATGATCAAAACCCTTCTTCTAATCATCATTACCATCTTCGGTACTTGCCCCTCTTCCCCACAACTCCCCACCTATCCTGCTAACAACACGCCTCCAGTTCCCCCAGTTGGCGTCTTCCTCGTAGCCGGCTGCGGCGTCGATCTGCTCATCAACATCCTGCTCACAATCCTGGGGTACTTCCCTGGCCACATCCACGCCTTCTACATCGAATATGTGTACTTCAAGCGCCGCGACGAGGTGCGCGCGGGAATCTATAATGCGCGTCCCGCAGCTGGTGTATATAGCCAGAAGGTGCAGAACGGTGGCCATCGCGGGGCGCCGGTAGCTGCAGCGAACGTTAATGCGCCAGTGGGTGGAGGGGTGCCGGTGGCTCAGCAAGGCGTTCCAGTTCAGCGTCAGGGCCAGCAGGGATATGGGACTGTGTAGTCGAAGAGGTGAAGTCTAGGGATGGAGGAGATGGGTAACGAATGTGAATTCGCTCTCCATGCGGGTAGTCGGGGCCAGGCTGAATGATCTGTGAGCTTTTGATTCCTAAGAGACTAGAAGGGAACGAGATACCTCAACTACGAGTCATTCTGCGCCATAGGGTGCTTTTCAGCTTCGCAATACGAGCACACTTTTCATGAAGGACAAATGTTGAGGCAGAAGCTCTTGATATTGCCCAATATGTTGTACATATTTGTACAGTATGCTAATAGCCATCCCAAGCACCGTAAATGCCGTGATATGATACAATCATCTCCCTTGCGATATCTTCTACACAAGACTACCTCTTCTTCCCGCGGCCCTTTGGTTTTTTACCGCCCATAGCTGCGGCCTTTGCAGCTCCTCCCTTCTTCCCATCTGCTGTTCCCAGCGCCGCCTTCTGTCTCAGATACATCCTGACTACATTCTCCACACTTCCTCTGTCATGTTTAACCAGCCTCATGTACGTCAATCTCGCTCTTCTCGCCCTCTTCGCCGCCCTCTGCACAACCTCAATGCCCTCCACTAGAGGACTGTAGATCTTATACCACATCTCCACACCGACGCGGGTAAGCTGACCGCGCAAAAGAATAGCGGTGTCAACGCCGCGGCGACGAATATTAATGCATACCCCGGCGAAGGGATCACCGGTGCGTTGGCGCACAAGCAGGATATCGCCAACACGCGCGCACTCCGGATTATCTTTGGCGAAAAGGCGGGTTCGCGCGCCGGTTGGGTCGAGGAGAGTGGTTTGGGAGGCAGTTACAGTTGCGACGGGGTTAGGACAAGTTTTCTTGATGTTGGCGGCCGAAGGCTTAAAGACGGGGACACCAAAAGCTCCGCCTGGATGCATGTTAGTATGATTGCGCCATTCAGCCTACGATAAATGGCCAATTGAGCTATGCATGAGGAATGCGAGCTTCAATGGCTACCGGAGAGCGAACATACTTAGACTCTTCACCACAGTCGCCTCCTTCATCACTGGACTCCATTTCGAACTAATGGGTTTCTCCTTCTTAGTCCGTACTGATCCTTTAGCAGTCACTGCTGTCGACCTTTTTCCTTCGTAGTATTGTGGGTACATGGCCTTATGCATCCTCTCGCTGAGAGATTTCGCGTGCACTGGGACCACAGGCTTCCTGGGGAGAGTGGGCGCTACGGAAGCAACTGGCGTGGCGGAGACGGTCTCGGTGCTCATCAATCGTCGGCATCGTGTAGTTCTGGCTGCAACACGCGGGGCTGCTGCCCGCGTGCATGGTATTGCGGCTGACATTGGCGTGTGGAGTTGTGGTTTGTTCAGAGGTACAAGTATCGGACGCCTGAGAAATTCGAGGCCGCTTATGTAAGCGGTCTTCGAAGCGGAATTGACTGCCATGAACAGCCCCGTCCGATTTCTCACTTAGTCCATCAAAATTTCGTTCTCAGGCAGTCGTGTCGAAATCAGGACTATAAAATTTATTTATCTGAATTTATTATTTGCTGAGTTGCCGTCATAAGAACTGTACGCGCTACTATAAAGTAGTCGGCATCATACTCTATATAGCTAAAGGGGAGTCGTGGAAACGCTTTCTTTTTACAGCACGAAGATATCAAAACTTTTGTAAATGCAAATCGCCGCCAATGGTAGGTATTGAGCAAATGCACCCGCCCATGCTGGAAAAAAGGTAGCCCAAACACCATGCTTGGACGCAAGACCACGTATGGTCCAGAGATGGCCTGATAGTCGTATACCGAGAGATCCGTGTCAGGTATGTCATGTACTATGCACATACCGCTTTTCTAGCTGCTGATGTTGAATGGAAAGTTAGGAGACCGGACACCGCCGCAATGCTGTCGCTGACGCCGATGGAAGTGGAAGGTGGACCGATCGACCGAAGGAATTAAAGCCTGGCCTGGTTGAGCTGCTCCGCCAGGCCCATGACACCGTTGTAATGCTGGAAAATCTCGCCCTGCAAGATGACGCCAGTAGTCAGCAATTGATCTGTTCGAAGTCGATCTCGATCTCCCTCCTAGGCGTCTCTACCTCAGACATCCAGGTTAAGCCATTGGCGGCCTCTTCGACTGGGAACACTTCCTGTGCGTACTCCTCCATGGAACGGTTGCCCTCCCATAGTGATAGAGCAACCGCTGGAACGTCAGGCTCAATGTCGGGTCCAAAGTAGGGTGCTCCTTTCTCGCCTAGGGTGTACTCGAGTGCAGCAAGGTGTTCTCGGTAACCGATAGGTGTGGGAACGTTGATCACTACGGGGCCCCGCTTATACCGGACTGGCCGCCCGAGACCGCGACTGAAGGCGTTGCAGACTTCTTTTGGACTCATTGAAGCAAAAGCCAGAGGTACCCTGATTCAGTCAGTATGCATTCTTGAGGAACACGTGGGCGTATAGCTTTTTGCGTGATGCAGCCAAGCAATAACGTGTTTAACACGATGGAAAAATTTGACAGTTACAGCTGGCGACTGCACCCTCCACATGGGATCACTGTGGGGTATGCTCGCTACAAGTGGAGCAAGATATGCAGATGCAGAATACGCTTACCGCTTGCCGTTCCACTTCCGTGGGCCTTCCTTAAAAAGTTGGTAAATAGCTGGCCCTATATCGTGCTCCGAGTCTAGCCACGGGAGTGGTTGATCGGGGTGAAAGGGTGCTTGCCATTGAAAACTTCCATCTCGTTGATTCTCCATGCGGAATAGCGGGAAATCCAGGCCGGTGAAATTATTATGATAGATACCGCAGTAGACAAAGGTCGCTTGCAGGCCAATTTGGCGCACGTATTGTTCGACAGTGAATTTGGGCGCCCATAATGGTAGTGCTTTCCAGTTTTGGCCAAAGACGGAGTGATCAGGCATGCTCGAGTAGATGTAGTGTTGTATTCCGGCTTTCTTTGCGGCGTCAGCTAGTGATCGACCAATGGCAACCTCGTCTCCCCAATGAGTTGTATTAATGAAGGCGCATTGCGCGCTCTTAAACAGGTCATCGAGAAATTTTCGGTCTTCCAAGCGGCCAATGTAGACGGTGACGTTTTCTAATTCGGATAGCTCTTGTGCGACGATGCCGTTCAGATCTCTCATCTGTGCGCGCACTTGCCATCCTAATGCGGCAGCCACACGGATGAAGCTCGCCGATTGGCGGCCATTGCTGTTGATAGTAACGACGGTTCTTTGCATTCGTGTGTCCGTAAAAGTAGTCGATAGAAAAGAAAATGGGCTCGAGATGAAGTAAAGGCGCTATATGAGTCTGAGAGCAGCGCGCATGCAGTGGAGTAGCAAGGAAGATCCTTCTCGGGAGGGATGCCGTTGAAGATGTCGAAGTAAAACAGGGCCAAGGCACGACAGCACCGGGTGACGGTCTCCTGGGATGTTGCGAAAGATAGCTGGGCTGAAGCTGAGTGGTGGGTGAGCGGGTGCCGGCGAGAGAGGTGGTGTGAGACAGTGAAATCAAGTCCTCTGCTGGACAGCGGTGATGCCGCAAATTCGGCAGCGCAGGTCGAGTGTAGCGCGCACAGAATCTGATAACAGGCCTTAAATAAATGCGAGCATGAACAAGGCACGTGACGGGATGCAGGTGTTCGGCAGGTGGAGGCAGCTAGTCGAGATGGTTCAAAGAGGAAGTCGCGCTCTGGGATATCTGCACGCATGCCGCCTCTAAGAGCAGCAATCGCGAATATCTTCAATGACGCGCCAGCGGAGAAAGCAGGAGAAACACAAATCTCGGCCGTTTGCTGTGTCACAAATTTGCCCTGTCATTTGGGCTTTGGGGAAACGCGTTACATAATAGTTGGCGAATGGTATTGCGACTAACTGCCAACAACGCTTCAGTGAGCACATGACTGGGGCCGCAAGGCGCGATGAGTACTTAAGTCAGCGCAATATGCCCGTAATAGTTTACTCTATCAGTGTTGGTCCGTGGAATTCCCCTCACGGGGGCAGATAAGTGAACCACCGAGCCGAGCTCGTTTCCAGCCTCTGCAGAACCACGCACGCCGTACGCAGACCAAAGAGCGGCCTATCCAAGCAAGCAACGTGCGCTATCTACGGGGTGCAGGCAATCATGGTAGGCTAAGCCTTAGACGAAGGGTCCACACCAGATCCTGCTTTGCGATGCAAATACCACCCAGAGCGGAAAGCCTCGTCTAAGGCTTGATGCGGGGGACCACACTAAAATCAGGGACCGTACGTGGTACCGGTGGTCCCCAAAGGATTGACGGAACATGCGTCCCGATATCAACAGCGGCGCGGTCCACAATTGTCAGACCGCTCGGCACGAACTATCAAGGTCACCAGGCGGGAAACGTGCTCTGATGGAACTGCTTGCCTGCAGGGCCATCAAGGTGTGAGATCTTGGCACAGAGGATTCTTTGACTAACTGAAAACAAGCTCCCGAGGTCTACATGTCTAGTCTACAAGGGCGTCCCCTACTTGCCCCGGTCTGTCAAAGCCTTCAACAGACTAACCCCCATGTAATGACATGTACCTGTGCAAAGTCGTGGCCTACACGATTGTACTTGACGGCATTCTTCTGAAATGCAACAATGCCTCAGGTCGGGTTTTGTACAACAGCTCTTGATAACAACGCCATCAAGCCACCAGATTACCGTCGCGTAACCTAATAATTCAACCTGCACGTTAAACTCGACGTCGGGCTGATCCTAGTGCGTCACCAGACACTGGGGACCGTCATGCCAGACATGGCGACATACTGGCGCGCCATGCGTCAATTAGAGTATCCGAATGAGGTTCCTGGCTGCAGCCTGGAGAGCCATAATTACCCGTGGTCCCAGCAGAACAAATCGTGCATGCCTAATTCAGCCAATGATAAGCTTCCACACCGCAGCGTTGCCGTCGCCCTCGGCCGCATGCATCTTTGCGGCACTCTGCTCATCAGAGTGAAGATGTGCTCCAGCATCGATCAGAGTCTGAACATGATCTTTTAGCCCCGCTGCTGCAGCCAAGAAAAGCGGGGTGTGGCCGGCTCGATTTCGAAGATGCACCGAAGCGCCCTGGGCGAGGAAATCTCGTAATATTTCGACATTCGGGCTGGTTGCCGCAAGATGCTGGGATGTTCGTCAGCAATGAACGCAAGCTCGCATCATCGTCCGGAGTATAGTTGCTCCAGCGCCGGATGCAATGCTGTGCTCATAGATAAGCGACAGCGTTGCATTACCGCCAGGCTGGAACTGAGAGCTGTATGGCTGCATGCCTTTTTCTGCCGACGGCATCTCGTTTCTTTATCAGATAAAGATTGACGCGTTTGCACTGTCTCAAATTACTGCCAGTTGTGCTGCTTTACGACAGTGTCCGATACCGGCTTTCATCTGATGCAGGAACGTTGGAAATCCAAACTCTCGCTGGCCTGTCACCAAGTGCTGCCATAGGCCATGATCTTTCACCCTGGCAAAGCTGTAAGGATTCCCAGACCCAACCTGCCGTATAGGGTAGCCTGGACATCTTCGGTACACATTTCAAACGCAGGATGCATCGTCTTTGTGCTTCGAAGATATCCAGTCTCAGCTGAGGGAGCACCTCAGTGGAAAGGACCGAAAATGCATCATTATGACATCTGGTGCGGCGTCGAAGGTAGTACCATAGATAGGCCAAAGGGCGTTGAGTGGATAATTGAAATAGATCACTTACAACAGGGCTATTCATCTGATAGTCGCAATCGTTGAGCAACCATCGTCGCTCTCCGCGGATGATGTCTTTAGTTTCCTGCAAATCACCCTTTTGCACAGCATAACCGAGCGCCGTCAGGCTGGTGAGTTCAGGGGTCAGGACACCACTTCGTGAAGGATGTTCGAAATGCGTTCGTGTTGTCTCGGTCAGCTCGCCGCGGAGAGAAATCGACATTCGCCTCGCGACTTCAACAGGAGTAGCATCCGGTAGAGCAAGCAGGTAGGCCAACTTGGTGAGCGCTGCTTCCGACGTCATGTCCTGACCAAATACGACGCCGGCCCGGCCCAGCATGGTTGCTGGAGCATACAGGGGGCTGACGCTCCCGCTTAAGCATTGCGTTACGTTCACTATTACAATCCCCCTCTTCACTGCATCTGCCAATGTTCTTGTCATCTCGCTATCGGGTCCTCCTGGGGTGTTCCCGGCCCCGAAAGTTTCGAGCACCAGCCCCCTCAAACCTTCTAAACGCAAGACCGCGTCCACCATTGCAGGTGTGATACCTGGAAACACACGAAGACATGCCACATGCGCCGTGTCTAAGCTTGTTTGAATGGTAAATGGGCTGAGATCAGTCGAGCGGTGAACCCTGTGCCACAAGACGTTCGTCCTAGTCGATGAAATGGTTGCGAGTGCGGGAAGATTGGGGCTACCAAAGGCATCAAAATCTTCTGCCGATACTTTGGTAGCGCGATTCCCTCGGAAGAGCTTGAAGTTGAAAAAGAGGCATACTTCAGGGATCATGAAGTGACCCGCAATTATGAGAGAATTCAACAGGTTATCCTGAGCGTCGGTCTGTAGTTCCATCATTGGGGCCTGCGATCCAGTAAGAATGACAGGTTTTCCCAGGTTGTGAAACATGAAACTGAGCGCGGAGGATGTGTAGGCTAGAGAATCTGTGCCGTGTAGAATGACGAAACCATCAAATAACTGATAATTTCTATGCACGGTTCGCGCAATTTGATCCCATCCGGTCGAGTCGATTGAGCTGCTATCAAGCAACTTCTCGAATTCAAGCACACAATATCTAACTCGGCGCTCATATGTGCTGACTGGCGTTCTCAAGCTTTGAACAGCTTTTCGTGTGCCCTTGTCGTCTGTCACGATCTCCAGGGGCTCCGGATAGGATCCATCATTGAAGACGGGTCTTGGCGCAAGTCCCGCTTTCAAGAATCCTCTTGCGGGTACCAGCCCGTCTGCGGATTTGCGCATGCATATTGTGCCGCCTATTGATTTTTAGCCCACACATCCCTCACAGCAAGAAAAGACCGCACCAGTGATAACGATCAGAATCCGCGACTCTGGGAGTTGAAGTTCTGGGAATTGGTCGTCCATCTCGTCCTCGAAGCCCTTCGGTTACTCGCGGTCTAACTCTGGCGTCCAGAAGTCTAGGTAAAGCTGATTCAGAGGCTGTTTATACGGTAGGCGATCAAGAAAAGAGGTCAATAATGATAACAGAAGCGAATGATGATGAGCTCGGCCACCACTCGGTACCATGGAACATACAAAGAAGATAAGAACTTGGAACCAGATCTTGGCAAAATACAGGGAGTGACGCAGTTCTTAATTAACAGCTTACAGAGCCTCCGAAATTTTGGGTAGCTGGAAAACTCGTGGTCATTCCTTCCTGATCGGGCCGAAGCAGCAGGTGTGCGCTGTAAAGCTAGCGAATGAGATCCACTGTGGACATTTTCGTTACCCCTCCAAAATCAGTCTCCATTACCCCTACGAAATAGAATTTTCGCATCTTGCACGAGGAACTTGCCTCTTGTTGTATTAGACACTCGGGCACAGAGCATTAGTTGATGGCACCATTAGCAGTGGTGTCTGGTGATCACCAGGAAATTTTGCGTCTTAAAAACTGTCATTCCGATAGTAGCCAAGAAGCGCTTGCGCCATGAGGCGACTGTTGTGTAGCTGTGTATGTATATAAAGTTACTAGGGCTTCACTTGGTCTTCTGAGAAGAGCTGTGAGATACGAACTAAGACCGCCAGTCGTTGGAGTCTCTACAATTGGAAGTTTCAGTTTAGGAGAACCAGCGTTAATGTCATCGCAAATACTATCCTGCGTTGCAAAACAGGTGCGACCTTGGTTGGAGGCATCTAGCCATTTGGTTCATTTGTTCTAGTCTACGCTGAGCATGACTTTCACCCTACTTTAGAAGTTTTAAATAATGAACGGATAGAGGATCATATGCAGTCAGCCTGCCTTTGTAGCTTCCTTTGCAGTAGTTGCCCGTGTCTTTTCCAGCGTCTTCACCTCCTCCCAGTTGTGTTTTACCCATTCCAAGACGACAGGTCTATCGCCCGCTGCTACTGATGTTGTCCACCACGCATAGTTCTCCAGATTAGGTTCGGTAGTGATGTGTGGCTCGCCATTCTGAAACACCACCCAGCGTCTCAGGCCCTTAAGAGCCAGGCCTAAAGAGTTGCCGTCCGCGGGTATCACCGTTCGAATTTTTTTCCATAAGTCTTCTTCTGCTTCCTTAAGGACATGCTGTTGAATCATGACATCGTACTCTGCATGCTTGCCAAAGACATTGAGAGCTTCTTGAAGCACCTGTTGCCTAGACCACAAGTTCGTACCACCTTTATCTGCATGCGCCGGCATATACTCTTCGACAAATCTCCGATACATGGGCCTTTTGGTTTGCCGCGAGCGATCGTTGGACTTCTCGACGCGGCTCTCAAAAATTTGGTTGGAAAAGAATCTTCCACTAGAAGCCCAGTCGAACAGATCATTTTCGTCTTTAAAGCCCACCGAGTGCTTGCCGACATCGAGCCCATAGAATTCCATGGCTAGTTTTGGATCCCGTGTCAAGAACAGGAGTGCTTTCTTCTTATTATCTGGAAACGACATTGCTATCAGCAAGATGATACGTGAGGGAGACTGCGCTGTATGTCTTCAAACCCATACGCCCAGAATAAGTCACGAAGTTGATCGTTGCTAAACTAGACTTGAAACTCATTGGACAGGTTCTAGGCGTACGTATCGGGCATAATCGAGCGTATTTCATGCGAGCTCACTTACACGGTTCTATCTCCTCCACACGAAGATGAAGGCCCCGGTCGTTGCACGTAAGACCAAGAGGACGATGAGAGACCCCAACAATCTGAAGCAAATCTGAGTCACCCTTCATGAACCGTGTCCACTCAAAAAGTTCAGGTCCTTCAGGCGTATCGTCTCTAGGCGAGAGCTCTACATCTACCTGTACATATGCATCTGGAATCTCAGGGTGTGAGACAGCATAAGAGTGAGAGCCACCTCGAGCCAGGTGCAAGCGAGCACCGAGTTCTTCCTTGATGGCTTTCCATATGTCGCCGTTTGATATTAAGGGCCGAATACCTCCGGCGAGAAAATCGATGTCGCCAAAATCTGCTTTGGCGGGGGCGTCTCTCGGGATAACCACTCGCTCGAATAACGTCTCCAATTTTGATTGACATTCTGCTGAAATCTTTCTGTATAACTCTGGTTGCATGCGAGGTATTTCGGGCGGCTTTCCGTTGCTCGTCACGAAATTCGCGAAGGCTAGACCGCCCATGATTGTGTCGTAGATTCTCACTGGGATTCAGCACAGAAAATAGGGTTGAAAGCGTGCGAGAAGTGAAGTCGAGGTGGTAAGACGGGGAAGTGGCAACAGTGATAGGCTCAGTCAGCTGCCTGCGTGGTAATGTTGCATACGCAGCCACATTGAAGTGTGAATCATCTGTTGCTTTACCGCATGCAGGGCTGTAGAGGAGACGAAATAAGTGTCCTGAGTCATTTCACGACTCACTGCAGTTATACTCTGTGCTTGTTGTCTTACACTAGAAAGGAACTTTCCCCCAAACGAGACTGTGTTTGGAGGGATTTGAGGGTATTCACACGACGGCAAAGTTATGACTTGCCGGGTTCACAAAGGCGCGAATACCACTGGGCAAAGCTATGGTGCTTGTAGAAAATCGATAGAGGTACACTACTAGTTGAGACGTTAGATTCGGCCCATTGATCATGACAGCTAGGACAGTTTACCTCCCATAGCTTGAGTGCCCCAAATCAAAGTTGTGCAAAGTAGGCAGCCTCTTAGCAGGGCCTAGTCACGTCGGTCGCTGAACATGTAGTGTGACTGTTGGGTACATGTGCAGTGTTATCTTTCTGCCCAGAGTACCACGGATGCCTTTCGGCCTGGACGATCAAACGTGGGTGAGTCCAGCAGAACGCGGGATGTCCCCGCTCCAAGCAGGTCTGTGCTTGCGCTCCACCACGCTCGAATCCCTGTAGCAGTTCCCCAAATTAATTTTGAGTTGAGATGTTCTTGCAGCTCAACACTTCAGTACGGCTCAACCACCTCCACCGATATCTTAAGCCGATAAGGAACCCCCTCCAAGTAAGTGGCTTTGACCTCGCGACTGTATGGAGATCAGAACTGAAATATGCCTTTCATAGAAACCTCAATCGCAATGTGTTCGCACGCCGAGCATCCTACGCCTGAAGACCTCATGGCGAAATTTGAGGAGCTCAGCGTCCTCGAAACTGAGTTTGAGGATGCTGAATTAGAGATCAGTAAGTTCTTATCTTGATCGCTTGCGCACGCTCCCAGATATAGGCTATCTAGACTTTGTCGCTGCAGAACAGGACAAGAACAACTAACACAATGCAGTCCGCATAGCCGAAGCACTTCAAGCCCCACTATACAAGAAGCGTGCCGATTTTGCAGCAAATATCCCGCACTTTTGGTCCCTGGTCTTCGAGCAGGCGCCTCCCGAGATCGACAACTTCATCCTGCCCTCCGACTCCAAAGTCTTCGCGGAATGCTTCGAGACCTTTGAGGTTTCACGATTCGAGCTCGATGACCCCAAGGGCTCACCGCGTAGCTTTTCGCTCAAGTTCGGATTCAGTGAGAATGAATACTTTGAGGACAAAGAGCTAGAGAAGAAATTCTGGTTCCGCAAGACCAAGGATTGGGCAGGTCTTGTATCTGAGCCCGTCAAAATTAACTGGAAGAATGGCAAGGACCTGACCGCTGGTCTCACTGACGCAGCCTACCAATTTGGCGAGGAGAGGAAGAAGCTCGCAATCAACACATCCGACGGCGAGGCTAGGAAACAGGAAACCAAGACAAAGGCATATAAGCAGCTGTCGCAGAAGATTGAAACATTCACAGATGCTTCAATAAGCTTCTTCGGCCTCTTTGGTTTTGTTTCAGGCTACAGATGGGTCAGTGCCGAAGAGTCAGAGCAGGTGATCAAGGAGGACAAAGAGAAGTTGGAGAAGATCAAGCGAGGAGAGAAGATTGAGGAGAGCGAGGATGAAGATGAGGAGGATCCGCAAGACTACCAGGAGATCGAAGTCTTCCCTGGCGGTGATGAGGTTGCCACCATAATTGCGGAGGACATGTGGACCAATGCGATCAAGTACTACAGTACGTTCATTGATCGTCGTAACTACTGACCTGGCGCTGACCATTCACAGAAGCGACTTTTGATGAGGACGAGATCGACGAGGACGACGAGGACCTATCAGAGCTTGACGTTATGGACTTGAGCGAAGGAGAGGATCAAGACGACTCCGATCAGGAAGTTGATATCCGAGCTTTGGTTGGCAAGGGCAGAAAGTCAGGACAATCGCCGCCTGCCAAGAAGCAGCGGAAGGCGTAGGCAACATGGGCCTGCCCGGACGACTTCACAAATCCGAATTGATGAGCATTTCGATAGCTGTAGCCCGCGGATCTGGAAATTACCGCAATGCAGCCGAATACCATGAACGCGCGACAAAATTGGTACCGGCGTTTTGGTCACCAAAATTTGAGGGTAGTTTACCAATAAGATAGACCTCGTCTGCTGTCAACACACAACATAGATCTTCTTCAACCAATCTTGTCCATTCTTGGCTTTTGCGCTGTCCTATCTTGATCGGGTGAAGCTTCGGGACACGGTCCGTCACACCACAGACTATCCTAACGTGAATGCTCACCCGGCCAAGTAGGATTTCGATGTCGCTCCTACGTCCTCCAGAATTCAGCGTGGTGCATGGTCCCAAGCAAAACCGCCTTCCCCGCAAGGTACAGTCTGAGGGGGAACGCTTCCAGAAGCCCATCGTCCACCAATCAGGTGGGCGAGAACGCGCACCATGCCATTTCTGGCACGGACAATTCACCCTGGTTCCTCCGGGAAGCTCTCGACTGATGACGTTCTTTAGCCTTTTCCACGGCCCTACATTAGGGTTTTGTACCGCGGCGAAGCTTGGAGCTTGCCTTAGCTCTGAGCAATTGACCAACGACGAACCATGCGGTTTCTGCCTGTCTAAACTTTTGGATTGCTCAAGACCCATATATATGCAGCAGATGAGGGGTTCCCTGTACGCCGAGAGAGTAATACCGGGAAACAACGATGAGGTGACATGAGATATGCGCTGGACCATGTAGGTACATGGGCTCATGGAAGCTACCTGGTAGCTACCTGGCATAGGGGAAATTCTTTGGGTAATACTTTCCTTAAGTACTATCCTCTGTGCCCTCTTACTTTTCTTTACGCGATTGTTCCTTCTCCTTTCGGTTCAATCTCTTCAAGATGGCACAATTGCTTCCTGTTCTCGGTCTGCTCCTGTGGTCTACCCCTGCCGCCGCTCAGAGCAACGGTACAGCAACAATATCCTTTGCCGCCCCCTCCGGATACAGCACTGCAAGCTTCAATGCCTCAGCGCAGCCAACGGCTTTCACACGCACGGATTTCTCTCCCAACGCGCTTGCCTCTCTGTGGGACCTTGTAGGACCCGTTGCCACAGGTCCTGTTGTATCCACGGTTTCGCCAACACCCGAGCCAACTGCGTACCCACAGCCAGACCCCCATTATTACCACGCCCTTGTTGGCAGTGCATACCCTGAGACCAAGGACTTGAAACTGCCTGCAGGCTTCCAATGGGGCTTTAGCTCGTCTGCGTACCAGATCGAAGGCGCAGCCAAAGACGAGGGCAAGGGTCCCAGTATCTGGGATCTTTTAGCCCATCGAGTGCCAAACTTTGTTGCGGACAACACCACGGGTGATGTGGTTGGTAGCCACTACTACTTGTATAAGCAGGATTTCGCAAGGTTGAAGAGCTTGGGTGTCAAGGGTACGATTCCAAACCTTGTTTGCATTGATACATGTAAACGCTTGATAATATGGCGAATGCTAATTATCCGCAGCATTCAGTCCTAGCTTCTCCTGGCCGCGCTTCTTCCCCTTTGGCCACGGCCCAGTCAACGAGGATGCAGTAAAGCACTACGACGATGTGATCTCAGAGATGCACGCTCAAGGTCTCCATCCAGCCGTGACTCTCTTCCATTGGGACACGCCTCTTGCTCTCTTCAACGAATATGGCGCGTGGTCAGATCGCCGCGTCGTAGACGACTTCTTCAACTACGCAAAATTCGTAATCACACGCTATGATGCCTACGTTGATGAGTGGTTCACTATCAATGAGCCGCAGTACTGCAATTGGCAGTACTCATACTACCCAGCTGGCAAATACTATCCGGCTCCCAATGGCGTGACCGGAGGCGTCAAGGCGAGGTTCCTGTGTGGTCACCATACCCTACTTGCGCACGCCAAGGTCGCGAAATGGTACCATGAGGAGTTCAAGGGTCGCGGTCGGATCACCTTCAAGAATTCAGGCAACTACTACGAAGCCAATAGCACTTCACCCGCCGACGAGGTCGCACGCCAGCGAAACTTTGACTTCAGCATCGGCTGGTTCGGAGGTCCATGGACTGATGGCGATTACCCCGAGAGTCTCAGAGATACGCTTGGTGACTTGCTACCTACGCTTACACAAGAAGAGAAAGACTTGATCAAGGGCAGCTGCGACTTCTATGCCATCGATCCCTACAGCAGCTTCCTCGCCTTCGAAGTCGACGGTGGTTTGGAGGCATGCACGAGTAACCGCTCGCACCCTGCGTTCCCTGATTGCGCGGGTTCGGCAAGCGTTGCGCCGAATGGGTTCCCCATCGGTCCGGCAGCTGACCCGGCGATGAGCTGGTTCTACAACGCACCTGCAGGTGTTCGTCGCTTCTTGAAGCACATAACAACAGTCCTTTTCCCGTCGGTCCCCGATATCGTGGTGACTGAGTTCGGATACGCGGAGCCGTTTGAAGCGCAATGGACTAACCTCAACTCGGCGCTGTGGGACTTGAAGAGGGCAGATTACTTCCAGCAGTATCTTGACAACATTCTACTGTCCATTCATGAGGATAAGGTAAACGTCACCGGAGCGTGGGGTTGGTCTATATACGATAACTTTGAGTGGTCGCTGGGTACGGCTGTGAGATTTGGCGTCCAGTATGTCAACTACACGAGCCTTGAGAGGACGCCAAAGGCGAGTGCTTTCCAGTTCTTGAATTGGTTCAAGCAGCATGAAGCCGGCAGCAACGCTACAATGAGGATCTAAGCAGGAAGGTGTGTTGAATAGTGAGAATGATCTGTTGATTTCTACCTCACTGGTACATGAGTGTGGAAGGTGTAAATCATGTGATAGGAATACAAACGATCAAGATGTGAATAAAGAAGACGGAGCAGAAGACGTGGTGGCCTCGGGAGCTTCACGTACCTAAGAAGGTGGATATAGAGAACACAATAACAATTCAAGTCATCCAGTCTCCATCATGGCAAGCCCAAATGATGCCACACTATGGCTTACGCTAACATGATCATATGGTTAGCTTAGCGGCTATTTGCACACGGCCATGATGCCCGCTAAGCTGGTTGGTTGTTTGTCATAACAGCGCGTGCAGTGTTTCATGTGACGTGGTGAGCCTGTTGGTCGCTCGCTCTGCAGCGGGCTTCACGACAGGTATCTGTTCACCTTGGATAGAGGTATAGATTGAAGTGGCGAGCAAGACATTCATAGTGGAGGCGGTAGCGGGGCGCGTGATAGATGGTTAGCTCGGTCTTATCGCGACGGCTCCACCCGAGCAAGACTTGGGTGCCTGTCTATGCAAGACAATACATGTGCACAGATACTTTGCCTGGGCATTTGTTGAATCGCTGCCTGTTGTTTCAAACGGCAATCCCCCCTCGATCTTTGTTGGCACCCGCACTGCGCTGGCTGTCGCCAAAGCTGGTGCCTGCCAAGTTCGGCGGACAACGATTACCGCATCCAGCGTCCAGCCTCCACTGGGAGCGACTACCACGAGCTACCTACAACTTTAAACACGGCGACTCAGGACACGACAAGACCGCCACGGCCGCCATATGCCCACGCTGCCTGCCTCCGTAGAGCTACACCGCCTTCTGGAACGAGCGTACGACGCACCGCCTGCTCACATCCTGACCTCATCGTGCCCGTCGTGACATCGCCCGCCGAGCGCCCACGACGCTTCACGACTGCCTCGCCCAGCGCCCCAGGCGGTGCCCCCAGCTCCAGCCCGGCTTCCCACATGCCAGAACCGCCGATGGTGCCTTCCTGACCCGCCAAACGAATCCGACCACCGGCACAGCGCTGCCAACAGCGAATACCTGCATCATCTGCGGGTAACCTGCCCCAGCGTTCGTCCTGGCAGACGAAACTACCCCGATCCCTCCTCCCCCAATCGCCTCCGACCGCCCAACCACGCCGAACACCCCAGCTTCTACTTCCCCACCACTCTCTGCCCACTCAACCACCTCCGATCCCGCCGCCAGAGCTCCCGAGCAGCCCACCGCAAGCACTACAGCTCCATCCGAACTCACTACGGCTGGGAAGCGCAAATACAGCTTCTCCGAGAGCGACGAAGCTGAGGACGACGCTGCAACACGCCGGATCCTAGGCCGGCCTTCCCATCACCTATCGAAGCGCAGGCGCAGACAAGACGGGACAATGCGCCTTGACAACGACGCTTCAAAACACTCCCGCTCCCCTTCACAGAACTTGACAAACGGATCATCACGGTCTTCGGGGCCCCGATCACCCCTGGCCAAAACACAGAACGGAGACTCGCATGCGAGATCCGAGAGCAACGGCTCGTACACAAATGGAGGCCCGGTAGCGAATGGCAAGCCAGTTCCCACAACCTTCTTTGGCCACGACAGGGAAGAGGTTACGCGGATACTGATACAGGGCCTGACTGATCTGGGCTATGACAAAGCTGCAGGAGCGCTGTGCAAGGAAAGCGGCTTTCAACTGGAGGGGCCAACCGTGGCGTCATTCCGGAGTGCCGTGCTGAGTGGAGACTGGCCGGAAGCAGAAGAGCTATTGTTTGGCACAAATACTTACGATAATGGAGGAGGCATCGGTCTAGACGGGTCGTATGGCAAGTCGTGGGGGAAGTCAAGGTCAAGACCGAACTCACAGCACTCTGGAGGCTTACCACTAGCCGAGGGTGCAAATCGGGATGAGATGCTCTTCTGGATGAAGCAGCAGAAGTATTTGGAGCTGCTGGAGCGGAGAGAGCTCGGCAAGGCGCTCACAGTACTACGGCAGGAGCTTACGCCACTGCATCAGGACGTGGGCCAATTACACGCTCTTTCAAGGTGAGACCATTCGGTGCAGAACAATCACCTGCATGGACACTAACAATAGCCCAGTCTCATGATGTGCCAATCTGCTGAAGATCTGAGGCACCAAGCCCAATGGGAAGGTGCCCGCGGCGAGTCGAGGACTCATCTCCTGTCTGACCTTTCAAGTAAGCAAAGCGCTCCAATTTTCTTGCAATCCTGTGCTAACCCGATACAGAATACATCTCTCCCAGTGTCATGATCCCAGAGCATCGATTAGCTGTACTCCTGAACGAGGTAAAGGATGGCTGGATCGGGAACTGTCTCTATCACAATACTACAGCTTCACCTTCCCTCTATCTCGACCACAATTGCGAAAGAGAAGACTTCCCAACGAAGGCTGTCTTCGATCTCCGGCACCACACGGATGAAGTGTGGTTCCTGAAGTATTCAAATGACGGCACAAGGTTGGCATCCACAAGCAAAGACACAACGATAATCATTTATGAAACAACTTCGTATAAAAAGGTACATCATCTTGATGAACATCAGGGATCAGGCGTCACGCATCTCGCATGGAGTCCAGATGACACAAAGATCGTAACATGTTGTTCGCAGCCAGAGAACTCTGCACGGATATGGGACGTCAAGGTATGTGTATGCAAACTCTGTGTGCAGAAGCAAGCTGACTTGTCTAGACTGGCGTGTGCATACAATGTATCAGTGACTTTACCTATCCATGCACAACAGCAGCCTGGGCACCCTCTGGCAAGCACGTCATCATTGGCTCCCAAGACGACAAAATGGGCTGCGGCATTTGGGACCTTGACGGCCATCTCGTCCACAACTTCTGCGAAGAAGGCTCTAAACTCCGCGCAAACGACCTAGCCATTTCCCCTGATGGCAAACGCCTCGTGGTTGTCTCTGAAAGCTCTATTATTGTCTTTGACTACACCAGCTACGAGAAAATTGGCGAAACGCAGCTTGACGAAGTGAAATTAACGAGCGTGACAATCAGCCAAGATTCAAGACACATGCTAGTCAGCATGAACCAAGATATGATCAAGCTCATGGAGATTGACACTGGAGAAGTTATCCGGAATTTTGAAGCGCATCAGCAGAAACAGTTCATCATCCGCTCGGCGTTTGGCGGGGCAGATGAGAACTTCGTAGTAAGCGGCAGTGAAGGTACGTCTATATCAATTTCGCCAAGTGATTGTCGCTTACATGTGCATCAGATTCTCATATATATATATGGCGTTCCAACGGCCTCCTTATTGAAACTCTTGATGCACACCCAGGCTGCGTCAACAGCGTTGCATGGCACCCGAAGGACCCCACTGTCTTCGCCTCCGCAGGTGATGATGCGAAAGTCAAGATCTGGAAACCCCTCAGCGCTATCCCAATTGCGTCGAGCAGTGGAAGTGCCCCCACCAATGGCTACGGGAGGTAGACTGAATCATCGGAACTAGCTGATGAATCTATCAAGAGGGTTTGGAGATTATGGACTTGTTGTATGAAGTGACATGAAGGCTGCATTATTTGGCGTCTGCGACTGGATTGCATTGACGAGACGGGCTATGACTCGGATTTGTATTTGGTGCATTTTTAATCTCCCCACCATATTGCATGGCTCCTATCTGTTCTATCATCTATCACATATGTAGGAGTTGTCGGGACTGAATTAGTGCATGGGTGTTGTAGCCCAACCATGTTTCGATAGGATATGAATCAGAAAGTCTTTCCATGTGAAAGTAATTTGCGAATTCGTCACAATCTCCTCTCCATTTCGGTCGCTCACTAGAGACAGTGTCGACATGCTTGAGATTTGAGCATGGATCCTCGTGTAGATTTGCGTGGAATGGGCGAGTCTCGACGGTAGATAGGAACCAAACTTTGTACAAAACCATCACCTGTCTTTGATCATCAGGCTCTTCACTTTGGGCCAATGGATTCCTGAACGCCCAAATACACCGCTCGAGATTCCTAATTCTTGATCTTGCCCGGCATGAACATGGAAACGTATATGCCCTCGAGTAATAACAAAGTAGTGAAATGTCCTCCACTCTGACCATTCTCGGATTCTAACATTGGAGGCTGTCTAGATTGCGGGCGAGGCGGACGATATTCATGAAGACAGTGCAGTTGGAGTATCACTGCCACGTCCTGTCAACAGTTCAATGAGTGATTTGTGTCTGCTGGAATTGATTTGTGTCTTCATATCACGGAGTTGTGAATAGATGTAGATGCTCAAAGTCCGAATACGTGCTTATAACAATCTTTATCTATGAGTAGCTAGCTACTGGATCTCCTAGCGCATCCAAGCGAGGCGTAATACCTAGACCCGGTGCAGTTGGCGCAGTTATACGGCCGTCGTGAACAAGATAGTCGCAATCTGCCGTCCTCAGCGTAACCATATCTCTCGTGTTTAATATGCATCTCAAGTTTCGCTCCGGAATTGTCTGAGCTAGATGCACAATCGCTGCAAACGAAATATCCGATCCCACAGTATCTTGCACACTCATAGTGTAGCCTGCAGCAATACAAATATCTCGCTGGCGTCGGCTTCTCGTGAGGCCGCCAGCTTTCGAGATCTTGAGTCCAATGCCTTCTGCTGCATCGTTGGCAATGGCATGGATGACTGAGGCTTCATCTGTGGCAAGTTCGTCAAGTATCATCGGTATGTTCGTTCTACGTCGGAGGGACATGTGCTCCCGCAATGTGGCGCAGGGGCTCTCCAGAACAAAGTCCAGCCCTTTTGGCAACAACTTGAGGGTCCGCAGGGCGGTTTCAACAGTAAGCCCGCAATTTGCGTCCACGAGGAAGAACTCTCCAGGCTGCTTATCTGACATAGCAGCCACAATGAGTGCAGCGTCGGTTATGGGATCTTGGCCGATCTTGAGGGAGTGACCTTTATAACCATTTGCTCTATGTTCCGCAACTTGTCTACGCATCTCCTCCGGACTCATTACACCAATCGATGAGATCATTGGTAGCTTTACTGCTGTCCTTCCACCGAGCAATTCGCACACAGGCAGGCCAACCGATTTTCCAAAGATATCCCAACAGGCAATGTCCAGGGCTGCCTTTGCAGCTTCGTTACCAAGCAGTGCTGCGTCCATGGCGTCGTTGATACGATCCACTCTTCGTGGGTCAAGTCCAATTAGTTCAGGCGCGATCTGAGCAATGCCAGCTCTGACTCCCAGCGCATGAGAAGCGACGTAAGTGGATCCAAAAGGGCAACTCTCGCCCCATCCTTCGAGTCCGGTGTTGCTGGTTATGCGAACGATTGTGGAATCAAAACTTTTGTACTCTCGCCCGGCAGATAGGACGTAAACACCGTATGCATAGGGTAAGTCGACTTGGAAGACGTCGATACGTGCAATGGTAAGGCTCGACATGATTGTCTTTGCTGGACGTTGTGATGTGTGCAGTACAGATCAAAGCTCCGAGCACCTCTGTATGATGGTCATGGCTTCTTGAAGCCGTTTTATAGGGGTGAATAGCGCGTGGATATTACGAGGGTTAAAGTAGGGTGATATCGCTGTAGCTTGAGTGTCGACTTCTCATTGATGAAGCTTCACATATGCGAACGAATCGCTTCCACCTGCCTTTCCGTTCTTGGTAGTTGGGAACGACGTACTGAAAAAGCACCAAAGTGTCTGTAGTTGTATGCGCGAGCAATATGAGCTGGATTTGGTATGTCTGGATGTCATTGGCCAATTCAAGAGCATGTGGGGTTTGATGTAAGGAAGCCCTTGGCGAAATTCCCCACTCCCGAAAGAACGGTGATCGCTACGCCATATTTGCCAACGCCTGTTTGGCGTATATCATAACGGGAAGTTGGGTCCTTATCCTCACTCTAACCTCCAGGGTGTCGGCCCATCCGTGTGTTGGATGTAACAAATCAACGGTCACAGTCGAAAGCGAAACCGTGCTCTCATTGGTCATTGTCATTGCTCCCAGCACGTCACTACCCACTTGCTTTGAAATACTGCTCATGATAGTCTGGGGATGATTTAAGCATCGTAAAGGTACTTTTTCAAGTGGCCAATTACGAAGCTACCTACCTTGATATTTCGGCAGACGTCGTAAGCATCTCCAACGATATAAAGACGACAAGAATACTGCTTCTCAAGACGTGGTAGTTCCAACCATTCCAGTATTCTGAATCAAATTTAAAAACTACACTGTTAATCCTTTTCTTCCCACATATACATCCATACCTAGCAACTACTTCCCAAACTTCATCTTAAACCAAAATATGTCCAACATTCCCACAAGTCGTCGAACTTTCCGCCGGACCGACGACTTCACGCCCGGCACTCCAAAAGTTAAACTCATCACTGAAAACCTCCCGAATCCCCTTCCAGCAACATCGGTCCTCATAAAGGTCCACGCTATCTCACTCAACTACCGCGATGCCAATATCGCAAACGGCGGCAACCCCTGGCCTGTAGTGCCCAATGGCATCCTATGCGATGATGCCGCTGGGGAAATTATTGCTGTTGGCGAACAAGTAAAGTATGACAAAGATGAAATTTGCTCGGTATGTAGAGCATAGACTGACACTGTACTCTCACACCAGGCACTTGAAAATTGGGGATCGAGTGGCACCCATCGTCGACACTGAGAATCTGACCGGACGGGAAACAGGAAGGAGTTGGTTAGCAGCAGACGAAGATGGAGTTCTAGCCGACCATATCGTCTTCGATGAAAGAGTATTGTGTAAACTACCATCGCACTTGTCTTGGGTGCAAGCAAGCATCATCCCCTGCGCCGGCACAACGGCGTGGTCAGCCCTCAAAGGCGTTGAATTCGGGAAGACCGTCCTCATCCAAGGAACCGGCGGCGTAGCAATGTTCGCACTCAAACTCGCCCGTGCAGCGGGTCACCGCGTCATCGTGTCCTCCTCAAGCGACAAGAAACTTGCCGATCTGAAGGAGAAGTTTGGCAGTCCGCCCATTTCAACGGTGAATTATTCCACGAACCCTGAATGGCATGAGGATGTCCTTCGCCTTACCGGTGGCGCTGGAGTAGATTGCGTTGTTGAAGTCGGTGGTTCCTCCACGCTGATTAAAAGTTTGAAGTGCACGCGACGAGGGGGAATAGTGAGTCAAGTTGGGTACTTGAGTAAGCAAGACAATCAGCAATTTGAAGGGCTGCTAGCTATTATCATTGATAGAAGAGTGAACTTACGGTAAGTTCTTTCAGCATGTGGCAAATTCATATCAAGGTAGAGCTAATGTGGATCACAGGGGCATCAACGCTGGCTCAAAGCAGGACCTGGACGATCTGTGCGATGCTATTACAGCAACGCAGATGACATTTGAAGATATTATTGACTCGACTCAACCATTTGAAAAGGCCGAGGAAGCGATCCAGTATATTTGGGAGGGGAAGCAGGTTGGGAAACTTGTCCTTACCCTCTGAACTTTTCAGGAGTCATCCAATATTGCATCAAAAGATCGAAGAGCTCTAAGTTATTCTATGAAATTATGCTAGCACTTGCAACAAATCTTCCAGCCTCTCACTCAGTAGGCTTTTTACTTGTATTCTACCATCATTTGCGCAATTCTGCTGCTTTCGAGGTTCACCCACCGAATATTCAATGGTCAACCCGCTTCCACAGTTGGGACAGTATGCTCTACTAGAACATATTTTAACGTTTCCGAATGCAGAGTCATAGCTTTAATAACGTTCTTTACATGCTTCTTGACGGTCAGTAGATTGAGCTTGGGCGTGCCTACCCACCGTGGATGGACAATCGACTCATTGAACGCCAAATATGCAGTATTGGCGTAAGAAACTTCGTGATTCATCTTATAAAATTAAAGGTCTATCAAATCGATAGTCCAGGTCTAATATCGCAGGCTATGCATGACCAAACAACCTAGTCAATACCACAATGTTCCAGCATATGCACATGATAGGCGTGACCTAGTTCTTCCTATTCTTCTTCTCGGGAAGAATTTCATGCACCTTCATGTCCAACCCCACCCAAAACTTCCGCCCCCTCCACTCTACTGTGACACCACCCCAGAATGCAACGACCCAGATCGGCAGTGCAGAGATCTCGCGACCAAGCCACGCAAAAGCAAACTCCCCAAAGGTTCTCCTGGCGCCGTCGAGCAGACCGGGTTCGCTGGGAGTCTTGTTGCCAAGCAAGGGCCGCAGTGCTTCGACTCGATGGTATGCCGACGCGGAGCGCTGCGGCAGGATGAAGTCGGGCGTATCACTGTCAATCTCAACAGTCTTTGCGGAATGGAGGAGTAGGTATTGGACGTAGTCGACGAGGCACCATACGATGAAGTTGGTCAGCCAAATCAGCGCGAAGTTGGCCCAAGTAGGATTGATTCCGATGCGGTAGAAGAAAGGTAGTGTGGTCAGAGCGTATGCGCCATAGAGCCCACAGAGGATGCTCTCAGTTCCAGGCTCGACAAAAGTGGCCAGCGTGACGGTGAACTTTCTTACCCTGAGCCATCGAATACGACGATCTAGGTAGGCCATTACAGGCGTATGACTGATGGGCTGGAAACAAAAGTCTCCAAAGAGCATTGCATGCTTGCCCCACGTCTCTTTCTTCTCGCCTGGCGGCGGTTTGTAACCGCGTTTTTCAAATACTTGCGGTTGCTTCCACAACGCGTCGCCAATGAGGTGATCTTCGCAAATGTTGTCGGAGAAGAAGTCAATCCCAGGGGCTCGCTGGGGGTTTGAAGAGGTAATGTAGTTTAGCTGAGAGCGGCGAAACATGGTGCTTTTGCCGATGATGCAGGGCGCGACGGCGACAGTGTTGATAGCCAAGTAGAACTTGGCATGGGCGGAGGATAGAAAAGCCTCGTCCAGACGCCCACCACCACGCTGGAGGAGCCTTCTCAAGTTAGATTTGGGTTGCTTCCGCGAGTCTGAGAAGGCGCTTGTTGCGCTGTCGGTTCGCTCTACATCCTCTTCTGGCCGTCCACTCAGCAATATCTTCCTTTCTTGCAGCGTCATGCTTTGCGAATCCAGATCCACGGCGACTGGCGTCTGATGCACAAACTTGTATTTGGTCAGACTCTTCCCAGACTTGCCCTGCCCAAAGCCACACAGTAGGTCGACCAGTCTGCCACAGACGCCTTTGCCGACCCAGACGTTGCAGTCAAGTATCCAGACAATATCTCCCTTTGCTTCTCTATAGGCACGGCTCATGTTCCTGATCTTCGGATTCGGGCCCAGCGTATTCTTGTCCTTCAAGAGCATTGGGTCCTCGGCTTCGACCAAGATTTGGACATTGGCGTCTCTAAAGTCGCGGCAAAGACGCTCGAGTATTGGAAATGCAGGATCTGAACGCTCCGATACGCAGAATACGGTATTGATCTTGTCCTTTGGGTACGTTTGACGCAGACTGGCTGCGAGGCATTCATAGAGGCGCGGCTCGAGGCCCTTGACCGGGCGAATGACGGTGACACGGGGAATGTCGTCCTCGTCCAGTTTGGTGAGACATGTTGCTGGCTGTGGGCATCTCCAGTAGTATCGAAATCTTGTGTTGTGTCAGTATAGACTGGCGGTGACATTGCAAGCGACCGAGCTGGCTTACAGCTGGGTGAAGCCGATGGCGCACACAAACCACACTACCACAAACCATATGAGGCATCCTGTTGCGATAATGATGCGCAACATAGAGGCATCGCGGGCCTCAATGTCCGGAGAGAGTGCGCCAACCATGCGCAAAAGTTGTGTCTGAAGAGCCAAGCAAGGTGGGATGTTTGGACGAATCTAAAGCCGCGGGGGTTGCGGAGTTTGAGAAGGGTGGACACGAACCGCCAAGACGCGACACAGGCCAGCCGTGTGCATGCACTGAATCAATTTGGTGGCCTACAAGTGGCGAGAGAAGGCTGATTGTATTTGTGAATCGAAGAGGTGGTGTACTTGTCTAAACCTCCGGGCTTTCCGACGTCACCATAGAAAATATGCTTACTTTGATTCAGGATTAAGCCAAAGTCCAATCAACGCCCATTTCAGGCACTCCCGGCCATGACAACTCCCCAGCAGCTGACCAAACGCTTGCAAATACGTATGACTCGCTAACAGGACCCACACAAGGGCCAGTGAATCATTAATTAATAAGAATAAACAAGAATAAGAGCTTCGAATGCAAACTCGAATCAAGCTTTGGGCTTCTTCCGCACCAAGCCAGCTGACAGAGTGTTCACCCCGTTCGCAGTGTTGCTTTCCGTGATAGGCGTAGGTTCTATCTTCAGCTTCTTTCGGACCATACCCTCGCCTAGAGTCTGGACGGTCTCAGCAGATTTCTCCAGAGCGCCCGTCACTTCAGACTGGGCATCTGGCTTCCGTTTCTTTCTCACACCCATCACGGTGACAGGTGTAATAACATTGGCCGCAGCTGGACCTGCTTGGGAAGATACTTTTTTCCCTATCACTGTCCAGCTCCAGTCATCTTTTCCTCCAAGGACACCAATCTCGTCTCTCCACTTCTTAGTGCTTCTCGCGATCGCGCTACGGTTTGCGAATGTTTGTTGGAGGAGCACCTCATGAGCTCGGTTGTAATCCTTAGCCGAGAAGCATATTGTACCCCGTGAAGCCGCAGGCCAAGCATAGTATGGACTTGTTGCGGGAGGGACTTTGGTACCTGAGCTGCTCCAGCCGTTTGACATAGCAGACATATTTGAAGAGCTTGCCTTGATCCTAGGCAGAACAAGTGGAATAGGCCCGTATCTAATCTTGTCTTCCCTTACTCTTCTGTTTGCCTTTCGTCGTTTCGAGCTAGGTTTTTGTCCATGCGAAGCAGACTGCGGAATAGACTGTGGAAGTGACTGCTGTGATGGTACGTCTTCATCTTCCTCAGGTATCGATGGCTTTGGAGGAGTGATGACAACCCAGATGAAGCCTACGATTCTTCCTGACGAGCATTCTTGTCGGAAAGCCATAAACTCCCAGAACTGGTCCAACGTCTTCACACTCTTCCACTGTCCATTGCTTCGCGAAGGGGTGCCTCCTTCGGCCACCATAGCATCAGTGCCTCGGTCAGGCAACTCCTCATCCAGTTCGTCGAGGAACCGAGCTTTGGGATCGTCTGGGAAGTGTGGAACCAGGCATCGCGGCGGGGCAGCAGGGTAAGGGGCAATCTGTAGGAGCGGATGTGTAGTGCTCCAGCGTCGAGGGGTATTGGGCACCGGCGATGGAGGAATGTAACGAAGGGTGTCGTACGGCTCGAAACCAGGGATCACGAGATACCCCTTTGCTGTTGCTTCTGACTGGGACCATGTTCCATTTGCCTTGACACCCTCATCATCCACAAGTCGTTCGGCGAAAGGCTTCCGCTCGTCTTCAGCCTTGTATTGCCATATTATCGGGTCGAGCACCCTACACCACCACTTGACTAGCCCTCGATCGTCCAAAACATGCTTGTCCTTATTCTCGATACTCGCTGGAAAGAGATATTGGTCCTGGGCTCTTGCAAAGAGCGACACCACAAGCTTCTTCCCTTCCCTCTGTCTTTCTCTTGCTAGCCAAGACACAAAAGTCCCGCATATAGCTTTCAATGGCGACCCAGACTGCGAGCGGGACAGTTTCAGCTCTGAAAGTGAGCCAGTCGAGTCCGCTTTGGAAACAAAGATGGTGGTGAGATTCTTGGTGGTGTAGATCAAGACTTCAATGGCAAGGATAATCAGCTCCTCTGGCAATCCAGACGCTGGAGTATCCTTTGGCACAATTGAAGCAGCTAGGAAATGCGATTCGCAGTATGTTCGTTCGGACTTTGTGTGCGGAGGTGCGGAGAAGAGGGCTGAGGACTTGGAGGGAGGAGTTGAGTAGTGGTAGAAGGTGAAGGGCACATTCTCCGGCAGCTGTTCAGCCAGCAACTCTTTCAGCGACTTGGACGCATCTGTACCCGCCATTTTGGCTCCAACGAAGTTCAGCAATGACGGCTAACGCGTGTGAATGGTGAAAGCTGGGGAGCGGAGAGCGCGACTGAGACTAGTGCGCTTTGGGCATGGCGCGATGTGCGCGCCGCAACTTTTCGAGCCATCTGAACTTCACCTTGAACAGCAGCACGAGATTCGCTCCCGCGCCCGGAATCGCCCATCTCGCCTCACTGTGATTCCACCCCGCCCCAATGGCATCCAAACGGTCGCTCCGCTCACTTGTTTCGACCGCATCACCATCGCTGCGACCGGTACAGCGTTCCAAAGCAGCCCTTGTGCGGACCTCCGCATGCGCATTTTCGACCACTGCTCCATCAAGAGGCCCCGAATATGACACCGAGGCTGCAGATAGGCCAAGATGGCAGCAGACACCGCCGCGGATGATGGCGCCTTTCCGGATACGGCCGCAAGCAAAGGGTGGTGTGTTCAAGGTCAACGAGGATCCAAAGAGGCTAGATGATGTCTATGTACGGATGCTGGGGCCTGGAGGAGACAAGGTATTGGGCGACGAAGTCAAATGGCTGGCAGTCACACACAAGAGCTTCGACCATGGAAGGAGAGGGTTCAACGATCGATTAGCGTATCTGGGTATGTTGGAACTGTCTTCCCGCGCCGCAAAACTGCCCTAACAGCGAGACACAGGGCGACGGATAGTCGAACTACAAACATCGCAAGCGCTCATTAATTCTCCACAAGAAAACCAATGGCTGAGAGACGAGCGGGGTCAGCCAGTAAATGACGAATATGGCCGTAAACCTTACCTCCATCCAGCTTTAAATGGACTGCAGGGCTTGACCGACGAGGCAGAAGGCATGGTGCTTAACAAGTCGCGTTTATCACAAATAGCAGAACGATATGGTCTGGACAAGGTGACGCGGTGGACACCAAAGAGGGTACGTTTGTGTAACGAACTGTAAATCGACACGCCACTAACAAACAACAGGCGGACAACCTGCAAGGCTCCGGCATAGAAACCGTTCTCATGACCTCGTTATATGCCATCGTTGGCGCAATCGCCCTCGAACGCGGTGGTGAAGTGGCCAACAAGGTTGTGCAAGACAAGATTCTTGCGCCTCTAGGCTTCACCTTTTCATCCGATTCATGAAGTATTTGCCGTTTAGAAGCCAACGACCATGTTCGATTCATGTACAAAAGAATACCATGTAACTTGTACTATACATGTCAGCAAATGACAGAAATCCCAATATTCTCTGCGAATCGCAGTTGAAAACTAGTCTCCAGATTGCCTGATGATGTTTCCATGATGACTTGATTCCATGGGCTCCTACTAACAAGATTGTATAGATAATCTCGAATAACAGACAAAGTGTTTGGGAGAGACACAGACCAAATGGACAATCGCCACATCACATGCACGTATGCAAAGAGAACTTGGTGCTATCCAACTGCAAGAATCTTGACATTAAGGAATACTATACCAACGTACAACATGATATTGAACAGCAGAACACCATCTCAATTACACACTACCTATTAGGAACTCTATAAAACCCACCATATCCACCCGCACAATGCACATGCAAATACAAATGCAACAATCCCATTCAGAACCTCAAAAAACCCTGCGAATCATACAAGTTGCCAGGCATACCTATGCCGCCAACCCCCCCGGTGACATGCCCGTTCGGGCTCGTGACTTGGATCCGGACATTCGGTGTGCCAATGCCTAGGACACAACGCTTCCTGTACCTACTACTTGAGGCGCCGCCCCTTCGAATGCTGTCCGCGTCGCTGTCTCTCCTCTTCCTGCTGTGGGTGTTGTTCTCAACCTGCGTGGGGGAGGGGGGCTCGGACGAGTCCTTTGCGACTTCAAACTGCCGCTTGCGGGTTGGGCTGGATAGCGATTTCGTGGGTGATGTGGAGAGAGGCGGGGATGCAAGCGGTTGGAAGCGGTTTCGGGGCTTGTTGGGTGAGCCTGGTGGTGGTGGCGGTGGTGTTGATGAGGCCCAGAACTTCTCGCCGTCTTCCCATATGCTGCTTATGCTGTGATCTGCGCCGGCGGTTGCGTCTTCCTCGACAACATTTACAGTCGGTGCGTTGTCTCCCTCCTCTCCTGCCTTGATCGTTGTGTTCGAGTCAAGGGTGGTGCCTTCGTCTAGATCGAGCACTGTGCAACCTTCATCCTCCCAGCCTTCTAGGACATTCCCAACCAAACGGCGCCCTTCTTCTTCGTCTAGTTCCACGGCATCATCCTCAGTAAGATCATCAAGCCAACTTTCGTCGCCTGGCAACCGCACACTGTCTTCCCTTCCAAGCCTTAAATATCTCCTTTCGCCCCTCCCGCCCTTTGCATTCTTTGCATCCGCCGCATCGGAGTTCATGCGTCTCAGCGCCACAATCGAGGACTGCAGCGGTCGGGATGGTGTGTCTCGGGGTCCACGAGGAGAAGGCTTGAGCTTAGGCATCTCTGCAAAGTTGATAGACAATGTTGGATTCGGTAACTGTGCATGACTGGGGCGCGGAGAGCAGGGGAAAGTGGGACTGGGTAGCTCAATAGGTGATGATGTCGGCGATGGTGAGGAACATACAGAGCTATATGGAGACTGTGTGATGATATGCGCAAGCGTTGGTGAATCCATATGATTCGCGTTTGCAAAACTAGGAGGCAACTCTGTGTCTAACAGAGGCTCATACATCGAGCGAGCCGATCGGGGCGTAGTTGGCATAGCGATGCTTGACCGGTTGCTGTTGGGAGTCATGGATACGTTGCCATCAACGTTGCTGAAACCGCTGTTAAGTATGCTGAAAGTGTCTTTGCTCAACACTGACGGGTCAATGGTGTCGGGACACTCTTCTCTGGTCAACGTGTTGTAGTCCGGCAAGCTGCACGCTGTACGGTCATTCAAAGTGAATCTTGGTGGTGACATAGTCTTTGGCGATACTGGCGGAGAATCATCGTAACGTGAGCACTCGGGGTCCACAGTTTTGTTTGAGCTCACTGAAGACTCCTCAGGAATCGTAGGAAATGCCGACTGGAACGCTCTCGACGTAGCATTCGTTGGTGTTTGATATATGCAGCTCGGCTTCTCTGGGTCATATTCATCAATCTCAATAATGCTTGACGGGGATGGCGACCGCTGCCGCTCAGGTGTTTCTACATGGAAGGGGTATTGTTGAAGCAATGGCGTTTCGGGCACCCACTCGCCGTTGATATCGTAGGGCTGAGAAGAGGGAAATGAAAACGGTCTTGACATATCTACATCCACAGGCTCAATTATTGAAGGTGTGATTGGAAATTGTGAGAGACTGAAACAGGAACCATTGCTCAAGCGCTTCTGTTCTTGAGCCGAAAGTGCAGGTAGGACTTGATCAGCGGGGAAGACAACAAACGATTGATCGTAGCTGACGAGCGGTAATGTAGGCGATGTCGGAGTAAGAGAAGCGCGTATTGATGTGGCTGTAAACTTCAGGTCAGGTGCAAATGTGGACGAACTTGGAGGAGTTGGGAGAGAGCTGGAAGTAGAAAGACCCAGACCTGACGCATCCTTGGCATTTTCCGAGTAAGCAACTTCGGTCGCGTTGTCGTTGCTGGCTTTCAAAAGTGACGGGCTAGGTGTCCTAGATGGAGGGCCATGAATGGTGGGTACCAAAGAGATCCGTACGCTGTTCTTCCTTCGATGACCCGTACGAGCACTAGGGCTACCCTTCAATGCCGATGGTTTCCCAGTAGAACACAATGGTGCAGGATCCCATTGGAAAGGGTTGCCACCACTACTGCGTGAGGATGTCTGTGAGTGTTGGCGCTTTGGTGACCTCATTCCTCCAGCTAAGTTTCGCGCATTTGTAGAGCTCTGACAATGGCGCTCAGGGGAACCCGCCGAAGTGACTAGGGTCTTCGATCTGCGCTTAGGAGTATTCAGGCTCCGCTTTGTCATTGGACTCGCGGTCGGTGATGCGACTTTGCCCAGAGTTAACGATTGCGCTCTTGTTATTGTACCAAGCGAAAGCGTGCCCGAATCCATGGAATGCGCCCTTTCATGATCACCTTGGATATCTCGAGCTTCCAAGGGCACTGTGTTAGCTGCATTACTTTGATTCATGCTCCGTGGCCCTGCTACTCTTGTTCGGAGGTCAAGAGTATCTCGAAACGGCCTTCCACCCGCAAAAGAAGCGCCTTTCGCGTTGGGCTTCGTGATTTTTTGACTTCGGAGCTTATTTGCCTGCGGTACAACTGGACTGGCACGATTGGCAAGAATCAAAGTATCTGTGGACCCGAAACTTGATACCGATAGTTTTGATGGAGCCCGTTTAAGCTGGCTTTGCCTTCCCGCGTCGCTTTTGATCCGAGCAATGTCAAGCGGGAGGGGAGGCAGGATCACATCAGGAACCTTTCCAGACGTTTGACCACACAAGCTTGCGGATCTTGCCCGGAGTTGTGGGCGTGAAGTCTGCCACCCAGGCATCTCGGCGACGGACTTTGCTCGCTCAAGGCGTTTGCTGGCATTCGTCTGATTCAGAGGTCCTGTAATGGTTCGAGCATCTCTCCCTGCGGCCCCAGCCTCGAAACTCTCGTTGCGAAATGCAGGATGATACTGTAATAATGAGTGACTCGATGAAGGTCGACTTTCGTACTCCTGTGATATTGCAAGCGATGGCCTGCTTCTGTTTAGGTGAAAGTTACTCATGATTGGGACCAAGGGAGAGGCGGGGGGGTCCTCTATTACGGTCGAAAGCCTTGAGCCCTTGATTTTCTTCATCTGAACTGCATGGCCAGACAAGCGGCGAGCCGAGAAAGGCCACGAAATGCGACTGGCTCTTTTGACCTCTTCTGTCGGTTTTGGTGGCGCATAGTAAGCTGGAGCAGTCGTTGACTCTGCGGATTTAAATGTCTCCACCGAAGGCAATGCCCCCCAGCCAGAAGATTTGTTGAATGGAAGAATCGTGTTGCGTCTAAGCACAGCACGCGGCCTTGCTACTGATTCTCGTCTTGCATCTTCCTGCGCCTGCGCCAGTGACACTCCTCTTTCGTCCAAATCAGCGAGGAGCTCTTTGTGCCTTCGGACGGCCCGAACGAGGAGGAATACCAGGGCGAGGAGAAGACATAACACCAAAACACCAATGCCTGTGACAATAGCAATAGTTGCTGTGGTGCTCAATTGTGGACGGGACGCGTCGCGTGATCTTAAGTCTTCCATTGAGGCTTCTTTCTTTCGATTGAGATTTGACAGTGCCTGATCATTCGTCCGCCGTACGCGTCTCTATCACTCCGCGTCGATTCGTGCCGGCCAGTCTCCTGGCTCGGTGGGCGTCAGAAGGCGGTTTTGAATAGTCGTTGTCGTAAAGTATCCTCCTCTTGTCCTTGTCCTTTTCCTTGTCCTGTCAAACGACCGTGGAGTAACGAACGGCGCAGCGAAATCCGCGGCAAATGCGTTTACGCATCCATCCTAACACGTTGGGATGCCGCATGTAAACATACATTCTGATATATTTGGGCGACTACTTGTGGTCGCTAGGTTCAATAGCGAGGAATGCTAGTGGAAATATGAAGAGCAAAACAACGGATTTTGGGTACCGAAGGAGAGTCCCCTGTGGAATGTAACCCACCGGATCTAACCGAACAAATCGCAAAACAAAACTTCGAAAATATCAAGCCTGGAAGCAGCTCACTGGTCATTGTGACTTACAATGCCCTTAAACTTGATCAGATGACTAGTCACGAGCAATTGCTACAAGTGGATTTTCTCTTTCTGCACATTGCAAGGTCTCTAGTGTATGTTCATTAGGCCTAATTGTGGCGCCGCCACTGTTTCCTTCTTGTAATCCGCATGAAGGTTGTTGTTGAGGATGATATTGTCGTGTTTATGAAGGCAATAGAAAGAGTCTTGTTCTGCGTCAGTACTACAGCGCAGATGGGAAACGTTAGCGACTTCGAGAGGGAGAGTGAGACTAGTGTTCCTCTTTGCTGGTTGTCTTGACCACCGTCTTGACCAATTGCTGGGATAGCTTCCATGTATCAGAGCACCAAGTACCTGGCAACCGGTACGTAGTGCTGTGTTGACTACAAGTTGCCTTTCTTCCCGAGACAACCATAGCCAGTCATCAACTTCAATACGGGAATTGAGACGGTGTTCGAGACAAAAAATCGCATTACTGAGTCGATTGTAACAAGAACGAGTCGCATTCTAATGATATGTTGGTGAGAAAATGAAAGATCCGCGACCTGGGAGACAAGAAGTGTTGGTGGCCATTAGTAAGCGAATCATACGTCCTTGTCTTCACTCCAGTCGCTGTTGAAGTTGAAAACGTATATTGTCTGTGCTGGAACATACTTTAGTATAGACGCCAGTGTACACTACGATAAAGGCATCACCTCGATGGTAGAAATACGAGTATCTGAAAGTGGCACTGATATGCAATTGAAATTGTACTAAAGCTGAGCGGCGCACTGCCGTCTCTGGGTATAATGGTACGAGCTGAAAGAAGTGAAGTCGACAACACAAGAAGCTTAATCAAAGCTTGTTCCTCCTCCAAAAAATAGCCTTTGCTGCATTCTTCGGCGGCGGGTCAAAGCTCGGCGCGTCCTCAACATCCATTTGCTCCATCTTCTGCTTCTGGTTCTTTTTCAACTCCCTCCTCAACCTTCGCTCGTCCTTCTTCCTCATCCAAGTAACCCACAAGCAGTACAGCGCAGCAATGGTGCCCAAACCTCCTATTACACCGCCCAACACTGCACCAATGAGACCTTGCCTCTGCCATTGACTCTGTTGTGGACGCTCGTAGGCGACAGGTGTGGTTTTCGGGCAGAAAGTTTGTGGCATGACCATGTTATTCTTCTGGACGGCAGGCGCGAGGAAGAAGTTGTTGGACTCGAAGTCGGCCATCAGATAGACTTGGGTAAGGAAAGCTGCTCCAAGGTAGAAAGGTGTTGCTGCCTTTTCGTCGCGGTCTTGGATGGGAGTGATGTTTGAAGCGTTCATGAGAACCTGCGGCGGGAGCGTCACCGTGAAGCCGTCTTCGAGGACAATGGAGAGTGTTCCGTTGAAAGCATTCTTAAGCTTCAGAGAGTTATCCCCCCACGTATTGTCTTTTTCCGCACCTAGCCGGGTGATGAAGTTCTTCGTGAGCTGGTATGGCAGCGAGAGTGGGAACTGTTCGGTTGTGATTTGCGCCTCGAAATCTTCAGGCCGGGACTTCATGTCAGTGAAGACGGCAGGGTCGAATAGCGAGACGTTGGTGCTATCTTTCGAGTTTGTTATGACGATGTCTTTGATGCGCACACTCATCGGGTTGACGTTTGCAATGTTCATGGGGTACTTGTGAGGCACCCCAGTGAAGCGACCGGAGTCGTAGCCTCCGAATACATTGCTGCCATTGACAGCTCCGCCCGCACGATCGAAACCTTGCCCAATGTATAATGAATAAGTTTTCCCAGCGATCATGTCCCGACCAGCAAGATCTCGCAGCAAAGTCGAAGATGATCCAATACCCACTCTTGCAGGCGTTATTGATCCTCGCTCGGCAACTTGTATTGTTGAATTCTCTACGAGCGTCTGTGACGCGCCATCTGTTTCGAAGAAGTGAGTGTATAATCGAATCGTTTCCTGGCCAAAAAATCCCGTAAACTGATTGCCTGATGTGTCTAATGTCTTGAAGTTTTCGCTCTCCACGAAACTGATGTACTCGTAAGTACAGTGCTTTTCAATATCCTGGTCAGTGTGACTTACGTAGTTGACTCTTGATGATTGAAGAAGCCTCCTGTTGATCGATCACAGTTTTTCAGTGTGCTGTTGTCTTTGCAATAGACATGTGACGCAAATGAAGTATGGTTCTGTGCTAACGATGGCCAGAGACTTTGGTTCTGTGCCGGGGTCCCCGAACCGATAAAAGAGCCATACTGAAATACTGGTGAATCGTGGACGGCGCGTTTATGGATGTCGACGTAGATCGGTTTCTTTGAGCAGTTGAAAGCAACTGTTGACTGAGCGAACAGCACAGTTGCGGAAAGATAGAAGATGAGCGACGCCATCGTGAATGATTAGGAACGCTTGAGTCCAGCAAGCGATCAAGGCAAGCAAAGCAACAATGTATATGCTTACAATACCCGCTGGCAAGAATGGACAACAGGGGCAATCACGAAACGTCTCAAACCTTGAACTGGGTCTTGAAGGCGACGCGGTGTCTTTGTAGGTCTCTTACATGCGTACAATTCATACGCTTAGATGAGCCTGCAGGTAATTCGGCCAGTCAGACGACGCGCTTGCTATTCTTGCATGTCGGAGTATCCACATAAGGATCCGACCACAGCGCAAAGGTGCATATCTGGGCGCCGTCTAGAGCCGCAAATGACAGAACCGCTGCTCAAGAGCGCCTGCTGATGCTGTTGCAGGAGTACAATGGCCAGGGAAGGGCTGGCGTAGGCGCTTCCAGGAAGGATATGCATGGGAGAAAAGATATTCCTCTCCGGAAGTAAGCTATGATGGAACGTAGCGAAAGGAGATTGGACAGCTGTTGAAGCTTGTTGCACTAAACATAGGTGGGCGTTTACAAGGCGCGGTTGATTGGATAAGAGTGCTTCGTCAGATCGCAAGCGCCCGGGCGCACGGACTTCGGCGCAGATGTGGAGTCGAATGGTCGAGGCTATTCTTAACCTCGACTTCTCTGCTCACGCAACATTTGCATCAACTATCAGCACATTAATTGTGTACCCGCTCGGAAAGCTTGGATCTCGCCATCCGGTAACGGCTCATTCGGAGATGAACGCCATCCGTCTTGTTCCCAGACTTCCACACCCCAATCTTCCCCGCATGTCTTCTATTTCGGTTGATTGCCTCTCTATTCTCTGGGCACAAATTTGAGAACAGCTGGATGCTACAACTACCGTTATATATGCTAATCATCTTTCTCCGAAGATATAGCGGGGAATACCCCTCTGAATGCACCTGCAGGTTTTGAGTTGCTCCAACGTTTGACCAGACTCGGTAAAGCGGCCACCACAAGTCTGTGGTACGTACCACTATTAGCCAAGAGACAGCATCTGGCGTGTACACTCAGTGCTTATATTTACAAGGGCCTCAGAAGCAAGGGAAGGATAAGATACGCTCTTTACGTTATGGGGACTGCCGCGACTAAGCCTTTAGGTCAGTCAAGTCTGAGGGCATCTATCGCACCCTCCAATGGCGATGATGCTGGCTCTATCGCCGGCTAAGACAAACGCCTAAGGCGGTGTGAGATTCTCTAAGGTCAGCACTGATTACTGTCATCGTTTGTGGGATATCTGCTTGCCAGGTCCGGAACACATTTTCTTATGTGTTTGCTAGAGTCGTGCTGCGTTGTGTAGCAGACATACTCAGGCTGGTCTTGGGGGGACCTGGCGGTATCAGTCTATCTCCTCGGCTTTAGCCAAGGAGCCGCTCCGGCCCGTTGCAGCGCCTAGTGGCAAACGCTAATGTAGATAGACCTTGGATAGTCGTGTCCATGTCTGATATGGTGTGCTGTCGGCGCCTGCGAACCGCCAAGTGAATGTACATGAAACGCGGATAAGCGGATGATTTGCCAGCGTGTGAGCCACAGAATGTACATCAGCCTAATATGACAACCACCTAGCATAATCAGATAAATGATGATGATTGAAATGTTTCCTATCTAACGACCACCTTTGGTGGTCACGTCGCGTTCTCTTTGAGAGATATGATCTTCATGTGATACATGTCCATAACCTCCTATTGAACACCGTGCAACTCCGAACTCCAAACTTAAACGCTTGACAATGGCAACTTATACACACGCTGAAGAGTAGTAACACTGCTGTCTAGAGCTATACATAGAGCCCATCAAGTCGGCCTGGTCGTAAACCTATGTTCTACATTGTCGTGCGACCTTGATATGTTGTGAAAATCGCTGTGCGGCGAGAAAGATTCTATGACCCATGGAGCCAAGAAAGTGGTATAGGATAATCAATTACTTATCAACACCCAGCGCTTTTCTTTCTCGGTGGGACCAACTCTAGCAGCTACGACACTCAAGGTGTTCGTAATAGCATCTTTCGGGAGCTTAGGAAATACCTTCTTTAAGGCTTCTACCATGCCGAGCTTGGTGAGGTCTTTCCCGTCGATCTCCGCTTTGAATGCTGGAAGCTGCTCAGTCGGGATCAGCCGTTTCGCTTTAACGGGCTTGGAGGCGCTGGTAGACGGCGGGTGCTGGGGGGTATTGAGAGTGTTAAGCAGGCCATTCATCGTACGTTGGGCCAGAGGCGCCCGTGGTGGAAACATGTGATTGTTGGTACAAGTGTCCTTGCTCAAAGGCATAACGGTCAGCGTGGCGGGCGTAGGTTCTGGCACCCAGTAGGCAGTTGAGAAGGGGTCAATGGCATGAAGTTGTGGCTCAAGCAAGAATCCCATCTTGAACTCTTTGAAATCGGTACAGATGGCTCCCGATCCGTCGTTCAATCTGGACACCTTGTGCATGTCCTCCCAACACAAACCAGTGCTGACAGGGACGAGGTCACCGCTGATAAGCCGCCGCTTGACTTGGGGATCTTCCTCATCATCAAGGAAGCCATCCATCTCGTCTTCGGCTTCTTCATCAATATCATCCTCACCATCAGAATCCAGGTCCTCGCCTTCTTCAGGCTCGTCCCATTCCGCCTCAGAGTCGTAATCGTAGTTTGTATCCTGGCGCACTTTGGAGAGAGGATTGCGAGCCAGTCGAGCTGCTTCAGCGTCCGTATATGATCTGGTATATGTTCCGTAATATGGCGGGCGAACGTCTTCACCGAAGTGGAGGTACTTCATCGGGATGTCCTTAAGCATATCGAGTGGCTGTGATGAAGTTGTGTCTCGGTCGTTAGTTAGATCGATAGGCCGGTTGGATGAGCCATTAACGCACTCAACAACCTCCATGACGGAAGCAGTCCGCAGACCTCGACGGCCAAAAGTTTGAAAGGACGCCTTGAAAGTCCCTGGGGTTATGTCTTCCATGCAAATATCTTGCTGGGCGATAATGTTGTCTAGTCGTGCTTGGGCGGCCTTTAGCTTAAGAGGATCTTCATAGAACGCGTTCTTAGGTGCCAGAATCACGTTTGCAGCTAAGTTGAAGGGAAGAAAATATCGCTCGTAGTCTGATTGAGCATTCTTAATGAGAGACTTCTGTGGAGAGGGCGGAAGCGAGTTAGTTATGACCCCAGATGGTTCTGGTAATAATGATACTGATGGTGCGGCAGGGGTCTGAGTTGAATCTACCGTAGCCTGTCCTGTATTCACTGCTGTGATTTTCGGCTTCAGGAAGAAAGCGTTGAGCTTCATCTGGGCCTGACGCAACGTTAGCATAGCTTCTGATAAGATGAGACCTTTTACGTAGGCAGCTTCGAATACGCCGAAGCCATTTCGCGCCCGCTGCAAATGTTTGGTGAGGTTTAAAGAAGCGTCTGGAAGATCTCCAGGGATAGCTGAAAGAGACAATGCGGGTGGACTTACACGCTCTTTCTTTGCCTTTTCTTCTTCTCTTTGCTGCTGTTCCTCTTCCTTTTGGCGTTTCTTCTCGTCCCGCTCTTCTATTTTCTTACGTTTCTCCTCCTCTTTTGACCGCTTTTCCTCCTCCTTTTGGGCCCTCTGCTCAGCCTTGACTTTGTCCTCAGCATCCTTCTGGGCCTTCTTCTCCGCTCGAGCCTTGGCCTTGGCCTCCTTCTCTATGCGCTGGTCATCTTTCTCCTTTTCAGTCAACTTTCGCCTCTTGGCTGGTTGTGGTGCACTGCTCGTAGCAGGTAGTGCCGAGCTGGGGGCAGTGCTCTTGAGAGGTGATGGAGTTTGAATATGCGATAGAACTGACAACGGCGTGGAGGCTTCTGACCTGATCGCTTTGACGGGCGTTGACACGGGAGGCTCATCATCATCGTCCTCGCGTGGGCGTTTCTGGGAGATTGGAGCAATTGGGTCCTCCATGATTGCGAATGGAGATGTGTATATATTCGTAATCTGAACCGTTTGAGAGAGGCCTGCAGTAATTTGGCGGACAATTGTTGCGGTTGGGGTTGATAAATATTGGTGGTTGTGACAATCAATGTGCAGAGAGCAGACGCGACGGCGATGGGAGGCGCGACGCGTTGCGCGTGGAAAGCGCGGGTTGCCTTGGCGCTCGCCTGGAAACTGCGCTGCGAGTCGATTGCCGCTCTTTCCACAATCTCATTGCGTAGTTTCCTAGTTAGGAAAGCGCACCTTTCAACCCACGAACACCATCGTCGCACGAACAAAGTCAATTTGGGCATACATGACGATTGGCCTTTTGCCTTTTTCGAAAATTTCAGAAATTTCAGAAAGGAATACACTGACGCATTACGAGTGAAATCAATCGGGCGTAACCCATTCTTTGCCTCTAGTCAACGTGAATCCATTGCGACTCTCCATGCTATGCTCGTCCCTTCCCAATCCCTCTTCACTGTCTTTTCATGTTGTACTCACCAAATGTTTCCAACAGTAAACCTTTAAATTCCCTCTAAGTTCATCAACAGCGGCGGGGTCAGCGTCATAATCAACCAATTTGCTACCTTGGTATGCTTGACACTGTGAGGCAAACATGGATGTTGACGACTTTGACGACACGCTACTCAGCGACCAAGCTCCGCAGATGTGTCTGCATGACGCCTTAAGCGATGACTCTGAAGATGATCTCCTCTTTGCTACCGATGAGGACGAGCTTGTGCTGTCGGGTGCGCAAGTAAGCCAAATGGTAAAGCCAGCGATGGCTGACACACAGATCGATAACCATGCATTCAAATGCGCCCAGGCACCCATTCGTGACAGGTATTTCGTTGATGTATGGGTTCCCTCCGCGTAACTGATCTCTTCCAGATGTTGGGTCATAGCTCGCATTGAAGCCATGCTAGAGGAGATCGTGGATAGTCTCCTAGAAGAAAGCGAATCACTCACTATCACTTTGGTATCCAGAGCAACTTTCTCTCGACGGCGAAACAACACTATCGATGGCAATGATCTGCCTCCTGAACCCAAGACACGAACTATCAGCTTCCCAGGTGCAAGTGCGCATGAAGCATGGAACTTCAGTGAGTTTCAGACTTACACTAGATTGAAGGCACTGACGGCCATTTAGCTGTGCTTTTACGAATCCTAGAACACATTCACAGTAGCCTTGTCGACAATACCATCATGACCAAACGGTACTTCAGTTCGCACCCGGTCCATTGTGCGATCATTGATTGAAAACAGAGACCTCTACTACAGACATCCGAACCTGTTTGTCAGGCAGTCAATTGTCGATCGATATGTGGACGATCTGGCGTGTACTTTGGGCGTTACTAGGTCTCAATTGAATGTTGTACGCGATTCTCTCTGTTATAAATTATTCTGCTCGAGCCTAAAGTTCCTAGACAGCCGCCGCAAAGGGCCTTGTCGCCGGCAACTTCAACTTGATTCGTGAGGGCAGTCACCGAGTTGATGGCATGACTGACAGGGAGGCATGTTAGAAACTGACTGGTAGCTACTCTTTTGGCTGACGAATCATTTAGGGTATACTAGTTCCTACAATTGGAGAGAAAGATGTATTAGATTTAACATCAACTCACTGGGTCCTTGTTATTGAAAAAGAGGTATGAATGATTCAAAGATTGCAATCCGCACTAAAATGGGACGCAAGGCAACGTTCAGATCTATATTGAGCTGCTCACAATGGGAGGCACTCCGCTCTAATGGAGTAGTACTGACTGTGAGTGTCCCACAGCATCATTTGACTCCCGCTGACGTGTACATAGGCGAAAGGATATCCCGACCTGGCTTCAAGAAAATTCCTGCGCCACTTGGTAGATCATGCCCCACATATCCCCGTGTATGCCTTGGTGGACTTGGACCCCGACGGAATTGCCATCCTGTCCACGTACCAATATGGCTCGTACCGCCTTGCCCACGAGGGTGCTGTGCCGAATGGAACACCAGCGCTCAGCTTGCCCAACATCCGCTGGCTTGGTGTAAAGAGTCACCACATAAGCCGAACTCCGATAGACGAAAGTAACACAAACATGATGCCTGAACTTCAGGGTCTCATAAAGCTTACTGCGCGAGACCGTACTAGAGCAGTCCGAATGCTGGAGTGGGACTTGTGCACTGAGGATGGTCCAGAACAGGGGTGGCGACAAGAACTCCAGAAAATGCTAATGCTAAATATCAAGGCTGAGATGCAGATACTGGACGAGCTACCTGGTGGGTTGGTATCATGGGTATGCACTGAGCTTGGCAAGACATTAGAGCAGACTAGCCGGCAGCCGATTGATCACACCGGCTCTGATGATGGTATGCTTTTCTAAGGGGATCAAGTATATGGGTGTCCCTGAGGAGACTGGGTTTGCGTCGACATGTGGACATTTATGTGTGTCACCTTCTCCTCTCATCACTGTTCACGCGGCACTGTGCAGAAAACTTTGTCGTGAGGAGAATTGAGAGTTATTGTAACGGAGGAAGATCGACTGAGATGGCCTTGGGCAACAATTCCGTCGTTTGCGAGTAACGTTGATCGCTGCCAAAGATGCGCAGCTGGCGTGGATATTTGAAGGCCTCTGGCCGCTGTCTGTGTAACGTTGTCCAATGGCAGAGACCCGGTCTGCGGTAGGACGGGGCTATCGCGCCAAGCATGTTCCGCGTTCGCCAGCGCATCCATCTCGATCACTGCAGCCCACGTCCAACAACTCAGACTGCGTCGCATAGCGGCTATGCATTGACCTGCAGCACCAGTAGAGCAAAACCCACAATGCCCGGCTCAGCGGCGAATTCAAATGCCCAGAGCGACCCGTCTCAGACGCCAGCTACTCCGCAAATTTCTACCCCTCCTGCGAACCACCATGGCTCAGGTATCGCGGAATCAAGTGCGCTCCCACCAACATTGACGCCTGCAACGACAACCAGGCATTCGGTAGCCTCAGGTTTGTCCTCTATACTGTGGGAGAGTAACATCACACCCACGCTCAACGCGCAACCTATCCTCTCCGACAACCCAGTCCCAGCTATCCTCACCCATGCGCCTTCAGTCGATGCACAAGGAGCAACATCTGACCTGACGGCAAGTACAGGCTCAGTGCCTAGTACAACTACGACATTGACGAATACACTTCCGCCGACACAGTCCGCCGCGCTTCGCGCCCTCAATGCCCCCGCGTTCCATTCCTCGCCCGCAAAAAGCAAGTCTGCGAAGTCAACTTCTAGTCGAACCACTATCACAAGCCAGCCTGTTGTCGTACGCACATACCCGGGGTCGCGACACACGTCACGTCCTGGCTCAGGATTCAATACCCCCCGATCCTTTGCTATGAATGGGCATACACACGCTTCAGCCTTGTCGGCAGGTCTAGCAGGCAGGAGCGAGCAATTGCCATCAGCAGACGACTTCTCGTTTTCCGCTATCCTCCGAGCTGTGGACCCGGAGATCAGAGACGCCATCGATGCCATCGCGGAAATATGTGCACGTAGTAGAATGAGCCTAGCAGACGAGTATGACTCACATCTTCCTCCCCAAGGTGAGATCACTGGTACGGGACCTGGATGGGCAGCGAGCACGGGGGCTTTGGTTGGCCGAGGTCGCTTGTCGAGGGTCAGTCAGGGGTGGACAGCGGCAGACAACACGCTGATGGCTGTGCCCGAAGCAAGTAGCTCGAGCGAGCGACTAGCGCAAGAAAGTAAAATCGCGAGTAGTAGGAAGCGGAGCCAGTCAGCGTATGGTAGCCTAAAGAGTGTGATCAGTGGTGGCAGCGGGAAGAGGAAAGCCATTGACGGCGATACATTTCGAGATCAGGAAGCAGGAAGCTCAAAGCAAATAGAGGGGCCGAAACAACAAGGGCCCGCATGGGCAGTCCATGCTTCGTCCTCGAGCCATCCTTCAATCACACTTGTAACCTCGCCAACAGCGTCGAAGCAATTGTCCCTCGATACATCTTCAGGATTGGACGACGTTCCCGAGTATGCAGAAGCTCGACCACAAACGGCTGTACCACAACGTGCGTTTGCTCATCGCCGAGGCGTTTCCACTACAAGTCTACCCGCTTCTTGGACGCGATCAAGTGCATTATCTTCCATCGCAGCATGGTTGCCGTGGCCTAGACCGCCAGATCTTAATTCAAACAGCCAGCAGGAATTGACGCGAGCAGAAGCTCGCTTGAGGGAGATGCTGTTGTCCTCGCATAATTTGGGGAAAGGTAAGGCAACGGTTGGTGCTGTCTAGCTTGTATTCACTGGCAGAGCTTTTGGTTTTAGGACATACTATTGACGACGATACCCATGATATGATGCAGATCAAAATCTGAAGAAGACACCAAGCTGATGCGCTTACGGCGCCATGTATTGAGACGATTGATACGAGATATGACTCATGACATTATGATACTCAGAACCTACACGTACATTATAAATGAACAAAATGTATTGAGACGAACGCATTTTGTTGACAATCAATCTGTTGTGGTCTGTAAAATGCTATCTCGTATGAACATGTTGAGGGTTAACACATGTAGTTGCTTTAGTAATAGAAACACGTATCATTATTAATTGAGTTCAAATGCCAAAATGCCTTTGCATCCAACCGGGGACAGTAGTTGATTGTGCTGCGTTTATGTGTCTCTCGGATTCCTCCGACTGTGATGCTGGTTACTGAAGGCCAAGGTAGCGCAAAAGCAAAGTGGCATGTCATGACTCGGCGTAATCTACCATTTTTTTCTTCATGCTTGTCCGTACAGATGAAAAATTGTTTCTTATTGATATTCCACTCCTTAAGATTCGTGCCTGAGCGGCACGCAACTGTCATAATTGCCAACATGTTAACTTGATATACCGACAGACTATGGAAAATGTATCCTAGCAGCATAAATAACATCCGAAAATAATGCCATTATCGTTCCTATCTAGTTGACGGCTGGTTATATTACGCGTGACACTAGTCAATACTAGCATGTACTCTCTTTCAACGTCCCTGTGATAGAGTGGCATGGTACGCCTTGACCGAGTACGTTGCTTGGATGATGTTGCAAGGTATACTGACAAAAGTGAGAACACCGACCATAACCGTCACCCAGAAGGCAGACCATTCGAGCTTATTTCGACGATCAAAAGCGAGTTGCTTCCAGGTCCTTGGAGACTTGTCGAAAGAGTCGATTAAATGCTCAAGCTCATTTCCAAAATGCTGGTATTGGGCAAGGTCAAGTTTTCGATGTCTTTTACAAGCTCCCAGTGTGAATAACGACCTCTGCCCTTCTTTCAGGAGCAACTGCTTCGTCGCTGGATCTGTGGATGGAAACAACAGATTCATGGTGCCCAAGACCTCGCCTAGCACATCCCCTGGGACGGGACAATTGGATGCGTCGTTGAGGTGACTCGTAATACAAGCTTTATGCCGATATACAGTCAGAAGCACCCGCTTGGAGTTAAACTTCAGGTGTCCTGCAATGTTGTCCGTCCACTGTAGTTTCATTCCGCACGTGTTCACAAGATACGCCGCTGTGAACGCTGGGTCGATCTTTAGATATCCCTTCTGTCCCTCATGTCTGTTACATTTTGCAAAACGCATCTGGCACAAGTCTTTCAATGAAGAATTTTCGTGCCAGTCCAATGGCAGTTCGTCTGCAAATATCGGTCCAACGGCAATTTCAGAAGAATGCGCGTTGAAAGTGGACCACATTCGGGCTGATAACTCTAAAGAGCGTCGTAATGCGACTGGTTCAGCATTTTGAAAATGCCCCCGAAAGCATGAGTATTATGTCTTTACATGGCTTTGATATGTTTCCTCTGAGACCTTGGAGGATGACAGACATCTCATCGAAAGTTCTTGCAGCGAAGAGATCTTGGTGAGCTCGCACTTGTTCCAACTCATTGATGACGTGCTCCAGGAATGCATCGCATGCATAGTTGTCGAAAACTTCGTGATCATGCTGTTGCTCTGGCCAAAATATCTCCATCACTTCTCTTTTCTGCCGAGATTCGAGCCGTAGAAGGTTTTGCAAGAAAGCCTTCTTAAAGAAGCAGGTTCCAGTCAACATGATCGATAGATCAGAAGGAAAGTTAGCTTGTATCTGTGATCGCTTGAGCACTATTGATTGAGATAGGCCTTATACTTCACTGGACTGACCAAGGCTGAAACATGGGCTTTCTGAGCGTCACGCCCAATGCCGTAATTGTCCCAAGCAAGCGAAGGCTCAGCCGCAGACACCTCCTTAAACAAGCTCATCGCATTTCGCAAGGAGCCTACAACTGCACATGCTGAGTTCTCAATGAACGTACTGGTAATTATGGAACTCCAAAGGCCAGTTGTACCAGCGACTGCGCAAGTTGAAGACCTTTTTGCCCCTAGTTTGACTGTTCCCGTCCATGATCCACAACTGTGCGCGCCTCAGCCTCGCGCACTACCTGTGAATGAGCGGAGAAACTTCAAGTCATACTTTCCCTGGGTCTCTAACAGAGCGATCGCATCTGTCGACAGTGGTTTGGAGGAGGGACTCGATGGTCAACAGTTGCGAGGGTTTCCTGCAACAATTCCATTTCAGCATCATAGAGCTGCATCAAGAGCAAGCAATGAACCGCAGGAAACAAACCACCAAGTTTCCCAGTGAACCAGGCCAATTTAACCACTCTAATGGATCGACAGACCACGTAGGATCTCTCAGCACCTCACAATGCCTCTCACCTAATAGCAACCAGAGCAAATCTCGGAATTCCACTCTGAAACTTCTCTTTATGAAGCGTTTCAAGCTTTCACGTTCACAATATCCATCAATTCTTATCCCTGCACAGAATTCCTTCGTTCATCCGCTGGAAACCCTGTCCAGCCGAACAGTGGATAACGGTACATCGGAAGATAATGAACACAACGGGCCTCCCACATGCACTGGGGCTATGACCACTCCCGAAATAACGACTACGCAAGACATCCAGCTACTCTCACCTACCATGAATAATGAACCAAGCGCTTTGACCCCCGCGGAAGTCGGAGCGATTCGGCAAGAAGTCAACAAGAAGATTAGAGCCCTCAACTCACCTGAGTTGTATAGTCCGGAGAATGGCGTGTATGTTGGGCACCTAGATAAACTGCGACCGCCCGAACCGCTCAGATCGCGTTGTCATCGAATGATACGCACCCAGCTCGTTTTTGAGCTTGCTCCCGTCCTCGAGGCATTACCACTATCAAAAGCCGAAACCACTGTCTGTCCTGAGCTCTGCTGGTCCGGAGTTAAAGTAGCAGGAAGTTCATCTGTGGAGCTGATACCAACTTTGTGGATACGTTGTGGTAGTAAGGAGTGCCAAAGGGCAGTGGCCAGTGCTGTACAAGACCTTAGTTATCTTCGACGATATACCATTCGAGTAACCATGCATTCTCCTCGCCCGGCTAGTTCCAGGGAGCACGGATTGTCTCGTCGATTAGATGATGCAATAGCGGATGAAATCCTCTCTATTGACGGCTCAGAGACTCTAACTTGGTGGCAGTCTTTCAGAGTGGAGGTGCAAGCATTTCCGTTGAATGACTTTTCTGTCTGTGGACTGAAAATGCGTTTCATTCGCCGCTCGACTGGTAAAGCATATCATTGCACTCTCGGTGGCCTTGTGCAAGTAAATGGGGAGATCTTCGGCCTGACCACGGCTCACTCTATGTGCGACGAATACAGTAGAGCTCATGATGTGGACTCATCTGAAACGCAACGTTACGAGCCGCATTTACATATCACATGGCTTCCAGCCACACTGGTATCTGCACGCCATGGCAGGAAAGACGATTCTCAAACCTCGCAGAGTGTCCAAGGTCGATCATCTGAAAACCTTTCGAATAGCGACTTCGCCCTCGTTCGACTAGATTTGCAGCTTCCTAGAACAGTTAATTGTTATCGCGTCCCGCGGATGAGACATGCCATCATGGTGCAGAAGACTTCCAAAAATTTGGAGCCTAAGTCTTTAAAGCTCCTATGTTCATCAACTGATGTTCGGACAGGAGTCTTACTCCAAGATGAATGCTTCATCTTGGATAAGTGGGGGTATTGGGAGACAAGGAAAATACGGCTGGAAACGCCTCTTGGTAAGCCTCTGAGGTCACTTTGCCCTGATGCGTCTCATTTGTTAACATAAATAGATACTGGGGTTTCTGGAACCTGGGTTGTCAGCGACTCAGACCTCCTTGGCGTAATTGTCGGTGTTTACGACAAGGAGCCATATGCTCACATGATACCTATTGGTCAAGTGTTCTCAAACATCCAGTCTTCCATCCAAAATAGCTCACCGGGCTCTGCAGTCGAATTATTCGATATCGCAAAGCACGCAGATCATGTTCTTAAAAATCAGAACTCACCACCACCAGAAATAACCTCTACGTCACCACTACCCCGAAACGATAATCCTTTCCGCATTCAAGCCTCCCTCAATGCCCTTAGTATCAATACAAAGCGTATCAAGGAAGCCCGATATATTTTCGAACTTCTCTCAATTTTACTTTGTCTAAAGGTCTTCGTTATAGGTTTAGTAAGTAATTACTGGGTGTTTGCGAGACGTCAACTGATGGCTTAGTCTGCATTTCCTACCGTCTTACCACCCGTAACAGATACCTTCGAATCTCTTCCGCTATTCGGATGGTATGGGAGTGGCTACCTTTTGGCGACAGGAACAGCTTTCCCCTATTCACCAGGTTTTACGCAATATGTAGTTATCAACCAACGGCATTATCAGACCTCTTAATGATATGCTCCCTAATCCTCGATGCAGCCATACTATTGTGCTACCTATCATCCAACGGTAGCATTTTCCTTGCCGGCAGAGTCTTATGCGGCATCGGCACAGCAGGATCATTGTCTGGCATCATTTTCATCATGACGGAAATTATGCCGTCTGAGAGACCAATTACAAGACGTACCGCTTACTTAATACTGCTTTTTTACGGAACAGCACGTTTCATTGGACCGCTGTAAGAGAAGAGACCTTGTTTTGAGCATGCGCGCTGACTCGTCTGCAGTATCGGTGGTGCAACCGTAGAGCGTTTTGGCTGGGAGCGGTTTTATCTAATAAACCTCATCCTGTCTGTGATCCCATCGTTATTCGCTGTGATATACACGCTATTCACAATGATCTCCGGCGATCGGGTACCAAGACTGGATGCAGAAAAAAGACGAATAAGACGCGCACTTTCAGTCAACGGTCTGCGGAATGATCTCATTTGGCTCGTGCCAGCAGTTTGTATCCTGCTAGTCTCTGAGCTCATCATTCATCATGGAATTATCAAACTGTGGAACTCAACCACAACGGGTATTCTCCTCTCTGTCGTAGTAATTTTGCTGGTTCTACATATATCTACCCAAGGTCGCAACCTACTGTCGCGTGAGCTGCAGAAGCTATCAATACAACCAGAGATCCCGCCACAGATGATCTCATATCAGGATGTGAAGGGTGACAAACCATTTCTAATCTTTGTCGGTGCAATGTGGGGAGGCGCTGTCAACAATTTGCTCTACTTTCTACGTACGTCGGTTTGACCAAATACAACTATGATGGCACTAATTATGTTTATAGCGATCTGGTTTTATATCTCTCCCGAAAACTTCAGTCCATTAGAAGTCGGCACGGGACAACTAGTCACCACCGCGGCATTCTTGGCAATGGTCATATTGATTACTCTGGAAATGAGGACAACAGCGTTCGCGAGAACTTTGATTTGCATTGCCCTCACTTCAATGGCAATAGGATGTGGTCTAATATCTATCAAATCTCTGAGCACGTCCTTCTCCTCTTATATTTCCTCTCAGCTGCTATTTGGCCCAGTTTCAGGGGTCGGAGCACTTCAGGCTGTCTTGGCCACTTCTAAACTCACCGAGAAACGTCTCTTACCATGGGAACGCTCTTTTACAGCGCTAACAGTGCGAACAAACCTCGCCCCTTTTGCGGAAATGGCGGGAGGTTCCATAGCCATATCGGTTGCATCCAGCGTCTTTTTGCGCCACCTTTCCGATCAAGAAACTGGGGCATCATATTTGTTACACCGGGGTGTTACCACGTTCAAGGCCAATACCGGCGAAGACCTTGGCCTCGCACTTCCAATCTATCACCAAGCCTTCAAGCGGATTTTGTACGTTTCCTCAGGATTTAGTGCATTTCCATTCGCCGTTTGGCTGCTTTTCGCTCTGATAGCCTTCTGGCGTCGAAAATTCAAGAAGCCGAACGAGCCACCAGTGGAAATGATGGAGGGGCCATCAACCGAAGGCGGTTCTTCGTACGATAGTAACAGTATACCTCTTATATCGATTACCTCTAACCTTAAGGTTAGAAAAATCACGCATGTTAACGGGCTACATCCTAGATAAGATGCATCATTGCCAGCACTACATACAAAGAATGTGAAAGCGAAATTTGTCAGATGTGCAACGTTTTAAACTTGAGTACCTGATATCTCGTATCTGGAGCTACAATTCCTAGTAACTCATTTGAAAGCAAATCTCGGTAGGTGCAGCCGTGCATGATTGCAGAGCGGGATGCAGGTGACAAAGACCATCATCGGAACATCGCGGTGGTCTTATACCACCCTTTCACTGCTACCTTGTTAATAATCTGAAGTATGACTGACGTTAGGAGATCGATCAGTATCAGTATACCATGTAACGACACGATTGAAGGTATTGGTGAGAACAGTGGTAAACGTGTCTTCATTTCTTTTTGCCGGAGCAGGGCTAAGAATGCTCCTCTGGATTATAAACATAAGACTACTGTCTAGCTAATGTATGAGGGGCCAGTATTCAAGCCCCAGCTACAAGTACTTCATAGCTTCGATTGTCTCACAAATGGATCAACATTCCATCAGAGTCTTTTAACACTTTGGTTGAATTGTTGCCAGAAGCATTATATATCGCTGGTTGGAACGCATGACGGGGTCCAGTATTGTATCAGTAGTCAAGTAACGCATTGGTGGAGGGCCAACGTGGTGGTGGTAGAGTAATGTGTTGGTGGAGGGCCAACGTAGTGGTAGTCGAGTAATGTGTTGGTGGAGGACCAACGTAGTGGTAGTAGAGTAATGTGTTGGTGGAGGACCAACGTAGTGGTGGTAAAGTAACGTGTTGGTGGGAGGCCAACCTATCGGTAGTGTAGTGTCGTAGCTAAAAGTGAAACGTATTTACTAGAAGCATAAGTCGTAGGCGTGGTGATCGGATCAGGCCCTTGACCAATGTTGAGAAATGTATATACAGAGGCCAGCAATTGGCCTGTTGCGGACGTAGCCAAAAAAAAAGAGCATAATGTGAGCGTAAGGAGTATGTTCTTGTCCACGAGGCGTCTTCTATCGCGAAAACCTGTAGAGGTGATAAATTATATCGCCTCTTCAGCTTTGATTCGAATCTTATAACGATCCGATTGCAGCTCAATTGCGGGACGAGGTTGTAAACGGAGGTCTCTGCTGCAGGAACTGATCTTCTCGGGAAGAAGTTATGGCGATCCCGCCATTGTGGTAAAAGGCCGGGAGACCTTCTTCAGAGTCATGTCGACTCTTCAAGCACCTCTTTACGGCTTTTACTCCCACTGAGCTCAGAAACACGTTCAGGATGTGAAGCATTGAGAGGGCTCCAGCGCTGGAGAGGCCACTACTTTTGCTCCAAGTAATTGCGAGTGCGGGGATTTGTACAAAGAGAACAGCCGTGGTGATGGTCATAGAAACCGTAATGGCTATGTACCCCTCGCCGTATCGGAGCGTCTCAGTTATCCGTTTACAGTACGTCACATGAAAAACTATGTGTGCTACGCCTACAGCACAGAGAAGTAGATTCGATGCGTCTTTGTCAGTTTGAATTTGGAAAATCATAGCTCCAGCGGCGCCGGCTCCGGAAAGCAAGCCGTTGTCGTATTGCTGCCTATACAACCATTTGGCTGTCGCTACAGACAGTGCCATGACGGCAACTGGAACCACCATGCTCGGCACTCCAAGGACTGACCGCTCAACTCTCTCGATCATCCCATTGTGTATGGATTTAGGAGGTAGCCCTGGTAAGGCTGCTGAAGTATATACGTTGGAGGAGACAGTGGTTGTGGGGGTGACGGAGAGGGAGATTTCTCCTGTAGCTGTCAGAGACAGACCATGTTTCGTCGAAAATGGAGTTGAAACCGCATCTAAACATTGGTTGGCTATGGTTTCTCGTCAAGCTGTTGAGTTGCGTCAAGCCTACCTATTCTCTGTTCAATGTCAACACCCATGCCATTTGCTTTTCGAGCTGTTTTGTTGCTTCGAGGCATCTCTGTATGAACTGGTCTTTTCAACACGAAACTGACACTGCCAGAAGTATGTATATCTCGTGGTATCGAAAGGGCTACAGTGGTAGCAGTGGCGACGATACTATACGCCAGTATTCCAAAAAACTTCATAGTCAAGTCGCGCGTCTCAGCGTTAACAATGATCAAGTAAAACAACAAGGCAATAGGATTTTGCTTTCGAACAGCGCTTTGTTTCAAACTTGCTGAGTCGAGGATCGATGGAGTCTACCTAGCAGCCGATGTCAGCTCAGACAGATTGGGCTACATGTTGTAGTGACACAGCGTCAACTCATCGCTGCCCAACTCAGCCTCGCACGTTGTTCTTTCAGCCGTCTATACATCATCTTATGCTTCTTCTCTCTCATCTAAACTATTCTGTCCATAATGCTAGAAAACAAGGACGTTGCCTAAAAATTTCCTCAAATAATCAGCCTTCTTACTGTGAATTACATTTAATCGAGGCTTCGCACACTACCGGCCCACAGGCTTTCCTAGTTTCTCAACAGAGCAAACGCTCGCTGCGCTCGAACAAGGTGCACCATTGGCAGAAGATATGGCAAGACTTCTTGTAGTTGCAACAACGACAATCCCAGTCGCACGGATGACAGGGCAAATACAGCAGAGATCAAACGATCACTCAGGTCTGGAGAGTCGATATTCCCAATGTCCCAGCTCCCCTATGGGTAGAAACAAAAAGGACGAGTCGGAAGTCTTTACTGGGAAACTAATACGTTTTAACAGGTTTGGAGACGCCCCGAGGAAAGAAATATTAACGACTGAGCTGGGCATATTGGACCTAACATCTACGCTACATCATATCATGCTTTCGGGGAATAGCGATAAGCTCCTCAGCATGAGTGAGGCCTTGGAATTTCTGAAGGGCTCCGCATTAGCGGGAGATGAAGGCTCTATGGATCTACGGGAGAAAACACTCATCGTTTTTGAAACTGGGCAAAGTCGAAGATGGCATGGACTGCTGAATACAGCCTTAACATTGGTACAGATAATGGCTGGGATCCCAGTATTCCTCTACAGACCAAAAACCGATCAATATGGGTCTACGAACAATGGAAACCACACTGTATATCGAAATAGTATTCTGCGTCTGCAGGAGACGCTGGCACGGCGGATAGAGCATGTGAGTAGTCGCAATCTCGCTGTTACGTATGCTGACACGTACCAAACGCTTCAGGCAGTTCCCCTATCATTCGTTACATTTATTACGAACCCATCCGCTTCGACATATGTCCTCGCCAGCCTCGCCTTCGGAACGCTCGTCGCCGTACAATACCATCATAATAGGGGGAGCGTATTCCAGAGGCCTCTATTGGGAATGGGAGCAGCGCTTGCAGTCGCCTTATGTGCTTGGATGTATTTCAAGCACGACGATTTGCACGTCAACACGGTTCTCCCCGTAGTTCTGACTGCCACTCTTATTCTGATCCAGTGCATGGATGCCGCTACAAAGGCAGCAGCAGGCTGCAGAGCTAGCCACAAAGAGGATATGCTAATTGCCCCGCTACAGCGGGTGCTGGCCGAGCTATCAACTGATGGGAATATTGCGGGCAGGAGATATATATTACACACTTTGCAGTAGACTGGTCATCGTCACTCCTGGGGTGACTTTGCGCTTGCACGACGGATGCACTCGCCAAGGCCTGAGGAGGGTCAACCAGGAATTGCAGATGGATTGCTAGGATAGAGCACGCCATATTAAGTGGTGACAGACACAAGGGATAAGGATACTATAGGAGATAGTGACCGGCGCAAGGATGCCATGTGAGGCAGTGACAGGCCGGGGATAGAGATAACCTGGAAGTTAGTGACAGGTGCAAGGGATAAGCATGCCACAGGACGTCATGATATGCACAAGCAAATGTCATGCACTCGGGAACTACTGCTCACCCATAGGTGGCTTCGGAAGCGGAATAGGCGAAGGAGCTCGTCTTCATTTCGTAACGCTTAAAGCTGCGCTGAATGCTGGCTTACATCCTCTAAAAAGTTAGAAGGAACTTTCTTTATGCAATAAATCAACACTCTGTACACGCTGAACTAGAGACCAACACTTGCGACCAAGAAAACGTATATGTACTTGCATCTGACCCCGCTCCACATGTAGAAGGCAGCAATACATATTGCATTGACAAGTGTGTGATATCTCGCGTCAAGAATGCAATATAAACAAAGATATACATGGAAAAGCCGTGAAACAAATAGCATGGTAATGAAGGTTGAACGCCGACACCCTCCCAAAACGTGAACGCTACAGATCTATGATTCCCCCGCAAAGCAAAAACAATGTAAATGGCGGTGGCATCCAATTTGACCGTAGACTGCACCATGGAACGCCTTTAATTCGTAAGAAGAGGCTCCTAAGCTCGTTTCTCCCGAATGGGGGCAGAGGGGCCTGCACTAAAGGCCCCAGAGAGTATCCTCTTGAGCTGCTGAGGTTTGAACCGATCAGCTGCAGTGGGCCGTCCCTGCTCGCCAGACATGCTGCTTCTTCTGCTAAGGCCTGTGCCTGTCCTAGTGAGGTTCTCCCTGATGAGACCTTCGGGACCTAAGTCTTGTATCGCAGTGCTACCGCGTCTCGCACGCCTCGTTGCATCTTCGTTCTCTTTCTGGTGGAGTGATTCAGACGGGAGTAGGATAGCGCGATCGAGGGCATATGGCAGGCCACGATGCCGGCCACGGATTTGCATGGCAATGATGATGAGTTTCGAGAGGGTGCGGAACTCGCCGGAGAAGGAAGCGTTGGTGCCTGGGAAACCAAGACTGAGACCAACTGTACCGTATGCGGAGACGATCTCGAAGAGAACAGAGAATAAGCTGAAGGCATATTCATTTGTGTTCTCAAGTCTTGCGCCCTCGATAATAGCAATGAGGAAGAAGCCCAAGAAGACGAACCATAAATCAAAGGATAACTGGCGGCGGAGATGGTGAGACAGATAGCTCGAGTGAGAGTCGTCATCATCGTCGGCCCAGACGCCTAGTGACTTTTCCTCATAGACATTTGTCTGACGCATACTCATCGCGATGGGGAAGATGGAAATGTACATCATGATTAGGTAGCTCACTTGGATGGCGGGATGGAGGTCAGCAATGTTGACAACAGCAAAACCGGCAGTTCGTGTTGCCGCGGCCTGGAAGAGACCAGCGAGGAAACGGAAGCCGCCAGGAAGGGAGGTGACGGTTGGGTCGTTAAGCTGCATTCAATTAGCCATGGACGTAAAATAACACTCGAGAAGGATAAACTTACATCGAGAATGATGAAAAAGATCAAGTCAACACCGTTGAGAAGGATGAGGACCCAAAAAAGCCACCAGTTAGCTTTGCTAGGGAACAGCAAAGTGAAGCAACGACGTGGATGATCGAGCAAGAAACGGAGTTCTTCCCATATACCACTATTTCTCGGAACCACCTTGGAGATCAACCAGATCAAAAACCGCAGCATGCATGGAAAGCCGGTGTTTCCGATGATAATGAGGAAGGTGCCGAGGACTAGAGGCAGGACGGCATATTGGAAGGAAATCATCGAGTCTGGAGTGAGCGTAAAGCCCAAATCGTTGAACATAGACGCCGGTGTAAACAAACCCCACCACGTGGCACTTACGCCGACTGCATCTACCACAGCGCGGTAGCGAGCATCATGGGTGATCCAAGGGGCTAGGCATACCGCGCCCAGTAAGTGGAAGCCGATGAAATAGCACACCAAGATTATGGCGAGTAACTTTAGCGCTCGATACTCGATGCCGCCGAGCTCCTCTCGTTGCTCCTCGCTGAGATCCACAAAGTTGGAGTTTCGTCCGATCGTAGGAGCCCAGCTGAGATAGGGCATCGGATCCTCGTCTTCTTCCCTGTTCCTCGTAAGGAAACTGGCTAGGGTTCTCGACTTGGACCTGCTACGAAGGTGCATCTCGGCAGTAGGGGCAGATAGCTCTGCATCTGCTGTCTTCGCTCGGTTGTACACAGAGGCACCCGTCGTAGGGCGTGGTCGAGCCGAGACGTCAATAGTGATGTGCTGCCTGAACGTCCGGTCTTCTCCGGCCATTGCAGCCGGAACCGAGTTTGAGCGTTCCCGCCTACCATAAGACTCTTGAGATACTCTGCTCATCATTCTGTTAAGATTTTCGTCATGTTCTCCAACTTGTTCTGGAATCAAGCCTCGATCAAAGTCGCGCGGGCCAGGAATGCGCAGCTTGCCCTTTTCGGTTGGGTTTCTTTGGCTCTCTACAAAGGCAATGCTTTTCTCCTTGTCCACCTGAGGGAGGCGGTCGATTGGCGATTCGACCGAGTCGCGTAGGCGCTGGCGCTCACGCTCTGCAGGCGTGCTCAAGTTTTCTGCCCACACCACATTCGATGTAACCTGGTGGACAGGGGTTGAAGACTGATCGAAAGGGGACAAGTCATCCTCATCTAAGCTTGAGGCCTTACGAATGCCCGCCCCATTTTGCCCAGTCTGGAAAGCGTTCTCGTCTTCAATCGTCCCGCCCTCTGCATGGCCATTCGGCGCCCGCATGACTCGAATCTCACGGTCACCGACTCCTCTTTCCTCTTCTCCTAGTTGGCGTTCCAGTTCAGGGTTCATTTCACTCTTCCTCTTCGACATTGTTCGGGTGCGGCCACTCCTGGATCGAGACTCGATCACAACATTTTGGAAGCGCTTCTCGAACCAATATAAGCGGATGAAGACAACCGAGGTGTTGATGAATATAGGAGTACACATGCAGGCAATTAGCATGATGGCGACCTAAATGTCGTTAGCCAAACGTCCTCCAGCACTGTCGTCATAGTTGCATACCTGCTGGAACAATGCTAGCTTGTTGACATCGACCCTAGATCTAGTCAGCTATAATTCCCTACACCCAACGTGCAATCCTACGTATTCAAGCCGCTCTGTGTCGCAGCCCCACTGGCGAAGAAGAGGGCATCGATATAGTGGAGGCGGCCGTTGCCATAGAGGATAACGGAACCGGCGAGCGTCCATGCGATGATATAGCAGTCTGCCCAATCGTTAGTCAATCCCACGAGGCCAATACCCTCCAAACATACAGTGAAGCGTTATGAAATTAAGGTTGGGAACGAGTGCCGAGAAGCCCTTTGGCAAGCGCTCCCTCAGCCATGCGAAAGCCGAAAGCCAGGGTCCGAACATGATGGACTCAGACGACTCCTCTCCGCCCGCTCAGGCAGGCCTACACCGGGTTGTTGGGTGTGTCTCTGGTCGTGTGCGCACGGGGGGATCGAGGATGTGCGTAGCCACGTCAAGGGCGACGGTGTGGAGCTGAGATATCCTTGGTCTTTTGACAGAATCAGCGGCCAAGCGTTGAGTTAACGGACCGAGCCGGTAGCGCGTCGCGTGAAGGCTCCGTCTGGGTTCATGTTGGAGGGTGGAGGGAGAGAGGCGAAGGAGGGTTGCGGATGAATTGAATCGACTCGGGTCTAGTATCTGTTGGTGGAAGCCGTGTCGCGCGAGCCCGGGATGTCGACTGTCGATGACGCCAAGCTAGAGTCGACGCCTCGGAAACTTATGCGATTTGGTGCCCCCTGTCTTTTTTCTTTCCAGCCGACAGGGCTCGCCAATAACGAAGCCGAAATAAGCATTGTGCCCTGAAACACCCTTTACCCACACAAGCACGGCCCCCCCGCCAGCATCGGGGACGGACGGCGGTCTTTGCTGTTGTAGTCTTCATTTCCGTTATCTTTTTGCGGCTGCGCCTCTTCGCCTATGCAGCCACTTGGACAACACATTGTCCGAATTCCCACATCAGCTTTTCTTGTGGTCCCTATTAGTATCATCTTCCAATTGTCAGCGGGAGACGGGCCATGAATAAGTCGATGACTGAGATTTGTGCGTCTGATTCAGTCCATACTCCTAGATTATGAGCAACCACCAAGACTGAAACTTAATGTCACTAGCCGAGCACTGCCTGCCTCAGAAGCAACTATTCTAATTCCCTGCATCTTCTAGCCGGAAATGTCCGGAACCTGCTGGATTTACTGAACACTTTGAACACGAGAACCAAGAATGTACTTCGTAGTTGTCCGTACCACTATTCACATATGCATGCTCAATCAGGCGAATAAATCCTTTAAACACCACACTTTGCTATGCTGAAAATTAATGAGTGATAGTCATGGATGGAAAGCGCCAATGACATAGTGATATTCACATCTTATAGGTACATCTGCCTCACCGCCGAAGCAGGGGACTCGTCTTCACTCATCTCATCTTCGTACTGGTGCAGTGTCGCGTGTCGAGGACCAAGTAGAGTCCAACTAAAAAATGAATGAAACCGTGCATGCAATTTAAATCCCCCTCTTCCTCATCTTCCCTTCTACATATCCAGTCGTACTCACCCTGGATCATCTAGTCAGTACCATTAACCGCACTTGGTAGAGTGGGGGTGTTGGTTCCTGATCCTGCCTTGCTCTTCGTCTTAAGCGTGAGCGGGAACGAGAAGTCATCGGGCTCTTCCTCCTCACTGTGAACTGTTAGCAGAAATCCATGTTGCTGTAGTGACTGCGAGACTTACGGAAGCTTCCACGCAATGTAATCCTCAGTGCTCAGTCCTTCGCGGCCTTCTTGCAGAGAGGCAAAGTCACCCGGGGTCATCATACCCGATCGCTCTCGCGGCGACCCAGGCTCAGACAGCGGCCGCGAAATTTTGACTTCTTGGGAGCCGAAGAAATCCGGCTCGCTATCGTCCTCGTACGATGAGGGATATGCGCGTCGAAGTGCCAATTGTCGTGCCTTGACGTACTCCAAGCCCATCCGCTTCCAGTCAAGCAAGTCGCTGAGGCGCTCAGTACGGTTACGCTGATTGATACGTTGACGCTTGCTCTTCTTGGTGAAGTCGAACATGTAATCCACGAGCTGGTTGACTGAATCATCAACACCCTTCATTCTTCGGTCGACAATGTAGATACCGTAGTCTTGGGCGTTCTCGATTAATTCCTCCATGTAGCATCCGAAACCTGACAAGTTGGTGGTAATGCTGGGAACACCCATAACCGTACACTCGGCCGGTGTGTAGCCCCATGGCTCGTAGTACGAGGAGAACACACCCAAATGGGTTCCTCGAACGAAGTCGTCGTAATCCAAGGGCAATACAGGATTCGCTGAGTTCAAGAACTCGGGATGGAAAACGACCTTGACGCGATCCGAGGGGTGGTTGAACAGCTGGCAACGGCGAAGCTGGTTCAGGACTGGGTCCTCTGAGTCGTTGGCCATGTTGTGGGTAACGATAGGTGGCAAATTGTGCCTCTTCATAGCAAACAACCGTCGGCGGAGCAAGATCTTGTCTGCAGGCGAAATCAAGTCCTTGTCCTCAGGGAGGTCTTGGCCCTCAGACCAGGTCAAAGAGCGCTCGAACAGCTTCTTGGCCACGTTCTCTGCGATGTTGTTGACGGTATCGTGTAGCGATTTGATAACAGCTTGTCCCTTCAGCGAGTCGACTGAAAGAGATGTCGTTTGCGCGGGTAGAATGATGAAAGCGACGACTGTCATGTTCGAATTCTCGCTCTTCATCTTGTGGTTCAACCGAGCCAAAGACTCTATGAACATATCAACACCCTTATTCCGGTACTCATAACGGCCAGCGGTGAAGAAGTAGAGAGTGTTCTCGGGGTCGAAGTCGTTGTGTCCGTAGAAATGTCCTCGTACGAAGTCGTTGATCTTGACCTTGGCTTGTTGATGCAAGTTCTGAAACTCGTGCGTAGCCGAGAATTTCTTCACGTTCAGACCGTTGGGCAGGACACCGTCTGGCTTTCGCTTGAGAAGATGCTCACTCTCGTATGCGGTGATGTGGGAGACAGTTGTGAAGACATCGGCGGCGTGCGTGGCGGCGCGCTCGATGCAGTAGCGGTGGTAGATACCACGCTTTCCAGCCTCAGCGTCCACATCAAAGTATTGGAGATTGTTGTAGAAATCAACGGAGCCAGCGCACAGATAGCGACCAAGGAGGGTGGCGTGGGTGGTGAAGATGGTGGTAACGTCGATGCGGCGCTTCTTGCAGAGCGGTACTGCTACACCTGCCAGCCATTCGTGGAACTGGACGATGACGGCTCGCTTCTTCTCGTGGAAAACATACTGCCTCTAGTTAGCGCGAGCAGGACTAGATGCGACACTAGCTTCGCTTACCTCGCCCAAAAACCATGCAATCAGGTAACCGAAGACAATGGCCTCATTGGTCTCAGAGTCGCCCGGCGGCGATGGAATGCCAGCAGATGACCACAGATCACCCTTCCACTCGTCAAGCCATCCGTAGGCGGTACCAGTGTCGAAGAGCAGAACGCGAGGAGCACCGTCAATCAGCCATCGTCCGTACAGCATCTTGATGCCGCGGTCGCCCATGGACTTCATGGTAGCAGCCAAAGCAGGGTCCTTGGGCTCAATGGGTTCTACCTCGACAGCGGCCTGGTTGCTTGTTAGTCTGTGAAATTCCAGTTTTTCTCTACTCAATAATGCCTACCGATGCCCTGTTCCACGGACCCAAAAGAGTGTATGCGGCGCCATACTCGGCCGTGGTCACCTGAGCTTTGGACTTGAGGACTGAGTAGATACCACCAACTGCACCAGGTTAGCAATTGGAATTTCCAGGCTCAATTGGGATGAAACGTACCTCTGTTCGCGACTTCAGTGGCTACCTCGAACAGCGCATGGTTCTTTACGTCTCTTTGTGTCGACTCGGCCATTGTGTATGTGTGTCGAGGTGCTTCCGATGTGTGATGCTGTCGCGCAATGGCAGACTCGAGAGCTCTTTTGAGGGGAAGCTGAAGGAGGGACGAAGGAGCTCGAGCTTAGACTTGGTTGAGCTAATGCCGGTGGCCGCGCTAGACAAGCTTGTGTAGGACTCTAGGGTTGAGTACGAGTTCTGGCCAACAATGTGGTTGGATAATGCCGCAATTGGATCTGTAGGGACGGGCCTGCGGCGACAAGACCTCGATATTGAAGAAGAAGTCGACCACCGGGCCGTGAGATTTCTATTCCTTGTGCCGCTTGTGTTTGGCGCACGAGCGCTGCTAGAGCGTGGAGAGGTTGGGCCGGAAAGGTCAGAGCTTCGATGGAGTGAAATGACGTAGGCGAATGCAGCGTCTTGGATCACTTGATCTCTGCTATCTGCTCATTTGTCTGCTCATGTTCACGCGCTCGATTTGCTGCGACCACAGCATGTACTTTCATGATGCACAAACACCAAGGCCAATGTCTGAATTTTTGCTCCGTAGCCGGCGTCATTTATTGAGTTCTCTGTCGCAACGGGCCGGGGTCGAGGTCAACAGCTCAACAGTCTGCTTGTGGAAATGAAAGCGGAGCCTCGTCCGGTTTTCCAGGAGCCGAGAAAACGCAAACGCTTTTTCTCTTTGCTCGATAATCCTCTTCGACCGCATCAGGGCACACAAAGAGGGAAGAGCAAACTCAAGCTCTCAAGTAGCCAATGCCGAGGGGCTGCATATTGTCTGCATTGTTCCGTCATTACGCCGGCGAATGCGGGGTTGCCGTTGGGGGGCATTAACAGTACGCCACGCTCTCCGCTTCTAAACTTGTGGGCCCTGAGTGGAGATTAACTGGACACGTGAACGCCAGCGGCAGCCACATACTAGAGGGGTGACCTCTCGTGGTGTGCTTCGGGAGGATAGCCGGAGGATTGCATGTCGTGTGTACAATCAAAAATTTGTATGCTAGGCTGGAGACGATACACGGTCCGAGTACACATCGTTTTAATCGTATTAGTATAGATGGCTGCTTTATTTTCCTATTAAACCATCATGGAAGTAGCGTAGATTAGAGAGCTCAATACAGCCCCTCAGGCAAGCTATACATGCTACCTTGAGCCACACAGCAAAGTCGACCGTGAAAAAGCAAACATGAAAACATGAGACAAACAGCGCAAAGAAAGGCAAAGAAAAAAAGGTATACAGGCATATGACTAAACCAAAGCAGCCCCAGCGGGATATCAAACACCAAAAATGCTAACAATACCATCACCTCATTACCCATTCATCACTCGCCCGTTTCGTATCTACTCGTTCCCTGGCAAGCCCTACTTGCCAGATCTATCAATAATAGGTCCGTTAGAGTTGGGCAGCGCTGAGAGCAAACTGCCAGAGACAAACCGATTGTTCTCGTTGAGGTTTATCATAGGGCCCTTCGCCTTGGACCCATCCATCACTCCCCGTCCCACGGGTGCGTTGCCTTGAGAGTAGCCGGCCTGTGAAAGGAGACCGCCCCCGGTAAAGGCATTCCTGTCGTCTTCTGGAGCACCAGAATGATTGTTCTGTGTATACGCGGCTAATGGCTCACCGCGACCTTTCAGCGACTTCGTTCGTTCATGTGTGCCCGTGCCATAGGAGCCATGTGCACGCGATGTTGCTGGACGAGCTCGCCAGTCCGTTGAAGATGGTATCTTGATAGCTTCTTCAATTGACGTAGCACTCTCAACGAGTGGCCCTGCCGCTAGTCCAGGAGTGAAACCTTTGCCTTTATTTGCGTGTTGCGGTGGAGGACGGTACTGTGGCGTCAAATCGATGAGTGGCTCTGGCATACCTGGAAGGCGTCTCGAGCCGCTTCTTTGAAGATCACCTGAGTTCTGTTGTCGAGTGCTTCGGACCGAGGAGTTTCGCTTGAGGCCAGAATCGTTTGCTGACGTTTGTGTCATGCGACCCATGTTATTGAGCAGTGAAGGACCTTCTGTGAAGGGCCCTGCTTGAGCTTGTTCACGCGACTGTGCGGCTGCCTGGCGCTGCGTATAACCCCGACCAAGAAGACCTCCAGCAGCAAAGGTATCGTCTCCCTCTTGCTGTTCCAGACTTCGGCGTACGGAGCTTTGACGAGTGATAGTCTGCGACGTGTTTTCCGAGCCGAGTGCGCTCCTGTTAAAGGCCACAGGGGGATTCTGCTTGATACGCAAGGACCTCTTCCTGACATGCATTGCTTGGGAATTGAGTTTTGAAAGCGGTTTGTCGTCAGGGAATTCACCGGGCCTGTGTACTTCAATCGCATCCAGTGTCTTATTGAAGTCGTCCATGTCAAGGAGTGTTGAGAAAGCCCCTAGTTGGTAATGCGAGCCTACAGATTCGCCCCGAGTGTGCGAGGATGTCATCTGTCCTGATTCCGCAGTCCCTGATACATTTCGCGATGTAGGTGGTTTCCTCTTCAATCCTTCGCCCTTTTGGTGCTTCAAGTACCAACTTCGCCAGCTTTGTAGAGCTTTGTAGAAAGTGGTTGCAGTACCCCTGTCGTTGGTGCAGAAGAAGTGGACATATTGCGATTCATCCGCAAAAATGTTGGACTTTTGCATGCTCTTCACAGCATAGCATATCTTTTTTGGTGGCCTCACCTTGTTCAGTTTCTGCTGGGTAATGGAGTAGATGTCGTAGTCCGTGAGCGTGCAGATGTTCTCCTGATCCTTGTCTTTTGCCTTCTCGTTCTTTGCCATGACCAATTGACCATCAGGACGAAGTGTCAGGTATTTCTTGGTCCATTTGCCCGGTCTCGAAGAATACTGAATGAAGCACGACATGCCCTCTGGCCTGCTGTCTGGGACCTTGTAGGAAAGCAAGTCATCCTGATCGATGCCATCAAGTTGCGAATCGATGATGGTGAGCTCGTTTTGCTGGTCATAATCCCAAGAGTTCATCACATCTCGGACGTACTCGTAGTTACGTAGTGGACGTGTTATACTGACTTTGGTGAAGAGCTCCGAAACAGCAGCTGTTCGGACATCAATGGACTCGGTAAGAATATTGGCAGCGGATTTGATGAGATCAAGGGGCGTAGTCGATGGGGTGACTGGGAGTTGAATACGCTTCCTGTTGCACACGACGGTCACACGCTATCATGCCTGTCAGTAGCAATTACAATACGAAGAACAATGGACGTACCCGATCGCCAGCATTTACGGCTGAGGTAGGAGCGTCAATGCCCAGCACAGCACCTCCCCCGCCAGGTCTGATAGTCTCCGCCTCCCGGTCGCCAAAACTGAGGCTTAGCCGCGGTGGGCTCGATGACTTCACGGGAGCTTCTGCTGTAAGACCGTCATCCTTCCGTCGTTTGAAAAGTCCAAAAGATGTGTCTTGTCGTGGCGGCGATACCGGAGGGGACGAGGAGGGGGCCTGGCGAGCTCTCTCCTCCAATCTGGCTTTGCGCGCCTTCTCCTCCAGCTTCGCCCTGCGCGCTTCTTCCTCCCTCTGCTGCAGCACTTGCTGAGCCTCAGCTTTTCGCAGTCGCTTGCCGCGTTCATGCTCTGCCTTTTGTTCTTCTTTTTGTAGCCGCAACGCCTCTGCTTCCTCAGCCTCTTGCTGGATCTTCAAACGCGCTGCTTCCTCCTCTTCAAGACGCAGCCTCTCCAGTCTGTCAATCTCTGCCTGCTTCGCTTCCCTCTGTGCGCGCGCCTCAGCGTCATATTTCTCCTTCAAGGCCCGCTGGCGCTCGCGCTCCTTTTGCATGAGCTGCCTTGCTGAATCATCGCCTCGCAATGATTGCTGTCGCGCCGAGACGGACACAGGCGGCGATGCTTCCGAGCGCTGCTTTGCGGTTTTTGGGCGATGTTGGCCGATGTTTGCAGAATGCGAGGCGTGCTGTGGAGAGCTCGTGGCGCGGCTTCGCACAGCAGAGGATGGCGTTTGTGGGACCTGAGGGATTTGAGGCGGTGGCTGCGACTGCAGTGTGTTGGGGGAAGGCGGAGGGTGATTTGGGCTAGTCGCGTGCGATACAGTCGGTCGACGATGATAGCGGCTCATGCTTCTACTAACTGGGGCAGCGGCTTGCGACTGCATCTCAGGGACTGCAGGCATTGGGGGCACCGGTGGTGCTGTCGGCGCCGAACACTGTTGCTGCGACTGCTGTTCCTGTGCGCGTCTCACACTTCTGTAGCGGGACATTTTCTGCGACTGCGCTGTTGAGGGCGGGACGGTCTCGGTGGCCATGTTGTGCGTGTATGTTGTGCTACCATGCGCTGCGTTCCGGCGCGAGTTGATGTAAGGGACGACGCACCCATGGACGTGAGGGGGAGCGCAGCAGGGGAGTTGGGGAATGGCAGGTTCACGCGGATACAACGGCGTCGCATTTCTTGGAATTAAGTACTCCAATACCAAGCACCTGGCTCACGGGGACCGAAAATTGCTCCAATGCAGCTGGACTCTTTCAGGGGATGGTTGGTTGCGACCTAATTTGAACCGTAGCCGATAGTTCCATACGCTAACTATAGCCATGAGCTGAAGACGCGTTCGACAAACACATAATTAGCGCGGTGACGAGTAGAATTTCCCAATATTGGTGCTTGAAGGAGCCCTGCAATTTTAATCGTCATACTACAACGGTATGTTTCAGCCACTCCCAGCTACCCCAGACCAGAACCCGGTGAACCCTGATTATGCTGATCAGCCTTACCCGGCACAATTCATCCGAACGCCATCGCATGCAAGTAGTTGTACCTTTTTGGCCACCAACACTTGCGATATATTCATGTAATTAGACTTGGTAAGATTCACTGTACACCTTGACAGAACGAAGAGCGTTGATAGTATCAAGCAAGCAAGCATAAAACTTGGGTCTGAATAAAAGGAAATGAAGCTTTATTCACCTTGACTACTGTTTGCACAACATTCGCCCTACTTCCACCCAATATTGAGCGTCTCTGGCCTATCAAACCATCGTCGCTTTCACACTGGAATATGGCAAGCATGTGTTTTTTCAGATGCTCTCCACTCGACACTCGAAAATCCCACTCGAAAATCCCATTCCTTGCCGCAGCGGTACGCCTTTCCCTCGAAAATGCCACCTCCCTGAACTCACAGAATGACAACACCGAATAGTCATTAAGCATGCTACTTGAAGCTGGTAAAGCTCTGTCCATAGCTTAGTAGCCTTAGGTGTATACATAAGCATAGGAGGATGACACGCGAAGTGGGACTTGCAAAAATTTTATGTTCACGCATATGTACAGCAAATGTCCGCCCCTCACTGCCTGCTCATACTGTGGTATCTCTCTCCCTTGCCAACTGTGAGAATGTGGCTAAAAGCGTTCTCCAATCCAATCTATATTGTACATGGTAAAGAGGGGTATTCAGAAGCGAATGGTAGATGGAAAAGAAGAATGACGAAGAGGACATGTCAAGCCAATGCGATGGATGTTGAGAGCTGTCACACGGCTTAGCGCCACAAATCGGCTCTTGAAGCCCTCTTCTCTCGTCCAACATGGCTCATCCAGCTCGCACGCGGGCCATTGCCATTGCCACCACCGAGAGAGTTCGAGTAACCGTGGCCAAAGCCACCACTAGGAGTCGGATTTCCTGCACTCCTGGGTCTCGCATCGTCTGCAGGAACAGCCAAAAAGCCACCAAATCCATTCGGAACTACAACGCTCTTTCTCGCATCCCCACCCCATTGCGGTCCTAGCCCTTTGTGGGCAGAGTAGCTGCTCACTGGGCGTCCGCCTGATAGCGAGGGTCGGCGACCGCCTGATTCTGGAGGAATTATAGAAGTGAAGATCCATTCGAGCTCATCAAGGCCCTTGGAGTAGACTTCCAGAGGCTGATTGAACATGGGTGGAGGTGCTTCGCTGAAAGGACGTATTGGTGGTGCTAAGGTAAGAATCTCTGGGAACTCCGGGTCGCGGACGTAGAGCTGCCGCAGGGCGGGCAAGCTGTTGGACATTAAGGATCTGGCGAGATATTGGTAGTATGAGGCGCCTGGTGGGTACATTTGGTTGGACGAGCTCGAGATAATCTCAAAGTTGAGCTTTCGCAAGGTCATGGACGCCATTGGGGGCAAAGGATCTAGAGGGAGGGCAGCGGTGACTGTCACAATATACTCCAATGTACGTAGATTCGCTGCTGTTTTCAAAATGTAAGGCAACGAGGATACCGGAATGGCAGAACAGTCTTTAATATTGAGAGTGCGGAGTCTGTTACCGCACATGGGGCTGGAGAGGTATTGTGTCAATCCTGCCGCAGTGAGGCCGTGGACCTTGTCCAGCTTCAGCGTCTCCAGCGCCGGAAAATTGGGAAGGCCTGGTGCGTTGTGGAAAGTCCCGTCGTTCATCCATGAGCCGCCGCAGATGATGAGCTCGTTCAGGCGTGGGAGCATGCCAAGTACCTGCCTTAGAATGCTCGGCTCAATGTGTATCTTATTGAGCTCGAGGACATGCAGTTCTTGCCAGTAGCCGTGGAGAAGCGACTCAAGCGACTGCTCTCCGCCCTCGTTATATTTCATCTTCCGGATATGTGGACAACGGGCTTGGAGTTCTTGCCGCAGCAGCTGACATGACGAGTCGCCGTTGTAGAAGCCGTCAGGAAGATCGATGAATTCCAGATTGGGACAGCCAGAGACAACTCGTGCAATGTCAGCCTTGCAGGCCTCGCGGGTCATGTAGGGCAGCTTAATGAAGCGCACACGCTGGCCAAGGTACTGGTTACCGCGCACACTCTGGCATAGTTGCTGTAGGCGTGTTGTCGGGCGGTCTATCTCGTCACCATTGCGGGATTTGCGCCGTCGCTGGTCAGCGTAGACTTCTTCGAGCTCGCAGTAGTGGACAGCATCGATACGGATGCTGTTGTATCTGCTCTAGGTCAGCTACCCTGCGTGAGCTGCATAGGATTTTGTGCACGTACAGCAGGCCTGCTGCAACGCCATACCATTGTCGCTTTGTTAGCGCGCAATGTGCGAGATCGCGCATGTCACAGCTCATGCAGCCATCATTCCCGCTGTCTTCACTGCCATGCAGTGTTTCGTCGGCCGAATGCGGACAGACTTCCTCAAAAATACGGCGAAGGATGTTATCGGGAAGGCGCTGGGTCTGGTCGGGCCCGTGGTAAGCATATGTTGCGGGCGAGTAGAAGTCGTTGCGCGGCAGGGAAGCGCTCTTCTTGGGGCTCTTCTGACGCCGGAAGCGCTTAAAGAAGCCCATGATGCCTCGAGATGAGCTAGCAGTCAATTAGAATTTGCGCATGTTGCACGCAGAGGCATTGCGCCGGCGAGTGGGGGTTGTTGAAGAGTGTTTGCTGCGACGTGGGCTGGGGAGTACTTACTCGCGTCGCTCTGGTGCTTGCGGGGAAGAAGAATATCCCCGATGCCGAGACATGCCTGTTGGCCAACGACAGGCCTAACAATGGATAAAGCCGCAATGCAAAGTCCCAGGCACTGGGTCACGGCTTTGTGCCGGAAACAAAGAGCATAAATTATTGCAAGGCAGACAGCGAAGCTCGTGCTCCTGTTCTAAAAGGCGGAGAGGGAGGGACGCGTTTAAGGGGGTTCACTTCTAAAAGAGCCACACTTGTGCAGCGCAACGAATCCAAGGGCCTGCTGGCGGTCTAGTGCCCGTTGTACATGTCAGCAAGACCCGTCTGAGGGCTTGATCGCCCTGCCCTCCGACTCCCTATCCCGGCGCAGCGAAACAGCGAGGTGAGCCGTCCACTATGGCGATATCACGTGCCAATCTCCGCGGGGAAGGCACGATCGCCAGGGGTACCTGGGCAGCCACAACGCGCCTGGTGAGGGAGCGGAAGGGGCGGAACACTGGAGAGGCGCTGGGAGGAATGGAGGCTATGGCATGGCAAGGCGGGAGACGGCCGCTGGATGTGCAGCCTCAGTTAGCGGTTGAGCGAGCGCTTTGGTAGGTTGGCAATGGGCCAGCACGCCGTCTGGCTACCGCGCGGTGAGTCTGCACGACTCGTCTGCGATGAACCCTGTCAATGGTGGTGCCCCCGGTGCGGCGTTGCCCGCGCGAGAGCTGAGGTCGGGGAGCGACAATTGGGCCTTTGCATGCTGCATCAGTCAATAAGCAGAGGGATGCACAGGGTGGGACGGCGGGGGCGGAGCACACGCGAGAGCGTTCAACAGACGCGTGGAACACTCCATGAGAGGGCATCGACATGTTTCAGATGGCACAGAAGCAATAGCAGCAGCTTTGCCGAGCGGGAGCGAGCTGGTGGCCGCTGTGCTCACGGCATGGCCACGCTGCAGGCGCGCCCCAGTCGGGCAAATCAGGGCGATTGCAAAAGCGCTCGTTGGACGTGTAGGGCAGCGCGGGCAGGTCTGGTACCGGGAGTGGGCGTAACCGTGGTTCCCATGTGTAGAATTTATCCCACTCGAAGGGCGATGACATGGCCAGCTGCAGACGCACTGATGCTCGGAACGTCCGCCAAGCGCCTCAAGGTGCGTCTTAGCTCTTCAATCCACGTCAAGAAATCTTCCTGGGAGCATTGCACGGAGCCTCAGTCTCCCCGACCGCATCTCGAATCACCTGGTCTCATCTCACCCGGAGACACCTTCACCTTGTCTCGTCTCTGTCCTCGAGGCTCCGTTTACCTTCACTCGCTTCGAAGCTTCGACAGCTCACCCCCCTCATCAGGTGCTCCCTCCCCTTCACCTGCCGCTGACGTCCTCGCTGCTTCCCTCTCCATCCTGCGCCCTCGGCCGCTGCTGCCTCGCATCTCCTCGACCCCAGCCGCCAGTCCCATCGTACCGCCCCTCGGCCACCGCCAAAATTCGCGACGACTGCCCCGGCACCCGTGCACAGCATAGATATGGCCTCGCAACCCACCCCAAGCCCCCAGGCCCCAAACCTCGACCGCTACCTAGTAATTCACGTAGCCACAACCTGTGACGAACATGGCGTATACGTCACAAAAGACTCTGCAGAGGTCATTGAGCTTGGCTGGATTTTGCTCGATGCCAAATCCTGCGAGGAGGTGAGCCCATGACCCTCTCCATTGCCCTCGCAATTGCTGACAAAACTCGCCAGCTTCACCGTGAGAGCGTTTTGGTGAAGCCGGTCAACACACCCATCACCGCACTGTGCAGTAAGCCAATCTCTCTACAAGCCATGCACCGGGCTCTTTGGCTGATTTTGATGTCTTCACAGCGAGTTTGACAACCCTTACCTGGGACCAGGTCCGGAACGCCGGCTCCTTCCGTGATGCGATTGACCGATTCAACGCTTTTGCACAGGAGCACATTGTCCCCAAGAACTACGAGTTTGCCTTTGTCACCCTCGATTCGTGGGATCTCCGCGTCCAGCTGCCCCGCGAGGCCCGTGATAAGGCCGTCGTGCTTCCCCCATACCTCCAACATTCTCGCACATTCGATCTGCGCACAGAGTATCAACGCTGGCAAGCTCACCACCCCGAGTCGCTGCCCTTTGGCTCGAGTGCCCTGACCAACATCTGCGCCGCTCTGGAAGTGGAGCCTGTGCAGTCGTCTGCCCCCATCAAGCACAACCTACCCTTCCACCTGCAAGCTCTCGCACCAGCCTCGCCCAGGCGGGCCATGGAAGAGGCCGTCACCCTTGCTAGAGTCCTCAGAGGTCTGATTCGCAAATCTCAACCACCACAGGACCATCCCGACGTCCTCACCAAGCCTATGGATGCCCGAGCGGACGTCCGCGCCTTCCTCTCGGAGCGCAGCAAAGTCCTCCACATGAGCGGCCTGCCCCACGACACTACCCAATCCGAGCTTGAGAGCTGGTTTACCCAGTTTGGCGGTCGACCAATTGCCTTCTGGACGCTCAGAACCCCTGATCAGCACAAGCCAACTGGCACTGGTTTCGCCATCTTCTCATCTCATGAAGAGGTATGTTCTGCTCCTGTGATCCAACGAGACGATGTAATACTGACAAGTACAGGCGGCCGAATCCCTCTGCATGAATGGCCGTGCCCTCAACGAAAAGGCTATCGAGGTCTCACCTTCTTCAAGCCGTGTTCTTGACCGTGCCGCGGACATCATTACACCTTTCCCTCCCAGCAAGAACCGCCCCCGTCCTGGCGACTGGAACTGCCCCTCATGCGGCTTCTCCAACTTTCAGCGTCGTACTGCTTGTTTCCGCTGCTCGTTCCCTGCTATGCAGCAAGGCCCACCCGGCGGTGACCCCATGGGCTATGGCAGCGGCGGCGGCTATGGCTATGGTGGCCACCCTGGCATGATGGGTCCTCCACAGCACCACATGGGCCACGGCCATGGTCATGGTATGGGCGGTGGTGGGGGCCATATGCGTGGAGGCACTGGCGTTGTGCCCTTCCGTGCAGGTGACTGGAAGTGCGGTGAGAACGGATGTGGTTATCACAACTTTGCAAAGAACACTGCTTGTCTGCGCTGCGGAGCCAGCCGCGCCGGCGCGGCTGTCGTCGCTGATTCTGCGTTCCCATCTCCTATGGATACGCCATCCGGTTTTGGTATGGGTCCTCCTTCTATGGGCGGTACCCCAGGCGCTGGTCCCTACGGACCAGCTGGTTATGCGGCCGGTGGATACCCTGCACAGCAATATGGAGGTCCACCCAGTCAATACGCTCTTCCTTCTGGCATGGGTGCCGCCAGCCCCTATCCTCCCATGGGCGCCCAGTACGTCCCAAACGGTGGCATGCATGCGACTCCTTTTGATAGTCGCTCTGCTGAGGCTGCCTTCTCCTCTGCAGACCCCTACCCAAACCAGGGTGCCATTAATGGTGGCGACGGACGCAACGACCCCTTCTCATTTCTCTCGACTGGCTTCGGTTCGCTATCGATGAATGACGACCGCCGCAACGTCGCTAACCCGGCCAACAAGTCACCAGCGTAAACACACTCGTATATAAGGTATCGATCTTCTGGCGCCTGATCTTGAGCGATTTGATATGGGACGGTTATCTTGGACAGGCTGGCGTGGGTAAGATTGGATTTGGAGGAGTTTGTCGTCATTCAGAATGATTAAGATTTCGTAGCATTTGCTGCTGGCTATCTGGCATGGAAACGGGGTCGGATTGCTTATAGACGGAAACCCATTTGGCGAGGAGTTCGATACCTTTGGGGTTTGGTGGTGTTTGGGATCGACTTGAGCCTTTCAAAAAAGATGGACAGGACGGATAAAAGTACAATAGGAACAGGCAGCAACACGGACTTGCTTACACGGCCTATCGGAGCGTTTTGGATCTTCCGGAAGATCTCTTCCTTGATGTCTAGCCAGCCAGCGTCTTCTCTTCGACATATGCCTTGCGTTTCTTCCTTGCTTCTGCCTTTTTTTTCTTTCGACACAAATTGAGTCGCTTAGCATAGCGTGGTGGTGGACGGGGCGCAGATGAGTGCCGCATAGTTCCATGGCCGCTTGTAACTAATACGCTCTCCTTGAACCTTTTTCCTACTCTTCTCTGCTCCTTGTCATTTTTAGTCCCACTGCTCACTCAAATTGAAAAGCAAAGTCCATAGACGAATGTATAAATTGAAGTCCCAACAAATTCTGTATTCACCATAACGTCGTTCGTACCGATTTCCCTCGTGTTTCGCGTTTGACACCGATAGGATCGAATTCGGCATTAGTGCCTGCTTCTAAACGGCTCTCAGGATTGTCGAAAGCACTTTTGTGCATTACGTGGAGATCCACAAGGACGTATCCGCTCTCAAAATGGTATTTCAGATCAACATGGCGTCTTCTCCTACGGTTTAGGGTGTCTCCATTGTCTAACAACCCCTCAGCGCCTGCCTGATTCGAGACTCTAGATAACGTCAAATTTCGTCAGCTAGGGATGCACATCATTGTATTGCCTTGCCGAGATCCTAAACATGTCTTTCCACGATTTCACTTTCACTCCGAAGTCTTTCCTGCTGACTCAGGTTCAGAGTCGCACATGGAAGGGAATGTCAGACTGTTTGCAACGGGGCCACAGTAAAGAGAGTCAGTAACGCTCCACAAGGAGTTGAAACCTCTCAAAGCTTAACGAAACAAATATCTACAAGGAAGTTTATGGAGCAACTTTCCGGTTCGAACTAATGCAAGCAAATGCTAGCAAGGCTGGCCTGAAGACAGGCATGAGAGCACAAGAAAGTCCGCGACGCCCCACGCTAATGACTCGGCTAACCCTTGTTCGGACGTAGCTTATTCCTACGACACTAATCTTGGTCGCGGCAACCCCACTTCCATCTGATGCGGCTGCTGTGGGCGGCCTTGGGTCTATTCTGAGGGTACACTACCTAACGGTGTAATAGCCAGTGAGGAGACATGACACCAAATTTGTGTTGCTGTGGCTGGCTTTGAGGTGGTAAGTACAATGTTCGCAACTTTTCAGCGGCGACGCTTTGCTCGTACCCTGACAGAGGAATTATTTCGGCCACCAGGCTGACCTTCATGCTGCAGTAACTCCCTTTTCAAGATATTAGGGCAGCCCCACACTTGCGTGAACATCTTAGCGAGCCTGCAAATTATCAAGCTTCCTAGGCTATCAGAAATGGTTGTTTATGTTTACTAACATCTCAGTCGCACTACTCGGAATTTTGGGTACAGCGCTTCACTTGCAACACAAGCGACACAGTATCTCGAGTCGTCAGTGAACTGCGATCAGGTTCCAAATGACGCTTCCGGATACTAGTCGACGGTAGCTACAGGCGTACAGTTCGCTAGTCGGATGGTTCAGACCGCTTTCGGCTAAGGAATGAACCACATATCCCCAAAGATGTGGCGCCACCACCAAACAATTAAGCGTACCATATACTTCTAACAATGGTTTGGGAACTACCCGCGCACAAGACCGAGACTGGGCGACTTGATGTCTTTAAGGGTCCAGTATTTTCGCATGTCCGCATACAAGGAACCAAACCCCAGGCTACACGAAAGGACTGCCGAGATTCCCATGCCCAGTGCTCGAAGGAACGCCAGTCTGCATACGGTAACGCACGAGGCTGAACCAAGATAAGCTTCGCAGTCAATGATGCAAGCGGATCATCCTGCGCCGGCTGCGTTCTCACGCACCATTGCATAATGAATAGTTCGAACAGAAGTGTTTCCATGTCAGCCTTACGCATTTCGCGCTGGAGGTTGGAGATCTCACACTTCGCAGCAAACCGAACGATCACCCCGCACGCTGTCCCATTGCCATGTTGTTTTTGGAAGCTGGTGTGATAGGGTCTAGGTTAGCACACTTGCCGTATTAGTGCCGTAAGCAGCCTACAATCGCTGTTGCGGATCATGTTAGGGACGTTTTCATCCTAGTTCCAACATTCCGCCACTGACGGTGCTGGGGTCCAAATGTTGGCAAACATTGTAATACGCGAGTGATCCCATTTGTTTCGGCTCCTGCTACCAGCACTTTTTTCTTCTGGATGTTGTGTACAGACTCCCACGTCGCATCAGTCCTCTGAACTGTCGTTACTACATTTTCCCTCTTGATGCCCATTCCTATGGATTCTTGTTGTCGATAACGACTCTCGCCCAACATGCTCATAAACACGCCGCATATCATTTCAACAATACCCCGACTTGTAGTTATCCCGCTATTCCTGCTCACATTTAGCCTCTTCTTCTTACCCCGGCGGTATGATGTCCCGCCAGCGTTCAACATCATCAATCTCCCTGGTTTGAATATTACCGAGGCCGGCTCCAAGTTCAACGTTTCGATACAACAATTTTGGCAAGATCTTGCATCCGCGCTCCTCGAAGCTGAGCCACAATGCAAACCTTTACAACTTGAAGAAGGGGGAACAGGGCCCCTGATCGATTGGCGACCGCTCGAACAAACAAGGAAACACCCGGATCGACTGGTTGGCTTTACCGACGAGGATGAGACGGCTTTGTTTCGAGCACACTATGCAATGCGGAGATCAGCGCAGCATCTGGCGCCGAAACTGCAATTCTTGAAAGGAACCACTGGTATCGTAACGACTGCCAATGCGAGATACATGCCAATTTTCTTGGTATCGTTGAGAATGTTGCGGAGAACTGGATGCAATCTACCGGTTGAGGTTTTCATCGATGATTGGACAAAATATGAACCGACAATATGTGATACTGTCCTCCCGTCCTTGAATGCTCGCTGTGTTGTCCTATCAAACATATACGACACTGCCCAGTATGCCCGGCAACCGGACCATTATCAGTACAAGATATTTGCGCTCCTGTTCTCCTCCTTCCAGCACGTTCTTTTCCTAGACAGCGATGCATTTCCGGCATACGATCCCACAATTCTATTCTCGACTGCCCCATATACCACCCATGGCCTGGTGACTTGGCCCGATTTCTGGGCTCTTACTGTCTCTGCACACTTCTACCACATTGCTGCTATTCCAGAAGTGCCCTCACAATCGCGGTACTCGACCGAAAGCGGACAGCTGATGCTCAACAAGGACATTCATCGCGAGTCACTACTCATGATGGTGTATTACAATTACTACGGCCCTGACTACTATTACATCTTGCTGTCCCAAGGCAGCCCTGGTGCAGGAGACAAGGAGACATTCGTACAGGCGGCGTTAGCTGTTGGTCTACCATACTACCAGGTTAGAACTGGGCCAAGTGTTCTAGGACGCTCAAAGAATGGTACCTACCGAGGGACTGGCATTGCCCAAGCAGACCCTGGCCTCGACTACGAATACCTCATTCCCATGCGCAGTCACATCCACCCTGCCGAACACTGGCAAGACGCCGACCTCGAACATCCCAAGTCGGCCGTCGAAAAAGCGCTGAACCGAACACGCAAAGCACCCCCCAAACCGCGGATAGTCTTCCTCCACCAGAACATGCTGAAGCTGGATCCCGCGAAGGTTTTGGAAGACCAAAGTCAGCCGACGTATGAGATGGATGGGACGCATCATAGGATATGGGGTTCTAAAGAAGACATGGTCAAGATGCTAGGTTATGACGTGGAGAGGAGATTGTGGGATATCATTGCTGAAGAGGGATGCAGGGAAGATCAAGAAAGCAAGGCGTGTGGAGATATTCGAGCGCACATAGGGGAGGTGTTTGGGTGGATGGACAGTATCGATCGACCCTGGTGATTGGCGATGTCAGGATTGGCAAAAAGAACAGCTTCTCAAAATGGGTGGACAAAGAATGCCACCCTGGCCGTACTATCACGCCGCTTCCACTACGTCACACCAATTCCACACGGACACAAGATCCGCAATCTGGTTTATTTTACATCGAGAAACAATAACGGCGGCGCAACGGAGTTCAGGTCCACGCATACGGTGGCGCAACGGATTCATAGCGTGCGGACGTTCAGGCGTTACCCTCAGCATGACGATATCCTACATAATTCCACGGTTTTTCCATTTATTTCAGCGTTTCATACAGATACACGATTGCCTAACGCCGTAGGACCGCATCACAAAATACCATTACACATGTTTCACCTTACACGCTCCCTTTCTCACTTGCACGCAAGTCTAATCGGAAGCGAGGCTGAAAATTAGCGTACAAAACTCCGGCTGGTGAGAGGTCCTTTTTGTGCAGATCAGGCTGAATCGCACGGACTGTGAGATGTGAAATGCCTTGGCTTCGTGTACGTGCAAGACGTTGCTAAAGGGGGTTGCGGTGGTACGAACTCAGGCACTAGACTCCCCCTGCTTGGTTTTGCGTGACTGACTCAAATAAAGGAGGATCAATTTTGTAATTAAGGAGGAGGCGGCTCGGTCTGTCTTCCGGAAATGAGTCTTTAGAAGTCTGAATTGATGTTGTGCATTGGTTGATGATTATCGAGGGCGGGCAAGTGTGTTACACATCTGATGTTTGCCATAGCTGGCTGCTGATGGAGACCATAATGATGATCAGATACTCTTTACAACTAACAAAGCGTGATTTACTGTTGCTTAAGCCAGGCAAATGTTCAAGATGAAGAGAAAGTATGGATATCTCATAGACCATGGGCTCGTTATATTCAGCCAACCCACCCTCCCTCCCAAGCTAGGTCCTCTATGCAAGACCAAGCATCCAGGAACGCCGAAAGCAAAAAATCGTAGAATGTATACGAGACATTAAACTAAATCGGTCATGCGGAGTCATCGTCCCTTAGCAGACTTTCCATGATGTCGTCCTCAGTCACCGCAGTCCTTCCTCTCCCAATGGTCATGGTCGTGTCCTCTTCATCGCTATCATTTTCAAGCGGCATACGCGTCCCCTCGCCTTGCATGCCGGCGAACATGGTATCTTCTTCCTCATCTCCAATTTCCGATCCATCAACATCCATCATAGTTTCATCGGCGCCCTTGGCCCGTGTCTCGGGGACTTCAGTCGCATCAACTTCAGCTTCAGTCTCTCCTTCGTTTGCGTCCGCGACAGTGGTGTCGGGTGAGACAGAAGTCTGGTCTTGGACTTGTGTTACGTGTTCCACCTCACCCAAGCGCTTGGTAAGACTAATCTCCAGTTTGGACAGGGCGTTACGTTGTGTCGCATCTGTGCCGATCTTTCCTTCCACAGCCTCGGTGACAAGACCATGCAAGGTGCGGAGGCTCTCTTCATCCGCTTGAGTCTCTTCACCCTTTCGGCTTGTTGACGATGGAGCGATGTACAGTTTACCCAACAGAGAGAGCAGCGGTTTACGCTCATCCTTCGAACAGGTGCTTGTTAAAGCACGCTCCAATATTTCAGAGGCGAGATGAATATGCGGTTCTTCAGCCTCCGCGGTAGTGCTTGTTTTCCCATCAAGGCCCAGCTCCGTAGCGCCGACAACCTTGCGTCCGTCTGTCCACTCAGATAAATGAGCTGTGATGACGGGCCAGCCAACCATTTCGTCAGTCTCTTCTTCTTCAACATTTTCCTCGCGCATAAGCAGAAGCTTGGACATGACGGGCACAGCGATTTGTGCCATGAGTTGTGCATTTTTGAGTTTCGAGTGGCAGAAGACTGGCAGGAAGTAGCTCAGTGCTTGTCTTAAAGCAGGGTTCGAGGCAGTCTCGGGGTCGAAATAAGTGAGTGTGAAAGCCTTTAAGATCTCTGCGGTTGGTGCAGGGGGAAGAATGCCGAGGAGGAGAAGCTTTGATGCGGCGGTGCAGGCGATGAGGCTGATGCGCTTACTGTCTGAGCAGAAAGCCTTGAGCAAAACCTTGGTGATTGGTTTGATGAGAGGATTTGGTTTTGGCTCTGCATCTTCGGCTGTAGCATCTGGGTCTACAGCGGGAGGCGCAAGTAATTGAGGGTGTGTTATGATAGTATCAGTCAGCACTTGGATGACAATCTCCTTCAAGGCATCATGTCCCTTGGTGAAGCAGTGGAAGAAGAGGTCCAGGTTGTTCAGAGCGAGATCCTTCATAGTGTTAGCTTTGTCAATATTTGTTGAAAGGTGTGATAGATTACCTTGCTCAGGAGTGCAGCCAAACCCAGGCAGATAACCCCGCGCTCTCGAATCATCGCCTCATGTGCTTGGACTGCCGGAATGATCAAGGTGTTAAGGATGTTAGTTAGAGAATTGTCCGACTCCAGGTCGCAATGCACGTTCTGTAATGTGCATTGAGCGATGTGCAGACATTTCGAGTATACCATGACCTCTCGAATACGCTGCTCTTCCTCTTCTTCCGGACTAAGGTCTTTTGTAGCTCTCGCGCTCCTTTGCTTGATCATAGGAGCACCCTCGTCAACCTCTGATTGAGCAGAGTGGAAGCTCTCCTCAGCATCGTCCTCAGCCTTCACCGTTGCATCATCTGCGTCGAGCAGACTATCGCGAACCTCAGCAATAGCCTCAACGATCAGAGCGCAGAAGTCTGACTCGCCACGGTTGCCGCAAACGGTGCGCAAGACCTCGATAGCAAGTTTTGTGCATTCTTCTGGCAGCTGAGCTTTGGCAATAGCTTCGCGCATGATGTTGTACATTTGCCTTCGACCCATCTCGTCAGTATAGTCGAGCGTGTGGGCAATGTGAAGCAATTGCTGGACGATGAAGTCCTGCTCTTCTACATCTTCTTGAGCTTCCTCGGCTTCTGGATCGGTTTCTTCCATGACTGCAACTTTGTCGACGAGCTCCATGAGGGAGTTGAGTTCTCTTTGTAGAACGAATGCAAACATTGTGACCTCGGGCATCTTATCCTCAATCATGCCTTGGACTCTGTCGTCTTGAGCACTTTGGCAATAGTCGTTCAGAGTGCGGGCAACGAACGCGGTCTGCGAATCCAGGTTGTTCCAGAATTCGTGGTCGAAAGCGATGTATTCACGATAGTCAGGTCGACCATCCCAGAATTCACGCATAGCTTCATGCGCCATACCGTCTTCTTCACCCGACCGGGTGACATCGATACGCTCAAGCAGCTCACACAACGCCTCTAAATTAGGTGGAGCAACATCGCCAGGCTTCTTTTCTTCCTCAGGCCGGTTGTCACGCGATGAAGCACAATCCTCTAGCCATCGTTCGCGGAAGAGGCGTGCGGCAGCCTTTCGGACTATATCATCTCGATCTCGAAGACCCCAACGGATTAGCTTTTCTCGCTCAACAAGCGACATATGTCGGAAGTCTCCTAAGGCGGGCAGAATCTTGCCATACACCAGTCGTCTTGTCGTCGCGTCCATGTCGCGGGCTCGTTCCAAGATATATCGTAGAGTCGAAGGCCACAACGGCAGATTCAGTAGAACAGCGCGTCGAACCTCTGCGCTCGGATCATTGATCATGATATCTAATAGCTTATCCAGAATTCCACCTGCAGCATCATCGTCGTCACTGTCTTCTTCGTCTTGCTCTTCATCATCATTGCCCGCAAGCCGGCCGAGACCAAGGATGGCCTGCACGCGGACCGATGGCTCTTTGTCTCGCAGACGTTTCAAGAAACCAAGTCTGATTAGGTTGAAGATGTCGTCATCAATTGTTGTGAGGCTGTTCACGATATGTGCGACCGTCTGCGTTGCTCGGAAGCGGATTGTCTTATCCTTTGCTGTGAGGAAAGCCAGAACCGTAGTGAGTATGTGTGATGTAAGACGACTGCTGGGCGTCTCGTGGAAGGCGGTTGCTTCTTCTTCCGTCTCTACCGCGAAGATTGCTTGGTCTGTATGGATTCAGCCATTTATACACGCAAACTCATCACCATGGCGCATACCTTTCTCTGAAGCGTGCTTCAAGAAAACACCCAGGAACCTAATTACTCTGTCTCCCACCGGCTCACTCTTCTTAACGCCGAGAATTCTGAGTACACACCTGACGATTTCATTATTGAATTCTTCCTCGTCAAAGTCTTCCTGCGCCTCTTCTTTGCCTTTCTTTCCGCCCTTTTTGCCCGTGTCTGGCGGCTCGAAGCAGCAGGCCTCTTGTATTTTCCTTAAATTGACCACTAATTTCCGCTGTGTAGCCGTTGTCTTCTGTGCATCACCAAACACCTGCGCCACCTGCGTACGCAGCGATGTTATGGGGCCTTCGTCCGGTATCTCGACTGCATTTGCGGACTGCCGTGCGGAGGAAGCGCGTGTTGATTTGAGAGTCCCAGTACTGGATTTACGGGCTACTGATGCAGTAGACGTGCGCGTTGAGCGCGTCGAAGTGCGTCCGGGCATGTTGATGGTGTCGTCAGTCTTGGGCTGTTGTGTCGTCTGGTCTTGGTCTCGTCCTGCTCTTGGTGTTGTTGATACGGCTGCCCTGTCATGTTTGTTTGGCGTCCGTGCGCACATTGGGCAACGAAGCGTGAGCACGTGAAAGCAGGGATGCCCGCGCGATATTGCGACATCGGGCGAAAGCGCGTCTGATTCGCCGATGAGCCGACGACATCATCGCAAAGCTTTGGCATGGTGAATACTTTCTTCTCATTTTCTCCCTTACGTAGCAATTATGTTGAAGACAGCAGCGCGAAGCTTTTCAGCTTCCGCTTGGCGGAGAGCTGGGAGCACCAGCCAATTGGAAGCTGCTCATCAGACCGCCATAAATATTTCGAAAGCTCAAGGCATTGGTCAGCGGGGCTTTCTTGACGGTATAGCCTCTTCTCTTGTTGATTCTTGCTACCAACATGCTCCATGCTAAACTTGTATAGCAATCGGCAAGACTCCCCTCATCCGCCTCAAGAAGCTCTCTGAGGAAACTGGCTGCAATGTTCTCGGCAAAGCCGAGTTTCAAAACCCTGGAGGCTCTGTGAAGGACCGCGCAGCCCTCTTTGTCGTTGAACATGCTGAAAAGGCCGGCCTCCTTAAGCCCGGCGGCACCGTCATCGAAGGCACCGCAGGGAACACTGGAATAGGTCTTGCTCACGTCTGCCGCTCGAAAGGCTATAAATTGGTAATCTACATGCCGAATACACAATCGCAAGGCAAGATTGATCTACTTCGGTTATTAGGCGCGGAGGTCTATCCTGTTCCTGCAGTTGCATTCGACAATCCGGAGAACTACAATCATCAAGCGAAACGCCACGCCGAGCGCTTGGACAATGCAGTATGGACGAACCAATTCGATAACACCGCAAATCGCCAGGCGCATATCGAGACTACCGGCCCGGAGATTTGGTATCAAACGGAGGGAAAGATTGATGCCTTTACCTGTGCTACGGGTACTGGAGGGAGTTTAGCGGGAGTAACAAGGTACTTGAAGGAGAAGAGTGATGGGAGAGTGAAGAGCTTCCTCGCAGACCCACCTGGGTCGGTTCTGCACTCCTACATTCAGAGCGGAGGGAAATTGGCCGAAAGAGCTGGCGGGTCGATAACAGAAGGCATTGGCCAGGGCCGCGTAACGGACAATCTCCAGCCAGACATTGACCTCCTAGACGGCTCGTTACATATCAGCGACGAGAAGACGATTGAGATGGTGTACAGATGTCTAGACGAAGAGGGCCTATACCTAGGCGCAAGTTCGTGTCTGAACGTTGTTGCGGCTAAGGAGGTGGCTGAGAAGTTGGGCAAAGGACATACCGTTGTTACCCTTCTGTGTGATGGTGCATACCGATACGCCGACCGACTGTTTTCGAAGAAATGGCTAGAGGAGAAGAAACTACTTGGTGCGATACCCGAACGGTTGACAAAGTACATTGTACTACCGTAGATTATCAAGAAGATATAACAGCTTGTAAATGTTAGCGTCCTACTTTACAGGCAACTTACTTGAGAATTTGTGATAATACCTCCTGGTTGCTCTCATATGGCCTTTCTGCTAATTCTAGAACGCTGGGAAGATCTCCAGACTTCATTACTATATCATAGCCGGGCTATCGCTCACCAATTCCTCAGAGTATTGTTTGGAAATGTGATTCTAGAAGTCTATTACGCGAGTCTTCGTTTACAGTACCCCAGGTCTACATCTAAACCTCTATAAACTCCGGCTAAATCATGGGCGTCCCAGACGCAAACCCGTTCACAACAGCGGTCATGAGTTGATTTGCAATTGCCGTCTTAGGTGGCAGCCTAAGCCCACCCTCCTTGTACTCTGGTCCAGCATCTTCACCCAAACCACTCGTCCCGACCCTCAACGCCTCTCTGACTTCATCAGCAGTGAACCACTTCGCATCCTCCAACTCAGCGTCGTGACCTAAGTGAACTGTTTCTCCGTCTGGAATTGCCTGGCCGATTGCGCCGATCATGAGGTTGGCAGGATATGGCCAGGGTTGCGTTGAATGAATGACCACACGGCCAAGATGAATTCCGGACTCCTCCCACACCTCACGCCTGACAGCCTCTTCGACAGATTCAGCCGGCTCAAGGAAACCGGCTAGCGTACTATACCAATACGGCGGCCATCGTTTCTGTCTGCCTAACAAAATCTTCTTTCCATCCGCAGACACGACCGCCATAATGACTGTTGGATCTGTTCTAGGAAATGAGAGGTTCGAGATACCTGTTCGCGTAGCGCAGGGTGGCCGATCACCTGGGGTTTGCTCTTGAACTTGGGCAGCAACATCCTTTGGTGGACATGTGCGTTTGAATCCAGCGTTTACAGAAAGAGTTTTGTAGCCACAGGATGCGCAGAAGGGGTTTCGTTCGTTCCAATCGAGAAGGTGGCGAGCTTCGGCGTAGATGGCGGCTATCACAGATTAATATGTCACACGGACGTGATTCAATCGGTGATGGTTAGCATACCTTGCTCTGCTGCTAGGGTCAGGTTCATTCTCCCTTTACCGAAATCCATACCCTCGCCCTTTAACCTCTCGATCAATTTCTCGGCCTCGTCCTTCACGCTCTCCTTTGGCGTGACATCGACCGCGAACCACGGCTGGCCCTTATAATGCTCCTTGTAAATGAAACCCTCTGTCTTTTCGTACAAGCCGAGGAATACTATCTGCGGAACATACAACGAAGAGTTATACTGCGCAATCGTGTCTGCCTCGGATTTTGAGAATGGATCGTCGCCAATGATGGCCTTGACATCATCAAACTTTTGCTGGGCTAGCTCTGAGGGGGACTTCAGGAGAGGCTCGAGTTTATTGAAGAGGAGGAATGTTGTTGTTGGGTGTTTAAGAGCGGCGGAGAGGAAGGCATGGTCGGGTCGCAGAAATGAGACGCGATTCAAAGGAGAGCCTGTAGTGTATGTCAGTATCAAGCGATTCGATAAGATTTGGGAGCGCAAAGTGAGGGTGGATAGATGTACCGGAGAAGTAATTGGCCACCTCCTTCCCAAACTTGCGGCTAAGCATCGAGTCGACGTTTGGATGCGCAGGCTCGGGAAGCTCGGGTTGAGGAAGCTTTGGCATTGTATGGCTCTATCTTTCTTGGTGTTCAAACCACCAGTGTACACAAAAAGACAAAAGAAGGAAGGCAAATCGTAAACCCAAAATTGGCAGTCGTCAGGAATGGGGAAAACATCCAACTGACGTCTCGCATGCCCCACGGCGGTCCACGGAGGGGTATGATTACTAGCCCAGCACGCGATTAATAATGACTCTCTTCCCGTCACCATATTTCCGAAGCCTCGGTTCGCTTTCCGAGCGACGCCTCGCATCGACACGCAGGGCGAGCTTATCGATAAAGGTTATTTGGACCTTCTACGAACACCTGGCGCACCGACATTCGCCCATCCATTGCATATGGCGATAACCTCACCGCCATGAGTCGGTTCTATGTACGTGAATACATCCTAGCACCTCTCAACAGTCTCCATCACAGATATTGCCAGCCCCAAAACCAATCAATAGCTGACAGCGCATGTATCGATAGTTTGGAGACTCCAGATCAGGATCAGAGGATGATGATGATGATGATTTAGGCACTCTCCCCTTCGCTACACCACTGCAGCGTAGCGACTTTCTAAACCCTTCTTTTTCGCCCTCAACATACCTCTCCACGCTTTCCAATCGTCACCAAACCCTCGAGGACCTGCGCTCCGAACTTCGATCTCGCTCGCAGCTGCTTTCCAAAGAGTTGCTCGACCTCGTCAACAGCAATTATCAGGATTTCTTGAACCTGGGAAACAGCTTGCATGGCGGCGAGGAGAAAGTTGAGGAGGTCAGAGTCGGATTACTTGGGTTTAGAAAGGAAGTTCATGGACTGCGGGGTGTTGTGGAGGAGAGAGAAAATGAGGTTGAGGGCCTAGTGAAGGAACGGAGGGAAGCCCGGACCAAGATTGAGATGGGCCGGCGACTGGTGGATTATGATGCTAGGCTGAGGGAGCTAGAAAGTGAGCTGGTCATTGAGATCCAAGAAAGGGAAACGATAATACTCGGCGAAGACGTTTCAGATAGCGATGAAGACGAGGATGATGACGATGAAGAAGATGAAGGCAGCTACGGAGTGTCGATTGCGAAGTTGAAGAGAACCGTCATGCAATATCGGCTCATTCAGGAGCTTGAGAAGGGAATGAACGAACATCCATTCATTGCAGCACAAGCGCCACGAATGGCGAAAATTAGAGGCACGCTGTTGATGGATCTGAGCACGGCACTACAGCAAGCGAAGAGTGCGGGGCCCTCAGGTTCTGGACGCATTATGAAGGTCATGACAATCTACGCGGATATGGAGGAGTCGGCAGAAGCAGTCAAAGTTCTCGCATCGTTGAAGACTACTTGACAAGCAACATGATACCAGCATAGCGACGGCGTTAGATATGGTACATTGTTTGTACAGCAAATATGCTACAAGCAAGAATCTATAAAGGACCAGACAACTCCTTGGCCGCTATTGAATTTGGCCCTTTGAACTCGCCATTCAACGAGAAACCTGGCGCGTTCGTTGAGCTCAGGACCTGTATCACTGTCAGTCACTCGTCCACAGCTGATCATGCGTTTGTGAAATCAACTTACCACCTCATGAATCTCCTTACTTATCCGATCGCTCATCTGTGCAATGTCCTTCTTCAGTGCATCCATGAATGCCTTGACATTCCTCTGCATCTCCTCAGGCGTGAAGCCCAACTGTCCAACCGCCATTCTGATCACGCCTAGCCTCTCTCTGTATTCACTGGCGCCCACCATGTTCCGCACACTAGTCCCCACAGATGTAACCACCGTCCCCGTCTTTGTGCTCGGCATCAAGCCCTTGGGACCCAGCACCCTGCCCAACCCAGCCTTGTTTAGCTTCTGCAGTGAGTCAATGTGACAGATGCAGCGCTCAAATTCGACAATCCCCTCCTTAATCTGCGCAAAAATTTCGTCTTCGCCAACCAGAGTGGCGCCTGCTGCCCGTGCTTCGGCTGCGGCTTTCGAGTCTGGGGGCGCGATGACACAGATCCGTATGTCAGTCTTCACGGGGTGGGGGAGTCGTAGTCGGTTTCGAACCACAGGCCCGTTCTTGAGCGTGCGTAGGCGGACGTGCATTTCATATTTGGAAGAGGATGGGTTGCGGCCAACTTCGAAAGCGCGAATATAACTATCGCCCCGTCAGCGCCGTTTTCAACAGCTTCATAAAATTTGCAGGGAGACGCACTGCATCGCATCAATCAATGAAAACTGCTCTGCCTTCTTTAGGTCATGTTGTATGAACGTATTCCTGGCCTTCTTCTTCTTTTTGGGTTGTGCTTTGGTGGTAGCACATCGTATCGACTGGTACGGTAATGCGGCAAATCGCGGTATCTCAGATCTTGCAGGAGCGATTGAGCATGTCGCGAGTCTGCTCAATGGAGCTATTAGCGATCGTGGGTGCGCCATTGAGGATATGCGGTGCTTGATGAATGTCGCGTTCCTCTCAAGATTTCGGTCGGAGACTCGGAGGAGCCAAGGAAGGCTAGCCGTTTTCGGTCCATCTGCCACCGCTACATGTCTACACTCTTGAAAGTTCGTAGGTTCTGGGACATTTTTAATGGTTCCCTGTCAGCTTTTACATGTTTACCATATCCGTTTTCATATCTTCATTGTGAAATGCTGATGTGAGCGATTCCCATTTTTATCGATATAGTCAATTAAGGCTCAAGGGCAAGAAAACTTCAACCTAGTCACCATGCACTTGAAGCGCTAGATGAACTCTCTCTACGAGTGTATGAGGACCTGAAGAACTTGTGCTTCATTCAAGGAATGCTGGCTCACTTACCACACAACCCTCTGTTCTTCCTGGGCCAAGCAGAGAGATATAGGCAAGATGTTGTTGCCCGAAACGCCAGACCGAGCCTGAAATTTACACAAAAGGCGTATCGATATCAGTATAAAAATAGTCTAGGCCAGCGATGGAGTGATATAGAGTATGACCGACAGCATCGCCAGATGATTCAAAACAAATTCAGACGTTCAGCAGTTTCTCATCGGAACGACTACAAACCGTCCTCCGTAGCCAAGGTGATCGAACCGTTCGTTTCATTTGTTATCATCACAATGATACGTTTGAAGAGAGCATTGCAACTTTACGAAAACTTGTCCAAATCGACTACGCACAGGCTCTTCCGAGGAGGGTGGATGAGCGCCCAGAGCATGCTGTCCTCTGCTATTATGTGTGGATCGGATATTTTGAGCCTTAATAATGATCTAGCCGCCTTGCGATATTACAGAATTGATAAATATCCGAAAAGCTTTTCGAAGGAAGAGAGGGAGCGCAGTAGAGCACTTTGGGAACAACTGAGCTCAGGGGACCGTCCTTCAATATCTAGACATAGAGCCCAGATACGAAGAAAAAAGGGTACCAAGAGCGGCCTTGGAAGTTGTGAAAGAACAGAAAGTCCAACAGCGAATTCACGGTCAGAAAATCTCAAAAGCAGCAAACTCGATCAAGAGTCTGGAGAAATACAAGCCCAAAATTGGATTACTCAAGACCCAAACTATCTCACATCGGTCAAAAATTTCCAAAAATCCAAGAAGCAACCACAAAAATACCAACTTAGAAACGAAGAGAAAAAGCGGCACGTCCATATGTCTAAAAGCACGCGATTCTCCGCCCCGCTTCTTTGAGCCTGCAATTATGTTCAGAACCTTAATGCAAAATAATTGAATTGAAATGCGATGGAATTGGACAAGGCCGCTATTTAAGGAATACAGAAAGCAACGTAATAGTTCACATAGTGGGATTGCAGTCCACTAGGGAGTGTGATGTCAAGAAGTGCGGAGACTAGGTGGTAAAATTGCCAAACTCTTTAGTTTTACTGTAGGTAAACTGACATTCGAATATTTGGCGTTACAGTAAGTCTCACAAATACCATACAATTACGCAGGGCCTTTGAGACTCTGTTGCGATTGAAGGACACGCTTTTTACCATCCTTTTCCACTGCAGACGCATAACTCATACGCCCTTCCCATCACCTTCGCAAGCCTAGTCTGACCTAAACAAATGAAGCAGATCGTAGGTTGCGGACTTTGTACGGTAGCTCGATAAGTAACCAAGGGAGTTGCAAGTGGATCGCTTGTGAAGAACGATGTGGGCACCTGGCGTCTCATCATTGAATCGGAGAATGTAGTGAAGGAGAATTGATGCAAAAGCTCCACTTGCGAGGTAGGCGACACATACTATGATCGTGGTGTGTTCTTGAAATGGAAAATGAATTCGTTGTAAGCTTGCCGTTGTTGCCTCAAGAGCCCCCTGAATCCGTGTCTTTCCTCACGATCTCACCAATCTCCATTTTCGGTCCTGTGTATGTATGTCGAGCTCTCAGTCCATAATATGCCATGCTTAGAAACATCACACCAAAATACACTACCAGAGACCAGTTGAACGTCCTGACAGTAACCATGGCAGTTGGCGGCCAGAAGCTGAAGAACCACCCAATAAAGCTGTACAAAAGAGCAACAAGAGTGATAGGTAAGCCAAATTTCCCTAAGCGAAATGGTCCCCATGCGATATTGGAGGAGGGTGTGATGAGGCGTCTCCACAGCATGACACACGCGGAAACCATGAAAGCCGAATAGAAACCGCCAACAGTCAGTCCAGTGAGTGCGTAAAAAGCCGTCGTACTTCCGAGCGGAATAAGTGCGAGTAAAATCGAAATGGTTGCAGTGATTGCGATAGAGTAAATTGGAAGCGCAGTTCGAGGTTCAATACGCGATACGAAACGCGACAAAGGGACGCCATCTTCGCGAGCGAACGCCCAAAGCATGCGCGAGGCAGATGCCATTAGGCCGATGGAGCCAGAAATACCAGTCACGATGATAATGGCTGCCTTCATATACATTAGCACTACTAACATACTTTGGTGGTAGATGCGACTTACTAAGATGGTGGTGGCAGGCATGGAGTTTGTGATATTCGCGAGGATAATCATGAACGGATAAGGGAACTGGGTTGATAGGACTTCCTCTAGCGGCCCCATGCAAAAGCACAATGCAATCAACATGCCAAATCCAGTTATTCCGTTGATGAATACTGTCAAGATCATCGCTCGTGGAATAACAACGGCTGAATTCTCGATTTCCTCAGCTGTACCACTTGTCAGCACGATCAAATACCAGTGCCAGGGCAAAATGTTCTACTGACCCATGTGTGTAGCAGCGTCAACACCGTTAAAGCTGTACATCAAAGTTACCGCACCCACCAAGACCGATTGCGCGTTACTAGTAAATCCTCCACCATTCAAAAAAGTTTTAAAGACTGCATTAGTCGAGTTCTTCGGCGCCAGATACACAAGCACAATCAGAATTGCGAAGAACCCAACAATGTGGAGAATGAGCATCATCGCCTCAATGCTTGGGAATATTCGTCCCAAGTACGTGTTCACAAACACAGCAAGGAGGATAACGGCCCAAAATACAAGTACGGCGTGCCACATCTGCATGGTATACTGCGGATAGTTGAGAGATACAATGCCGATAATGAGCGTGCAGTTAATCCAAGCAACTGATGCGCAGGCGGCTTGCCAGGCGATAACGGTGATCCAGCCCGTGGTGTAGGAGAGGAAGTTGGAAGAGCTTTCCGGTGCTAAGATAGCCACATAGTTGTACTGGCCTCCTGATAGTGGCATCATAGATGCCATTTCAGCCATGACTAGGACCTGGCAGAGCACTCCAAGCATTACGAAAGGATATGCTGCTATGGCGCCCGTTGGACCTCCATTGATTAGGGGTGGGAGAAGATTGGCGACAGAACCTTCCCATGTGAGCACTGCGATGAGTCAGAAATAATGTTTGTGGAGCGGTGGCGCAGTACTGTACTGAGTGTGCATCCAAGACCAAGAATCGACACAAGACCAAAATTGCGTCTGAATTGCTGTCTCTTCCCAAAGTGTGCCAAAATTTGCTCATCATTCCATGAATTCCTACTGCTGGCCTTCGCTTCAACATCAGGGGAGCCGATATGCGCCTGGCCGGCTTCGTGTGCCATTGAGCTTCCCATGGTGTGCGGTTGTAATTTTGGTCGCAAAGTCAAACAGAGAACCCAACACAGTGGATGTTAAGCTGAAATTCTAGGAAAGGAAAATTACTGTTCCTTCTCTGAGACGAATTGCCGACAATGTTTCATTCTGCAATCACCCATCAGATCCACCGGGTCCGTCCCAGGCAATGCATGAGTTATGACTTCTCGGCAACACGAATCTACGACTAGACGCAACCGCTAAGTACCCTGCATGGTTCCACTACGGTCCCCGAAATTCCTAGTCGAATGCACCATCAGTGATTTGACGGGTCAATGGCTTCCGTTGTACCGCATCGTCTGTACTTTCATGGACACTATTTCAACCGGGTACCCACTGTCGTACTTCGCATATGCCGGTGTATACTTTTTGATATTACCAAAGTCCAGCCGCATTGCCCAAAAACGTGCTGCACGCCGAGGACATGCTATTCGGTGTTATTGGCTCTTTTTGCTGCGCACTCTTTTCGCTTATTTCGGAGTCCGAAGTTAGAAACTGCACAGAACCTCCACGCTTGGGTATCTCGTATTCCCCACACGCACACTAATTGGTACCATACCACAGATTTAACCAATGGCCTCGCTTATGCATTTACAATGCAACCTGGAGAAAGCTATTAGGCCACCACCAATCAAGCTTTGAGATGGTGCTTGTCGGTATTTGACAACCTTAGCATGACCCAACCACCCGCTCCTGGATCCGCCTCTTGGCACCAGGCCGCCGGGCCATCATATGACTAACGCACTCGGTAGAACTGCTGGAGATAGTACGTATCTGTGAATAGCCATGGACGGGACGAGAAGTGCCAACCCCGGTGGCGTCGCGGTAGGCCTGCACCTTGGCTGTTGCATTAGTAGCTGCACTGGAGGCAAGTTCATCTATGCACGTAGGCCTCAGATCCAGACCAGCGCCGCCTCACTTCGAGAATCGTTGGGAAGACTCGTCTTTGAGCTCGACCGATCACTCAGTTTACGCCACGTTCAGTCACTGCTTTCAATAACATTGAATTCTTTCCGATGGCGCCAGGTCCTCTCGTAACTCCTGATCATCAGGGCCCGAGAGTAGATATCGCAGTTTGGGTCTGCTTTGTTATTTCGGGTCTCGCAGTGACAGCAAAGTTACTCACAAAGTTAGGCCGATCGCAGAAGCACATTCGGCTTGCGAACCTGGAATCCGATGACTTTGTACTATTCGCTTCTTTGGTGAGTATACAAGGCCTAGGAAATGGATAATAAATATGCTGAGACACCAGATTTTTGCGACAGGACAGAGTATCGCAGTATCACGACAGGTACACGCGGGGCTTGGAGACCACATAAAGACTTTGAGCCCGCACCGACTCCAGGCCTATGAGAAGGTACGTTCAGAAAACGAATATCCGAATATTACTGACATTCAGCAGGCAGGTTTCTCAAGTCAAATATTGTACATATGCGCTCTCGCAGCTGCAAAAACCGCAGCATGTCTCTTTGCGCTGAACTTGCAGCCGCATTCTAGGAGCCAAAGTATCATTCACGGATTGATGGGTGCGATGGGAATCTGGACACTGTAGGTTACATGTACCATTTCAACTGGCTTATAATAACACCATTGCAGAGTCTCTGTCTTCGGTATTGCATTTCAGTGCAAGATCCCATACACTTGGAATTTGACATCGACTCAATGCTTCAACCAGCCCGCTTTCTGGACATTTGTGGAAGTCTTCAATGGCTTGACAGATATATCACTTGCCATATTGCTGTGTAGCATCGTTTGGATATTGCAAGCAAAATCCAAAGTCATGCTGCTGTGTGTTTTTGCAGCACGTGCACTGTAGGTTCTTTCACTTCACTTGGTCCGAGTCGACTGCTAATCGTTGGTAAGTATCATTGCACCCATTGTGTTCCGTCTAGTCCACATATACAAAACCGACATCTCGCATAGCTCGCCATCTTGGGATCCGTCTTACAAAGAAACGGAAGTAGCCATCGCTACCGCAGTCTTGATGAATACCAGTCTGGTTTTGACATGCGTTCCCTTCCTTAAACCGCTAATGGAGGCCTTGCAACCAGGCTGGTCAACGAGCGATCTTGTGCAGGGAGTAGGATATAATTTCATGTACGGGAAAGTTGGGGTATCTTCCGGAAAATATCCTTTGGGCAGTGTCATCGGTGGGCAAACTGTTGGAAGTAAGAGCAAATCCAAGGTCATCGTGCATACGGAAACTTTCGAGCTTGAGTCAAGGAACGATAGAAACTCACAGGAATTGGATGCATCCGCAGCAGTATGAATAATGAGACTCATCTTATTAGATATTATGTATAACATGATTGGAAAGATCACTCTGTGCTCTGAAGTAGAGAAAAATATATTCAATGTGTTTGGTTTCGGACTTCATCAATACCTACCGAACGTTGGGCTTAATATGGTTATGCATTGATAAGCATGAAAATGTCTAATCGATGAATTAGAGAGCTACAGCCGTTATGAGGGTATGATTACGTGGAATAATGTCGAAAGTTGCGTTTAGCTTGATCACGCCTATCGGTCTCCGAAATGAGACCGCCCTTGTCCCTCCCAGTAGATCACAGCGTACTATCTGCAACCCTTGCTGCAATTATTCCAGCTCTCTGGGTCACTACAGATACAACATGAGCTTGCAAAGAACCGGCGATATGGTTTTGTAGCCATGTAGAAAACATATAAGAAACTGTAGCCCGTTTTGACATTCTGAAATTCTCCGCACACAATAAGAACAATCTTCAATATCACCCTCACATTCACCCACCATGCCTCTTGAATTCGGTTTCCCTACCGAAGATGAATTTGTGTCCTTCGTTCCTATGACTTTTGAAGCCATGGGTGGCCGCAGCGAGTTCGTCAACACCGTCTGGCCTGGCGGCTTGACTAAAGAAGGACAGGAGAAAGCAAGGTTGGGCTTCCTCTACCTGAAAAGCATTGACCCTTCATGCAAATGGGTCAAAATCACAGACACAGACACCAATGAGATTATCGGGGTTGCACAATGGAATATATATGAAGGACAGAAGCCGCCGGAAATGGTTGTCGATGGACCGCCTGGAACTTGGGAAAATGATACCGAAAAGGAGTATGCGCAGGAGTTATTTAAGAGTTATATGCAAAAAAGATGGAAATTCATTCGAGAGAATGAGTTGCCGCTGATCTGTAAGTTCACATTGAGAATGGAGAACAATGACCCTGACTATGTCTCTCAGGTCTCAACATCATGACAGTCGCGCCAAAGCATCAATACCGGGGTGCAGGTACACTGATGATGCAGTGGGGTACAAAACTTGCTGATTCAATTGGAGCTGCTGTAAGTCTATTTGCCGTTGAATTGACCACGAGCTAATGACACTGCAGTGCATTGTCGAATCAACAGTTGAAGGCCGCTGGTTGTACGAGAAGAGTGGGTTCAAGTTGCAAGAACACTGGACTTTGGATGTGCCGAAGAAGTTCTCGGACAGACCGAAGCAGCGATTGTTCTTTATGATCAGGCCGAGAGTGTCAGAACAGCCGTAAGAAAGGAATGGAACTGACATGCTGGGATACATGACAGCGCCCAACATCCTTTTACTTAGAAAGCTTATCTCTGAAGTTCAGGACAACTTGTATGTGCTTAGACAGATACTTAGAATTGAACATAGTCAAATCTCTATACACTAGATTGTCGATTTTGCACTTGTTCTTGAATCCACTCTGCACCAAATCACCAGGTTTCAATGCAGTCAGCAACAACATTTGAATGCTTTGTACCATGACCTACGGATGTTACATCGCGGGTAGATATGTTGGTTGCAACCTGGTTATCAGTTCACCATCCGTGCACTTTCCACTTCCAGTAGTTGATGCAGGAACATCAGCAACACGCCGGGAACTAAAATCTCACAAGCAAGTGGTCCCCGTTGCGCATGGATGGCTTGTTTCATCTCGCCAGCTGCCGGCATGATAAGGCCTCGATACGATGTACGTTTTCGTAGGCTAAATTTTGCAATGGATGAACTAGCATTAGCACAGTGCGCGCCTCTTGATGGGGAAATGCCCGGATATCAATACATTGACACGTGACGTGCAAAAATAGCAATGGGAGATGCCTTCGTTGGACAGCAACACAATGGTTCAATACACATGCGCGTAGCTGAGCGTTTTGGTCAAGATTCAAAGTACACCGTGACTAAGAGCTCATGCAAGTTATAGCAGTTTCGATCAACGAAGAAGAATTTTTTTTTCTATTGAATTCGCGACAAAACATCTAATTGTCGTCGAGACGTGTAATCTAGCGTTGGTACCTATGCGAACTCTATCTAGCTAAACGCCACGCTCAAGAAAAGAATTTCCATATAACAGAACAACAGTCAAAACTTTTCTATGTTGCTGAATACAAAGTGTCCTACACCTTGACATGCCTCTTGAAACAGGCGGTGTCAAGAATGCTCGCACTTCCTGCTGTAGCTACCTCGCACGCATCAATCTTCTCTGGTGGAACATCACGACGCTTGACCTTGAAGCATGCAGTGTCCATGATATCTGGATCAACGCTGCCGTCAACACTTGTTGGGCACACAGCAATTTCTTCTTCTGGATCACCGCGCTTCGTCTTGAAGCAAGCTGTGTCGAAAGTATCGTCAGTTGTCTTGACGGCTTTATTTGCACCAATGTCGAGGGTGCATTTATCTCCGGCTATTTTGGATAAGTATTTGCACTGATTGGTTAATTGAGGTAGCAGAAGTGACTTACGAACAGGAAGTGCGATTACAGACGCTGCGAAGAGGAAAGATGCGATGGCGAACGTTGAGGCGCGCATGGTGGCAGATGTGGCTAACACGAAATTGGAGCTGTGTAGCGAAGAGGCGTTGTTTGAGAACACGAATTGATGGTAGAGGCAATGAACTTGACTTGAATATATGCCTTTCAAGGTGAGAACAATGATTGGATTTTGCAGACGGCTTCTGAATACAGACCGTTGTGACTTCTGGGTGTAGATATATGTTGAGCCCAGCGGTGCAATCTTACTTCTTCGCGCCGGCTCCGCGAAGTACTCAATATTCATGACAGACTCTACTACCAAAAACAGTATATACCGTCAAAGTAGGTAGCAGGCCTAGTAATTTCGGCCCTTCGTACGGGATGTAGCGTACACGTGCCGCATTCCTCATTAGGCAACACAGCTCGTCGGTGTCCGAACAGCCTAAGATCGCGCTAAGATCTGGCATGGAATCATACGAGCTTTAGACTGGCCTGTCCATTCGGCGACCGTTCTAGACGAGTAAGTTGGCCAACACGAGTCAACAAGTACCGTGGCAATGAGGAACATGGTGTGTTCATATTGACGCCGACCTGACCACTTTTGGTCCAAGACATTTGTATTACCTTCAGCTCGCGAAAGCATCAATTGGTGCATGAAGTGACTTCCTCGGAGAACGAGTACAGGTTATTTAACAGGCTGTGTGTCACCAGCGTAGGCGTACGTGTCTACGCATTCTCTCTACTGTGTCGTAGGCTTAGCCCGACAACAGCACCGCCTCAACCTCGCCTCTCCGGATTTCGGATCCGAGTTTCCACAACTCCGCTGGTCAAGAACCTGCTGTGAGAATTCAACACAATGAATAGTATTCTTGCAACTCGATCGCATGGCAGCGATTTTGGTCGCGAACCCACAATGGTAATGGAGCAGAAGCGCTTGCTCAGCGAGGAGTGTGACGACGACAAAGACACAGAATCTCAACAAAGTGGAGGAGAGTCAATTTGCAGACCAGAAGTATTGAAGCGAAGCTGGCTTCCTGCTGTGCTAGTTCTATACAGCTTGGTAGTGACCGCTCTTCTCATAATACCTCGACTCTCCACTGCTTCAAGACTACACTTACCGTACTGTAAGCCACTACAATTCCAACTTCGCTATTAGCAGAACTAAGACTAAAGATTATTGTAGCCCCAATATCACAGCTCATGTATCCTACCATCCAGAATGTCTACCCCAAAGGACACTCCGTGTTCTCCAAGGAACCATCTACTGAGGTGAACGCAGCATGGGCAGAGCTCGTTGCTCCAATGCTCATCCATGCCTCCTCCGCCGAATTAAAACAAACAAACGAAGACCCCTCTGAACGCCTCGAACTCGTTCAGGGTGGCTATCTCGCCAGTCTCGGCGTGTTCCATGAACTACATTGCCTGCGTCGTCTATATTGGCATATGTACGACGATGTGTACTTTGCGAATCTGACGTCACAGGATCGCGAGTACGAGAGAGGCCACGCAAGGCATTGTATCGAAACAATACGTATGAGCTTGATGTGCCAGGCAAATACAGCTTTGTACACGTTTGAATGGGATGAGAATACGAGGAAGAAGCAGCACCTTACAAGTAAAGCGAAGCGGCAGTGCGTTAGCTGGGAGCCTATACATGAGTGGGCGAGCGAGAGAAGTGTGGGACTGAATCCAGAGTTTCACCGTCCGAAAAAGGAGTCAACTTTGTAGTGTTGTATTTTCCTTTGATACCCCTTTGATAGCATTAAATCTTGTACCATTATCTAGCAAACCCATCCACCATCAACATTATACACTGCCCCTGTTATGAATGAAGCTTGTTCGCTCAGTAAGAAAGCAATGACGTTGGCTATTTCTACAGGCTCAGCCCTCCTTTTCATGACGGTCACTTGCAGACCTTCTTTTACATGTTCAGGATCTTCCCCTTGGGACATAGGAGTATTCACCGAGCCTTGAGTTATCATCAGCCAGAGTATACCGAGTACGAGAAGACTGAATTCTTACCTGGTGCTACACAGTTGATTCTGATATGTGGATTTTCCTTCGCTGCAGTCTTGCTCAACGCTGCAACAGCGGCTTTGCTTGCGCAATAAGCTGCGTTTCCTGGTGCGCCAAATTGTCCAAAAACACTTGCAGCAGAGACCTGCTGTCTGTTAGTTCAAATTTTTTAGCTGGTCAAGATGAACTCACAATACTGCATCCACTTCCAGTCATAGCTTTGATTTGCGCCTTCAAGCAGTTAAAAACGCCCCTTGTATTAACGGCAAACATCAGGTCCCAGTCCTCATCTTCAACATCGACAACTGGCTTCGCTTTTGCAATTATGCCTGCCATATTTACTGCACCGTCCAGTTTTCCGAATCTTTCCAGGGTAGCTTCTATCCAAGCAGTTACAGCATTACCAACTCTGACGTCCACGACCTTGTACATATGATTATCAAGACCATCATGAAGCGACTCTGCTGCTGCTTTGGCAGCTTCCGAGTTGACATCTGCCAGAGATACATGTGCCCCTTGGGAAGCAAGAAGCTTTGCTGTTGCTAGGCCCATGCCAGATGCAGCGCCGGTAATGGCAATCTAGAAACTTGTAAGTCCAGGCAAGATGACATACGAAACGCGGACTATTGACTTACAACTTTTCCTGAGAAGGAAGCCATATTAGATCTCTACGTGATACTACAGTCGTGCGCGGGGTGTTCACATGTAGTGTGTTGGTTACCACAGAACCTGAAGGTCAGTGTCATCTTCGGAACGTATACCGAAATCGCAAAAGCGATCCGAGGAGAACGGAGCCTGTAGCGAAAGACTGTAAGTCGTACATATTAGTCATGATGCGTTGTCTTTTAGGAAAGTATTCCCGGCACGTGATGACTTACCTGCGTCTTTGCAACGATCATTGGGGTCCTTCTGCTTCGATGGTCCTTGATTGTCGACAGACTCCTTGCAGGTTTGGACAACAATTATCCTGTACAGAATGTTGCACTCGAGGTCTCGGTTCAATGTACAATACCGATCATGCTACATCAACATATACAGAGGTGCTCCTCATCAAGTCAGCCCACGCAATGTTGCTTCCTAGGGCCTGATCCTTTTGTATCCATATTCGCTCAATATTAGCTCTTGTGTCGGCGAAAAGGCGGGAGCCGCTACACAGTGCTAGTTTATCAAACCAGTCCAGGATCGTGCTGCGAACAGCGGGATCTTCTGCTTCGCAACCCGCGATGAATGCCGGCCATATCAATCTGGCAGAGCCGTAAACCATATCTGATCCGGCAGGCTCAACGCGCAAGAGGCAGTCCCGCACCGCCTCCACCTTTGACTGTAACATCGAAGCATCTACATCATAAATGCGCCGGTAAAAGTAGATTGCTAGAGCGTTTTGCATGGCTTTCAACATGATGTCCAGCGGTGGATCTGATGACTCAGTGAGAGGATCACCATGGTTTTGCTGAGAGCGTTGCAGCTGGTTGATGCATCGTTCCACGGCTTTTGCGCGGCTCAAAAAATCTTTCAACCCAAGTGTATCCGCCGTATCTTGCTTTTCGGCTGCATACTTCTGTTCACCAAGCCTGATGGTGAGTGATAGCAAGAACATATAGACTTCAGGGACACCGAATATCTCCGGATAGAGAGTTGCGGACCAGGTTCCTGGTAGTTGTAGATGCAGATCATTCTCGCCCTCTTCTTTCCCTTTGACCTTCATCATCTCTTGCTCAAGATTACTCCAGTTGGCTAAACGGAAGGTGAGACTGTCGTGACTATGGACAACAGCGCCGCTCGATTCAATGGCTTTACGAACGTGACGGCGGTGGTTGGAATTGATGTTGGCCACGAAAGTGCTCTCGTGGAACATGCGTTCGAATACGTAACAGTGATGAAGTAAGCGTACTTTACGAGATTTCTTGCGATTCAACCCCTTGACTCGTATAAATTTCTCAGCCTCTAGAAAATAGCAGTCAGTCTGTTCAACATCGCCTGTAACCATTGCCACCTGCACCATAGTGAGGAGAGCCATAAGAATTGATTTGTACTTGGCTGTCTTTGGAATATCGTACGCCGTATACAGCATTTGGCGAGCGTGTTCTCGAGCTTTTTGTTTATATTTTCTGCCTGTATCCAGCCATGTGAGGGACCCGGAAACCCCATTCAAGCTGAAGGCGCTGACCGCTAGTATGGCGTAAAATGCACACAAGCTTGCATGATCCAGATTCTCTCCAAGAGTGAGGGCAGCCAAACAGTTTTTGGCATGTGGAACAAAAAGAACATGCCAAGGCGTTTTGCTATGGCGGAAAGGAGTCAGCAGCTTGAGCACGGTAGTCGAGTAATGCTTGACTAAGTGCACAGCGTCCCGGGGCAAGCTGCTATCTGTAGTAGGATTGATTTGGACTGAGTCAGGCGATTCTGATTGGCTCATTTGAGCGGCAGTCGTCTGGGCAAGTGTGAACGGAAAGTAGAAATCCTGCGTTTGTGCTGAGAACTGTGAAGGTTGTTCCGTAGATGACAGCGGGAAATCGATGTCAAAGATTTCCTCGATCCGATTCGAGTTGTTTGTGAAATCCCACTGTTCAAATGCCGTGGAAAATAGATCATGCATAGGCATGGGATCTTCAAGAATAGAATGGTATAGCTGCCGGGTCCTTGGTGTCAAGGCCAGGTCGTCCGAGGACAATAGGCTATCTTCACTGGAGAAGGCAAATCCTTGAGGATAGAACTCTCCTTCGTCCGCATCAGTGGTACCGTTATTGGTCACAATACAGCTTTGGTTTTGTGCCAACCTGAAAGCTCCGAAGCAGCCGTGATAAAACTCAAAATCTTCAGTACGGGATGCTGCTTCGCCTCTTTCTTCGATTTGTTCTATGTGCCACAAAGCCAGACTTGGTGGTATACTAGATGTCAACGCCTCACTCATGCAGATACGCTCACACTCAGTGAGTAAGGGCCGGCGAAAGCGAACTATGCCATCAGATGAAGTGGCCCCGGTGCTGAAGAAAACGGTCTTTTCGTAGCCGCCGCAGCTCAAACCTGCATCCTTGCATGATGTGCAGGTCGGCCGCGCTTCATCACATTTCATGTGTCTGCTCCGACACTGCGCCCTGTTAGCACGACCAGAAGGGCACTGGAATGTGCTCACGTACAGTCGCGCATCCGCCGAAGGATCGGCCGCGGTTGCCCTTTTCTGTACTTTTGCGCTTTGAGCCCGCCATGTTGGTACAGATGATATTTCATCGAAAGAGCCTGCTTGCTGAGCATTTCGAGCAAAGCCCTGCAGAAGCATCAAGGGGGAAGTGCAGGAAGTGTCGTAATGCAAGCGACGTTGACCTCTCCGAGGGTCGCTGCTCGATTAGGTTAGGCGGCCGGGGACACCTTCCTCTTCCCACAAGTGGCAAGTGCAAACGCTCTTATCAGACTTCATGGCAACCACGTCTTTGGTTTGCCGGGACACAGAATGGCATGGGGACATCTCCTCGCATCGCCGCAGCACCCCGCATTTATCGGGTCATGAGCCGATGCATATCGAGGCAATGTTGAGTCTCCGGCTGCCATTCTTCGGAAGCGTCGAAACAGGAAGGCTTCTACTGAGCCTTCTATTGTTCCATTCGACCAACATGGGCAACATTAATACTATTTTCGTCCCTGTATAGAGTACAAAGGTTTGTCGTCACTATCAACAGTGCACCTAGCATTCATCACAAGGCCCCTACATTACATTTCTTCTTGAAACCGCAAAGATGCCGCACGCAACATCGCAGAGCCATGACGTTTTGATCATCGGTGCCGGCCTCTCCGGCCTCTGCAGTCTCTACCACATCCGCAAACGCTTTCCAAATTGGCGCGTCAAGGTCCTCGAAGCAGGCACAGACGTTGGCGGCACATGGTACTGGAATCGCTATCCTGGATGCCAAATTGACACCGAGTCCCTCTCATACTGTTTCTCATTCGATAAGGACCTGTTACAAGAATGGGAGTGGACAGAGAGCTTTGCGAAGCAACCGGAAACGCTTCGCTATATCAAGCGAGTTGCAGAAAAGCATGATATGGAAAAGGATATTAAATTCAATACACGAATCAAGGCTGCACGCTGGGACGAGAGTGGCCATACTTGGACGTTCACCGACGAAAAGGGTGAAGAATACGTGACACGATTTTTTGTTAGCTGCTTGGGTTTTCTGTCCTCGCCAACATTGCCAAATGTTCCTGGTATTCAAGAGTTCGCGGGCCAGGCCTTTCATACCTCACGCTGGCCATCGAATCTCGAAATCAGTCGCGACTTTGCCGGCAAACGAATTGGCGTCGTAGGAACTGGAGCGACTGGAATTCAAACTATTACTGCACTATCCAAAGAGCCGAGTATTGGATCACTCAGTGTGTTCCAGCGAACAGCAAACTGGTCCGCCCCACTTCGCAACACACAAATCACGTCGGAAGATATGGTCAAGGCAAAGGAAGAATATGATGCAATATTCCAGCGATGTGCTACAACACCGACATGCTTCCTGCATGAAGCCGATCCCCGCAAGTGCATGGAAGTAACGCCAGAAGAGCGCGTCGAGCACTGGGAAAAATTGTATAAATCCTCCGGATTCGGGAAGTGGCTCGGGGTGTTCAGCGACACATACACAGATCGTGAGGCTAATGCCATGTACTCTGCGTTCATAGCGGAAAAGATCCGCCAACGCGTGCATGATCCTACGATTGCAGAGAGTTTGATTCCGAAGAATCATGGTTTTGGTACAAGACGCGTACCGCTTGAAAGCGGCTACTTTGAGGCGTTCAATAAAAACAACGTCCATTTAGTCGATCTACAAAAGACACCAATCTCAAGAGTCACAAAAAACGGGATAAAGACAAACGATGGCCAGTTGTATGAACTTGACGTTCTTATCTTCGCGACCGGCTTTGATGCCATTACCGGTGCATTCAGTGCCATTGATTGGCACGCAAAAGACGGCCGTCCCTTGATAGCGAGCCGTGGCTCTGAGCGATATAAGAGCGCCATCTGGCCAGATCACCGACCCAAGACCTACCTCGGACTCTCTGCGCCTGCGATGCCAAATATGCTCATGGTTCTCGGGCCACATCAGCCTTTCGGGAATGCAACGCGCAGCATCGAACACGCGAGCGATGTTATCTGTAGCATGCTTGCCTACTGCCAGGACAATGGGTACACATACTTCGAGCCAACGGCAGAAGCTGTGGACGCATGGACCGAGCATGTCTTCGAGTGCGGAAAGACGGGACTGGTCAACGAGGTGGATAGTTGGATGACAGGTATTAACAAGAATGTGGAGGGGAAAACTGAACGAACTGTGGCAAGGTATGCTGGCAGTGCAATTGACTTCCGTAAGCGATGCGAGGAATGCAAAGAGAAAGGGTATGAGGGGTTCATTTTTGCATAGTGGACCTGTGTACTTAGATGGAATAGTTTTGTCATTCTTGATAGCCTATGAATAATTTCGCAAAACCGACATGAATAATATCTTTCTCCTGTACTGCTCTTCTAGAGATCATATGCAGATCAGCTCATTTCAGAAGGAGAGAATTAGAGATGGCACGCGTTCTCGTATATGAGGCAAGCTATCCCGAGCTGTCTGAATCACGGATGCGATCCCGAAGTCGCAGATCATGACTATACCCACCATATATTTACCCTTGGCTTCCACTACTGACAGGAAGATGCTCAAGCCTTGAATCATACACTCTCAAACCACCCTCCCAAACACTACAATGGACGTCCCCGGATTTGTTCTCATCACCGGCGCCGCTTCCGGGATCGGAAAAGCCTGTGCCCAGGCATTCGCTCGTGAAGGCTGTGCAGGAATCGCCCTCCTCGACCTCAATGGCGACGCATTGGAATCCGTGTGCAATGATATCCGAAATTCTCTCCAGAAAAGCACAGGCGGAAAGTCCACGTGCCGCATCGAAACCTATCCCACAGATGTGACGACCGAGGACCAAGTCACGCGATCTGTAGAAGCAGCAGCAACTGCCTTTGGCCGCCTAGATTACGTCGTCAACGCTGCAGGTATTGCTCTCAAACATACAGGCGGTGCCGCATATGCAACGACAGAATCCTGGAAGCGCGTACTCGACGTAAATCTCACAGGAACATTCTTCGTCCTGCGCGCTGCAGCACGGATAATGCTTACCCAAACACCCATACTCTCTTCCATCGACTCCCGCCCGCTGTCCCGCGGGTCAATCGTAAACTTTAGCTCCATCCAAGGCGTCGTCGGCATCACACTGTCTACCGCGTACACCGCGTCCAAGCATGGTATTCTAGGTCTAACGAGGAGCGCGAGTGAAGACTATGCAAAAGATGGGCTGAGAATCAATGCTGTGTGTCCAGGATACACGGAGACGCCGATGACGACGCGGAATCCGGATGTACTGAAAGCGATGGAGGAGAGGGTTCAGACTGCTGTGCCGATGCAGAGGATGGGCCGGCCAGAGGAGATTGCTGATGCGGTGCTTTATCTGGCGGGTGGCCGGAGTAGCTTTGTGACGGGGAGTGCACTGGCGGTTGATGGGGGGTATACATCGAGATAGAACACATCAGCGAGATTTATAGTTGAAGTATTCTATGACATGTTCAGTTTTGAAGATCTACCGGTTTTGAGTGACATTGTAACCCACCAATATCAAAAGTAGCGCTCCTGATAAGTTGAGAAGTGATTCACGCAGTGTGGCCTTTGACTGGCTCTTTGCATCTATCTCAGTCTCATGCAATTTAGAGATCTCTTTGCTCCCGGTATGAAACACGTGGTAAGATAGAACAGAGTCAGGCGTACAAGGCAAATTTTGTGAAAATCTCGTAAACCGAAACCCAGATGAAGCATTATTTTCAACTGGTATCATTCCATGCGCGCACCATAATATAAATTGAACCAATATTGCAGAATCCAGTCATTTCCTTACCATTTCATCTCAGCTGCTCCTCCAAACCAGCATTCACTTGACTTCCCCTTCCCAGCAACCCACCCATCCCACATCCATCCTACCCCCTCCTCAACACATCCTCCCCAAACCTCGCCACACACACCCTCTCCCCATTCCTCACCCCCCACTCCCTCAACCCGCTCTCCAACCCGCTAATCAACCCCCGATTCACCGCATCCTCCTCAAAGCTGACCCTTCCCGCCCACCACGCCAGCAGCTCCTCCGCGCGCGCACCAGACGGCGCATCCAGCAACCCCACCGCTACATCAATCAAGTCCCTGCGCCCATGCGTGTCCTCGCGGCCGCTCCAGAACACGTTTGCGCCGCACGTGGAACAGAAGGTGCGGGTCACGCCGGGGCTGGACGTGTACGTTTTCATTGTGCCCCAGCGCGCTGACGTGGGAAAGGGGTTCGTAAGGGAAGCGTCCGGGGAGATGTTGGCGGTGGGGATGAAGGCCCAGAAGGTGATGTCGAAGCCGGAGGCGCGCCGGCAGGAGTGGCATGCACATGTTCCTGCTAGGTACCTGTTTTCAGCGGGGAGCCACCAGGGGTGGTTGTTTGGATTCTGGGATTGGTTCAGGTAGTCTGGGATTACTAGGTCTGGCCATGATGAACGGGCGTTTTTCGAGTCTTTGGTCGGTGGGGAGATCCAGAATTCTACGCCGCGGCAGTGGCAATGTGCATGCACTGCATCTCCATCCTTCCATGGAATCCCGGTCTCTTCATTCGATTCACCAGTAGTACTTGTAGATGGGTTAGATGTCCAGTCCAAGTCTATCTCTTCACTCTTCCCTGCCTCTTGCATCCACCTCTGCAATTCTCTCCCCCTAATTTCCCTGACAAATCGACTCGCACCACCGTCTTTCGTATCTCCTACCCACATGCAACTCTCCACCTGCACAATCTCATTGGTACTCTCACCCTGCAATGTCCCTGTCGCTGCTTCAAAGTGGCCATCATGATTATACTCCAAGTACATGTGTGTCCCACACGTGCTGCAAAACCATCTTTTCAGAATGGACGACGAATCATAGGCTGTAAGTGTGCTCGTGTCTGGCTTTGGGGGACTGGGATTGGACACAGTTTTATGGGTGATGTTGATGTAGGATGTTAAGAGAGAGCCTGATATGCGGCGCGAGATGTCGCAGCTGCATAGGTGTGTAGGGAGTGGGAGGGAAGAAAGCGGTACGGTGAAGGTGTGTGTTGCGGTACCGCAATGGCAAGACACTGTGAGATCTTTGGTCGTCATACTTTTGGGGGGATTTATTCGAAAGTCGAAATTGATGATGGCTAACTTCTTATTTTACCTCTTCGTCTTAACGGGCAACTTACCCCGCTTCTCAGATCTTCGATCGGGAAAGCGAAGTACGAGCAGAGGAATAGTTCATTTTTCTTCGCTGTGTCATTGCATCATATTAATTAAACGGCGAATTAAAATTGGATCCATTTTTCTTGAAAATCCCGAACGTAATGCTGATAGTTGAATTCTCCTTTGCTAGATACGACGCTCGCTCTGTACATGTCTTTAATATGCAAGTGGTATCCAAAAGCATTTAATTACATGAAACTTATGATACAATGTAACTTACGATGGCCCAGGCTCCATCTCAGTCCATCCGCCATCAGCCCTCCAAACACCGGCTCTCGTATAATCACCCCTCCCGCTGCCTTTCAGGTATCCAAATCTGAAGTACTCATTCACGCCCTCCATATGTCGAACCCAAGTCCAACTGTCCGTCATTCTTTCTTCATATTCGTGATACCTCTCAACATCGTTGACCAAAACGCTGATACCATCGTGGTACTTTGGAAACGGCAAATGCCATTCGAAGGTGATGTTCGGTTTGAGGTTATGAACATGAAGATTGTTGTGGATGATAGGGGCGGTGACAAGAGGGATAAGAGAACCGACTGGAGCGTCGCCACGGAGCTCGCTGGGCGTTTGGAGAATTGAGTCGAAACCCCAGCGCGCGATGCCGTTGATGAAAAGACCAATGAGAATGCCTTGATAAAGTAGACTTGGTCGAGTCTGCATAGAAGTGCCGGAGACAAGAAGCAAGCCAAGGATGTAGTGATGAATACGGACGTTCATCTTCGGAATGGCAACGAGGGCGAGAATACCAGCAACTAAGATGCCGTATATGGCAAGATAGCGCGGGAGCCGACCTTCAATTCGGAATGCCCATGCCTGGCCGAGAGCGATGAAAAACAACGTCAGGACAACAATGATGAGTGCTGGAATGGCGCCTGGCTGGTTTTTGATGTCGTGAGGGGTCAAGCGTTCAATGGGAATTTTGTCAAAAGTGTAGTTGTTGAGAGCCCCAACCCAGCAGCCACCAAGCCAAAGTATTGTCTTCTCGATTTGTGCGTGGAGACCCTGCAGTTGGCGTTTCACTGCAAATCTGTATACCGCATACATGCAGAAACTTGCTGGCAAGAACCGTCCGAGTGCGATACTGACAATAGCGTAGTAGTCGGTCAAATTTGGAGGATCGGATGCAAGTGCAACATGGAAGAAGATGCCTACAAATATGGATGAGAAGAAGACAGAGGGTGAAGTCGTAAAAAGGGACAAAAGTATGGTGAAAGTGAGGGAGACGCCCAATAACGGCCAGCGTAGGTCTCGGCATCTGGCAGCTGTGCCAGGGAGGAAGGCAAAGGACTTTGGAAAATAGGAGTCGAAACTGATGCTCTTGATGTGCTTCCTGTTGACGCTGGGATATTCACTCTTCTCGCCTATCTGAGCGACGACTCCGCAGCCACCAGAGGCGTCGTTGATGAAACCAGCGTGAATGGCTGCGCCGCAGATGAAAGAGTCGGCACGATAGTACGTCTTCGCAAGCGTCTCTTCCTCGTCGGTGGGCCCTCCAATGACCAGTGGCCGGTAGTTCACCAGCTGATCTCCAACGGCATGTGGATTCAGCACCTGCACGCGCTTGCAATTCGCGGGGCATCGAAATGGCATAGAGCTGTTCTCAAAAGGTCGACAGAGGTCCCCATTAAGGCCGCAGCCATTCCCATCGTTCCAAAAGCGGTCGGTGCAGCGTATCCGTACTGGACTGCCGTACCCTGGTATATCCGCCGCAAAGGCACTACGATGCAGCACCAGGCCAAAGCTCAACAGCCAGCAGCCGTAGAAGAATATCAGCAGCAGCACCTTGTGCTTCCGCGTCGGAAAGTAGTTATTTATGAACTGTATTGGCGCGGCCTGAACTTTGGGGAAAATCGGGCGGATCTTCCAGGGTCGGGGAGGCTGTGGGCCTTTGACCCACGTGACAAGATTACTCCAAATGCTCTGCAACCGCGGTGGGATGTATTTGCTAGCATAGTAGGGCTCCTGGGCAGCGTAGTCTTCCTCGTCGGAAGCCTCGGAAGGAGCGATCAAGACGGCGGACTCGGCGGAACACGTGCTGGCATTCTCGTCGTCGCGGTAGATTTGCGGAGGCGCACCCTCATCATCAAGCTCATCCTCTAGTCTCATCTCTGAGAGCGAGGAGAGTTCGTGGCGGGAGGTGGGCGACGACAGCGTGGTGGCTGTAGGGCGTGGGGGCTAGATGGTACTTATCGATAGGATACTGCGGGGAGAGACGGCTAGAGCAGGATAGAGTCAATGATCCCAAGAGAGATGAGATGAACAGGGGAAGACGGAGTGAGGAAATGCATGGTCTGTATATATGGCGTCGAGGAAAGAGCTCTGGTAAACTCCGGGACCTGCGTCATGCGGGCCGTGGGTGCACCACGTTGCCGGCCTCGCGACGCGCTAAGAGATCAGCAGGACCCATTGCCGAGCGGTGGCAGACGTGACTGCCAGACGGCCAAACAGCTGGAATGGCCATAAGATGCTCGAATACAACGATTGTTGCTTGGGCACTGTAGGAGGTCGTCGAGGGAGAGCTACCCCGGCATTCTATGCGGCTTGATGTGGTCTAGTCGCAATGGTCGTGGAGCCTTCCCGCTTGTGTCGTCACTATCCGACAGGCATTTCTAATCAGCCCTGTTCATCCCCGATAGCTATCGATACGAGGCAGGGCGGACCAGTGCCGCACCGAAGACGACGGCTTCATCTCTTCGATTATCCACAATCTCTAAGTTGTTTGCAGTCACCGCGGAATTTATCGTGCAAGTTGTAGCTACCAGATATTTGGAAGAATAGGGCCTATCGAATTGCCTTTTCTGATTCGACGCAATGGCGCCTTGTACCACCGACACCAGTTCCTTGCCAGACCCGATTGATCTCTCCCACTATCTGTCACGTAGCACCAAAGCACGAGAGGCGTCAAGCGTAAAGAAGTTCTACAAGTATTTCCAGATCCCCGGCATCGCCCAACTTGCTGGAGGTGAGCCTGATTCCGTTTCGGCTTTCTTGCCATCGCTTACCCCAGATAAGGGCTGCCTAACGACAAGTACTTTCCCTACGACACCCTCGAAGCCAAAGTCGCACACCCAAATCGATGGCAGCCAACGCCCAACAAGCCCCTCGACCCACCTGTCGACGACCCTCCGACAGCGCAACTTGCAAATGTTTCCCTCTCAAAGAAAAAAGATGACCAATTGCCCGCCTCGCGCCTCGTAGTACCAAAAGACTCCAGCGTGCCGGATCCGCTGCGCATGATTGACCTGAAGTCGGCGCTGCAGTATGGACAGGCCCAGGGATACCCCGCGCTGTACTGGTTCATTCGGCAATTTACAAGGGAAAATCTGCATCCATTCGTGCCCTACAAAGACGGCCCCGAAATCATCTTGACATGTGGCTCGACAGATGGCTTTTCCAAGACGTTGCAGGCACTCAGCAATGAGTGGTCAGCCGACCATGACCCCGTCGACGAGAGACCAGGACTGCTTTGTGAGACTTATGCCTACATGAACGCCATACAGACTGCGACTCCACGCGGCTTCAACATTGCACCCGTAGCAATTGACGACGAAGGCATGCTGGCAAAGGGCCCAGGTGGCCTCGAAGACGTCTTGGAGAACTGGGACTTCACCAAGGGTCGACGACCCCATCTCATGTATACCGTCACCATTGGTCAGAACCCCACATCAGGCACCCTGTCCGTGGCACGAAGAATTGAAATCTACGCTCTCTGCGTAAAGTACGACGTTGTCATTGTCGAAGATGATCCATACTGGTACCTCCAATATCCTTCATCGTCAACCAGCACAGTCACAACACGCAACACCAAAGGCTCGGGCTTCGAATTCCTCGACAGCCTGATCCCCTCCTATCTCAGCGTCGACTACCAAGGACGCGTCGTCCGCCTCGATACTTTTTCCAAGACAGTAGCACCAGGATGCCGTCTGGGCTGGATTACTGCGCAGCCCGCCCTCGTGGAGCGCATTCTTCGTATCACAGAAACGTCAACACAACAACCCTCTGGTTTTGTGCAGTCGATGATCGCTGAATTAATCATGGGTCCGCAAGGCTCGCAAGATCCAGGACGAGGCGGAGCTGCAGATGGAAGTGGCTGGAAAGTTGACGGCTGGGTGCGCTGGCTTGAAGGCTTGAGGGGTAACTACGAGCGCCGAATGCAGACCATGTGTGATGCGCTCGACGCGGGCAAAGAACTTGTGAAAGCCGGGCGTCGCAGGTCGCTCGTCGACGAAGAGGATGAATGGGCTGTTGTCGAGAAGACACAAATCTACTCCTTTGTCCGCCCACTTGGTGGCATGTTCGTTTGGGTACGTTTCGACTTTACCTCCCATCCTCTCGCCAAGGTTGTCCCAGCACCACGCCTCGCACAAGCACTCTGGGTGCTTTGGACTCTCAAGCCATACCTCTGCTTGGTTGCTCCGGGTGCCATGTTCGCCGCTACACCAGAAATTCGCGAGAAAGACAGCTTCAACTGCTACCGCTTGTGCTTTGCGGCTTGTCCGGCGGAGGAAGTTGGCAGTGTCAGTAAGAGATTTGCGGATGGTGCACAGGCTTTCTGGAGAATCAAGAAGAAGGAGAAGATTGACAAGTTGCTCGAGGAAGAGGAAGAAGCTGGTGCAGATCACGTCGCTGGCATGGCTGTATTGACTGGCATGTGTTGAAAGTGTAGCATATAATGACTCTTTAACGCCGAATACACGATTTGAGGCAGGTTTCTTTTCTGAATATCAGGGTCTACTTAAGAGGATGCGTGAGAATCTAATCATTGAACAAGCTGCTTATGCACTCGATGAGGCGAGTAATAATGCCTGCAGAAGGACGTATAGAAGTTCGTCAACGCAGCCTTAACATTGTTTTTTAGGGCCGTTCTCTCGCACGATCATATTCAATCCTTGCTTAGAATTGATGACGAAGCTAAAGTCCGACGATCGATTAGGTCGGATATACTAAGAAGCTTTGAGGATCTCGGGTCATTACGAGCGGCAGTAACGAACGATAGGTATTGATAACTATAGACCTCTCCATGTACTTATCCTAGTAACCTCAATTCTATGGCAAAAGTTGTGGTTTAAAGTCCGTGACTGGACTTCCATCGATCTTGTCGCCGAGCTTCAATTTGTAAAATGCCTGAACCCCATCTATATCCGTTTGCTGGATAGTCGGCGGCGAAGCATAAGACATCACCGAGATGGGATTTCTCTGCATGAATTGTACCGCACCGTCGGCGTCCTCCTGAACTCCCATCTGGAGCTGCTGATGCGCATCAAGCGCGAATTCATGTCTGAGACCGAGCACATGGCCTAGCTCGTGCAGAAACACATTCTTCAAAATACCCCTCTGTTGTGTGCTTAGGGCAAAGTCGGTGACAATTAGATGCTGGTCCACTTCGTGCGGAAAGAAGGCTTCGGCATAGCGGCGTCCCACCATGTTTCCTTTGTTGACTTCATATATCAGGGCGAAATTGGCGCTTGCTCGCGAGGCAGCCCGTGAGATGCTGAGACCGAGGCCAAGACTGTTCCACTTGTCGGCGGCTTGCTGTAGTTCCTGAGCAGCGAACTCGGCTTCTTCTGGTGCTGTGAAAGTGCTAATGTCAACAAAGTATTGGAGCGTGGTGTTTGCCTGGGATATATCCCAGCGTGGCACGATTGGTCCCAAGCCCGTGACGATGGCAGGCGGTGCGTCTGAGTCTTCCTCAGGTCCCCACCAGACCGGTCGATTGTCTTCCTGCGTGATGCATATGTATGTGCCGTTGCGTCCTTGGTTGTTTCCAGCCATCATGGTCGCTCGTGGATTCGTTCTACCTTCGCTCAGAGCTTGAACTGCCCGCTTGACGCTAGTGCCACACCAGCCTTCAGGTAATTGATCCAGATTGAACTTCAAGGTAGAATCAGATTTGATTAATCCTTTCAATGGTGCTCACCAACAATTTTGTACTTAGAAGATAGTCAGCCCTAAGCTCAAAGCGGAGCCGTATTGTTGCTGGGGACTCACACCACTAGATTTTCAAACATGTCGAGTGGTTGGGTAATTGAGTTCCACGTGTTTAAGGTGAGCCTTATCACTTCCACCATGAATACTCCCTTCCGCATCTGGGGCAGGGAAGCGAGAAAAACTCAGCCTTGCGTCGACCGGTCAAGACGCGCAGATTTACACGTAAGCTGAGACTTATCACTTCGAAGATGCATTGTCTTCTGTATTAGGACCAGCGCAGGCCGTGTAATCTTAGCCTTGTGGATTACTTACATTAAAATGGGTGTCCTATGATCTCTATTTGTCCTCCATTTGCTTCTACTTGCCGACCGAGGCTGTCTATGTAATCTCTCTTGAATCATGGAATCAGGCCAAGCTTCTTCCTGGTGCTCCATCGTCCCGGAATACTATCTTCACAGCATTGCTGAAAACGAAGAGGTAAGCTCCGAGCTCCGCGAGGCCGCTAAAAATACTATTGAGGAAGGAAGGGATTTGTTGGAGAAATCTGTAATCAACAACAATATCACTGGAACAATCAATGGCAAGTCGGTCCCAGTCACATTCAATGGCAAGCCACCACCCGCTCATGGCTTCGAATGCTTCATCTGGAATGCGCTTGACAGTTACGATCTGCCAGGTGGGCCAGCATTCGATGAGCCGAGAAATTGGGTCGACCATGAATTGCGAGGTATCTACCGTTTCTTCGAAGAAGCCTTCAACTGGAAGCTCTTGGATAATAATGGAAACCAGCTACATGTAACCCTTAGATATGGACGGAAATGCCTGAATGCATATTGGAATGGCTCACAGGTCATACTAGGATCGGGATCGGGATCGGGGTCGGGGCTTTGGGGGGAGTTGAACGACATGATTTCTTTCAACATTGCCGGCGACGTACTTGCGCATGAGCTAACACATGGAATCATCTCGCAAACAAGCGGTTTGCGGTACCGCGATGAACCAGGTGCACTTGGTGAACACCTTGCAGATGTCTTTGGCGTGCTCTACAATCAATATGTAACCAAGTCCAACGTCCAAAAAACCCAGTCGTGGACTATTGGTGAATCAATCTTCTCAGGAAAGACTCGCCCCGAGGAACAAGACTACTTCAGCAGAAGGATGGCAGTACACCCCGACGCACGTGACTACTACAACAGAAAGATAACGAAACAACCTAACCAATATCCCATTCGTCCTGCCGAACGTCCTGATAATATTGTCTTCGAACTCGAAGAAACAGACTCGATTCAACCCTTTCTACGCTCCCTTGCAGACCCAAGGTCGACAAACCCGCCGCAAGCCGTTCGTTACCCACGCCCCCCTCGAAAACTGGCGAAACTCAAGTACGACAATGGCGGCGTACATCACTACTCGGGCATTCCTAACCTGGCATTTTACACGGCTGCCATGAATGCTGGCGGCGTGCCTTTGCAAGGGGTAGGCCAAGTCTGGTTTCAAGCAATGACTGATCCGAGGCTGGGGCCAGACAGCGATTTCCCTCATTTCGCTGCTCTTACGATCGACTGGGCAGAGAAACGATACCCACATTTGAAGGATGCTATTGTCAAAGGTTGGGAGAAGGTGGATGTGGAGCCTTTGCTGTCGGCTGATTGCGCTGTGCCTTCCGCGTCAACCTAGAGCGTTGAGCCTTGGAGACCCGCCGAGTCTGCCGAGCCTTTTCGTGTGGAAGAAGATAGTTTTGGGCGTTTAGTCACTTGCAGGACCTTGGGTGGCAGCAGGTGTTAAAGTTCTCGTATAGCGTAGGTATCGTTAATTGCCGCTACATCAGTTAGGTTCTGTGCCCATTAAAGAGAGTCTCTATGGCGGCAAATGGAGCCACAGTCATTAGAGTCCTCGCTGTTTGTGATGTTCAACATGAGGCTTACCGCCGCAATAACGAGCAAGGTTGGAGCTAAGATAAACAGACACGTCATAATTTACGCCTGAGGTAGCGATCTCAAACCTTAAATTATAAGGCACAGAAGAACTATCGAGAGTCTTTAAATACTAGCCGATATAAGCATACTACTGTGCGGCAAATTCGTACCGACACGAGCCAAGGTTCACGCTATTTTAATGCCCATGCCCGCACCGTGAACACTGCCTAGATTTCGATCTGGGTAGGCAGGACTTCTTCCTAAATCCCTAAAACGTATTTCCCTCTATTCAAGCTATCACTATATAGCTTTAAGACTTGAATACACTAGGATCTTGGATGAGATAGGAGTGACACTAGCGTAGCCCAACTATTTACAGTGATTTTCTTTCCTACAAGGTAATTTAGGGGATAAATTGCTAAAGAATAGTGACCCTTAAGTGAAAAAGGTGTAGGCCCATAGAAAGACGACCTGTGATACTTAATCTTTGGATGTGTCACATCTCAGGGTGCGTTCCGCGACTTAAGGATGGACCTTATACGAATAAAGTGTTGATGAGCGGCTTCATTTAGTTTCCGACTCGACCATCCCACATGATGCACACACCCACAGGCTTAACAGTTACATATTTTCCTGGGCAACAATACGATACACAGTAGCTATTTCACGTGATGGCCAGATCCTGAAACACCTTTCGGATGACCTCAAACCAGTACATAATCTTATCTCGTAGATCAGTATCGCGAAGTTACCAGTCTATAGCTTTAAATTATTTCGATTCAAGTTGTGGATGGCCATTTTCGAAGGCCCAAGGCCAGTTCTTGCTCGGAGGCCTAATTAGGTTGTCTCTAGTAGAGACCACTCTCTGGCACTAATAAGGGTAAGAGAGGACAAAAGCTTGATTCGAGCAGGTTGGCCAGTATCGAATGTCAGCTATGAATTAAGAAGAGCTTTCTCTTCTTGTGGATGAGGTATTGCTGGCTTTGGACTTTTTCCTCATTCGAGCATCGACCATTTCTACGATAGTAGAGAATTAAGAGAGGAATATCACCCTGTTCTGCTATAGTAATATGATTTCGGATTGCGTTGAGAGGGAACTCTTGCGCCAGTACCTAGCTGGCTCGGTCCATATTAGTAGTCATCTTTATTGCGATTGGACAGGTTGGAGACGAATAACGACTTCACAGTCTTGAGAATTGAAAACAGCGGACCCGTAACGACTCAAAGAAGGATCTAGGAGAGAGACACACTTGGATAAGGGTATGGCAAAGGTGCAAGAATAATACAGCCAGCTAAATATTCAATGTAAGCGCGCCGAACCCTAGCCTAGAACACGAACAATCCCCTCGGCAAGGAGTGAAAATAAAGTGTATACAGTTTGTAAAGCTGGACATTTTGAAAGTTGGGGTATAGTTTCTTCTTTCGCTGAATAACTATGCTATTGCTTCGAAATTCAAAAATACACAGACAGTCGTAGTAGAGCAGGGTGTCAAAGTCAGAGTTGTTCTCGTTGCTGTAAACAGGCACAATCGAGAGCATAACCAAGCCAGTCATTTTCCCCCGCTGCAGGCTGGTTTCCCAAGGAGAAATTCTAGATGAACAATAATATTATTACAGCAATTTAATAAAATCGTCAGGAAGAGACTTAACATCACCCACTGCGTAGCGAGACATACAGTGTAGCGAGACAATTCAGGGGTACTTTAACTTTCAGCAACTTGAAAACTCATGCGCGCAAAGAATATTGCTATAATTTAATAAGAATAATCTGCTGTAGCTAATCCTAAATATCTATAATATACTCTATCCTATAATTTATAATTATATTATTACCTCTAAACTAAATTTATATAGCACCTTTTTTTATAGCGTAGCAGACTTTCCTCTCTATAGCGCTAACGTTAAGTCTTTATTACTCTAAATTTTTATAGAATAGCCTTACCTAAGCCTTAGAACCTCCCTCTAATGCTTAGAAGCTATTATTAGCCTAGTGCGCGCTGTCGCAGGCAAATTTATGCAGGGCTGCTATGTTGATTGGTACTTCTACGGAAGCGAATCCCTAATTCTAGCTAATGCGAGCAGTGCCAAGACCCACACGGCCACGGCGCTTGTCAGTTAGCTAACGTGTTTCCAGCGTCGAAGCGGCTTTCACACCACACGCACCCAACTGCATATCTAAATCCAGCTGCTTGAGACCCACTTAAAATCGTGGAGCACTTTATCTGGAAGCCTTCTGCATCATTCTCCACGGTTGAGCAGGCTGAGAGGTATGCAATTCGCCCTCGAGTGGTGGGCCTGAGATACCTCGCGAGCGCTCAGTATGTCCTGCTTCAGCTCTTCACTCTTCGTTCCAGCCTTTTGCTGATCCTATACCGTTTCGTGCAGTTTGAGCGATTAGCTAAATGATATGAATTAAAGGGATTGCATTGTCCATACAAAGCCCTTTAGAGCAACTTGACGTCTACAGTACTATGTCGGATTGATAGGCAGAGGAGCATGTAACATGAGAGGATGGAGATTAGCAGTTGATAAAGCCGCCAGAGTGGATTCAAAATGCGAACGGTGTGATCTAGGAGTTGATTGAAAGGATGTTGGAACTTAACGAGCTGAAGGGGCTGTAACTGTGACGGTACAAGAGCACGAACGAGGTCGAGTGCGACTTGGATAAAGTGATTGTTTACAAGGAGAGGAAGAGATTCCTAAGGAGAACTCTGACTTAAGCTATTTACACAATATTCATAATGTGAAACTATTCATAAAGTATGAAAGTCACGTGATCGTTCCCTCACAGTAACAAGTCACTGTTCGTCATTCGTAAAAGTACGAGGACCCACAGTCAAAGGCCCTACCAACGGTGCAACTCTACGGCAAGTAGCTATGGATTACCCTGGACAGAACAGAAACGATCTTCGCAGTATGAGACCCAAGGTCTTTTTCTCGCAGCCTTCTTTTGTTCTTCCATTCTCCCTTGAAAAGTAACCTATACTTGACATCTTGGGGGAGAGACTTTATGGTAATGAGCCTAACTAGCGTTGTCGGCATTCTCCCATTGCCTGTCCCTAGCTGAGCCTTGACCCAAAATAGATTATTGTCCAATTTACGGAAGAAATAGGTCTGCCCATGACACAAGTCCCACGAGTCCGTGCTTGCTGGACAGAACACGGCTGTTTCGAGTAAGTGGATTCGGTGGTGCCAGGTCGGATTTGGGCCGCGACATTTAATGACTCGGGTTCGCAGGCAAGCGTTCGACATGTAGGCGAATGTCGCGCAGTCATCCGAATCTGCCAGCATTGGCATCCAATTGTTGTACTCGTCGAGTGGGATTCGGAAACACCGATTGATATAACCATCCCACGGCCACGCAACCGAGAAGTATGTCCCGTCCGGACTTAGACCCGTGTCTTTAAGAGTTTCTAGTATCTGGCGGACGAGCTGGAGGACAAACTGGTGGAGTTCTGTGGATAGACTGCCCAACCAGTCAATTAAAGAGTGTGAACGTGGATCGCCTCGGAGCGTTTCAGTCACCCTATGAACAGTATTGAGATCCGCCCACCACTGCCTCTCTTCCTCACTGGTGAAGTTCTTCACGAATGCCGGGAGCAGGTCGGCAATCAACTCCCTCAGGGAGACCCTCTGAGCAACGCCTGTGCAGAAGCTAACCCTAACGCCCCAGTAGGAGTCCAGAAAGCGTATCAGTTGATTTATATGGCGCTCGAGATTCTTGACCTTAACGGTCTTTCCTCGCCGCTTTGCCCAAACCCTGTTTGCTGTGACGGCGAAGTGGTCTGGGCCAACCTGGAGCCCAAATTGGTTCTCGATAACATCAGAGTAAGCCCCATATGCTCCAAGCTCATCGAACATCCTCTGCGAATCGGTCCAACATCGTTCCTCGTCGTTCCTGCAGCTGGTATTGACCTCGACTAAGCTTCCGATAACAATTTCCTTTCCCAAGTCTGGAAAGGAAGATGCAATCGGCAGTTTCAAGAGATGATCCCAGTGATACTTTCCATTACTAGCATCCATTTGTGGATGGTATATGTATCCTCCGCCAATCTTGATGGCGAGCGGCCTTTTGCCATGTTCCGGTCGGTAGACGAGTTGTCCCGGACCCCAGGTATCCAAGATATCTTCCGGAGAGGCACGAACATCAAACGGGCCAGTCCGTTGTATAGCTGGAGGGTTATTAAATGGTCTCCACGCATCGAAAGCAAGTACCGGGTCTTGAACCATACCGTCAAGGCAGGTGAGTTTGACGAGGCTAGCTGTGAGGCAGACGTTGACTTCGGCTGACTTCTCTATACCAAGAAGTGCAATCCGCTGCAATGGTGCGTCAAGGAAGAACGGTTGAATGCTACCGATATGAGCTTGAGAATATGATAGGAAGCCGACGCAAAGAAATTGTATTGCCAAGGAGGAAATATGAAGGGAATGTTGTAGGAGGTCAGTGCTGCTTTCTGAGATGCCTTGAATGGTGGGAATTGTTTGGCCAAGGGTCTCTTGGGAAGCGTCCCGCAACTTCCTCAATTCTGATCGCAGATCGGACCCGTGCTTATGAAGTTCCTCGAGAGTCTTCAGATGCCTTAGCATTCGCACCGCAGATGAAAAGTCGAGTCGGACCAGTTGTAGTTGGGGAGAGACACCGCCTCTGTTGGTGCTATGGTGCCTTAAAATGGTGAAGGAGTCGCAGCAGAAACCAGCGTCTTGAACCGTACGTGCAGCGGTGATGAATCTCTCAGCTACCCGAATCAACCGAGATATGACATCTCCAACGCCATTTAGGCTCGAAATCGCGGACGAATGCGATAGCAACGCGACTGAATTCTGCTCTTCGAACTGGACCGTTCCGTTCCAGCAACTTGTGTCTCGTGAAGAAGGAGAAACACCACCGAGCCCACAGAGCTCCTCAATGGATCTTCTGACATGTATATCTTGATCATCCTGCGATGTCGACCATGAGGCCAGACCATATCCATGACTATACTGAGAAAGGAGGTGATGGGCACAACCGTCCAAGTGATGGGGCTGCTGAACTGAATATAGTCGAATGACGGTGGGCTCAAAATAAATCCAGGGAGAGTCATGCACTCTCTCATAGAGAAGCTCCGAAATCTCACGGTATGTGTAGCCGATGTCTTCAAGGTCCGCTATCCAGGCATACTTATCTGTGATCCGGACATCACCTCCTCTTTGCTCCAGCAGAAGCAGCATCACTTCTTTTCCACTCGTCTCATTCCCTGCCGCTGCTTTAACTACCTCTTCTGTGAGAGGAACATCACCTCCTCTTTGCTCCAGCAGAAGCCGCATCACTTCTTTATTAAAGGACTGTGCAATTGCAACAACAGCTCTTTCTAAGATTAGGACATTACCTCCTCTTTACTCTAGCAGAAGCAGTATTACTTCTCTTCTACTCTTCCTATTCCCCGCTGCTGCTTTAACTACCTCTTCTATAATAGGGATATTACCTCCTCTTTGCTCTAGCAGAAGTAGTATTACTTCTTTTCTACTCTGCCAATTCCCCGCTGCTGCTTTAACTACCTCTTCTGTAATAGGGACATTACCTCCTCTTTACTCTAGCAGAAGCAGTATTACTTCATTTCTACTCTACTAATTCCCCGCTGCTGCTTTAACTACCTCTTCTGTAATAGGGATATTACCTCCTCTTTGCTCTAGCAGAAGCAGCATTACTTCTTTTCTGCTCTGCTAATTCCCTGCTGCTGCTTTAACTACCTCTTCTGTAATTAGAATATTACTTCCTCTTCGCTCTAGCAGAAGCAGCATTACTTCTTTTCTACTCGTCTTATTCCCTGCCGCTGCTTTAACTACCTCTTCTGTAAGAGGAATATTACCTCCTCTTTGCTTTAGTAGAAGCCGCATCACTTCTTTATTAAAGGACTGTGTAATTACAACAACAGCCCTTTCTGAGATTAGGATATCACCTCCTCTTTGCTCTAGCAGAAGCAGCATCACTTCTCTTCCACTCTTCCTATTCCCCGCCGCTGCTTTGACTACCTCTTCTGTGATAGGGACATCACCTCCTCTTTGCTCTAGTAGAAGCAGCATCACTTCTTTTCCGCTCTGCCAATTCCCCGCCGCTGCTTTGACTACCTCTTCTGTGGCCGGAATACTCCGAGAAAGTGAGAATAACGACCAATCCATAGTGATAAGTCCTTATTAGACACCTGGGTAATCTTTACGGCAAGAACAGGAACGGAATTGAAGGTATGGATAAAGGCTAATCATGCACACTTAATATAAGTTACCTAATGACTCCTGAACTAGATTACTTATACACAGGTCTGTATATGAAATAGAATACATAAACGTGATTATTTTTTACACCAGTGCGGATGCGCTATGTGATATCATAAAGGAGAATGTTGAATCTTTTAAGTAGCGCGCCTGATCACCTGATGCCCTGCCCCGCCTGATGCACGGTCCCATTTGATGCACAAGGAGCCCGGACCATCTCAAAGCCAATGTAAGCCACCTGCGCTTGCCGAAGCTCGCTGAAGCATAGTGAGGCCGTTGAACGTCAAGTCGAAAGATTATCTAGATCTTGCAGCCAACCCGAAACCTCTCCAGAAGAAGAACAAAAGCCAACGCAAAGATTTAGGAAAGTAGAGAATACTATAAGCAGCCGCTGTGCTGGGCGTAGATGTGCATCTGTAGCATGATCAAGAGCAATGCTAAGGGCAGACTTGGGCGTCTAATCTATACAATAAATAGGAGGAGCGTAAAACAGGCTAGCGCATCGACTAACAAATAACCCAAGTATTAGATTACAGGCGTAATCTGAAGAGACGAAATAGTAAGGTAGTTTCGTCTAATTGTAACTTGTACTTTAGCTATGTAACACAAGCAACACTGAGTACGCGTGTGTTCGGTTAGTGGAAGATTGCACTTTGCCACCGTTAGCAGGGAGGGCGGCCAGCCCGCACCTGCCACAGGGTTGCCGTGAACGTCTAGAATGAAAGGCGTTAGGAAGAGATATAACCATCGTTTCCAGTAACAGAACGGCATGGAGCCCTAGATAGTGTAGTGCCTTGCCAAGCATAGCTACCATTACAGCTCTGCTATACATCGCGAATATGAACGATCCAAACCCCTTATGTCCCTCACATGTCAAAGTAAAGCACGTCTCTACAACCCTAAAGATTGCAGTGCTTATGTAGGGAGCCGTTCATTGTTTAACCATACGACAGCTGTATCACCACTAGGGCCGTCCCACTCTATCCTATCTTATAATTGTATTCCCCTTCTACGAACCAAGACTAGAGGCCTTTCGTTCAGTTAGCGGAGGGGCAACAGTGGGTTTTAGAGCTTGAGGGCGAGGAAGCTATCGAGGTTATTGTGCGTTGGACCGCATCTCGAAGTGCGTAGGATAGCTGTGTTAAAGCCGCTTCGACGCTGGAAACACGTTGGCTAACTGACAAGCGCCGTGGCCGTGTGGGTCTTGGCACTGCTCCTAATCCCAAGCCGGGTTTAATCATATTCCGAGCGCACGTGCGATTCGCACAGCCACATATCTTACAGTATATCATCTCGCATTAGCCAGAATTAGGGATTCGCTTCTATAGAAATACTAATTAATATAGCAGCCCTGCATAAATTTGCCTGCAACAGCGCGCACTAGGCTAATAATAGCTTCTAAGCATTAGAGGGAGGTTCTAAGGCTTAGGTAAGGCTATTCTATAAAAATTTAAAGTAATAAAGACTTAATATTAGCGCTGTAGAGAGGAAGGTCTACTATGCTATAAAAAAAGGCGCTATATAAATCTAACTTAGAAGTAATAATATAATTATAAATTATAGGAAAGAGTATATTATAGATATTTAGGATTAGCTATAGCAGATTATTTTTATTAAATTATAGTAATATTCTTTACGCGCATAAGTTTTCTAGTAGCTGAAAGTCAAAGTACCCCTTAATTGTCTCGCCACACTGTATGTCTCGCTACGCAGTGGGTGACGTTAAGATGCCTAATAAATATTTTGTCCAGGGATGCTCGTCGGCCTGGTAGGGACGTTGTAAAATCCGCTCACCAGTTTAATCCTCTTCCTCCTCGCATTTGCTGCATCAGCCCCACCATCCTCGATTTTCTAATCATTTCGTCCCAAGCCTAAGTACAACCAATCCCCTACCAGGTCATCTGCAACCCTGCAGGGGATCGATTCAGATGATTAATCAAGGCCCTTGACTTCAATTGCGATTCGGCTGCCAGCCTTACCGCATGCGTTGTAGTCATCGCAAGAATGCATACGACGCAAGTTGTTGCCTTGAAATCCTCCGGCCTTCATCACAACCTAGCGCTGTGCGATCTTGCACTCACATTACGATTTCTGCACTCTGGCTCTGTATCAGCATAGGAACAATCCTATGGGGCCAATAGCGGATGAAATCTGACATGAGGCCTTGTGTAGATGCGGTACTCGAAATGGGGCAGACACGTGCGATTTGTCGTCAAGCATTGCATATTGCAAGCTTGTTCGTGGAGTAACCTAGTTGCCGAGCCTTTTTGTCCACCGCCGTGACGCTTGTTTCCTCAAGGGCAGCAAGTACCGAGGGAGTAGTGGCGGGAAGCGGGGCGACGTTTGACCGCCCGCTGGTTCTACACTGCGGTATCAGCTCACATTGGTGTAGATGAGCGGCTATTTGTAATGCATGTTGATTTGGCCCGCGAGATGGCGTCACTGCCGCTAAATAATACAGTTTCCACATGGATCGGTCGGCGGTATAAGTAGTAGCTACGGTGCTGCTTGCGGAAGGCTTCACAGCACGACCCGAGTACGCTGAGAACTGAGCACATCATCGATTGCGCCTTTGTCGAGTTTGTCAGCGTCAATTGTAACTGCCGCATTCGTTTACCTCAATATATATATACTCCTATCGTGCATCCTTTCCTCGCTTCATACTACCTATTGTCCACACCACATTTCCACAACTCATCATGGTGAAATCTATCTTCGGCGGGGCCCCAGTGTCCGACACCGCCACATTCAAGGACCATGAAATCCGCACCCAACTCCTCGACGTGTTGCTCGCAAATGGCGTAACCAACATCGACACTGCACGTCTGTACCCAGGATCTGAAGTCGCCATTGGTAAACTCGACAAGCGCACCAGCTTCACCATCGACACCAAGCTCCCCGGCGGCTTCAACCCCGGCAATGCCACAAAGGACGCCGTCATCCGCGATGCCCAAGACTCCCTCGACAGAGTAGGCATCAAGCAATTCGACATCCTGTACATCCACGCACCGGATGCTAGCACGCCATTTGAAGACACCCTCGAGGGCATTAACGAAGTCCACAAGAAGGGCATCTTCAGGCGCTTTGGCCTATCAAATTTCACTGCCGACCAAGTCCAGCAAGTCTACGACATTGCCAAATCAAAGGGCTACATTCTCCCCACCGTCTACCAGGGGAACTACAACCCCGTAGCCCGCCACCTGGAAACACAGCTGTTCCCCTTGCTGCGGAAACTGGGCCTGTCCTTCTACGCATACAGCCCGCTCGCCGGCGGCTTTCTCACAAAAACTACAGAGTCGCTCGACGCGGGCTCCGGCCGCTTCAATCAGCAGGCCCTGGGCGGCATGTACTTGAAGTTGTACAACAAGCCCAGTCTGCGCGCTGCACTTGCAAAGTGGAACGACATTGCCGAGAAGGAGGGCGTTACAAAGGCCGAGCTGGCGTACCGCTGGGTGGCGTTCCACTCAGCTCTCAAGGGCGACGAGGATGGTGTTATCTTCGGTGCTAGCAGTCTAAAGCAGATTGAGCAGACGGCGCAGGCGCTGAAGAAGGGCAAGTTGAGTGACGAGGCTGTGAAAGGGATTGAGGAGATCTGGGAGAGCGTCAAGGCTGATGCTCCTATCGACAACTTTGCCAATGGATTGAACTAGTCAAGTAGAAGCGTGGGTATGAATTTCACGGCCGGAGGCACTATGCCTAAATAGATGAAACTGATCGATAAAAAAGCAATACTATGAATTATATCATTTCAATCCCATGGGATCTTTTTCCTCTTTACGAAACCTGCTCGAAGCGGTGTCATGCAAAGCAAAAAGAGGATAGAAAAGAACAATATTAAAAGACCGCAATTTTGGGTAGCGGTTTATTCTTCACTTCGTTGAATGCTGCCGTCGTCATCTTGCCCCTTCTCTCCGCATCTACCTCTGCATTCGCCCTCCAATTGCTCTGTGTCCGCAGGTCGTGCGGCATCCTGATACGCATAGTCGCCGCGGCTTCGGCAGGACTTGCTGTGCCGGCACTAGATTGTCGCATTGGCTCCGCAGACCGCGACCGTCTGTAAGGCACCGCTTTGGCGGAATGTGTTCTCCAGTCAATGTTGCGTTCGAGCTCTCCCCGTGGAGTCTTGAAATCATCATCCGGGCTCGTGTCGGGGCTGAAGCGGCTGAGGAAGTGGGCAGACGCGGATTGCATGAGTTTGAAGGGTGCGACGATCTCAGTCTCCGGGGCTCTATGTGCTTCTGAGCCACGGCCGGGATACTGGTCTGGAAGATGTGGTTTCCATCCCTTGGCCTTGCGATCAATAGTTGGTTGAGGTCCAGCACCGCTCGTGGTATTGGTGTTCAAAGGACTCCCAGTGCGTATAGAGCCTGCCTTGCTACTATCATGCCATGTCGTTCCCGGGATAGGCAATCCATTCATGATGGCGTATGCAATCTCGCCATCGGTGGCTCGTCGCTCCGCACCATGGTCTCCAGAAAATGGGCTGTCTCGACCTTCTGGACCAGTTGATCCACTTCTCGTGCTCCAGGCGACGCTACCCACTGGTGTTGCAGTACTGAGGCGTCTTGGTCGCGTGAGAGATACAGACGATCGTGAATAGCGATTATTATAGATAAAACCTGGTGCCGGGAGAGGCGGGTTTGAGCGAGAAGCAGGTCGCATAGATGGGGGACTTGTAGGATGTAATGCTCGCCATGCTGAGGCTGAGAACTGTGCTGGTACCGACAAAGGTACAAGCCCAGAAGCTGGCGCGAGGCCTGATATGCGGGGCGGACGCGACAATGATTGATGGTAGATGGAAGGGTCGAACACCGGTGATGGTGTCCCAAGCGACGAACTTCGCGGTGGCGCAATGTAAGTTGATGGAATCGGGGGTGGAGTGCAGTCTGATGTGAAGATACCTAAGCCTATGGAGCGTAGTGGAGATGGAGCATGGATGGTCGATGATGCAGGGCTAGAATTTAGGTCCAGCGTTTCAACGTCTGTACCTGAAAAATTGGAATGATTGCTTCGCTGGGTTGAAGCAGACCTTCGCCGACCCCGAGGCGGCTTCTCCGAAGCTGGAGACACTTCCCGGGAATTAGACGGTGTAGCATTAGGATCGGCCGATTGTTGATAGCCGTGCTTGAATAATTGCGCTTCGAAAGGACGCCTAACAGCACATAGTACGCCGAACAATGCAAATGACGCGAAGCTGTTCCGCGGTTAGTACTACTCGATACAGTGGCTCGATGGTTCACCTACAGCGCCACCATGGCGAATGCCATGCCGGCACGGCTCATGTAACACTTGGTCCCATATTCCCAATTTTGAAGCTCTGGTGCTTCAGATAGGCATAGTGGCCTGCGAGCCACAATAATCATATTCCATCCCGACGTCAGCATCCAAAGGACACACAAAGCAACTACGAACCGAACGGCGACATAGGAAGTTTTCTTGATAGCGGAAGGATGCCGCCGTTGATGCATCCATATCCGCTGCTTGAGGGAAATAATAGTATGGAAGAAAGTGTATGATATTGTTGCAACGCCCTGCAATTATAAGTCCGTGATATTCTGATACAAGACTGGTGAGTACTTACTGATGTCGAAGTGAGCACCACGGGCGCAATATTGGTCATGTCCTTGGGGTCAGATGCAACCTGATAGAAAGACGCAGCGAGGCAAGCAAGAGAGCTCCAGAGCAGGATGTTCAAAAGGAGTGTGATTGTGATTAAGGTAAGCTTTCGACGTGGGATTTTAATACTGATGTTGATGGCGATTAACTTTGGCTCGATTTTGGTGCACGGTTTTCCCGCTCCGCTACTGCTGCTGTTTGAACCCGCCATCTAGTCACCTCCACAGTCCAATGCTCTGGAAGAGTGAGGCCGTAGCGGCGAGCGAAATGCGTACAAGCTGGAGAAGAATATGGACGATGTGGTCATTGCGAAAACATTATAAATTGAATTGAAGAGTATCGTGCTGCAGTAATGACTGTAGATGGAGGAATATGAATAAAGACGGGACAAGTATCCAGGATCGGTAACTGTCAAGGTAGTGGAAGTCAAGATTTTGCCTGAACAGGCCCCCAGACCAGCAGCGTCTCAGCGTAGTGGTCCCGACCATCCAGCACCTCAAGGGCCCAGGGTGTGCTAGATACATTCCAGCAACTCCGATGGCCAAATTCTAAGCAAATTGGGAAAGCAAAGAATCTTGTGCGAGGCAAATAATTGAGGAATGTCGTTGGCTGAGCGACTCGCTGGCAAGAGCTATGTAATAGATAGTTGTTCGAGCTGCTAGAAACCTGGTTCACTTTAGATATTATCCTGGGCTGTGTTCACAAAGTCCACATTAACAGGAATATCGGTGTCGTGGCGCGCAATCGGTTTGCGATTGAGAGACATTGGGGTCTCGTTCGCTGGCAGACCTTAACACGCGAAACGTGCAACCTTGCAATGCGATGATGCCAGGGGTACCTGCATTGTCCCTGAGCCGCATATTTCCCGGAACAACCAATGGCTCGGCCCTTGCCCACCAGGACGCCGCACAGGCATGGCTTGCGACGACTTCTCAGTGCTTCCGCCATGCTTAACTAACGAGGGTAGGGTAGCACTTTGCATGAGGGGTAGGCTCAGCCAAGTACATCCGGTTTCGTCAGAACGAGCCTATTGGATCAATATCGTGGCCCATGATATACATTCGCAGTATATATGCTGAAGCACGAACAGACAAATCTGCGGTGTTATGGTGTCGTTGATAGCATCCTGTGCTGTCTTGGTACGACAATAATTGGCTGTTCTAGAGCTTCTGCTGGTCGTCGATGTTCACAATATGAGAAGCAAGACGAGGAGCAGGATCAGAATGAAAATGAGGAGCGCAATACAACAGCTAGACCAGCGATCTGCACAGCGGACAGTCAGTAAGCGCTCTCACCCTATGGACGTACGTGTAGCATACCTTCGTTCTGCTTGATTACCCAGCCGACCTTTTGCATGCCCGTCTGCAGCTTGCCGCCGACTCTGTCTGCCACGTTGTCGACATCGTTGAGCAGCTCGCCTTGCTCTTCAAGCTCGCGTCCCATATCGTCTGCTTGTTGACGCAAGTTGCCCACAGTGCGGAAGACGCCGTCCAGCTGCTCGTCCTGCTCTTGCATCAACTCGAGCTGCCGCTCCTGCTCAAAGGCTGCATAATTATCTTCATCCTCGAATGAATCTGGGTCGGGTAGTACATCTCCGTTCACGGCAGTCTTTCCCTTATTCTTCGCATCTTGAACTGTCTGCAGCAGCTCTTCGCGCATATTGTCGATCTCGTCGCCAACATCCTTGACTAGCCGTCTCCGACGCTCGACCTCATCGATCTCCAGCCCAAAGCGGTAGGGATCATGTTCGACGGCCTTGACACTCTCGACCAGGTCCTCGAGGTCTTGGCTCAGATCTTGGAGCGTCTGCTCGAGCTCGCTGCGGGCTTCTCGGAGCTCGGGGCTGTTCGCAGAGGAGGCCGAGGAGCGGATGCGCAGGTATGACTTGAACAGGGGTCGTGATGTGTTGAGAGCAGACAGGACGTCTCTGTAACACTGGTCAATGGTGTAGCCTAGATTACCGAGAGCGTGGTCTTACGCCTGGACCTGTAGGAAAGGATCCTCATCGTTTAGTGAGGCCATGATTGTTTGTAAGACGACACTGTTCCGCCCTCAGAGCGCCGATGGTGAGGCAGAGTGGGCGCGCTGTCGTCTTAGCTGCGATGTTTGATCGTGTTCGAGAAGTTGTCCAATGCCGACGGTATCCCAGGATCGCAGCTGCTCACCAACGCACAGACCACACCTTCCCGAAAAAAATCCAGGGCAGGTCCAAAGCACCACACTTTCCCCATGAGGCCTCACACAGCCAAAGCCAAACGTTGCACTAAGCCGACAGTGCGTGTGAGGGGCTACGGGTGATTCAATGGGTCCCGATACTCCTCTCCCACTTCCTGCCCAATTTGGCAGTACAGACGACTTTGTCGAGTCACTCTTGAACTTCACTGCCTCCTCATGGCTCCTTCAGACGCTATGTGGCGGCGTGCATATCCTGGACTTCTACACGAGATCACCGGACCTGTACTCACTTGTTCTGCCTCAGTCATGGAGAGACTGGTTCAAGATCCGAGACATCATGGACATCTTGGATTTACTGATGAGAGAAGACCTTGCTCAGTTCGAAAATAGTGCAGCACGAGAACATCCTGTTTGGCGAGATGGGCCTGCACCACCTGATGACTTATTGCAGTACATCAAGGATGTGCGGAAACACCTCCTAGCTCGAGACTTCCCACCACCAAATTCAGGTCTAAAGCTCCAAAAGCCAGCCATATCACGGCACATAGCCATGGGGATGAAGGTCAAGAAGGTGCACGAGGTTGACAACTTCGCACGCTATATTGACAGGCTAACTTCAGAAGTTGCAGCGTCCAATAAGAAGCCCATCACACATTTAGTCGACTTTGGATCCGGCCAGAATTATCTTGGGCGTGCCCTGGCTGCTCCGCCGTACTCCAAGCATATTGTAGCCGTTGAGAGCAAGCAACATAATATCGAAGGTGCTAAAAATATGGACGTGCTCGCCAAGCTGGTATCGAAACCTGTAGTCATGAGGAACAAAAAAGAGTATCGCGCAAAAACTGGAAAAGGCAAACGGGGCAAGAAGATCGAAGTCAACAGCTCCACTACCACGCCTGACGTTGAGGCTGCACCAAGAACTGCAACAGCGAGCCACCACACGGAGAGCGGCGCTAACGCATGCCCTCCAATTCTGTCTCCCGTACTTTCATCTGAGGCGCTTCGGCTCGGAAATGGGCAACAGTGCGATGATGACGAATGTACACTTTTGCCTACTGCTCAATCGGCGACGACAGATCCTCAGGAGGAGCCTGCCACAGACGGTAAGAATGTTTCTGCAACCAAGGAAAGCAAGACTACTACCACGAATCTTCAAATATACAATGAAGGCCATGGAAGCGTACAATACGTTGAGCACATCATAGAAAATGGCGATCTTACTCCTGTCATCGACCAAGTCCTCGACAGCTCGCGTGTGCCAGACAGCAATGTCACTCCTACCTCCGCCATCACTGAAGAACCATCCAACATTGAGACAGTGCCAAAGCCAAAGGACGTCAATGCCATGGTTATCTCCCTCCACTCCTGTGGTAACTTGGTTCACCACGGCTTACGCTCGCTCCTACTCAATCCGCACATCTCCGCCGTAGCCATGGTAGGCTGTTGCTACAATCTTGTGACCGAGAGGCTCGGCCCACCGACTTACAAGCTACCTAGCCTGCGACCAAATCATCCGCGTTTAGCAGCTACATCCAACGCTTTCGATCCACATGGCTTTCCAATGTCAGAAAAGCTTGCGAATTACCCACTCCCCCACCAGCCTCTCGAACCAGACAGTGCTATCCCTAACGGCAATACGTTTGAAGGCGAGCAACCAAAGGGGGTGCGTCTTAATATCACAGCACGCATGATGGCTGTCCAAGCACCTTTTAATTGGGGTCGCGAGGACAGTGACCTCTTCTTCACACGGCATTTCTACCGCGCTCTCCTACAACGCATATTTCTCGACCGTGGCGTTGTATCTCCACCCGTCGACGCGTCCGGTCTCAGTGGCAACAGTGCTGTATCAGCAAACGGACATACTTCCCACGTAAATTGGACACCGCCTTACGGCCGTGGCCCCGGACTGAGCTCAGACGGCACAGCGACACCATTGACGATTGGCACGTTGAGGAAATTTGCGTACAATGACTTTGTATCATATGTTCGCGCCGCTATCGCAAAGCTTTACACTCCAAATTCCTTCTGTGAGATCGATCCGGAGTTCATACGAGAGAAAATGGAGGGCTTGACGGACGATGATATCAGAGATTATGAGGCTAGATATGCGGAGCGTAAGAAAGAATTGAGCGTCATGTGGGGCCTTATGGCATTCAGCGCAGGAGTTGTGGAGAGCGTCGTTGTTGTGGATCGCTGGTTGTGGTTGAAAGAGCAACCAGAGGTTGAGCATGCATGGGTTGAGCCGGTGTTCGAGTACAAACACAGCCCACGGAATCTCGTCGTAGTGGGAATCAAGAAGTGAGGAATCGGTCATAAGCAGGCGAATCTGGAATATGAGCATCATAGACTTGGTGATTATACATGTGTATGCATAGTTAGATATCTACACGATAGACCGTACTGTCCGTCTATATAGTGTAATCTCAGACTTTGTACAGCGAGTGAAACCTTTTCATCAAGGGGTATCTAAGTTCATCCTCCAATGCCAGAATTATTTGAAAGTAAGTCCCATAGCGAGTATGGTATCCCAGAAAAGCACAATGCTGAACGCCAATAATGCAATGCCTCGCCAATCTTATATCAGCACGGAGCTCACTCCCACAACAACCGCGCAAACAAACACGGCCAGCCACCTCCCACCTACAGGCCTCAAGCTCCCTGCAGCATCCTTCTTGTCGCCACTGCCCTGTGCGGTTCCATTCCCAGTGCTCGACGGATTTCCCTCTCCTTGGCCTATCTGCGCCTCTCTCTTGGTAACACTACCCTGCACACAGGCCGCTTCGTCCAAAGCGCCATCCTTGCCCCATGCAACGCTCGCCGCTTTCTCCCACAGCCTCGTGACATTGAGATACAGATCCGGCTCATACCAGATCCTGCAGCTCGCCGTGTCGTTGAGGAACTGGGTGGGGATGCCGCCCGACTCGAGGCCCGCGCGGATGTTGTCTTGGAAATTGATAGACGCATCCGACACGGCGATGCCAAAGGGGTTCGGTACAAAGGACGCCCACTCCCGCGCTTCCGTGCGCGATGTGGCGAAGTCTTGGATGATGTAGGCGGACAGGGCTTGGAGGTATTCGCTTGGTATGACTAGGGTGCCTTTTGTGCCGCCTACAGGCACCATGGGGCCGAGCTGTGGGCGGCCGCCGACAACGAGAGTCTTGACTTCACTCTGCTGCACCATGAGCTCGAGGAAAATGGAGCATGTTGATGCGCAGACGCCGTCGGAGAGGATGATAATGTCTTCTGCGCGAAAGGGGTCTTCGGTGAAATTGCTCCTTCTGCCATATCCCGTTATCGTTATCCCCACGCCAAGCTGCGCGTTAGACGTTGTGAGCGGATCGCTCAGATTGTACTTGAGTAAGGTGGTGAATTTGTCGTTGTGGAATGTCTCTGGTGGATACATGTCCTTCCAGCTGGCGAATTCCTCTAGATTCTTAGACACAAAAGCATCGTTGCTGAATGGGGAAGTGAAAAGCTCCGCGTTTAGAACGTTGACCGATTCAAATGAGGATATGGACTCGCCAAACAGTTCAGTAGCCTGGTGGCCACGGTAGCGGGATTGAGTTTGCGGAACCTGCGAAGGAAAGAACTGGAGGTACATGTCGTAACCTGACAGCACCTTCCCACCGCCGTTGGTGCGCACGTCGATGATGTGTTTCTCGACACCTCGCGCTTTGGCTTGAGCAATGTATTGTTGGACCACGGACTGGAACTCAACCGCGCCGTCTGCATCCTCCGTGTTGAAAGTCTGCACCACCAGCACGCCAATCTGGCCAAGAGATGTATTGATGAAGTATCCCGCAAGCGGTACCAGAGGAGCAGAGTGCGCGACAACAGGTCGTGGATACGACAGCGGAACAGACCCGTGCTGGAGTGAGAACGAGCCTTGGAATTCGTGATCTCGCGGATTCTCCAAATGCATGGGTAGCGCATTCGGGTCCCTCTTCTTTATCCTTCGACTACTTGTCTCGGGGTCAATGTACGTATCGTAGAAGGACTCTGGACCCGAAATGGACCGCCATGTCCTAGGCTGCAGAACAATAGCAGCATTCCTATACTCTCTAGTCGTCCCATTCTCATACGTGATGTTCGTCGTCGGCCCCGGATAAAATCGCGGATTGGTAAAGTACCCATAGTTCTCAGCGGGCGGCATGAAGAACATGGCATTATACCGGGTGTCCGGATCATGGTACGCGTTCAATTTTGCTTCCTCCTGCAGAAATTGGACGACTTCTTTACCGTCGATTTGCGTGACGGCCGAGGGTTCGTAGGATGTATCCGTTGTATTGAAATCCGCCATCACCCAAACCTTTGGGAGTTCGCTTCCATCTCTTGATGCGGACATCAACGAAACCCTGCTGCTTCGTCGCCACCTAAAAGCGCCAGAATACGCATTGCCGTTGAAGTTCAGGTGACCATCATGGGCTTTGATGAAGAGAGCAGCAATGTCTGTCTCGAAATCGAACTCATTGCTATATCCGCCACTATTCACTCGCGACTTGATGTCGTCCAGCCCAGCCATGAGATCCACAGCTTCGTTGGGCCATCCTTCTGGTGGATCTTTCAGGTATGAAATTGTTGACTGAAATTCAAGCATCTGCTTTAACGAATCGATCGTCGATGATGCAGCTCGTACATTTACAGACACGGATTTCAAGCATACGTATGCCAGCTCGGCCTGTACACTTGGAAAGTCGAGGCTGGAACTTCGAACAGCATTGGCTATTGTTGCACAAGCGCGGTCTGTTTGTATGGGCCCTGATAGCGACCCCGTGGGTGTAGGTTCAACATCTCCTATTGATGTTGGCGCTCGTGTTGGGTCGAGATCGATGCTCAGCGAGGGATTGGCTAAGCCGAAACTTGTTCGTTGCGCAGTGGCAAGTGCTATGAGCGCAGAAAGCGCTATGAAGTATTTCATGATCGTTTGAAGGAGGAGAAGGATGGTGAATCCAGCGCGATCGAAAACAGTTGTCGACGAAACGGGTACGAAGCGGCGCGGTAGCGGTTCGATATTACTATGCAGCTCCGTCTATCCAGGCTGAGTTGGGATCTGAACACAAAATCTGTCGTCAAAAAGAGGTCCCTTTGTGTCTATCCGTCTGCTCTTGATTGCCAAATGCGAGTCCTCTCTGCGCCCCTTGCAAATTACTCCGATTGTTTTGGATATTCCTTCCTCCTGTAAACGTTGGTGGATTACTCAAAGCACGTCTATCCCCGCAAAGAAAGCCTCCTCTTCACTTCCAAAACAACCATCAAATCGCTACCACCAGCGTGTGAATAAGTCGAAAAAAGAAGAAAATCTGGCAAAACAGCCCGGCGCGGGGACCCTATCGTCTTTAACGCACTACCCACACCCTACCTTAAGTCGCATAACTCCCGTTGCGCTTCGAACGCCATCTCGTATACGTCGGCCGCGCCCTCCAGAACTCTTAGAGGCTAGGCGCACCTGCGCATCACCCGAGACCCGCATTTGTGCAGTTTCCAGTTGAATCGAGAATGGCGCATAGGGGAAACTGGGCATGGGCAAATCGGAGTCCAGCACATGCTAGTTGAGGAAAGCCACCAGTGTTCCATGTGGAGATGCCTAGACACCTCGTCGGCTATGCGGGCGGCGCGGCTGAATTGGAGGCGGAAGAAAGTGCAAGCCGGACTAGTCTTAATCTGCGTCGATCGCTATTTAAAGTCTTTGTTCTAGAGACGATGGTATGGTAACGGCGATGAAGAAGTAGCGTGACCTGTTCATTGTTCAAATTTTTTCCTCATGGAAAGTAGAGCTTCTGGAACATGTCCATTGAGTTCTTTCGCTTTGCGCTTTTCCCGGGCTACATCAGCACGTCTATGCCAAGCACATACTCCCAATATCGAGAATACGAGTTACGCACAAGCCGGTGATAGAACGTGTGATTGGCTCAGGGTCTAGCAGCCTCTCTTCGGGGTTGGCTTTGTCTCAAGGCGGCCAACTACTGCTGAACTCTGCACAGCCTCACAAGGTGAGCCACATCAAACTGGTATTCACCGGACATAAGTGTGGGGTAGCATTGCCGAATTTTCCGGTCAGCTTAATAAGTTTAGGGATGACGTCTGAGATGGCCTAAGTTAGTTAGAGGTGTTTAGTCGAGTGTAGAGCCACTTGCTGGGTGATGAAGATTTGAAATGTTTTTGGTCATTTGATGCTATTTACATGAAGTATGCTTACGGGATGAAGGAGCTCCTTCTGTATGATGCCCACCGAAAACGCCATGCTCAATGCGGAAAAGGGATATCGTAATACGTGAGCCAGCCTTCAAACTCAGCCCAAGGCTCTCGTGAGGCTCTGTATCTACTGCACATTAACTACCTTCTTCCCGATTCTCTTCGACTCAAGCATCTCGTCCCTCCAGTTTCCAATCTGTTCCAGCGCCTTGTATGGATCCCGCTTTTTCATCAACAAGTAGCCCTGGATCTCTGCAGGCGAGAACCTACCCTCAGGCAGCTGATGAGCAAACTGTTTTGCCATCTCTGCCAGCTTCTCTGGTGTGACGACGTCGACAGTTGTCTCAGCAAGGAGAAGTTCGAGGAAGTCGTCCTTGTGTTGACTTGGGGTTTTCTTCTGTCCAGCTGGGACGACTTTCTTTTTCACTTCGGTGGATTCAACTTTCGCATCATCATATTCGGTGCTGTACATGCGGGTGAAGATGTCGCGGATCTGCTCGTGCGTGGCGAGTGTGAAGGCGACTTGAAGATCTACTCGTCCTGGTCTGATCAGAGCGGCGTCAAGCTTCTCGGGACAGTTGGTCGTCATAATCAGAACTCGGCCTTCATGAGAGGCAGCACCGTCAATGATGTTCAGCAGCCCGCTTAGACTGATCAAACTTTGTTTGGCCACAGTGGGTTTTGCCTTGGCTGAATCCTTCGGAAACAGGTCCACCTTGCTGATCTTCGTGAGGCCATTGTCAGATTCATCGGCAGTCTCGGATGCAGGCGAGGTAGATTCGATCTCCTCAGTACCAGTAGGGAGATCTTCGCGGCGGAGACCAGCGCTGTCGATATCTTCAAGAAGCACGATGCAGCGTCGAGGAAGCTGGCTGAAAAGAGTACCGAGATCCGACTCTGTGAGGCCGACCTCGTTGAGGGAAATGCAGTATACAGGGAGTCCAAAGATGCCAGCTAGAGCAAATGAAAGCGAGGTCTTTCCGGTACCAGGGGGACCATGGAAGAGATAGCCACGTCGGTATGGGATACCGCGAGACGCGTACCATCGCGCAGTAACAGGATGCAAGTACTCGTTGATATCCCTCACGATACTGGCCTTCTGTTGCTGATCCAAAGACACGGTATGCATTGGTCGTGATGGACGACAGGACTGGCGATTCCACATACGGCCTCCATGGGCCTCTGCGGGCGCGCGGAAGACGCTCGTCATTTTGTTCTCTCTGCTGAGTGTCCACCTCTTGACGTGGTTAAGCAAGTCCTTGATCGGCTGCGAACTACGACCAAAGCAACGAATCACAAGAGACTCGTCGTCATCGCTACTCCACTTGTTCTCCTTCTTTTCGCGAGAGAATTGAAAGTAACGGCCCTCCCAGTAAAACTTATCGCTTCCGTAATTTGGCTCGTAGCGAGGTGGGATATTTCCTGCCCATTTCTCGAAATTGAAGATGCCTTTCTCATCGAGCACGTCAAAGTCGTCGTCGTCTAGCTCATCTTCGTCGTCTTGATAATTGCTCACCCACTTCGAAACAGCCTTTAGGTCTCGGCTGACCTTGGTCATACGCTGTTCAGCGACCCATTTCATGACCTGTCCGTACAGAGTATCGTTGTCTTCGATGTATATCGAGGAGGTGAAGTAGGAAGAGATGTAGTCGTAACTTCGGCTGTAAAGAAACTGTGCTGCTTGGAAGAGACCGAAAAGCACAAGACAGCCAGAAACGACATAACCAACATCGATGCCAAAGCATCGATAGATGAGCTGAGAGATGTTTCCATAGCCCGGAATCAGCGCATCCATGAGTATGGAGGGGAGACTCAGAGTCGAGTTTGAGGAGTTGAAGTCGACACTAAGCAGGCGTGAAAAGTCCATGTTTGCGAGTTGCGGGTTGGGTAATGACAGAGTTGGAGATTCACAGTGAGTGTTGACGAGTGATGTAGGATCGAATATATCGAACAATCTCTGTGTATGGTAAGCAGTCAGCAATAAGCAAGCAAATCGCCAGACCGCTGTTTGCCTCGAGTACAACCCAACAGTGCGATTTGGGGTAACAGCGAAGAGGAGCGTGTCCGGAAGTACTTATACGCCAACCGCCAACAACAGGCTTCAAGGGCGTTCAGTGTGACTCGGATGAGAAAATGCGCCATCGACCACGACACTGCAAGCCGGTGAGGCTGGTGCCTGATGACTATCGCGCTAGCATCAACGTGAGTCCAATCACGAGAGGCGTGAGCCTCGCCGCCTCGCCGCCGCACCGCCATTCAATTTCACCGAGCGGTTTGTGACGCCCTTCAGCTTTCGATGTGGAGAAGCTAGATAGTGCTGCCTTTCTCGCCGCCCTTTCGAGCATAAGGTCTGCGGCACAGCCCGTTGTGGGCTGGAATTTGATGCAATTCTCGAGAAATTGCCGGAGCTGAGAACATGCAAGTTGCGCTGTTTGACGAAGCGGCTCGAAGTGCAAATAGGCAATCGTTGCTGGCGAACATCACTCTAGCAGCCAATAGCAGTGTGGCATGGTAAGGCAACAACACATCTGCACTATGCATGCAGTCAGCCTTAAGGGTTTTCGGAATTGCAGAGCCCAACGATTGGTAGGGAATGACTTCACGTCGAGGTGCTGTCGGAGTTTGAGTGGAGGTGTGGTAAGCCGGGAAAGGCGATGGAACATGCAGCACCGCCACGATTTGGCCACATTCACCACCCAGCAGGCGGGAAAGACGGTCAAGCGAATTCTACCCGTCCATGGACATCAGAACCTTTTCTGTTGCTAGTCTAATCATCTTCACGTGATGGGTCTGTCACTGCCATCTTCGTACTCGAAACTCAATAGTGGGGTATCATGATGCGCTCATTGGATATCTCAAAATGCAAGCTACGTCTCCTTTGTTTCTTGGGGACTGTATCCGGCGCAGCCTTCGACAGCCCTCGTACTTCAGCTCTCAAATGGAAAAAAAATCAAACAAGTGGTTCTCGAACCGTCTGGGAAAACAAAAATGCAAGCCAAACATACATATAACCATGCTATATACCAAACATCGAGCCTACTACGCACATATACCGCGACAAGAGGGCCGGCAGAGGGGGGGACTGAAAACGAGGCGCTGATTTATGCTAGAAGCAAAATTTCTTTTCTTGGTTGCGAAACGCCTGCCGATGCATACATGCCGCTTTGCTAAGAATGAGCCGTCACAGGAAGTCGTTGGGAACACACTTAGTGCCTTTTGAGCAGACCATGTTCATGGTCTCGGCGATGCAGATGTGCATGTCGGCGAAGCTTGTTCTTGTACTCAGCCTCAATCGTAACAGTGTAGGTGACCTCCTTGATGGCAATCTCATACACGGTACCGGATTGTGTGTACGTAGTCGTGGAGACGATGCTACCGTCCTCGTCTGGCTTGGGTGCGTCGTTGATATCAGCAGGGGGGGTGATGGCAGGAGCAGCAGGGGCGGGGTCAGCTGCAGGTGCGGACGATGGCTTGACATTGTAGACGGAGATACCGCCACCCCACTTGTCGGTGATCTTTGAGCGAGCAGGAGCGTACGACTGTGTGGGTACAGGCGCTACATCCGTGATGCTTGGGATGACTGTAGGCTCATCGCCCTCCTCGCCAGGCTCTAGGGGGTTGGCGTATTGCGGACCGTACTGGACAGGAACGTTGCCGCAAAGGCCATCGGCGGGACCGGCGCAGTTGTCATTAGTAAGAATATCAGGCACTGCCTCGATCTTGCATTGACCTTGTTCGGCTTCGGTCTGCAGGCTGGATGCAAAGTGAACGCAGTCTTCGACTCGGCCAGATGGGTTAGTGCAGTCATTAACGGCGGCTTGGAGGGTGTCAATGTTCCAGCCGTTGATGAAATCAGCATGGTAGCCGTAGCCTGTTTGATGTTAATAATTATCGCCGATTCATAGGGGTGAGATAGACATACCAGTGGGGTCACCGTTAGACCAGACGAATTGACCAGGCTTGCCCTTAAATGCGTACGTGTTCCAGATGGTCTCGTAGAAGAGCGAGGGTAGGCGCGTTTCAAAGCCTTCAGGGCACTTGCCGCCATCAATCAGATTAGGATAAGCGACGTGGCTCTTGTGGTCAGCAGCCGTAGGCTCCCCGTTCCAGCAAGATGGGAAGAAGATCTCAGCACGAATACCGTTCGCGCAGTTCTCATCCATGTACGCCTTGTCGGGAAGGAAGTGGCGGTAGCGGGATCCCTCGGGCTGCTTGCCATAGTTCAAGCAATTAAAGCCAAGAGACTTTTGCGCGAGAGCCTCCTGAGTCATATCCTCCAGGCCCCATGACGAGGTTGGTGGGTCAGGAACGGGGCCAGAGAAGTTTCGCAGGCGTGAGTCTCCGGCAAGCATTTGGAAGTCCTTTGGGAAGGCTTTAATGTCCTCGCCAAGAAGGAGGTAGTATGCAAGCATACCGCCAATCTGCGGGACGATCTCCGTCTTGCCACCCTCGTGGACGAAGTGCAGAGATGGTGTCCTAGAATGGTCAGTACATTGAGTTGTATCAAACGAAACAATCATGGCTCACCAATAAGCCGACTTGTCATCGCTGAACTGACAAGAGGTACATTCCGACGCCCTGAGCATGTCATACGTCGTCGTTTCCTCAAAGTCTATCGTATAAGTTAGCCAACTATTCATACATAATGAAACCGTTCCTGCCTCAGGAACCCGCACACCAGGTAAGGATGGAGAGCAGTTCAAACGCAATCAGGGTTTCCTAGGCTGAGACACCTGACAAGCCCGAATAGGCCGATGGTTCATGGGCTGGGTGGAGTGGCTTTAAACCAGAAGTGGAGAAATCTTTACTTACTACTTCCACCATGGATGGTATGCCCATGGCTTGAGGCTGTTCCTGGATCAACAATAGGATCGAGACGTAGAAGAGCCGTTCGGTCATGGCATGGCATGCGCCAGAATGCGTTGGTGGTGCCCGAGAGCAGGGCCACCGCGGCGGAGAGAGTCGCCGCAGATTTCATGGTCGGTGCAGACTATTTCGGCAGTTGCGAAAACGTTGATTGAAAAGTTTTGTGAAGTTGGTGACTTGTGTCGCGCCAGACGTTATCGGTTGTGGCTTTCCCGGCGTGGGGCGATAGTGGCTGGACAGTTTTCTGTATTGTTTGTTCGGGATTGTCTTTTGTGTGTTGCGATTCGGTCCAAAGTGGTAATGGTGGTTGATGGTTTGAATGGAGCCTTTCCTCAGCCGCCAGGACCTCCCAATGGTATGCCGTATGCTTGAATCGGATGTACAGAAAAAGAGTGTAAGTGTCCCGTGGACAATGATATCGATAGCGAACGTATGTGGTGCAAAGGAGCGACAGTGGGGAGCAAAGGAATGACTGTACACCGCAAGGGCAGAACCAAAAGGAAGGGAAGGAGGGGAAACGGCCCAATATCACCAGGACCCAGACGATGGTTTTCAAGGGGAGATGAAGGAATGCTCGGATTAGGGACGTGAAACCGTAGATTGGCTCCGCGGCATGGATGCCCTGAGGAACCTGTTCGTGGCTCCTGTTGGACGGCGGAGGCACCAAGCATTTGCGCGCTAGAACAGGAACAGGAAGATGAAACAAGTCGGTAAGGAGATCCACCCCCGTTATGCACCTGCAGCGCCGGCAGCCTTACGAGCCAAACGAAGTTGAGTATGGCTGTACGCCGCAATCTGGAGCTTATCCATAGAGGCGTGGGAGGTGGTCCAGTCCTGAGGCACCAGCTGCCGTGCACTCCAGACGCATCTCGTCCTCACCAGTCGACTCTCGAACAGGACCATTCGCACCACGTCGGCCCTGCGTGCGCCCGTTGCATGCAAACCAGTGTCGCACAGCAAAACCAGATCGCCACGCAAGCTGGTACCTGCGTTAGGGTCTCGTGCCGAGCAGGGTGCACTGACGGGAGCATCGCAATCTCCAGGACGCTCCCAAAATACGCATCGACCGCAGCGACATCATCGGCTCCAGTTCTAACGGCGCATCATTACTGGAATGCGCTGCTGCCTGTCATTGACCTACAGGGTTCTCTGTCTCATGCCCTAAAACGGCGTTGTCGTGCTGCTACCACGCCTCCCCATTCTCCCCAGTTGTGTTTGCACAACACAACTGCTCGTGAGTCGGTGCAGACCTCATCCTATTGCGAAGGACCCGCTCTCTGGAGATTGCGCCAAAAACTTCCAAGAGGGCCTGACTGGCGCGGCAAAGCGGCGAAGCGTTGTTTCTTGTGGTCAGTGACATCTGCACCGCGTCCATGCGTTGCGGCCAAATTTATTATTTTCTTCGTCGTACGCCGAGCATCGTGAAGCGTATCCGCCGTGTCTCAATTGCGCAAGTGGTGTCGTCGTCATGGAGTCGTAAGCGCCAAACTCGTTTGTGCTCACTGTCCAATTTCACGCACCTGGCTGGAAAGCCTATCGATAAGTTGATGTGCCTGGTAGTCAGCGTTTCACCGACCAACGCAATCTTGGCTACAGATATGCCTGCATCTCATTGGTAAACTTGGTTACTTCGTTCATGCGAATCAGATCTCCAGCCTCGCTCTTTCTGCTCTTTGCAACATTGCATTCGTGCAACAGAACGATAGTCGTGCCCCTATGGCACCTGATCATTGCCTGTTTCGCAAGGCGAGGCGCTGAATTGAGAAGAGCCCCTGAGCACAACCCTCATCCTCAGGTGCTTTTCTTCCGAGCCTTGGAATCCTGCAGCGACTCGCGCCTGGGTAAATTGCTAGACTCCTCTATCCTGTGGCATATGCCGCAACCCTGGAACCTGGATGTTGCTCAGGTACGAGGCATAAGCCATTGGCCCCATAGCTTAGTGTGTGGCTGCCAAGTTTCAGCGCTGCAATAGCCGCCCTATTATGGGGCAACCGCAAGCAGGGTTTTTTCAGGAACATCCATAATCAGAAGGGAAGGGTAAGCGAAAGCGTAATATGTCAGGTAGCGCTTGATATCGACACTGAGATTCAAAATTCTGCTCACTGCTGTACCAAGAAAGTTGCTGACTGCATGTTCCCGGCAATGTAATTCCAATCTGCTGCGACCCTGCATGTGCTTCCAGATCATTTGAACGAGATCGACAAGTTTCGCCCTCGCTGCAGCGGCAGATCGTCTTACAGCCTCGGTCCCTCATCTCTCAGTGGAACCGTTTCCCACGCCTCCTCAAACCCACAGCTCCGCACCCAATGCGGTTCGCCCGCCTCCACGGAGTCAATCGCCATATGTCCCAGTAGTCTCCACATATCACCCTTCACCTGAAACCCCTCTCTATCTTCAAACTTTTCACACGCCTTTTCCCCATTCGCCAGCGCCCTTACCAGTTTTGCTGCGTGCCCATCGTCTTCGAATTTATTCACCCTCTTGATGACCTTGTCCCAGCCTGACTCCTCCTTTGGCTTGTAATTGGTAATTTCCTCAAGGAGAAGCTGTGGGCAGCTACGAGACACATACATGGTGATGTCATTCCAAACTTTCCATTCTAGCAATCTGCGCTTTGTGGCGGGCGTCAGGAAGGTGTTGGAAGGAGAGAGGAAGTTCGAAAAGAAGATACTGCTATTCACGCAGTGGATATAATAGAAGTCGAACTTGATTTGGTTGGGTGGGTGTTGGGCGGCGCTGGTGTAGTAGACTGGTCTGCGGATTAGCCGCATAGTTAAAAGTTGGGTGTGGGATGGAAAGCTTACCAGTAGCATTAATCATCTCTGCAGTCTTCTCTTCCAATTCATCCTCTTCAACTGTATACTGGCTCGCGTACTTGACCATCTCCTCAGGTGCTCTCTTCATGATACCGTCTCTGATTTTGTTTCCATCTCCATAATGTGAAGCTTTGCTCAACTTCTCATCATTCTTGGTTTCCTCCAATAATTGCAATATGGTCTTCTTTGACCCACCTTTCCCTCTCTTCGCCTCGGCAGCCTTTTCACACTCTAGAAAGAGTGGCGTCATCCAAGTATCATGTATAGCCGCTTGCGCCAGAGCCTCTGCCATGATTGCAGGCTGTTGAAACTCGATGCCGAGTCCTAAGTGAATAAGCGGGTGCAGAAAGCCTGCATACAGACGGCCTAGCATGTCATCTGCACGCTCATCACCCGCAAAAAGGTACTCGTTCAGTACCTTTTGCCAGGTCTTTTTCTCAATCTCATTTTGGAAGAAGACGAGAAAGTCATGGTAGTATTCCTCATTTCCTAGGTATGCTTTGAAGCGATCAGGTTTGTGCATATCATCAACGATGGACTTCTTCAGTGGCTCAGGTGGGCGTTGGTAGGTTACGTTAACGTCGTAGCCATTTTGAATCTCTTGAGGTGAGGCATTGAGGGCGAAAAGAGTGAGAAGGTGGTGAGCGATATGGTTCTAGTGTCATGTGATGTCAGTAGGACTTGTAACGCCTATTTAGAGCAAACTCACGTGAAGGCCAGACCGATTGAAGAAGATATGATGCTTCTCATCGTTAAGCTGCAGTAGCTGGTTCGCCTTATCGGCGCTCTCAGTCGTCAGTCCTTTCACATAAAACTGCGGCTCCTGTGACGCCTTGAGGTGAACTTTCGAGCCGGTAGCCATAGTTCTTATTGCGTGTAGTTTCGCGGAGTTTGATTGCTGTATTGTACACAACCCGGGATTGAATTGCGATGAGAAGTTGATGTTCCAATGAGCCCAGGCAGTCTTTATGTGTCTTGTTCTGGTGAGCATTTACGGTCTGGACTGATATGCTTACCCTGCTTCGAAATCGGGAAGGTCTATATATGCCTTTAGTGTAAGCGCATACAGTCGCATTGTAATGTGGTTCCGAACTAATGTATGATGCACCGATGATCTATTCGGGATGACGTGTGTGGGGATGCCTCACGAGGTTCGCGTCTGTCATCTCGGCCTTTCGCCGGAGCGAGATTAGTCAGTTCGAAAGGGACATCAACGCTTGAGACGACATAGCATAGTCTAGAAGCTCTTCTTGATGGCCACTCTGATTTTGTTGGATTTCATTAAGGTATGTAAATTTCTACCATAGTTATTTAACAAAACTTGTGCCTATGAATGATATGCATAGTATATAGCCTTAAACTCTCCAACACCATACGTGACTCGGAAGTATCTTGCCATGTGAATCATTTTTGGCATTCAACTGCACAAAAAGACGGTATATGCCGTCCTGTCTATTACCAACCCAGGGCCCTTGCCACATTCTCATCTGGGAGGTAGCACAGTTTCAACCACAAACCTACTCCCCAGGCCGCCACCGCGCCTCCAAAGCCCATTCCGCATCTGAGTAAGAAGCTCCCATGTTCACACTGAATCTCGCACATCATGCCGCCAAAATAAAGAAAGTGCTACAAAAACCTACATGTGGAGTGATTTTCAATTCGCTGTCAGGGACTGCTGAAGGGGAACAGGGTTGGGAAATATGGAGTCTTCTTTGGAGTAAGTGCTCAGAGAGATTGGGTATTAGCAAAGATTTCATGCAGTCTGCGAAAAGCAGAACGAATAGCTCGCAACACTGAAGCATTCGGAATACCAGACGGTGAGACCTAGTATTTCTTCGCCTCCATGCCCTCAGGAGGCTCAGGCACTACGGTCCTACCGCCCACATTACTCCAGTCTGTACTCAAGACGGTGCCACCACTCTCCTGGTAGCTCTTCATCATTGCTCGTTGTTGGTCCTCAGTGGCGTCTTTGTACAGCTTTTTGAAGAAGTGTGACGTTTCATCGCCATCAATCTCGTCCTTGTCGTCCATTTCATCTAATGCCAGCTTGTCCCAGTTCTTGGCACCCGACTTGGACGATGTTGGGTATGCTGGAGCAGATTCTTGTTTGCTCTTACCTGTGAGGATATGAGAAGGAATGCTGGACTTGTTCTCGTCATCGGCCTTGACTTCGCGGTCGCCTTCTAGATTGTGCCACTTCACACCCGGCGTCGCCTTTCTCAGTGTCACCTCCACTTTGTTGGGTGTGACTCGATACTTCGATTGCTCGGCGTCGATGGGCGCGTAGAGAGGATCCACTATGTAGCTGTAGTCTGATGACGAGCCGCTGATAGGAAAGGATATCGAGAGGGTATCTTTCTCCATATCTACGATCGCCGAGTCCTTGGGTACGCCCTTCGCGAGGACGTTGATGGTCACACTCTCATTGTTCTGGTACCAGTCGATCTTGATCTTGTTCGCAGGGGTTGGCACAACAGGTTTTAAAGCCGCAGCCGACGGCTCTGTCTTAGTAGACGCTTCGGCTTCGCTTTTAGCTGGCTTGGAGGGCGCCGATGTGCTGGGTATCTCTACATCAGGCACTTTCTTGATCGTGACGTTCCGTTTGGCATCGTCATCTGTGAGGTTCTTGAGCTTCGCCGCGAGCTTGACGTCCCAAATTGGCAGCATCTTGTCCTTGGGGTCAAGCTCCTTGACGATGCCGAAGAGGTATTCAGCATCGCCATACTTCTCGAGAAAGAATAGCGCGAGGGCACGTCGGAACTGAGCATCCTTGATGAGCTCGCGTACGCCGCGTTTATGTGCGAGGACGACTGCGATTTCGGCATCGGCGAGGGCTTCGCTATATTTCGCAGAGCGTTGGTAAGCTGTAGAGCGGCTGATGTAGTATTTGACGGCGGTCGGATTGACCGAGATCGCGTCGGTGAAAGCCTGAATAGCTTCGTCGTAATTGCTCGCGCTGAGAGCTGTGTCGCCCTTGCGTGCGTGGTCCATGGCGGGGTAGTTGACGCAAAACCAAAAGCTCGGCTGTGAGGAGCAAGCAAGTAAGTAAGGAGAGGTGTGCGAAGCCTTTAAACAATTCGAAACTGGCGAGAAGCTTCTCGAATTTGTGTGCGACCCCAGGCTGCAATGTCTGGGCGTGGAATAAGAAGCCGATGTTACGACCGTGGAACGCGCAGAGCAGATCAGCCAATGACTTTGTAAAGGCACGGGCCCCGCAGAGTTGGAATAATCAGTTGCATGACCTACATAGTGAGGTTGCGCATAGAAAACTATCTAGGCCAAGGTTTCAGAAAGCGAGTAAAACGAAGCAGTTGGATGGAGGTTTATTTTTCTAGTAGTATAATTTGTTTGCCTGGCTATACTCCTCAGCAAACCCTCAGGCTGACGTTCAGAGCCACAAAGCTCTTGGGCCAATCAGACAGTTCGTGCACGGAATCCTGGTTGAAATTGAGCAATATTCGGAACACTTAGACTTCGAACAAGGCTGCATAACTTGAAATCTATAGAACAGGCAACCAATTTGAGATTACGTCACCATATAACCCTAGGTGTCCGGCGAACGATATCGCATATGAATCCAATACATGCTTGGTATCTGAAGTTGCAAGAATATAACGAGTGAATGGGGTCTAGTGCTCTCTGTTGTCATTGACTCCGCATTGGTCGTGCCCATCTCCTCTCTTTCGATGATTACCTTGAACTAGCCGTCGCCATCATGCCCCATACAAAGCCAATGACCTCTAGTAGGGATGATCATTCGCCTTAGCCCTACCAAATTGCCTTTGTGAAAGGGCCCGTCGATATGTGAAGTCTTGCGTGTACCGCATTTCTACCCGCGGTCCTGCCTTGTCTCAAGCTGAGTGCCCTTCAGCGGAGTGGTGCCATCATCTGCTTTGAGGAATGCTCAAACAGTCTTCCTTTCGAGCTCTAGTTTAACAGCCATATCCTCATAGGATACAGGCGTGCATCAAAGCATTAATATGGACATTCCCTAACAAAACAAGGGTATCATCGCTTGCGATTATTCTTTTGCTCTAACCAAGCTTATAGGCAATAATGACTTCTAGCAAGTGTGCAATAGCTTTTTCCACCAAGAGCAGGTGTCATGCGATTCAGCACTATTCAATATATCAGTCAAGAAAATTCACCCAACAAGACAGCTTCTCTCACTTACACAAATGTCTCAAAAGGAATCCCTCTTATCCGCTGCCTCCCTTCTTCATCAATCTCCCAGGGGTCTGGACTGAAGCTCACATTTGCCCATGAGAGAAAGAGCTGCCTCCAATAACACGCTTCCGCTGCTGGAGTCAGGTATCTATCTCGGAAGGTGGCTACACTATTATTTGCAATGGCCATGCCCCGCAGCGGATTCTGCAGGAGCTCCTCCACTTTTTCTTCAAGATCGGAGAAGTCGCGTTCAACCTCAACAACGTTCTGGTCGGGTCCTGAGGAAATAAAAAGGTGCGAATGCGGTTCGATCCACGTAGCTTTATGTTTTATCATAATGGACGCGCAGTTGAGCAGGTATTTCCCTCGGCCGGAATAGCTTCGTCCTGAAATTGAAGTGTGAGATCCCGTTACTTCTATTTGGTAGGAAAAGTACTTGAGAGTTCTTACCTTCAGTGTGCATAAGGAATTGGTATTTGCAGTGCTCTGTAATTGATAAAGCCGGACTCTTATCACTCACTTGTGCTGGATTCTTCCAAAAGACTTCTTCCACATCTGCCCACTCTTTCTCTCGGGTGACTCTGAGAAGCTCTCCTCTTATTTCTTTGTTTTTGTTGAGCGCTCCTCGCCAAAACACCTTGGGGATTTTGGTATCCCATTCCACCTCTCTTGCCTTCATCTCGGCCCGGATTTGTCCATACTCGCCTACTAGTTCAAGCGGCCATGACCAGTAGCCGAAGTCGGGCATTGGCCATATTTCGAAGTCCAGAGAGGCATGCCTCGAGAACGCCCAAATGGGGCGAGGAGCGTGAAACTTGTCAGGTATGTCGTCTAAGCAAAGGGACATTTCGATGTAGGGTATTAAAAAGGGTGAAGATACTATAGCGCGGTTGAGTTGATGAAGGGTGGCGAAGAGGTGGGGGTTAAGATGGCCTGTGTCGTCGACTTTGGCCTCAATAATGTAGAGCTACAGAAGTGTAAGCTACTGAGCTGCATGGATAGACGGAAAAGGGTAGCGATAGGAAGCTTTTACTTTTTGATCGTAAATGAGGACCCGTACTGCTCCTTTCTTTGTCCAGGATAGATCAATATCTGCAAGGGTAACATTTCCTATCTCATTTCTCAGCGCAACTGAGCGATCTATCTCAGCATAGAGGCCTGGAAAGTTGGCATGACACTCTGCGGGCGACAATTTAATCGTCGTTTCGATGTGAGGTTCTAGTGCTACCGGAACTACTGGGTTCTGTGGTGGTGTTGGGAGAGTATCCTGAAGTGGTCTGTGATTCTTTGGAGGAACTTGAGGCTTGGGTACTTGTTCCGTAGTCACATTGTTATAGCGACGGCGGAACAAGGCCCCTGATGCGAAGACGCTGAGAACGCAGAAGACGCCTAGAAGATAGAGCGGTAGCTGCCGAAAGTTTCGTGTTCTGCCCATAGATTCTGAGATCTGTCAGTGTGTTGGTTTGGAATTTCACTTTGCCTGCTGACGGTTGTTTGCCCCGAAGTTGCTAGATGACTTAGACAGCAGAATGGCATTTCTGACAGGTGCTTTTCAGTTAGTTGGCTTATTAGGGTGTGAAGATCGTCTTGTGCTCAATCCTCGAACGAGTACGCGGCGCAGTATGGCACAGACTAACGTTAGAAAGCGCTAGTGCTATTTATTGCTTGCACGCCGTTGCACTATATCAAGCTGAATACACCAATTGCTGTGAGCCCTTCTGGCTCCTTCGCAAGCTCTGACCGTCATCCTCGTATATCCGTGCGTTGCAGACAGCACCGTTTTCGACACCGCGTACGCTAACAGTGCCTAGCGGGCATTTGGGCGGGTGAGTTGATTGCCTAAAATGCGCCCTGTCAGGCTCAACTCTTCTCTGTCTGCTGTCAAAAACGTCCGGAATATACCAAAACAGCAGCAGTGCCTCTCAGAAACCGAGGCTGTGCGCTGTAAGAAATGCACAGCATGGCGACTTGTACAGCCATGACAATGCGTCTCAAGAACAGCATAAACGTTTCGACAGGGGGCCAAATCCTTCCAGGCACAGACGGCAGCGCCAGCGACCTTCCGAATCATCCGGAGGTCTCGATGCATCCTACATTAGCATAAGAAAGAGAACATTTTAGTATCAACCAGAGAACAGCAGCTGGCAAATTGTCAGAGTTTTGCGTATATTCCATGTATTACTACACAAAGGCAAAGAAAAGTGAATGCGCCTGCAATGTCTGCAATGAATGACTTGGTATAAGAAAAGACCTGATGGCTATTGCCAGAACCACAGTAGGTCTCATAATGAACACCTGAAGCAAAGAAAATACACTCGTTCTACATCTATTTCCTACGGATATTCACAGGTCGTCAGCCTTCCATGTGATCCACCCTGCATGCTCAGTTCCTTTAAAATAGAAGCACAGCACCAAAGAGAACACTCGCAGCGATCATACCCATGAAGCGGATGGGAATATCAACAGCAGCAGCAGCACCCTGGCTGTTGCTGTTACCTGAGGCGCTGCCGTTGGGTGTACGAGTAGGGTTGCCAGATCCCGCGGTAGCAGTAGACTCACTTGGCTCACCAGCAAAGTGCGAGCCATCACCGTCGAGGCCAGGGCCGGTTCCAGCACCGCTGGTCATGAACTTGGCCGCGCCCGTGGGCATAGCGGGGAGCGCGGTACCCTCGACCTCCCATTCCTCGGACTCATCAGGGCACTCGGATGCGGAGCCGCTCTGCTTGTAGCCGCCATCACCAGTCGGGTTGTCAGTCTTCTCATATGCGACCTTGAGGCGGTCGAAGTCCTTATTAGGTGTAATCTTGCCATCGCTGCCAACTTCGACAAGACCGTAACCGTTAGGCTCGACAGTGTACTCGTAGACAAGACCGCCAGAGTACACGCTAGTCATGTTGGTATGGTACAGGGAGGCAATTTCGCCCCACTCACGCTTGTTGGTGATGCAACCAAACTCGGAGAGAAAGATGGGCTTGCTGTAGTCCTCGTATAGCTTGACCTTCTGATCCCAGCCAGAGCGGGTGAAGGAGGAGGGGTCACACCACGAGTAGTCGTTGAAAGCGAAGAAGTCAGAGCGCTCGTCGTCCGATCCACAGTTGAAGTAAAGAGCTTGCTGCTCGATGTTCTCGGCAACATCGGCGGCGGAGTATCCGACTGGAATAACGCGAGAGTGCCTGTTGGAGATGTATTGCTTCATGTCACGGGTAACGGCCTTGATATATGGGGCCGCATTGGTGTTGTTCCTCTCGTTGATAACCTCGTTACCGGAGAAGAAGAGGAGCAGGTTGTTATAGTCGGCAAATGCATCAATGGTGGCGAAGACGGATTGTAGGTATACGTCGTTGTATGAACGGTGAAGAGTGGCTCCAGTCTCACGGTTGAGCGAGTATTCCGGGGTATTGGCATCGAGGGCTAGGTAGATACCAGCATCGTCGAGCAGCTTCATACCCTCATCGTGATTCTTTGAGTTATCGATCGTGTAAATACGGATAGTGTTGATTCCGAGCGACTTGAAGTTTGCGATATCGCGCTTCAAACCTGGAATGTCAAGTAAAGGATCCTGTGCGCCAGAGGCACCACCTACAAGGGTATCAGTATCCGCGACATCCGCCTAGGCGCCATGTGAAAACAAACCTGGCTGATAGGCAACACCTCGCACGTAGAATCGATTGTTGCCGGCGAAGAAGGCATTGCCTCTGACTGTGACTGCTGGAAGCTTTCCCTTGGACTGACGAGGCGCGACGCCTGCAAGAACCGGGGCAATGACGGCGCTCAGTACGGAGAGCGCAAGGACCTTCATGATTGCGGCAGTAAGAAAGGAAGGAGAATTAAAAGAGTACTAGAAGATAGCAATTGGATGTCTAACGAGTGACGGGTAAGTAGGAAAGTGGTTAGAAAGGGCTCAAACAGAAGTCATTGAGACAAACAGGATCAGGGAAAGAAAGTATTTGAGGCAGGCGACACCAAATTAGTTGGCACCCCCCGAGTCCTACATGTGGAACTGCCAACCCTCATCGTCTGTCTAGCCAAGTCGATGAGCGTTGGCGGGCATGCAAGATTTTGCGGAGTCCAAGCCAGCCAAGCTGCGGTTTGTGAATTTGGAGCGGCGCGCCCAGGCTTGGTTCAGGGGGAGCTTCAATAACTGGCTGGAGCAGGCACAGCGGACTCTTATTGAGCGTCTTGATAGCGATGTGATTGCGTATTCGCTTTCTCCCGCGGCGGAACACAGCCTCGTTGAGTGGACCTCAAGAATATCAAGACTTTGGTGTACGAAGGGCAATTTGCTGGCAGCGGAGGCGACGGCGAGAATTTGAAACAAGCAAAGCGCGTGGTCCCTGAAACCAATCCTCAGACCAGATAGCAGCGCCGAGTTATTGCGACCAGCAGCAGTGACGACATGGTTACAGCGAGATGATATGAAGGATACCGCCGCGACATTGTGCATGAGCCTGTCTTGGTGTTTTGCGTATTTTGCGTCGGCGTTGATGCCATTAGTGGCCGAGTCGTTGACGCACCCTTTGTGTCTTGTGAGTCGGCTGGAGGGGGCCCGCAATGCAGTTTTGTTGCACGCGCAACATCCTTGGTGACGAGCGACCGCTTGCGAATGCTGTCACGCAGTAGAGTGACTTGTTCGAGGCATGATGCATTCTGAAGCTCTTAACCACAGGTGTGGCCACGCAATGCCGCCCCTGCCCGATCGGCTGCAACCGTGCCGCAATGCCTGCTTTTAGGGCCATACATGAATCACGCTGTTCTGAGAGCTCAGTGGAGATGTATCGCGCAATATTTTCCAGCACCAGAAGTGTTCTTATAGAGCTGCCTGATCAGGCAACTTCTGGAAATGTGTTGGATGATGCAAGCCGTAGCTGACGCGAGGGCTTTAGCGAAACATTGGAACAGCGAACTCAATAACCAACAGGTCTTCCGGCAATAGATCGGGAGAGCCATTGTTTATATAGTTCGAAGCCCTCATAAACTCAGAACGAAGCCGCTTCTCGGCCACTCATCGCCGCTCATCCAGAACTTGTCTCTCAACTGCCCTTTCCCTCGTTTTTCCAGCTAATGTACACGCCTGCAATCTTAAATTTCTTCCAGAACATTTTAAATCACAATCCTACTTTTACAAAGACGAAAAAGTTTCGTCATTGCTCGACAGAGTGGATGAGGGCATAGTGCTAATTATGGTGTAAAGGCTCTGCGGCGGGCAGGGCATTGCGGCAGCCAGAGCGAATCCCACGTCTCTGCGAGCGACGAATCAGAATTTTGCGCTAGCGCGACCCTTTTCGCGACCTCATTGCGCGACTTGGCCTCTCCCGTATACAGCTGCAACATTTTCTCTGACGCTTTGAGAATTTGCTTTGACGACATCAGCTAGATACAACTGGCAGTTTGGCAGTATCGTTAGGGAAGTGCCATATAGTAGCCTGGAGAACGGTGCCAATCCTTCTTTCATTATCAGCGCAATCTGAACCTAAAGCAGCAAAAGAGACATCTTGCTTTTCTGAACACTTCGAAAGAACCTACCACCTCGAAAATATCCTATTTTCCACTCCTGAGTCGGCAGTCTTATCTTGGCTGTGAGTATTGAACCTTGGTTGGCCATAGTCATGCACAGTAGGTTTATCACATGGGCCTGGTCCTCGATACCTTTACTTATGCGCATTTAATAAAGCTTCCAGTGAGAGATCGTCAGGCAGAGGTCGTAATCGTGGGAGAAAGAGGGCAAAAGATCAAGAAACAGCTACAGCGAATCAGAGGGTTCAAGGAAGTACCACTCATCATCAAGCTGTAGAACCTGCTGTATCATCAATGTTACCTCCAACCACGCAAGCAATGGAACCAATAGCTATGTCTTTCGAAGCCAGAATTGGGCTCGCATTACAAGGCTCGAATTGGCAAGAGCTTCAAAGTGATGCACTGGCAACCGCTACGCTAGGGACCAACGAACCCGTGTCAGATGGCGCAACGATTGACTTTGAGTTCGCAGGAAATGAAGTTGATTTGCCCAAAGAAATGACAGCGAAACAGAAGAAGAAAATGCAGCGTTTTGGTGTTGCTGTCGCAAGAGATGCAGGCGAGGTTCTTCAAGTCATTGAAGCCGATGCTCTCACTCCAGTGCCACAAAAGGTCACCTGGGACCAAGAACCAGAGCTGCTGTGCTGTTATAATTGGCAAGCTTCAACAGATGGTACAAACACAATTTTTGGTGAACTTAGAAACCTTCATTGCACTGAAGACAGCTTCAGCTAACACGAACTAGCTCCTGGAGAGCCTGCGAAGTGGCACCAGCCGGCTTTGCCGCATACTCTTGAGCGGGACAGTGGCTTTCAATACGCTGATTATAATTACGCTCGTCAACCTCGAGACCCATACTCGCCCATGTTCCACGCCCTCAGCGTTATGAACTCGAACTACCAGTTTGGTGACGTCGACGTCTTAGCGGATCGGAACAACTTGCGGGTTCTTCTAGAATTCGTACAAGGGAAGGCAAACGGCCCATTCCGCCTGGACCTTTATCTAGTATTCAACACGCTCATCCTCGTACGAAAGGAGTCACGGTGGTGGAAGGTTTCAGACGGTGCGAGTTATGGTTGTAACTTTGAAAAATTCTTCACCAAGCCTGCACAGGGCATGGAAGATGCAACAAGTCATTATCGTGCGATCAGGTATCCTATGGGCCCTCTCAATGTCGTCTGTCGCTTTGAAGCAGACGCGTACGATGATGGGCTTGTTTCTGATGAACTCACTCAGTTTGAGGCAAATGCAGTCAGCGGTGGCCTGGCAGAGCGACCGAAGTTTGATTTTAGAGCACCTATTCGAGTCTTGCAGAAAGGGCATATCGTTCCAACCTCTCAAATGGTGGAGCTGAAGACACAAAAGTACGATCCCGAGAGGTTTCGGCCAGTTGTCTGTCAAGATCAACTCTGGTTTGGTCGGACCAAACTACTGTTCACTGGGCCATACGAGTCGAATACTGGCGTAATCCGCCGTGTTAAGTTTGAAGATGCTACAGACAGAATTAGGAATTGGGAAGAGAACAACCAAGAGAGTCTTCGCAAACTTGTCAATCTATTGACGCAGTTGAGAGCCATCTTGAAGCGGGAGCGCAGGCCGAATCGAGCTGTGGTTCTGGTACGTGAGGAAAAGAGTGGTCCGCTTTCTGTCCGCTCTATGGAGGGAATGCAACATGCTGTGGGAAAAGACTTTTTTATGAAACATTGGAGACCGACTCCTATGCAACCCAAACCACAAGGTGGTGGTTATCGTGGTCAGCGGGGAGGTGCTAGAGGAGCTTTCAATGCTCCCCGCGGCCGTGGGCAGGCCTTTGCTACACCTAGCTCGTCGTCTGCTTCTAATAGTCAGTCGTATGCGCCTCGCGGCCGAGGCTCCACCGAGTGAAGGCGAAGTCCAGATCATACACAGGGCGGGTTTCGCAATTAGACTATCGGGCAAAGGCAGCGTTTTATAGAGAGTTATTATATCTCCTTCATAACTTCAAGACACAATTCTGCCTCAGGTTCCCGGGGTCTAGGAATTTGACTCAACGTAAGACCACTATATGTTTTCTCCGTTTAGTATTCACCACTACGCGCACTACGCCTGCCCATCTCTGAAAACAGTGCTTGAGTCAACTGTCAATCGATCTAATTTAGTCACGGTGCGCTTGCTGCCAACAGAATATTTTGTTGCGGAAAGCGAGCTGGGTGATCATCATAAGACTTCCAAATACAGCTTCTCAAAATCCGTATCCTGCCTTCCACTAATGAATCCCTAACCTGGCTCAACGCTTCTTTCCAGGAATTCTCATGGAATTTCACTGGAGCGAACTCGACTTTCTGCCATTTTTCTTCACTTACTTTGTATTCTTCGCAAATGAGCAGTCTAATCTAGCTTTCTCGCCCTCTCTTTCCTGGACTATCAATATGCTACCCAAAAATGTGCTGAGTACATACCAGCAGTACCAAAAAGACACTCAGTAAGGCATCTATTGGCTTCCATGGTTGCCTACTTATATGAGCCGCAGCGACATTACCTCATGGCTTGCAATTACTGCCAACAAGTTCGGCTTTGAAAACGAGCTAGAACAAAGCAGCACCACATCCACAGACGCAGGCCGATCAAAAGGAAAGTCTGTCCAACAATCGGTGAATGTAATCTCGACCCGTACCATCCCGATGAGTGAATACACTGTGCTAGCTGAATTCATCAAAGCACAAGAAGAACCTCCTGTCGAAGTGCCAGCTAGTTTTAGCTTCATTCTCGATCGAGCAATCGCAATCCGCGAGTACTATTCCACCACCTTGTTACCCCAACAAAGCGCAAGCGATCAGCAATCCGATACTAATCATGCAGCCCTTCTAAGAGTCTTGAAAAAAGTTCGTCACATCCTAGCTCTTCGCTATGTTGCTGGGTTTACTGTACGAATGCACCCTCCCTCAAGCCTTGAAGAACTCCAGGACATGTTTGTCAATGTGGATATCGGTTTGAGATCGTTCTTGCCCACAGGAAGTTTGAGGTCTCTTGTCACACCGTGGTCAACCAGCAAGGAAGACCTGAAATATAGGGCTGAGATACCAGAGGGCATCGAGGAAGATTTCCTTGTCGCACAACTTCTCATAGGGGATTTCAGCAGACTGCGATCCACGGTCGGCCAAACCTGGGAAGGCTATAAATGCGGAATGTATGATATAGTCACCACATCTCTTGTAACAGATTTCGCCATAAGCCTCGCACGCTCTTTGGAAGACGACTGCAACGAGCATTTTGTGGAGCACGGTGGAATCAAGGATATGCTCTACTTTGTATACTATCGTCAGTGTATCAATCATGGCACACTCCCAGAACATAAGGAACAGGCTGGAGACGAATTCAACTTCCGCATGTATGATGTTGCAGATGCAATATTCATGATACCGCTAAGCCTGATGACATTATTCTTAGAGATTCAGCAGCCGGGCAAGGTACCAGAGTTTAGGGCAGGAGTCTTGACAGAATATGACCCGACCAGCGATCGAACAAAAAAGTCTGCTCGCGAGAAGTTTTATGAAGATCAAAGCATTGCCCTAAAGATACTTCCGGAGTTGGTGGCCTTGATCACGGAGTTCCAACCTTCACCAGCAGAAGACGAAATGACCCGTAGTCTGCGCGACATGCTTCAGACCAGAAAGGTCACTCTTGCAATGGCGCTCGCTACTCAGCTGTACCTTGATATTCACATTCGACTTCGTGATCAGGTCGAACAGGCGTTCTTTAGGGTTTCTACGGTGGCGTCATTTGCGCGGAAGTCCATTAAGGAAATACTCGAGCTGCACAAAGGCCTACAGATCACCACTTTGTCGGCAGAGCATGAGCAGCAGATGACAAATCTCTCTAATAACATCTTCACATACTTCTTGAGTGATCCACATCGAGTGGCATGCAAAGACTTGCAGCGTCGAACCGTCCCGCCTCCTTACTATCTCCTTCGCCAACACCCCTGGGCTTGTGGCTTGTGGAAATACTACATCCAAACACAAATACACACAATAAGCATCCAATTTACGAACGCTTGGGGCTTCATAATTTCCTGTGCGCATTTGTACAGTGTTGTGCTCGAAGAGAAGCTTCTCAAGCGAGAGTGGCTCGACATGAAGCTCCTCTTTGCGATCAGGGACACTAAAGACTTTTCTTTATTCTTTATTGGCAATGCACCTCGCCCCCAGGGGCACTATATCAAGCACTTGAACATGGCTGTGGGAGCATCGGCAGCGATTTTCGCGTCAGGATGTGCACCACAACTACCTACGAATATGAAAAGATCAAAGCGAGGCCCGAGAGGACTTATAGAGATGGCTCCTATCACGCAAATCTTCAAGGATCGCTATTGTTCCAATGAACCGCGTTCTGAGCTTCGTGTGCAAGATGTGAGGAAAGTATTGGAGCAGTGCGCTGGACGGGAAATGATGGGCGAAGAACGCCTTTTTCCGATTCTTTGTAAACATTCTAGACCTTTCGCCAGCTCCTTTGCAGCCCCTATAAGGAAGGTCTCGGTCACTAGCTTCTTACAAATCCTACGGATCGGTGTACAAGACGAGATTCTCGAGCTCGCGTTCGATTATCTCACCCTCCACCGGACGTGCTGGCATTTGCTCCAATCCGTGAGGGACAGATGCCATGACAAGCTCGTCAAGAAGTTTGGGCCAAAGTACATCGAGGAAGAAAATCACCTTCCTCGCATGACTGGGTATATTCTCGCGCAGTGTGCGGAAGATTGCGCACCTACGTTGTTGAAGGACGCTGCGGCGGTCCTGTTGGAGACGTTGGAGACCAACGCTGGAGATCAAGTAAGGAAGGTGGTTCTGAGAGAGAAGCTTGGTACACCAGTCCTTTTTCAAGACGAGATTGGTGGGCAGGATGGTGTGGATCAGATTCGCAAGGACAGTCACTTTTGAACAGGTTTGCAGTGACGATCTCACAGAGGAACGGCTACACCGTCTTGTCGAGGCAACGCTGGATGAAATTTTTCAGCACATGATCGTCATCAGCTTCCAATACTTCAATGTCACCTGTGTGAATTCTTCATGCTCGTGCATGTTTGTGACGATTTCAGCACCAATCACTGACTCCCCCTCTCTGCGCACATACCCAAAGAACACATCTTGACCGCTGCAGTGAACGCACATTTATCCGGCCTTGCGTAGTGATGTAAATTCTGCGTCAACGGATCACGATCAAGTATCATGCACAAAGTAATCATCTCAATGCTCCACGCGCCGATGAACCGATGGGAACGGTGGTTTAAGCATAGAGAACAACGTTTTGAAGTTACTGCATAGAGTACTTTGGTGCCAAGTGGACGTATACAGAAGGAGGACGTCCTTGTCATAGACCGCCTGCTTTGCCATCTAACTGAGAGCAGTCGTTGAATACTTTCCTCTACCCGTGAATCCGAAAAGGCCACCTTTTTCAGACACCTGCTATGTTCTCAGGGGGCCTGCCGCCTTTGGTTGCCGACTCATGTTGGGCATCATCGACAATTCCTGCCTTCCTGCGCTGAACGGTAAGCCGGGATATCCCGTCTAGCGCTTTAGTCATGTAGTCTAGATAGCTTTAAGCTACTTTACAGGAATCCTTATAGTGACCATGCTAGGTAGACCTTGCTTTCAGATACCAAGTGAGCGTGCAGGAGTTATAGCGGCGCTTCGTGTAATTAGCCACTCGACGAAGGTGGCAACGAGGGTAAGACGGCATGAATGTGGATTAAACTATATTCTATTGTTGCATCTTAGTCAAGGGCCTCGAATGTCCCTTTTCGAGCCTGCAGCGACATCTTTCAAACTAGGTTCGTGACAAACTAGGCATAGTAGCCTGCTTCTGATCAGAGTCAGGAACAAGGGAGAGTTTGCGGGCCGAACCCCTCAAACTCAATCGACGAAACCGTACACACACCAAACATTTTGTGTCGTGACAAATGTTTATGCCGCACTACGGCACAGTAACCGAACTACCATTACTCGTCAGCCGAAGCGAGATCTGAGTGACATGCCGTGCAGGAGCACACAACAACGCAAGACACAGCTTGTTGGAAGAAACTTTCGGCATATTGTCGCGCGATACTATACTCGGTAGTGAGCCCCGCAATGGTGGCTTTGAATACGATACCGTTTCATCCCTTGCGTAAGCGTTCGCGGCGACATCTCATACCTGCGGGGTTTGCAGCTTTGAGCAAGAATTCACAGAAGAAGCTCTATCATGAACAACTCTCATAAACGGGAACAACACCCACTCTGTGATGCATTCTTGAGGCGCGGCGTTGGGCGTTGACGACGTGTTGAGCTCGACTTTGATCAGACGCTGCCACGTGCTGTACATTGTGTATGTACACATATTGTGGTGTACGAATGCCTCTACCGGTGTTTGCATGTGAAGAATGGGGAACGGGGAACGGGAATCCCTGCCCAAGTGCTTGGCCTTCGGCCCTTTCGATATAGATGAGCATGATTGACAGCCTCACAAAAGCATGTGATGTTGATGATTATCCATTGCAGGCAATAACTGCGGGCCTTGTTGGCTTCCTCAGCGATTTGTGCTAGTCATTCGGACGTTAGTAAATGTCATTGACGGATGAGGCCGATCAAAGGGAACTGCGATGCAGGGTCTGGCCATATCAAACGCGTAGGCCAAGGCTATCGGAGGTATCTCCTTTTGGCGTGCAGCAGAGCCGTTGATAGATTGCTTCGCGGATCGGGGCGGATATGAGCGCGGGAAGGAAATTATAAGCGTACCTGCAGACAGATCACCGTTGAGGTGAAACAATAACCGACTCGACATGCGCTATCGATCATGAAGAAAAATGGTTCGGCTTTGATCCGAGCAAACAATATGCCAGAGCCATATAGTGTCGTGTTGGGGTCCGTGGCGATCTTGCCCTGCTATAGTTCGCAGGATGATGTACCCACCTGACAATCGTTTCATTTTGTTGAGCAACGTGAAGTAACATGTACAAATTAATCAGTGGTTCTATGTTCCGTCCACTAGTCGATTCTATCTTGTCAGGGTATAGCGAAATCGACCCAAAGAGCGCGAATTCGCCGCAAAGGTACCGCTCAATCCCTTGTTTTCAAAATACAGTAGTTGTTCGCCCGTGTCCATTAGGATCTTGGATAACCGCGGGTGGACCGGGCTTACGGGTCATGTTGGTTGAAGCCAATCTAATCCATAGCAAGGGTAAGCGATTTAGTGTTGTTCGAAGTGGAACGGATAATTTTTTGACAATAGTGACCTGTCCTTTACCTGTTGACGATCCATACGCCTCAAAGTCGAAAGGAGTACATATGTCTGCATGATGCCGCTGTGCATAGACCCACAATTCCACCGTTTAGCCGTAGAAAGACAAAACGCCGTGTTCTGGATTGTGAGCGGCACCGCTTGACGTTGCGCTCTCTTCTAATAGGTTTGAAGGAAGTTGGGCGCTGCTAGGCGCCCAAGAGTTGACCAAAAGAGTTGAATTTAGTAACATATCGTGAGGGAAGCTGGTCTTTGATTTTGGGTCATGGTTCTCCAGGGCCTTCCGTGATTGATGCATTAATCCGGAATTGCCTGGCCTAAAAGCCTAATAGTGGCCTCGCAAGTTCCACGGAGATGTCAGCGACTTCTACGGGAATCTGAGCATTTGCGAAACGCAGGCCATCTGGTTTCATGGGCCGATAAGCTGATTATGCGGCATAAACGCGAGGATGTATAAAAGCGGATAAGTATAACGAAAGCACAAACGAAGGATGACTTGGTAGGACAGATGCCGACAAGCCCAAAAGCGGCTTGGACGGTTAGCCAAACATCTGCACGTCATACAGCCCTGTTAACCTTCTAGCGCTTCTATACAGTGGCCATCATACTTCTTCATTAATGATGCAGGATCTGCGCCTAGGTTGTGTGTCAAATTGACTTTATGCTGAAAGAGGCTCATAGGCGGGAGATAAGCAGGTAAAAGTCCTCCATTGAGAGTAGTGCCCAGCTGAGGGATATTTGTACCACATGGGTAGATTGACGGTGACGAGACTCACCAAGCGTGACACCTAGGATCGAGTGAACGCTAACTGCACATGGTTAGCGCTACAGACCCCGCCCCCGCTTTCCTAATTGGGTGGGTACGCCAAAAAATTATTGACAGGACACAACATTGCGACAACAAATTGCAACTCATAACCCCAAGATGGCAGGACTAGACGAGGACACCGTAGATGAGATCTTGTATCTAGCGCGCGCGAATGAGGCCGCCGAGCTTGAGTCGTTTGTCTCCAAACTGTCCACACAGACGCAGCGCTCCAAGGCCGAATTGATCATCGCAGCCGTGGATCCGTACTCGAAGAATAGCGCCCTGCATTATGCTGCGGCGAACGGGCACAATGGTATAGTCTCCCAAGCTCCGAGGGGCTCTTCAGCGGACAATTGACGGGAATGTAGACATTATTAAACTACTATTCTCGATGAGCACCGAAAAGCCGGCCCCAACGCTCATCAACGCCATCAACGATTCCGGAAATACTCCTCTCCATTGGGCAGCCTTAAACGGCCACCTTGAAAGCGTAAAACTGCTGATGCAGTCTGGGGCTGACGTCACGATATTCAACAGAGCGGGCCACGATGCAGTCTTCGAAGCGGAAATCAACGATAAGAAAGAAGTAGTGGATTGGCTGCTCGGGGCGGTGGAGGAGCTTGAGAAGGGCATTGGCCAGACAGGCGAAGCTTCATCTGGTGAGAATGTCGATGAGGACATGGATGACGGAGATGATGACAATGGCTCGGACCAGATTAAATTGCCGCAGGAGAGCACGGCAGCTGGGGTCTCTGTAGAGGATGTCAGGAAGCAGGTCGAGGGAATGAAGACCAAGGGTGGCGCCGCGCAGGCTGGCTGAGGAACACGAAATCTTTTGGCTGCAATATGGATATATTGCTGACATCCTTCTGTCCTGCCAGGGCCCGTAATTACTTCCCGATAGCGATGGGCTCACGGCAAGGATGTTCCACGTGGCAAAGGCGGCTATCAGACGACATCCTGCATGGGGCGTAGAACTCGACAACATGCGGCAAAGTATATGGTACATTGGCACTGATAGATGAGAGCTAGGCTGAGGAACTGTGGCAAGATGCATGTCATAGTGTTTATTACTTGTATGCTGTGAGACGCATGACTGTCTCAACTCTTCCAGCAGGAGCTTAAAGCGACGGTGACTCGCTCCCGCTAGTACTGCTGTATACGTCTAGTTGCTAGATAACTAGTCTTTCAATGAGACGGATAGGCTGTCAAACATGGATGTGCTCAACCTTGCAAGCCAAGAACAAGGATGTGTGCCGGCGATGCATGCATATCTCGAACATCAACGGTGTTTGACTTCGTCAACTCAGGAACCAGGACATGTGTCAGATCCTACCTTGGAACGCTAGACGTGTATCCATCATTGCCAAATTGCTGCTAATGCCTACTGTGCATTAGTGGACGTATTGGCCTCACTTGTTCTTTTCTTTTCCTTACCAACCCAACAAGTTCAATCTCGCAGCCAGGCACGGCGCTTCTCTTCCTTCTTGTCGCGGCGCTTGTCCTTGAAAGCTTTGAGCTCCTTTTTGCTCAGACTCTTGCCGCGTCGCTCAGCTTTGAGACTGCGGCCATCATGACTGTTTGCAGAAGCATCAACATCGAAGAAGGCGTTCATTTGGCGTTTGCTCTTGTTCTCATCATTGTGCATCTCAGGACCCATGCCAGCTTGCTGGAATTTGCCAGTGAAGCGGTTGAAGTGCGCCGCCGCACTGTAGTCATGCCCACTGGGATTTGGCATACCAGTGGCAGCAGCGGCAGCAGCAGCAGCAGCTTCCTCTGCCTCCTCTTCCTCCTTTGTCGCCTCCCGAGCGTAGTCTGCATTGGGGTCGTAGCTACCATGAATGGCTGGATTGTAACCTCCCCACTTGCGCCTGGGTGGAGAGCTGGTGCCGGGCGCGCCAGAGCTCGCTGTAGGAGCAACAGTGCTACTGGTGGTGTTCCTGTGGAGATCACGTATTAGGCTAGGAAAGAGCGAAGAATATGATGATAGTTAGCAAACCTGTCGTACGATCCGTGGCTGTATGCGGTGGCATCAGGGACGCGTGGGTTCTCCCATTGTGAGTGCCCTGTCCTGTTATTGTAGAAGTACCACGCGTTCGCATTGTAGTCCCATCTTGGCTCCCAGCCGTCGTCCTCTTCGGATGGAGGTGGCTCATCAGGAAGCGGCGGCGCCTCTTCGTCAGGCAGTGGGGGATCAGGAGCTGGAGCGTCTTGGGCGCCGCTTCCGGTCTTGTCGCCGGTGGCTTCCTCTGCAGTCGCAGGGGATGCACTGCTCCCGTGACTGCTCTCATGGCTGACGCCGTCTTCGCGGTGCGTGTCGGCAGTTGCGAAGGGCTTAGGCGCTGCCTCGGCCGCGTCGCTCCGGTCGGCTGTCATGTTCGAAGCCTAGTGGATGTCTGTATGATGTGTACGTTAGAACTGATGCGCTAGGAAGAAAGAGGCTGCTGCATGCACGCTGCCGTGTCGTCGACGGGTTGTTGTGAGCCCCAACCGCCTTGTTCGCAGAGGTTGAGGCAGCCAGGCGCTAGCAGCGTAAGCGGCTTGGCGTGCTCACTTCCCCGTGAGTCACATGACTACCCCATCAATTCGCAACCTTGGAACTGTCACTTAGTCAGGCAGCCACCTCGCTTCCAGCTCAGCGTCGATCGATCCGCGCTGGCTGCCGCCTCCGTACCTTTACTCATTTGCCGTACCGTCCGCTTGACCAAGGCTTGGTCTTGCAACGAGCAGAAATTGCGATATCAGGGCGTCATTACAGTGGAGCCTGGCGGGAGCGTGCAGCCTCAACTGCACTCCCAGCACATCGCCTACGCAGGTTCATTTAAGGATCCGGCTTCTCTAACGGCGCGCTATCGCGAAATCAAGCCACCGCAGGACTCCGAAGAATACTTTAATTACCTACGCTGTCCCTTAGCAAGCCTCTTATGTTCCAAACACACGCATAGGCTCGGGAAGTGCATGCCTGGGACACCGACAGCAGGGCCTGGGGTTCAGCCCAGGCCAAGGCTGCAAGCAAGGCCAGAGGGGCGCGTTAGGGGAGCCGGGACAGGATAGGGATCTGCTGAGAATCGAGATGGCTCAAATCGCTTTCAACGGCTGCTGTGAGCTCGTTCCGATCGGATTCAGTGCCGCTTTAGCGAACACGCCGCACCAGTCTCCTCGCTCCACCCTCACGGCATCAGCGTCGTCGCAGTCGACACTCGGGCATTAGCCTCGAGTTTGTTGAGTCGACGTTGGCGTCGCTGGCGAAGCAGGGCCGGCAGACCGTTGCCTATCCAGTCACTCGCATTATGCTCGGTACTGCTGCTTATTTGTCTCTCGCAGCAGCGTGAATCGTCTATGCTGGCCAAATGGCTGCGGAGAACAGGCCGCTGCGTGCTCCTGTAGCTGCATCCAGCCCTTGAACTCAATCTAAGTGACGCTTATTGGCTGGAGGTGCGAGAACCTGACGCCAGGTCTGGAGAGTGGTTTCGCGGCAAAATAGCAAGGACATGTTCGTTGCATTCCGTCCGCTCCCACGCATGATCTGCGCCAGTCAAGCTGCGGTTGGCCAGTAAAAGTTGGCTTCGATCTGGGGGCTCATACTACCCACGCGCCATCCATGACCGTATTCTGTACCTGCTAATGCAGTGTCCTGCATCTCTCTGCATCTCGCGCAGCAGAAACACGCTACGCAGCTTGCAGAAGGTTTCTTGCTCTGCCGCTACTTCGATATTTGCCCGGCGCTGGCTGGCTCACCACCCCGGGCTGTCCAGCGTTCTCGGGTCTCAAACAGCAAAAGCTCCATGAGTCCATGACCATGTCCCGGGCTGTTTGTGACCGCGCACCACTGGGAAAATAGTTGGTCGCTCCTCCGGGAAGCCTTCCTCTGCCGGGGCCTCCTGGCTTGCTGTCACCACTGGCCTGTACAGGGTCCTGCCGACATCCCTCTGCGTCTTTCTTTACTACCCGGTATTATCATATTTATTGCTATTATCCTTCGCCCTACCCGCAACCAGTTGACGCCGTCCTTGTTGCGTGCCCAGCGATTCTCTGTGCCCAGAGTTCCGTCTGCGCCGCACCCTCAAACCCTGTGCCTGCACCTAGGTAAGTTCTTTCCCGTGTGCTCCCATACATACGCTCTTACATGCGCTTCGGCTACGGTTCACCAGAGCCGGAGGTGCGGTGGACATATCGTCAGACGTCAGCCTGCACGGACTGTTGATTCTGTGGCCTATTCTCTAGAACCTTGTCGTCTGCAATACTTCGCTGCGGATATTCCATTCCAGGCCAAACGCACGCAATTGCGCTCTGTTCGTCGGCCAACTACTTGACTTCTTTACGTACCTCCATGTGCCCGACATTTTGACCACGAGCCGATGCCGTGGCTGCATTACTGTCAGGCTAGGAGCCGTGCCTGAATTCCTAAAGTACCCTGGGCCGTTGATCTCTGTTTCCATTCCCTAACCCTTCATGTGTTCGGTCTATCGATGTACCGTGGACCTTATCCCACTTCTGACGCCGAACAACAAAATCCACCATCTTCTACTGCGATGCTCGCCAATATGAGTCGCCCGCCTAGCTTACCCTCACATCCGGGCCCTCCGCGTGGTTACAGTTCTTATCCACCACCTCATGCTCTCCAGTCTCGGCCGGAGATAGTTACTCCAAGCCAACAGGTCCGCTCCAGGGACCCTAGCGGAAGCCAGAATCATGCGCAACAACTACCGAGCCTTCGCACCCTTTTGGAACCAGAACTACTCGACAAGAAGTTGTCTGATCCACCATTACGATCAAACGGCGCCCAAACTTCTTACGGCAACTGTGCGCGCTTTGGGTCCTCCAGTCCGACGTTGAAAAGACGGCATGATTTCGACGGCTATCCTCATGGATACCCCGAGCATAATGCTATCGCATCTCAAACACCATACCTCCATCGCCAACCCCTCTCTTCCACGAACGCCGATACCCAGTCTGCAGCCTCTTCGACAGCGGGCGCTACATTCGGCGCCGCTCAATCGGGATTTCATCGTCGCGGAAGTTTCGCCTACCCTTCTCATCATGATCTAGCAGGCAACACTTTCCGTCCAACATCAACAGCGTCTGATCCAACAGCAGGATTCGCAAACCATCTAGCCCAAGATGATTTAGCAGATGCTGGTAGACCTGTCAGACGACGGCTTGATGGTACTTCACGTGCTCCGATACGATCATCCCGGTGTATTGGACAGCGCGAAATGCCTGGCGAAGGGCTTTGCTACATTTATGAGGATGGCACATATTGCCGGGCTATCATAGATGGAGAAGCGGTCAACCCATCGTGGGGGATCACAAAGGCTGGGAAACCACGCAAACGGCTCGCTCAAGCCTGTTTGACGTGTCGAGAAAAGAAGATCAAGTGTGAGCCTGGTTATCCCAAGTGCCATCAGTGCGCCAAGTCGCAACGGGTATGCAGAGGGTAAGTCCTTGTTGCGACGCAGCTTTCCTTTTTTTTCGCTCAGGCCCGCGAATCATGTGCATTAACTTAACTGGTATTTTATTTGGTTCAGACTAAATCTTTTGTGAGTTGTATCACCGAAATGACAAATACTGACCAATAAAAGCGGCCTCAATCAAGCTGGCATGAGCAATGCCTCGGGCGAGACATCGCCGTCGAGTTCCGCTCCGATGTTTAAGAACCCATCGACAGAAGTCCTTAGTCCTGCAGCCGGCGCAGATAAGAACAGAGCTCCTGGAGAGCCACGGGAATCCTCCAAAAAGATCGAGTCGTGGAACGCGGGAACACATTTCAAATCTCGGAACTTTCGTCCTAATTCGGTTGCGACTTCGCGAGACATGTCTGTACATTCATTCGATTCAGATTGGAGCGGTTCCGCCAATGACCAGGGCCTAGAGGACCCAAGACGTGGCTCGTACCAGGACCAGCTCGCCCTCCAATGGGAACAGGATCCTTACGAAACCGACCCTAGGCTCACCAGTCACCTTTTGGACCTCTACTTTCTCCACGCAGGACGTGCAACATACGGGATGTTCCCTCGCAGACCTTTTCTTGCCTGGGTGGAAATGGACCGCGAAAAGAATCAAGACCACTTGATGCTTCTGTATTCTGTCCTGGCTATGGGATCACTCTTCTCCACAGATCCGGAAAAAAGGGCTCTAGGAAAACGCTTTGCCGCAATATCATCATACGCAGCAGAGAAGCGATTTGGGAAATTCACTTTGCAATTGTGCCAGTGCCGTCTGATGCTTGCCTTATATTGTTTTGCCCGAGGCAAGTCACAAGAGGCCTGGGACTTCTGTGGAGCTGGTCTGCGTGCGATCAGCGCACTTAAGTTGAATTCCGAGGAAGGCATCAAGGAGCTCGTAGAGAGCTCACCGGAACTGGACTATGGATTCGACCGCTGGACCTACGAGGAATGTTGCCGCCGTACTTTCTGGTCTGGACTATTGATGGATGTAAGTTACGACGTGACGAAGCCCACGACCCCGGTTGACCTAATCCAACAACAGCGATACAATGGATTCTTCGGTGGGACACTGTTTGTTATTAGTATAGAGGACGCTTACGTCCGGCTTCCGTGCCCGGACAGCATGTATGAGGCATCAGCACCCTGCGAGACTCCATTCTTCGACGAGGAATTGTTAAGTGGACAGGCTTCTCACAACCAGGTGCTTGGAGATATGGCCTACTTGTGTCTAATTTCTGCGCTCTGGGGTGAAGTACTGACTTTCACTGGGCGAGCCATTCGTCGACCCGAAACCGGTTATGAACGACATTACGAAGCATTTTATAGCAAAATCTACGAGAAGCTGGACGCTTGGCACGCTATACTACCAGCAAATCTCCGTTACAGCCCGCAAAATCTTGATAACAGCATCGTGGAGGGCTATGCTGGCACGTTTCTGTCCATACATGCACTTTACCATGCTACAATCATTCGACTCAATCGCCACGTCCGAGTACGTGCTTTATCAACAGACCAGATCCGTCGAAACATCGAACAATCTTTCCACAACGCGTCGAACTTCCTGTCAATGATGCATTCTCTAGCTGCCGTCAATCGCCAGCAACGCCTTGCACCGAGCGCTACATCGGAGTTTCTCTTTTCGACACCTTTCCCAGGGTATGCACTCATGCTCTCAATCGACGTTCTTACCTCGGCTGGTACGTTTTCGACGCTGCCAAATCTCATCGAGACGATCGGCATCTCCATGACCTGCATCGACGAGTTGGCCGGCTTCTGGGCATCTGCAAGAGCACAGCAAAAGGCAGTTTCCAATCGTCTGCAGCATGTTACAGATCTTGCTGTACAGGAAGGTCAGGGTGTCAGGAATGGTAGCTATGGACACTTTTGGAAGATCAATGACAGTCTCGAGTCGGCTTTCGGCAATGACGATGCGGTGTACAAGGCCGAGGAACAAGTCCTTTTCGACGTAGTAAGACAACTCACAGGCCCATGATCCCCACAAATATGCTGCTGGCCAATAAAACCACGCATTCATACACTTAAAGATCGCACAATTACAATAAACGTGGCTGCCTTCAAATATCAGCCGTTCTGCAATGTGGCTCGGATTGCAGCATTGGTACGGATCACTGCACTGCCAAGAAGGCCGTGGTGTGATCACCGTACGTAGCAGAAACTTCAACTGTTCTGTCTACTGATATTCGCGGGAAGAACCCGGGTCCCATTGACTGCCCTGCCTGGACTCGGAGCAGGTGCTTCAAGAATACAGTAATATCACACGCGCCTGAGGCGGAACCGCCCTAATAATCGCTTTGCCTTGACGATCGATGCGAAAAATCCACTTAATGCAGGGAGAGTTTTTAATGGATGGTAATGTGTACCAAAAGCATCTTGTATTTGTATCAACTTGACTATTTTGACAGCAGGAGTTCATGGGGAGCACTGGGAGGAACCTTGTGGGTAATGGCAAGCAAATCTCGGATCATTATCGATTTGGGGAGTGTTTTTCGCTGCGACAGTATTTGTACTATATCAAAGGAGTTCCAGGCTTGGGCTGGTTGTGGCAAAATGCTCGCGGGGATGACCAAAAACGGACTGTCATGGTCAACCCATAAAATAGCTAGATATTCATGCACACACTCCAAAGACTCCCAAACTAGAAAAGATTATGCGATCTGATATGGTCTTTTCCGTATCAGCGGACACAGGTTTGAAAATTGCTGACGATCAGACAAACAGTGGGCAAAGTATCAATGCTATGCAACCTTGCAGGCCACGTTGCTCTGTGTCGCACTATTTCACAGGCAAGAGTAAGTACCTACGCTCATGCTTATATTGTTAGGGGAGACCTCGGTTGTCACTTTTGGAGACCGAATCAAACAGTACTGATATGCTGTCAGCCCACGCGATGCGGGTACCAGCGAAGAAGCCACGGCTTTTGTCCCGTACCGAACGCTTGTCCTGGTCACTGCACCCTCCACCTGCTAACAATTCATGCGTACAAACCCCAACTGCTCTCCATACCTAAAAGCCACCCAAATGCCCTGTGCTTTTTCCCTAGTTGCCTCATGTCCAAGTGCCACATCAAGAGCCGCAAAAGCAGCAGCCGATAGCCTTGGATGGAGAAGGCAATTATCGCGAGTCCCGGGGCTAGCAGCACCTGCCGATCATACCAAGCCTCATGGCTGAAGCCGCATGTATGGACTGTCGATCACGGCACTACAGGAGTGTGTTCCGACCGTCGATCACAGCGACAGGAGCGTGTTCCGGTGGCATCGCATAACACACTACCGGTAAAAGCAAAGAAGGGCTGAAGCGGATGAATTTTCCTTCCGTACGCTAAGTCCATGTACCGCAGTAGCAGCCGTAGCTCCAAATATTGAATGCCGAGAGCTCAAGATTCGGGATGCCGATGTGCGATAGGATTCCGGGTACTCCCAGAAGGTGGCCCACGCTTGCTCCATGATGCCTGTATGTACATTGCGCCCGAACAAGTCCGGACTATCGTATAAGTCACATTCACAACTTGCAGGAGACACTGAATCCTTCAAGCCATAAATGCACAGACCTTTCTGTCATGTGTCAACCCCCGAACGGAGCGACAAGCCGGCCCTGTGACCGCGCGTCAAGTGTTGCACTGCATTTTTCACGTGCGGTATCATGCGATACAGCGACTTCGGGAGACTGAGCTTTTCGAGAGCGGCTGTCAAGACCCCACTAGCCGAGGCTGAGCTCTCCACTTGCCTGCATTGTGGTGTCCAAAGCTTTCAATAGTGCAAAGTATGCTGATGAAGAGTTAGGTGCATGCCCCACAATTCCAGCTACACATGCTTCCGGGCTTCCTTCGCTCTTGTTGAACAACAATAGAAAAGCGCCATGTATGTATTTAGGTACGGCAGTTACAAAGCAGGAAGTGGCTGTACTACAACGCAGACAACTTGCCGGGGCCGGAGCAATCATGAACAAGTAGCTGCATATCGTACTGCAAGCTAGCTAATGAACAGAATCAATGCTTTCCTAGGGATCGCATCGCTCTTAGTAGAATTGGTTCTTGAATATAGAAGAATGAACAGAATTTCGAACAATTGTGACAAACTAAAGCAGGGAACGTTGGTTATTATTTGGGGTGCGAAGAGCGGGACCGATGGACGCTAAGACCGCCAACATAAAAAGAGTAAGGCTCGTCTCTCGCAGAGGATCGACTTTGGCAATATCTGCATGCTATGCTTTCAGCTTTCCCATAGCCGATTGATACCCATGTTCTCCGTAATAATCAACCGATGTGTCCTCCACCGTTCCTTTCAGCAGGTACTCAGTTGCTTAATTAAGTCAAGTTCTATCCCCCCCCATTGCCTCAGAACATTTTCTAGCGTTCCTAGAAGGCTTCGGTACTAATACGCTCGTCTCTACTCGTGTATCCGGATCCTTCGCCAACTTCGACTTCATTGATTGACTGGTTGAGCATGTGGGCCGATACCTGATCATCGGAAGGCGAATATAAAGCCAAATCTTCGGTTCCATCAAGAGTAGGCGCCTCTGTAGTATGAGAGATGGTGGGGGAGATTTCCTTGTCCAGAGTCCAGATAGGCAGCCTAAATAGTGACAATATCGGCGTTACAAGATATTTTTCCTTGAATCCTTCCTATTCTCTTGGCTTTCCTGCAGGTGGCGACTTATTTTTGGTTGCCGAATCGTCTTCTCCATTTGGCATGACATAATGACTTAGACGTCGGACTTGTTCTGGTGAAGCAGCTCCAAACAGCCATGGAGATCCCTATATTCCAGAGCCGTGCGAGATCTCCTTTCCCTTGCCTTTATCAGTCTTCTCAAAACTGTCACTAGTATCTGCAGAACCGGCAAATGCTTGTTGGATTGGGGGGCGGGGCTTAGCTGCGATGTCCAATTCGGCAAACTTGGGTCGTACTTGGAAGATGTTAACTCGGGCGGCATTGAAGATTTGTTCAGAGGGCGGGATAGAGACAGCGAGATTGGTGTTCTCAGTGAGGCGGGTAATGAAGAACATGAAGCGGCCAGTTTTGATTTGCATCTCAGCGAAGTTCGCGTTACCGGCGGGGATGTTGGTGTGCTTGCTACACATCAATACTGTTAGCATGGTTCTGAAGGCAGAGAAGTGTTTTTACATACGCCATGCTCTGCTTATGTGTCTTGAGAATACTTGAGATTCGCTCAAATCGGTCTGTGAACGGGTTCGACTCTTCACTTGTTCTTGTGACGTGTGCGACCGTGAGACAAGTTGTCCGCTCATATAATATCAGCTCTCTGGCATCAATCACTTCCGCCAGCTGCTCCAACAGCGCCTCAATAGTCCCAGCATTCGGTATCAAATAGTAGATGATCTTGGTCCAGGCCTTGTATAAGCTCTGATCCCAAATACTCGTCGCAAAGAACTCGACCGTGTCTCTGAAGCCCTCGCTAGCCTCCCTGATGTATTCGGCTCGCTCGTCAAACATGGCCTGGCGTAGGCGAGCCTGCACGAGGTCCATCTTGTGGATAAGACAAAACACTTTGGCGCCGGGGCTGCATTCTTGAAGGGCGCGAATGATGTTGGAGTAGGAAATCACGTCAGCCTGGAATTCGCGAGACTCGATGTCGAAGACGAAAATGAGCACAGCGACGGAGCCGAAGACGTGAGTACGTGACTGATTGAGGTAGTTCTCCACGAATCCATCCTGACTATAGATTATCAGCTTGAAGTGTCGTGAAAATGCGGAGACGGTACCCTTACCCTCCACAGTCCCAGAGATTGAGCATCAAATTGCCCATAAACTTGATATTACTATGCTCAACGTCGATGGTAGCACCCAACCTGCGGACATCCTTGGCGACATAGTTGCTGAAGACAATGCTCCTCATCGAGGACTTGCCGGCCCCACTCTTGCCCATGAGCAGCACCTTGCGCTGCTTTTGACGCTTGATTGAATTCATGTTGGCCAACTGGGAACGGATCTGATCGGTATGATTGAGAGCTAGCTGATCAAGTGCACAAAACTTCGTTTAATGTGTAAGTAGAGCCGGTTTCCGTTAAGCAAGAGCTGTAATGCGAAGTCTTCCAAAGTTATTCCGTACTTCGATGACGTACCGTAAACAGAAGTGAGAGAGCTTCGAGCTTTGTCGGAAGCTTTGACGCGGGCGGCATCATCCACGTTGGCTTGGCAGCGGGGCATATCTCCACAACTTCCCCGAGCACACGTGCGAAACAAAAAGCATGTCGAAAGCTCACATTTGGGACTTTGACTTGCAAGAGACATGAAAGCTTTCAGTTTGTATCTAGTGAATGCGATCATCTCACGTTGGAAACGTTTTGAACCGGCGAGTACAGTGGCTTCGCTCGACAGAAAAGGACCAGCAATTGATTGTCACAGCCATAACACACAGCTATATGCTTTATAAAAGTATCCCAAACCCCTGCTACCTTGATGCAGGTAGACGAAAAATGGTATAGCCCAGGGTCTCAACGCTAGGATTGAAGTAGATGTTTAAGGGCCAATGTGAATACAAAAAGTGAGGTCATTCGCTGAAGCAAGCAAAAGCCAGGACAATATGAACAAGAAGCTGTGCCAAATCGACCGTCAAGATCGTGTGTCGTAATTATCCATCCACCTGGCCGTGAAAAAAAAGGGCCCGTCGGCGCTGATGCACTAAAGAGCCACCAACGGGATCGGTAACGTGCTTCCGCTGCACGGTGGCCAAAGGCAGAATGAAGCGAAAGACAGGGCGGAACGAAAAGGAAGGCAAGGGTATCTTAAAAAACAGTTCCGTCAGAGAGGATCATGATAGGTGGCTCTTTGGTATTGGGTCGCGACACTTCCGCAATTTCTCGACCTCCCTGCAAGTCTTGTTAGCTGTGATGGGCGACATGTCGTACAGAGATCGGCTTACCTTCCAACTGCCGGCTTCAAGCATCTGGGCCAGATTCAACTTGTCGGCACCACTCAGTCCCAACAAACTGTTGACATCAGCGAGAAGGTCATCGAGCAGGCCGACGGTGACCGCACGCCACTCGACGATCACATCGTCGTCGGCTGTGAACATAGGTACCACCTCCATGCTCGGTTGTCCCTTCATTTGGGCATTGCGCTGGTACTGAGCAAGACCTCGCTTTTGGTCTTCAGGCTTCAAAGTCAGAAGACCAGTATCAATAAACAGCCCCCCATTCCGGTACTCTGGGAGTCCGGTCAAGAGCTCTGCGCCAGCGAAATGAACATGAAGCAACTTGGTCATCGGAACCATGAGCGAGTAGGTAAGCCATTGCGTGAGCTTGTGGAACGGAACAATGTTCTCCCAGGGGTGAGTGGGATGTGATGGCATGACGGAGCATGGCCATGCGTCACCCATGGGCACACCATCGATTTGGGTGCGAGTTGCAGGCCAGATCGGGGTCAAGCTTTCCATGAGCGTGTTCCACAGCGTGGGCAATGGAATGATAGGGACTGATGAGGCCTGAGTTGTAGGATGTGAAAGCAGGTAGTCTGAATGTGTTAGTTACGAGTCTGGCTGTGTAGTGAAATAGCGCATACCAAGCATGTTTCCAGGTCGCGCCTCGAGCCCGAAGACCTCCTGGTTCTGTAAGGCTTCAGAAAGCCTAATCAACAGACTGGTGCGCCCTTCGAGGCCGTCGATTGGGTTGGCTTCAGTCACTTGCAGGCCGCGGGCCATAATGGAGACATCGAGTTTCCTTAGGCCTGCGCTGTCGACCTGGCAGGGTTCCTGGGGGTCGCTGCTGAACACTCCAGCTTTGAACATCTCAAGACTGGCGACTGCAAGACCCTCGCTGCGACGGTAGATTTTGCCCGACTCCTTGCTCTTGTACTGCCATTTGGTTCCAGCGCCGGCGTCGAGCAGGACAGATACCAGGAAAAGGTCGAGCAAGCGGCGTGTGCGCTCTTGGTTGTCTACGGTGGACGGCCACGATGCCATGAGCTGGTCGATTCGCGGTCGGCCTCCGACGTCGAAATGCTGCCATCGGCCGTGTGGGGGGATTGTAGCGTAGTTGGGCGCATAGTCTCGCTGGAACGCAGTCAGAGGCGTGCTGGGTGCATTTGCAATGCGCCTGGCGCGTGAGGCCTTACCTTGATTATCGACACGACAAAGCTCGCAACATCGCCGAACTTGCTCATGTCCACGGTGAAGTGCTTGAGCTGATTCTTCTTGGCCTTCTCGAGGACCAGCTTGGATCGCTCGCGCACGGCATGGATGCTTCGCAGATAGCCGGCCGGATCAAGTGCTGGGTCGGGCGCCTTTGGCAGAGGAACGTCTGGGAAGCTCGTGGGCCTGGAGCCGTTTGGAGTGGGGCCAGGGGACCTCAAGGAGCCATTTGAGCTGTTTGGCTGGCTGCCGTTGGGCGAAATGGCGGGTTTGGAGCCTTTGCGGCCGAAGAGACGCATGATGACGGCGACTTAGGGCAAGAGGGGCAGGCTGGAGATGCACTTCTGGAGAGAATTGCTGGGAGACTTGGAGGGCACGGTCGAGAGTTGCTCAAAGGCGGCGATCTGCAGCAGTTCAGAAGAACGAGGCCCTGGTCGCTGAGCCGTCTGAGCGCCTGTTGGCTTGTGGCGTTCTTGCCGGGTAATCCCTGGACAAAGGGGAGGGCGAAGCGACTGAGGGCGGTGCTTGGTATGCAAGGAGATGTCTGAGCGATTCCGGGGCTTAGTCGTCCGATAGCGACTTGTTCGACAACTGACTTTGCAGACACTGCCAGTGTTTTGCAACTCGCGACCGAGCGACCGCTGGCGCGTCGCCGTCCACTCGGATGGTAATCTCGCAGTGGGCTGCCGACCCCCTGGCCACGGCACGACGAAGGCACTAGTCAGCATTCGACGGGGAAGACGGTTGACTTGCGCCAGCAATAAACACTCGAAGGTTTCTGGAGCCGGCCAAGTCACGCCCCGCTGCAGACTCGACCGCGCTGCAGTGTCAGGGGCGTTACTCTCGCTTAGCGCACACTGCATCAATCAGCTTCGCATCGTGCAGTCTTCCACCCCTGCCCACTGGCAAAGGATCCATCCTGCAGGGTCTTGGGTCCCCTTCGTCGTGCCTGAGGATTTGACTACCATGACTTCTTCCCGTCTCCAGCAGCCAACACGTCGTCACCATCTTTTTACACCAAGCTCCACACTTGTTTTCCACCGAGCCTTGCGGAACGCAACACACCCTCCTTGCGGCAAGCCCCGAAAGGTTCCCAATACCTAGTTTCGGCTGCTCTCCACATCAAGCTTAGCGACGGCTTGCATCTCGCAAAACTGTATCCCTATTAGAACTACCTGTGCTGGACGAGGTGCTCGCGTAGACCCTGTCTTCATTGACTGGCTGTTTTGACAAACTTTCATGCTCTTTCATGTCCTGCAGACAAGTGCCCAAGGAAGTGTCCTTCCGTCCAAAATCTCCACGTGGATCCTTCTGCCTGAATTGTCATAGTCGCGTGTCCGGGGACTCACGGGACTTGAGCCAACATAAAACAGATCCATGGCCGCGGGTTGCGGGTGCACGGGTCGGCAGTCCCGCTCTTACCTGCCCAGCGCCATATTCGGACTGTCCTTCCCCCAGAGCTCGAGCGAGATATTGTCATCAATCTAGAAAATCCTGTTTCGAAGCATCCAGAGATCGCCATGGACACATACCAATCACGGTAGGGATGGCATCAACGATGCCAAAGTTTCCTCAGGGCCGAGATGCTATGTCGTGGACACTCCACCGTTCACAGCGAGACATTCGATTAATGTCTCATCGGGCCGAGTCACAATGTAAAACCACCGAGCCCACACCTGAGTACTTTCGAGGCGGCTGGCTGGGAAAGCCTCGTTAGAGTGTCAAGCAGTCGGGACAGTCCGCTGACGCCAGGCCGTGCTCCACCTCCGCGGCTGTGGATCGAGGCAGCTCACTGACCAAATCTTAACTTGATGACAAGAGCTGGACTGGCTAGGCCCTGATTCATATTTCCTTCGCCCCGCGGATGTTCGTTGTGCACATGCTCTTCACCAGAGTCGTCTGCCTTCAGCATTGTTTACATGTTTGTTTACCCTTGCAGCCGTGCGACGCGGCTTCACGAGCGGAAGCATTGCCCGTATCCATGCAGCTGCAGCGTGCTTATGCATGGAATCCTCCCGATAACGTTCTTCATTAGCCGTTCATTGTCCTCGGTAACGTCCGACCATCCATACGGCCAATTGCGAAAAGATTTCGTGTCCTGCCATTTCCAGACATTCCGCCAATTGTTGCCTCTGAGGCCCGAATGTTTGCCATTCAACCATCACTCGTTATCTTTCGTGAATTTCCCTGCGCTGCGCATCTGTGAGATTAAGACCGTAATTTACCGTAAATCATTTTGTTCAGGAACCGATGATTTTCAGCAATGTCGCCTGTTCAATAAGCTCAGGCGACACCAAGATTCCCGCCAATTCCGAGATAATTTGGCCTTTATCTTGTCTAAATCGCATTAACCTTAGTGCTGCTGGAGCCAGTCGTCAATACCCCTCAAAGCACCACCTTACGAAGGGATGAGCTTACAAGATTGTAATCACGTGCCCATTGATGTGGCGGTGACTGTGGCGCCAACATTGAAACGAGCAAGCGTGGCCAACACCATGCGAAGCTGCCAATGCAACACTAAATCTTGCAATTATGATAGGAATTTCTGCACGCAGTGCTTGAGACACCTTATTGAAACACACCACAATGGATGATCTAAATGGCCTTGACTGGTCCCAGCCAGCCAAAAAGACCACCACCACCCCCGCGGCCTTTCCACCCTTCCGCCAAAGCCCCACGCCTCAACTCTCCGGTCGTTCTACGCCTCTGTCCACCCTCTCAGCGCAGCAATCTGGACTTGGCACAAGCTTTGGTAGCAACCAGTCCTTCAAAGCACCCTCGAAACCCGCCACGCCCGCAAACGATAGCTTCGCCGGCCTCGTGTCCCTCAATACCTCGAAAGCTCCTACTAGCAACCTCTCGCTACAAGAACGACAAAAACAAATACAGGAAGAAAAGTTGAGACAGGAAACAGAACGGAGGAAACAGTATGATGCAACTTTTGGGGGTGCGGATTCAAAACACTGGGATACGTTAGGAAGCGGCAAGAGCACGCCTGAGCCTACGCTTTTTAGTATACCTCGCCCGCCCTCGAATGCCCCTGGAAGCCAGGGCCTGTCGAGAGCTATAAATAAGCCATTTGCAGGGCTAGACACCAGCTCGAAGCGCCCAGTGCAGTCTCCGCCTGCTGAGGATGACCTCCTCGCGGCGTTCAATTCAGCGGCTCCTGTAGACAAATCGAGCCACTTCCCTGCTCCTCCTTCGCATGGTAGCGGTCGTAGCACTCCCGCATATAGTACAAATGTATCACGCGGGCATACGCCGCTGCCACAGCCATCTACCAGTGGCCAAGCGCTCCTGGACGAGGACGATGACACGTTCGGTCTCAAGCAAATGGCACAGAAGTCGACGACGCCAGCCCCGCTGCCACCAACTGATGACGGTGATGACGATATACTTGGTTTACTAGGGAAACCTATATCAGAGTTTAAGAGAAAGGAAGAGTCTGGTCCAGTCGTCGAGGAAAGAGTTCCGGCGACGCAGCGTCAGACATCACCAGGGCCTCAGAGCGCACACGATAAAGCTGTTGCTGAGCTGGTGGACATGGGATTTCCTGCTGAGAGATCTGCAATTGCACTCGCGACGACAGAGTCTGGACTAGATGTACAAACAGCCGTAGGATGGCTATTGAACCAAGCTCATGCAGAAGCGAAGCAGAAAACTCAGGAACGCAGTCGAGATACGTCCCGAGGGAGCCCAGATGCGTATAATGAGCGTTCTAGGCGAGGTAACAGTAGGCCCAGTGCAAGAGAACCTTCAAGAGAAGATCGAACAAGTGGATCTAGGCCAGCTTGGATGCGGGACGAGGATACACGAAGTCGGTCTGGCCAACGCAGACAAGAAGGCCAACCACAGGAGAGAGATGTCGCCCAGACTGCCTCAGATATCGGCAGCACTCTCTTTAAATCTGCCAATTCGTTATGGAAGACAGGCCGCAAGCAGGTACAGAAGGCCATGGCTGACCTTCAGCAAGACGGTGACCCTAACGTGCCCAAATGGATGCGAGACGCGCAGGCAGCAGAAGCTGCTCCTCGGCCAAATAGAACACAAAGAGCTGACCAGACTGCCACTGACGAGGCCATGATGCTAGAAGCTGGTGGACGTCCTACAAAGCCTTCTCGTCCCAGTGAAATGCGCCAGCAACTCGAAAGTTTGCCTGTGCGACAAAGAAGAGAGCAAGATGGAGGGCGTAACGGTTACCCAGATCGCATGGCCTCTCAATCACCATCACAAAGACAGCAATCTTCTAGCTCAGACAGGCGGCCTGCAACTCGATTGACGCGACAGGATGTAGAAGAAAAGAGCGCACAAGCATATGTTAGTCCTGCGCGTCGGAAAAAGACGACACCCCAGCCGCATGTAGATCTGTTTTCTTCGGAACCTCTACAGTCAACAAGTTCATCGCGACAGCCAACGCTAGCGCAGTCGAATAATCCGTTCCTTCAAGCAAGCACAACACCGAAAGCTTGGAGCCCTGCTGTTACACCGCCTCCACCAAGGCCAAAAGCACCTGTGCGACAGGTACCTCCAGTTTCTTCTTCAGCCCTCAGCTCATCTGCAGCTGATCGACAGAGAGGCTCCCAAGCCTTTAAGCGGGGTGACTATGCAGCTGCTCATGCTGCATATTCATCCGCATTAAGCCCACTTCCACAATCACATCCTGTCATGATAATCGTATTGTGCAATCGTGCAGTTACGAATATAAAAGTCGGCGATCCTAAAGGAGCCATTGCTGACGCAGATGCAGCGTTGGCTATCATTGGAGTGTCAAGAGGAGAAGGCGAGAGGATTGCCACGGGGGGCATTGAGGGTGACAAGGATATGAAGGAATTTTATGGTAAAGCGCTCATGCGTAAAGCAGAAGCTCTTGAAAACATGGAGAAGTGGGCAGATGCGCATGGAGTCTGGAAAGAAGCTGTCCAGAACGGGGTTGGTGGTGCAATAAGTATCCAAGGTCGCAATCGATGTGAGAAGGCCGCGGGCGGAGGCAACAGCTCCACCGCTCCAGCACGTCCACCTCCTGCTCGAAAACCCGCTGCTCCGAAGCCATCAGCGCTCTCAGATCTTGGAGGTGGACCTGCGAAGGATTCTGAAGCTGTAAAGCGGATGAAGGCCGCCAATGCTGCGGCAGAGCAAGCGGATGACGAGAAGTTCGCCCTTACCGATCAGGTTGACGCCAAACTCATCGCATGGAAAGGTACAAAATCCGACAATCTGCGGGCACTGCTTGGATCATTAGACAAAGTGCTGTGGGAAGATGCCGGATGGAAGAAGGTCAACATGGGAGATCTGGTAATGCCAAATAAGGTCAAAATCATCTACATGAAGGCCATTGCCAAGGTGCACCCGGATAAGGTACGCTCATGTTTCTTTCGTGGTATGAATTGATACTGATTATCATGACAGATCTCCCAATCAGCCACCACTGAGCAGAAGATGATAAGTGCAGCGGTCTTCGCAACGTTAAATGAAGCATGGGACAAGTTCAAGACGGACAACAATCTGTAGCCTCCTTCCTTGAATGAAAAGACGGTTGAACGAGCATCATGAGCATGGCTTGTACCACGAACGCATTAAATTGTGCAAGACGTTAGTCCTTTTGGCCTCTCATATAAATGTCATTCTAGGTCCTGATGATTGATGCATATGTCGTGTGAGCACTTTTGGTTAGTGCGGCTCAAACCTCGGTTCCTGGCATGAGCTGATCCCTGCACCCCAGATTCTCGGCATTATGTAAACGGTTGTGGAGCTTTTCATTTGTGCAGTCATCGTTCACCATCATCTTAGATATATCATCGTTATCAAACATCCCTCATCAAGCATTCCTAACCAATTTTAACCAATTTATCGTCAGACTACACGATTGTGTTACTCAATTGGCCTCGGCCTACCTCCCACAACGACCAGCGCATCGCTAAACCACGCAGTCTTTATTGCCATTGGCGAGCAGCCATCTTCTCAGATTAAAGGTGCACATAGCCCATTGCTTCAGTCATCACACATAAAGACAGTATTTATCTCGTTTTCGGCTTTTGGATAGTAGCAGGGAATCCGCGTTGCTGAAGAAAGAGCTGGAGTGTGTGCACATACGTCATAGTGGCCATGTTTCCACCTGCGCAAGGCTTGCGCCTGGATATTGATGCGATCAGTCAGATATTCGGGTCAATCAGTATCGCGTGCTGGATAGGTATGGCCCTTTACTTTCCTGTACTACCAGATATTGTACTACTGGGTTTGCCCACCTAGGGTCTGCATACTCTCGAGGGTTATTCTTGCTGACTCGCATGCTAGTTGTCTTTTCGCCTCAGATCATCGAAAATTGGAGAAGAGGCTCTGCAGAAGGGTTGTCAGTCGTCTTTATTGTGGTATGGCTCCTCGGCGACTTTTTCAACATCTTTGGCGCGGTTCTCCAGGGTGTACTGCCCACTATGACCATCTTGGCGGTTTACTACACGCTGGCCGATATTGTACTGCTGCTCCAGTGTTTCTGGTATAAGGGCTTCACATTACGTGATGAAGTCAGGACACCTGAAACTGAGTCCGATGAGGAGGTATTCCCGGCGAGTGAGCAGTCACCACTTCTCTCCAACGACAGGCAACGAGCAAACGGCAACGTCAATGGACACGAAGTGCGCCCTCGCATTTCGGATATCGACAGACGTCAATCAACCCACTCCCAGGGTTCGTTCCGCGAACGATACCTCTCAATTGATGGAACCCATCTATCACCAGTAACTCCACTGCGTGACGATCCAGTCCAAGGCCGTCGCAACTCAACCATCGCCCCCAAGCCTCAACTCCCCCAATCAACGCTGCAAACAGTCCTCTTCAATTTCGGCACTATTGTCATAGTATGCGCCGCCGGCGTCTTCGGCTGGTACCTCAGTGCCCGCAATAACCCCCCTCCTGATAACAATCCCCCAGACTCTCACGACCCATCCTCCGACTCAACCCTGCACTTCAATTTCTGGGGCCAGATCTTCGGCTACATCTGCGCCGTGCTCTATCTTGGCTCGCGTATTCCACAGCTCTTACTCAATTACCGTCGCAAGTCTACCGAGGGCATCAGCATGCTGTTCTTTCTGTTTGCCTGCCTCGGTAATCTGACGTATGTACTCAGCATTGTAGTATACAAGCCGAAATGTAGAGATGCGGTTTGCAGGGGCGGAGAAGCGAGAGCTATATATGGGAGATATGTGGCGGTGAATTTCAGCTGGCTACTGGGCAGCTTCGGCACTCTCTTGCTTGATGCGGGCGTGTTTGTGCAGTATTTCTTATACCAGAAGGATGAGGATGAGAGCAGTGATGAGGAAGAGCAATCTTAAAAAAAATGCTTGGGAATGACAAAGTTATGTGTCTCACTACTCGTATGCAGCCCTTGCGAGTAGCGCAGACAAGGTACATACGTATGTACAAGATTAGTGTGTCTTTTGGTAATGCGTTCAGATAGTCATGTATGTAAAACTCGAACTGTAGAAATCGAATTTCATGCGCGCCAACTTCAAAGCTGGCCTCATCCAAAAGAATCCTAAATTTACGATCCAGGACACCACGTTTCGTACGCATCTGTTGCTTAGTTGCCCCTCACCCTCTCTCTATGTGGGAGGCATTGGCCATTGCCCATACCGCCTCCAGATTGCTCCCTAGGCCTATGTCCGGGAATAAACTTGATCCAAAAGTAGACTACAAATTTGGGCAAAATGGATATGGTACGCTTGGCAGATGAGACTGTTGCGGTTGATCGAAGCGTGGGGGCGTATACAGTATTCTCCGCCCAGTCGCCCAGTTGTCGGCACTGGGCGTGTTTCAAGTACAGTTATTTTGCTGATCCCACTATGTAGTCGTTAGTAGGTTGTTGCCCAATATCTAGGAGGAACGGGGGCTTTCATGCGAAGTGCTCGCCAGCGCTATCTGCTCTCCTCCACACCCGAATCCATTGGTAGGAGTTGCGACTGTACATTAGAATACAGGGAATCTCACTTTTCGAAGACCGACAGTAGATGGGCACAGTGGGGCAGATATCCAAATGTCGTAGCTCTTTAGATTGCAAACAGGGGTCGTGGCCGGTACTGCTCGTCGGTGTCCGTTTTAAATTACAAAAGCATGTGGAAGGGGGTTGGAGCCCCCATAAGATACCGTACCTCTGATGTGCCACAGCAATTCGCATTGCGATTGGTTTCACTCCAAGTACCTGTAAAGCTATGAAATATCTTGCTGCGGCCCCAAACTTACTAAGTGTGGGGTCGAATGCACTGTAAGAAGCGGCAGTGGGAAGATAACGCATTCACGTCGACCCATGGACCATGAAGTGGATTGCCACATAGGATTCAGAGCATCTAAATAGAAACTGTACATCATTCATCATCATCATTGTGGCTTAGCACATATGTTGTTGATTCCTTGGATACTTCACGCTGACAATGGAGGCAAGGCTACTTATTGGCATTGCCTGCCTGACGGTCATCGAAGTACCACACCATACCAGCAATCCTGAATTACCTTGAGCTATGAAAGACGTCTGGAAGGAGCATCATTCGAATTCCATGGGGGCCTCTTTACATTCGATCACTCGCTCTGAGACATCCAAAACGTCTTCAGCCAGCCAGGCCACAATATTGTCACAAGACTGGCCAACTTCACCAAAAGCTGTCAAACGATCTATTAGCCATCATTTAACACACGCGGTCGTTGATATTACTCTCTTGGCATTCTCCGTCGCTTTTCTAACCTTCGCTTTGGTCGTTCGTTGCTATGACCAAGCTCCAATCGACGAATACCCTCTTGCAACATTAACGTTGTTGAGGGCATCCAAATATGTTCGATAACCTGTGCCTAAAAGTGTACTGTCTGTTTGTGTCTGACCTCGCAATAGGGTCCTACCGTGTTCCCGATTATTTTTGCATCCGTGTTCAGCCGAGCTGCACTAGCAGTACTACTCTGGCGCCTCGAGAAGGGAGAGCGGACAGGTGTTTTGGACATGCTTGCTGGGAGCACCTCCTTCACAAGTACTGTTGCTTCGCAGATGCGATTGCGTATGATTAGCATGCTCGGCTTATTATTGATTGCCATCTGGACGCTGTCGCCTATTGGCGGCCAAGCATCATTCAGACAAATGACTATCGGAACCAACTTCACTGTTCAACTAGCAAACTATACCTATCTATCTCCACAGGGTGGATTGAGATACTATGGGAAGGGCGAGTCAACATCAATTGCGAATACTGTCTTCTTGGCTGCGCTCATAGGCCCTGGAATTGAGAAATCATCTCCCTTGGACTCTTGGTGTAACGTCAAGATACCCAGAATTGAATCCTTGGAATCAACAGCCTCTCCCATGGATTCAGATGGCTGGTTTGACACCAACGATACCAATGATGAAGATTGGGATAAGTACTCGTCTATCGTGGGTATTCCAATCTCGGACGTCAATTCGACCAACTTCGTCAACTACAGTATGAGCATCGAGACGATGTACATGAACACGCAATGCTCTTTCGTTACTTGGAATCGCTCTGTTTCGAATGTTAACGGAGGAACCTCACAACGGCCCAAGACTGACCTTATTCCCAACAACACCTTCAGAATAGATGGTGGTGCTCAAGCGTACATCTGGTGGTCCGAAGATACCAGCAAGAGAAGAGAGGCTGACATGAACGACCTACATCCATTCGAATTTTCTTACGCCCCAGCAGCACCGTCATGGGGTGATGGTTTCCTTTCATGCACCGTTACCAGCACCTACGTCGAAGCAGCGGTCGAGTGCCCGACAACGTTTACCTGCGCAATATCTAGAGTTCGCCGTTCAAGACTGGAGCAACCTTCACCCGGATATACGCAGCTGGACTCCGGTAAGAGTGAGCAAGATTCCTGGAATGTGAATTTCACTTCCTTCTTGAACTCGAATACAGGAGAAGTCACTTGGGATGGAGCAACTCGCACCACAATGATGGACAAGTACATATCTTTCCCCGAAAATCCTTCCACGCTTGAGTTGCCTCTTAGGAATGTGTCAGAAGAAGTGTATTCGATTCGATTTGGCCAGCTTCTAACTGCATACTGGGCATGCATGAATGGATACAACGTTATCGCGGGAAGAATAGATAATGGAAATGCAACCTATCTCAACCGAAAGGCGAATATCACATGGTATTCGGATGCGTGGAGCAACACCCAGGAAGAACTTGGCATAGCAAGGACTTGGCTCACCCAAGGTACGAGGAGCACAATGAAGTTCGTCATCAAGGCACATATCGGCTGGGTTGTTACCTTATCAGTCGCTTCAACGGTTCTTATCATCGCCAGCTTGATACCTCCGATTGCTCGCCACTTCCTCATGCAAGGCCCAGACCTTATGATAAACTTCTCCAGCTTAGCCACGAGAAACAATCCTCATATACCTCTACCGGCTAGCGGCACTTATCTGGATGCATCAATGCGATCTCGATTGCTAAAAGATGTGAAGGTGCGGTTTGGAGACATTGGCAGTAGGTATGAGGTCGGTAGCCTCGCAATCGGTTCTATGGACACTGCTGGAGTCTTGTGTAAGGCTAGGGTGCGCAACGATCGTTTGTATGAGTGATCAGCGTGCACAAATGATATGAATCTGTACGATACCTGCTGTGCGGCTTTGGGCTACGTAGACTGCCGCCAGGGCTTCAGGAATTGGGTTTCTTAAATTAACTGCAAATATTCTTCCTTTAGACCTTCTGTCCGTGTCTTTTCCTTGCTTCTTCGCATTGACCTTCCACAAATCCAAGATTTCAAGCTACGCCCCAATATGCCCCAAACACTATCACTTCAAATTTATTCTTCGCCCAGCCTCTGATATCTCACATTTTCCCTGTTCAGAACTCTGAGTGAATCGTCGCTTGAGCTACTATTGCCACGGAGTAACTAGATATTCACTATTCTATCCGCTTTTAATGCAGATGAATTTAAAAGCTATAGGCGCACCTGCGCAGCATCTTAGTGGACGTGTTCCAATCACAGTGTGGTAACACTATTTTGGTTTCATGATCTTGAGTATCTTAATAATCATGTGTGCTGGCGGCTATTAAGGCGTTTGAGCATGGTACATTGTATTTCACCTCCAAGGCCATTTTTTGGAACAGCCTGAAAACGTGCATGAGGCGGTCAATCAACTTCCTTTACAATCTTTCCTTTCACAAGACGACTCCTGCTTGGTAACATATCTGTAGATGAGCCATCCAGATCAAAGAATGCGGTTGATGGATTTTGGTCTTGTGAATTGGGTATTAGGGTGTTTGAAAAGATCAAACTCATTGATCGGACCCCATCACTATGCTGGCTTCCATTGCCAGGCCGCCTCCCATGACTACGTTCGTGCTACGTCAAACTCCATGTAGTCCTTCCTCACTACTAATTTACAAAACATATGCGCCACTGACCTTACTTCTCGATTCACTCCGTTCAACTACTCAAACAGCATTCGCCTCACTCTCTTGCGCAGTTTATTGCGTCTCCTTGCCCTTGACCTTCAACTTTGCAACCTCCACCTCAATTGCCGCCTCAACCTCCTTCTTCAACCCCTTGTAAAGTCCCAACTTGAACAAGATTTCATACCACACAAACAAGGGTGCGAGGAAGAGCGCTTGCACCAGGTTGTCTAGCAACGCTGGCTTCCTGCCCTCGTACTTCCCATGCCCAATAAACTGCAATATCCAGCTCACAACGTGTACTGCGATCGCAATTGTGTTTACTTTGGTCTTGTTGTATTTGGCGGTAAGACGGTTGGCGAGGGATGCTGCGCCGAGGATGAAGGGGGTGATGGAGGCGCCCGCGAGGTTGGGGCTGAGGATGAGGTAGAGAGTCGAGTAGGTAACGGCAGCAAGGGTGCCGAGGTTGAGCGGGAGGTTAAGACGGGTCAAGAGACGAGGAGGTGTGATGGGAAGAGCGGGTGTGTTCGTGCCCTGAGAAGATGGGTTAGCGAGACGCTGTAACGACGTGGCAGAGAGATGGCCTCGCTAGGTTGATGCACAGCTCGAAACGGAAAGGTTTGCTATAGGGGGAAAGCGTACAAAGAGGAAACCCGTTGCCAACAGGACAGGTACACAGCCTATGTGGATAGCGACATTTGTAGGCTCCCTGTGGTATGCGCCATACTGTATTTTGCGGTCAGCATCATTCTGAACTACTACCAGTTCTGTTCAGAGGGGAGCTTACGAAGACGAGGTTTTTTTTCAGATCGAAGATAGGCATCTCAAAGTCCGCTTTGTTGAGGCAGTCTGATGTTTGCGATATCTGAGGATGACTGATAAGGAACGTCTTCCAAGATGCGGGGAAGCCTTCTTTTAGCGATGCCAACCTCAGGCTGGTAAGATTCCAAATTCAATCCCTTCCCCTGGAAGATCGTGGGAACCGAAGCTCTTATGTTCACCTTTCCCAGGATTCGCAATAGGTTTCCGGGTCAGCCCACCTTCCTGTTGCTTGCGACAGCACCGCCTGGAGTGCATCGGCCGACCCTTAGTCCCATGCAGGGACGAGATACCGAGGCAACAGCCATGGATTTGATTGGTAGCACTCAATCCGGGGAAATCTCCATCTCCGAAAAGCTGGGCATTTTAATTGGCTTAATTCAGCGCGCGCATGTGAAGGTGCAAAAAAGGCGTTGATGCGTTGACGCTAGGGAAGCCATTTGGTGGAGATAGTGACGGCAAGCGTGATCTCGTGTGTTGTTAATTGAGACGTCCGGCCTCGACGTGTTGAACAACTTCCTAGATATGAAGAATTGCCAAAACACCATAGCAGCCCTAGATGAGTATGCTAACGCAATTGATTAGGAAGTCACGATTTGGGTAATCGAGTCATTACCGTACATCCCGTAATCAACGAACTTTATGTGAACTTCACCTCTGGGCTTTCTCAACGACATGTTTTCCCTCTCCCTACACATCACGTCACATTCGATTTAGTTCGATTAAATCCAAACCAATAAATTCCATTGAGTATCATCATTAGGGACAGACTGCGTAGACTGACTGTATGCAGCCACGAGGAGGGTATAGAGCGCAAACATTACAACTGGACATCATCCCACCACGCCCAACTAACGGATTCTCGGGCTCGTTCCAGACTAGACGATAATCACTTCAAGTTCGGTTTGCTGTTCTGGCGACCAAACTTGAGGTATATGAATCTGGATGCTCTCGAATCGCAATGTGCTTCGATGAACTAGACTTGCTTTTCGCCTACAGGCGCAGCCCTCACGTATGCATTGGGCTTAACCAAACCCTTCTTACGGAGGATATATGTGTTCCACGCGTAGCTGAGTTGGGCCGTAACGCTAACCGGGGGACGCTGGTCGCCAAGCTTGTACAACACAGGCTTTGACAGTCCCTTTTTGCGAAGGACATAGGTTTTAATCCACCAAGAAAGATTCGGCCCCGCTTGATACTTCATGTGAGTTCGTGTGGGAACAGCGAAGATGTAGTCGAGCTCCTCGAGTGTCCTTTGCTTGGTCTCTGGCAACCACAGGAAGCTGAAATTTGGTCAATATCTACTTGCATAAACTAGGTCAAGGATCCACTTACATCATGATCAATGCGACAATGTTCAAACCGGCGTAGAATCCGAACACACCCTGAGGCTTCATAACCTTCAGCATGCGGGGAAGCGTAAGCGACAGCACCGCTGCCCAGAAGTTGTTCGTAGCTACAGCCCAGGACATTCCCATCTCACGATGAGAGAGTGGAAACACTTCAGCTGAGTACGCAAACGGAACTGGGCCTTCTCCGGGGCTGTAGAAAGCACCAAAGAGATACACGAAGAACGCAATGAGGCCCATATGTGCCGGGTTCTCCCTTGGAATGTAGTAGCACATACCAGCCGCCAAGAGCGTCCAGAACATGTTAGGGAAGGTGAAGAGGAGTAGTCCGCGGCGACCAAAGGTATCGATAGTCCTGGATATATGTCAGTACGTTGTCTCTAGTGAAATTTAGTGCTAAATTATCTTACCAGACTGCAGGCCAAGCAAACACAAAGTTGATGAGTCCAAATCCGAAAGAAGCAATCAAGGCAGTCTTCTCAGTGGCTCCGCCCTCTTTGAAGATAGTGGACGAGTAGAATGCGATGATGTTGATTCCACACATTTGTTGCCCTATCATAACGATACCCGAGGCCTGCGTTGCACGACGAACGCGAGGGATGGTGAACAGCTCAACGAAGCGTGTGAAAAAGTTGCTGTTGGGACTTAGACCAGCCTCTTTGATCAGGACTTCCTCCTGAGCGAGCAGAGAATGGGTATAGTAGAGATCCCGAGCCGCTTGAAGCGGAGTGTTTCGCAGCCTCAAGAATGACTTGTAGGCTTTGGCATATTTGCGTTTCTTCATCAGCCATCTTGGAGATTCTGGTATGAACCAGACACCAAGACAAAGAGGAACAGCAGGAATGAATGCAGAGCCCAACTGTAAACGCCAAGAGATCGTGCCAGTATTCTAACAGCCACATCGTGAGTAAAAATCGCTGAAACCATTTGTGGGGAAACTCACCATAACAGCTAAGTTGGCACAAAAACCAAGGAAGATGCCGAAGGCTGTCCAGATCTGCCATGACATGACGAGGCCACCGCGTACGTTGGCCGGTACAACTTCAGCGGAGAAGACAGGCACAGTTACTTCTTTGAGTCCCATGCCGATACCGAGGAGAACACGACAAGCAGCTAGCTGGCCCCATTTCTGAGTGAATCCAGAACCAATGGGAGCTAACAGTGAGAATATAGCGGCGATGAAGATTGTTCCACGACGGCCGACGAGTTCGTTGACAGGGTCAGAAATCCAGGCGCAGAACAGAGCGATGGCAATATAGGGACATGCGTTTACAAAACCAATAATCCAGCTATTCTTCTCACAAGTTCCCGCCTCCAAGCACTTGGGGCCAGCGTCTGGGATACCAAACGCCTCACCGAAGGTCAGATTAGCCCCATTAGAACCCGTTTGATCCCAACCCTGGATGGCAGCTGCGACTGAGTTGAGGATAATTGTCAAGTAGAGTGTTCGAGGGAGCTTGAAACGATTGGTGATCTCTTCACGAATGGCGTTGCGGTCGGCATCGTCCAATTCTGCAAGATCCTCAAAGAGGGCTGGAGACTGCGCAACCAGTGCGCCCTTTATAAGAAGTGGCTCAACGTCCTCCAGTTGGTGTTCCTGGGCGAAGCTATGAACATCGGCGAGAAGCTCTTCCCTCGAAAGACCAACTAGCGGGTTGCGGACCCTAAACGTATGAGCATGGGAACGGAACGTCTTACTGGTAAGCCACTCACTCTCCATCAACGTTGGCTGTCAATTGGGCAATACTTGCTCTGCGTAGCTTATCATTGTCACGGATGGAACTTTTACGCTCTTGGTGCTCGTCAAGGATTTGTCTGGATCAACATGTCAACAAACTAATACAAGAGGTGGATTCTGTGCTTGGCGGTGCTTACTCCACCTTGGTCTCCTTCTCAGGCTCAGCCATATTTGAACAGTAGGGGCACGGAGCTCCGGTGTCGTCTTGGTGAACGGATGTTGCGGCCGGGCAAGTATTTGCTTATAAGCTCCTGCGGGGAGCTTGAGCAAAGGCCAAGCCGCATGCTGCACGGCTATATGAGAGACAGGGAATAGCGTCGTTGTACAAGGCAGAGAGCTCCCTTTGCCAAAGTTCCCCCGGCTCGGCTGTCAATGTAACTTTGTTGCAGGGCTGCGGAATCACGCGCAGCTACGGTGACAGCCAATAACAAAACAATAAACGGGCAGGCCGTGCGCTGTGCTTTCATCCCCGAAGATCAGCAACGTCAGTGGCGCTGCCCCTCCTCTTCCCATGCAGATGTAAGGTGAAGTGCGCCTGGGCGGTCTCTTTTCTTGCGTTTCCGCACCTCTTGGTGGTCTTGGCATGCGGTGATACTGCGGATGCGACAAGTGCGCAACGCGATCCACGGTTCACCTAGTGATGCTCGTCACCATCTGCCAGCCATACGCACGCAATCTGTGATGGACGATCATAACGCCTTGTGCAACCAAGGCATAGACCAAATAAGTAACGTAAGAGCAACTTTTTTGGCCTAAACTTTCAAGACCACCAAAGAACCAAAGTCAAAGCAACTTACCTACTGTGCCAAGGCGACAAAAATTTCTCCCGTCATCAGTGGTCGGCCAGAACCTGATCGGCTTACCTGCAAATGCATTAGTATCCGCAGAAAAGTGTGGTAGTTGCTGGGGTTGAGGGTGGAGACTTAACGAAAAGGCCGAGTTCGAACGGGCGCATCATCGAGTCTGACATGGTGTAACCTCACGACGTGCAGCTTCATCCAAGACGTCGGGTCGCACTCTTAGGCCACCCAAGGTATCTCTTGCTGACCGGTGTCGGCGACATCAGCCTGTTACACACAAGTACGTTGCGAGACACTGGTTGATAGATATAGTTAAGCTTTTCGATTCTGATAGATGTGGAGTCAAGATGCGAAGACGTCTTAGGAAGTCGTTAGGGCGAGGCTTTGCGCTCTCAAGCCTGCGACGAGACAGCCCCAACTCCACACAACCTTGCTTGGCCGCTGACGCCCCCTCCTTACCCTAACAAACCCTAGCGCGCCAATGCACAGTCTTGGAAAGTGACAACATGGCGACCACCTCACACCATCTCGTCTTTCCCAAGCATCGCATAACTACCTATCTTATCCTCCTCAGCTCCCCCGCTTAGCGCCCTTTCCCCAGACTTCTCGTACTCAACAATTATGTACCCCGACGCAGCCACCCGAGCCACTCACATGCTCAACATCGCTGCTTCTCACCACCACCCACTTGCACAAGGCTGATACTGCATATCTCAAGACTGGTCTAGTGGGACGCCCTGCAGCATATTGACCCATGAACGTTTCGGCAACGCCGTCGATGTCATACCGGCGCTCTTCCCACTAGTGTAAGATGGGGCAAGGGTCCTTGAAAATCTGGGGAATATCGCGTGCTCATGAGCAGAGTAGAACGGTTGGTGGCTGACGTCTGACTTTTGACCTTGGTAGAGTCTTGCAGAGGGAGAACTAAATTTGGACTGCTGATGCGGTATTTTAAACATCTGAGGTAGATACACACACACACACACACACACACACACACACACACACACACCGCCAGAGGGCACGTTGATATGCATCGTTGTCATCCCCGCTCTTGTTCACAGATAAGAAATTGCTGTCGACCTGGCGCTTGGGTACGTATGTCGGCTCCACTTCGCATTAGCTGTCGCCGAATGCTTGATGCGACAATCGCGCAGAGCCTCAACAGGAGCTGACGATTTAAAGTTCAGCTATGGCCGCTGCCGTACTCCTGTGCTATCATGCGGTGAGACACTAATGCGGTGCAAGTCCTCACCTCTTGGCAAGCCATCTACTACCCTATTGTTCGCAATCACCTTGACCATCGTATCTCAATGTGTCCAACGAGGAATTCTGGTCCAGACTTCAGCTGTTCGTCCGAATGGCGTAAAGCCACACCGACCAACTAGAATGAATAGACTTGTATCGGAGCATCAAATCCTCTAATGTGGTGTTCAAAATCCACACTGCGCAAAAATGTCAAGAGCCCATGTGTGATATAATACCTGGTTCAGACCATCGTCCAAAACCAAAGCGCAAAGAACGTAATTTCATGTGTATCATAACGTCCCCATCTTGTAGTCATCTACTCTGCACCTCCACCCTAATCATCCGTTGCGGAGATTACTTAAACGCCCTCCCATCGGACTCGCCGCGCGACTTCTGATCTTGGGTTGGGGTGTAGCACTCTGCGCCCGGGTCCCGACGCCCATACGTCCCATATTGTTCCGCGACTTTTGCAGTTCTTCTTCCTTTTGCATCAGCGCCCTCTTTAGCATGTTGATCTCGGCTTGCATGCGCTTCAGCTGCTTGTCCTGATTGTCATACTGCCTATCTAGATGTAGGGCTTTTAGTTTTGCAGGCTCCCCAGACGCAGCGTGACTGAGTTTCGTGTTCTCTTCAGTGAGTCTGGCGATAGTGGCCTGGGAGGAAGCAGCAGCCTCTTGAGCGTTGCGGTACTGCTCCTTTGTGTAATCAAGTATGCCGTCACTTGACTGTTGACTTCTGATCGCGCGTTCCTTGTCTTCCAGTACGGTTGCGAGTTCTTTTCGCAGCCGTGTGATCTCGCTAGTCTTCTCATCGTCGGACAGGAGATGGGTAGCGCGTTGTTCTTCAAGTTGCTGTTCAAGATCGCGCTTTTCATCTTTTGTGGTGGTAAGGAGGCCATGTAGTGTTTCGATTCTCTTTGTCATCGTCTCAAGCTTCCCTTCCACTGTTTTTTGCTGGGCAACAAGCACTCGATATTTTCGATCCAGATCCTCATGCACGGTCTGTTGTTCAATCCACATCGCTTCATGGTCAACGAAACGCTGTTCTTCTGCTTTACGTCCGGTGCGTTCTTTCTGGTATACCTCCTCTGTCTGTGCCAGCCGTCTTTGCAGGCTTGTTACATCCGCAGCTGTTCCGGGCATTGAATCGCTTATATGAGTCACCTCATGCTCGTTCTTCGTCATGCTCGAGTCTATAGTGGTTTGTGGTTGCGGGGTGAACCGCATACGCTTCACTGGATCGAGTTCTTCATCATCCTACAAGATTGTCAGTAGTGACTCGTGTGGTAGATGGTCTCTGTCAAGCTTACCAGCGGGCGTTTGATCCGCTCAGGTGCTGGGGGAGTTGGCGACACCTGTGACATCTGTGACTGGAATTCAATGATATCTTTGACGCTGCCAATAGATGGCAGCGGCCAACTCAGCCCGTTGTCGTCGTTATCAGCCGTAAGCCAGTCCACCACTTGCGCAGCCGCAATTGGCGCTCGAGGTGTATCTTCATCAATGGGTTTGCCAAGCTCTCCACGCATCTGCGCCAAGCTGGCCAAAATCGTGTGTATGCGCTCCCTATTATTGAGGGCTGGCGATATGTAACGCTCAATGTGACCTACTGCTCGGGGAATCACTAAATGCAGAATCGGCACAATGTTATGACCAGTAGACCGAGCCCAGTTCTTCTGTCGCAGCTGGATTGCTTGCTGCACACCGTCAAGACAGATGATAACATCAGGATTGCGGATGATTGGTGACGCATCGCTAGGAAAGATAGTGACGACCAAGGTTCCCTCAACACGCTCCGGATTTGCTTGACGGTCCTTTGTTGGTAAAGTGTAATTGATGCACTTAGCTTTGCAGAACGTTTCGAGGATATCAAAGAGAAGATCATTGTCCTTCTCGGTGACTAACACAACATGTTTATCATGATGCCGCAGATGATGGAACATTGTATCCAAGAACCGAAGCTTGGTAGAGTTCACCATACCGAAATTTGCCGCGAACTCAATCTGTGTTGCCGAGCTCATGTCAGCGAATGAAGCTGAATCAGCTTCCGCGAACACAAGATCGATGTGAGTCTCAACAGCCCTGAGGTAGGAGAGTACTTCTTCAACTTTTGATAGAGGGTTGAAGCCACGAGGATCTTTAAGGAATTGCTCTAGGATATCCTTCTTTTGGTCGATGTGCGCAGAGTACGTATCGCTTTGTCGCCCCTCAATGAAGAGCGGTACGATGTATTCCTCGTGCTCTAGGTTCAAGTCATCGTTCAGAAGGCTTTCACTGTCATCGTCGTCAATGTCACTAAGCTCCTCATCTTCAGGATCGGTCGCTGAAGGCAGGTCGTGTGGTGAGATTGCGTCATTTGCGGTGTCCATGACTTCAATATCAGCTGGTTCGTGTAGCGCACCAACACTAGTAGCCATATGCGTCTCGTGGGCTGGGGCTGCTGGTACATTGCTGATGGGGGGCGCAAAAGCAACTGTCCTTAATGAAGTGGGTACTTGCAAAGCGGGCGATCTACCAGGAACCGTTGACGGCGATCTTGAACCTTCCATGGCTGCGTCAGAAGGAGATACATTTGTTCTGAGTAATCTCCTTGCAGAAGTGAGGGAGCGAGCAAATTCTTCCGAAGCCGGAACTGGAGCTGGGTTGTTGGCAAACGGAGTGGTAAATGAGCTGGCGATGCGTCCGGATGGAATATAGGGATTTCCGGCCTCGCGCTTCGCCAATTGTTCCTTAAGCTGTTGCGCAACTTCATCTCCAGTATTGTGGCTGGCCATGATTGATAATGAAGGGGATGAAACTGGTGTGCCGGGTCTAGATGGTATCTTTGAATCCAGGCTACCAAGCGATTGGCTCGGGGGCAGAGATATCGGAGAAGCACTCTGTTCCGTCAATCCTGACTGCCGCTCTGGAATTTCTTGGGGTGAGTTGTGCCGCGACTCAAAGTTGGCAGAACGAGTAGTGTATTCCTCTTGTGTACTTAAGTCTGCGTCTGCAGGTAAGACTTGGGCGTTATGCTCGCGAGACTCTGTTGACCGTTCAGTTGAGCGAGCTGCCTGTGAGTGAGGCGTAAAGTCACGCCGTCGAATATCTGCTTCTGTACTGGTTGGTGATTCGACGATGGACTGCACAATGTTATCAATGACCTGCCCTTCGATTCCCTGCTTCTGTCTTCTTGTTGAGGCAGGGCTGCGAATATCCTCTGGTTTAGATAACACCTTTAAGAACTCGTCGTCCTGCTTCTGATCTCGCGCAAACGGCCTCGTCTCTGTTCGTTCAAACTGCAGACAGGCTCTATGTGAAGATTCTGGAATAATGATGCTCTCAGCAATGCCTGGACTTGGCGCTCCACTTGGCGGTACTATTGTGTCTACGCTATTGACGAGTCCGACTCTTGCGGTATGTGATATACTAGGATCGTTGTGATTCTGTGCAACACCGTGACCCAGAGTTGACGAATTGTGACACGGTGAACACTGGAAGTGTGATGGGACCTGGGCGTTTTGCTCTGGAATTGATGGCTCGATTAGACTTGCCTGTTCTTCGCAGATGTCAATTCGCTTGGGAGAGTGAGAGCGAGGTATTAAAGCACTCGCAGGGTCTTCCTCTATAATATCGCGTGTGTGGCTTTCAGAACTCTTGTCAAGCACAGTTTCGTCGCTCTCTGGTTCAGCGACAATCTGCTGCTCCCCTTCGTAGTCTATATAACGATCTTGCGTATCAGCTACCGCCTGCACAAACTGTGAATGGCGCTCTGTGTTCTCGAATGTGTCTGAGACTTCTTTCAGATCATGTATGTGGGCCCAATGGCACTCGCTCTGGCAATCCGCGGTAATATCCGGGACAGTCTCAGGAATGGATGTATCAGGTGACACGTCACTTGGTGTGGCTTCTTGGATAACTTCAAGGAGGCCCTGCAGCATCTTGTTAGCAAACACTTCAAAGTCTGCACGTTAGTATTGCAGACGAACCAAGTCCTCTGTGGCTCCTTCCTGGTCCAGCGACCCGCCTCCAACCGTACTATCTTGGCTGGTGTCTCCTGTCGATTGTGTCGCAGGTACGAAGCTCGCCTCCGCGGCGGAGTCCTGAGAGTCGGGGACGATGCCGGAGGAGAATGGTCCCGTTGCGGTGAAGAGCTGCGAGCTGTCTAGGTCAGATTCTTGAGTATGGGCTTGAGAGTATGCAAACTGTGATGCTGCTAGTTGGGAGATGACCTCAAACTCGTCTCGCTCGTAACTGCTGCCCCGGGTAGCGATCTGTACTCGTGGTGATGCAGGGCGTGAGGAAGCTGGCGTAGAAATTGGAGTTGTGCCCGTTCTAGATGGCACTACCGGTGCGAAGTGGTCGCGAGCTGGAGTCGAGGGCTCGGAGCGCAAAGTGGAGGAACTTGCCGTGGAAGGCTGAGGGCTGCCCGCAAAGACGCGAGACTCGGATTCGCGCCGTGGGGGTTGCTGCGCCGCCTGCAGCTTCCTTAGCCGCCCTCTTGGTCTTTTCCCAGCCGCTTTGGCCCGCCGTGCCTTCAATTCTACCCAAGATGCAACGAGGGCTTTGTTCGCGTTCTTTACGGGCTCCCACGAGGGTTCCCACTCTTGCTCCGTCTTGGGATCAGTCCCTTTCCATTTGATGAGGTATTGCCGCTCTCTCAGACGTGTTCGCTCGTCTAGTATGCACTCCGCCTCCCAGTACTGCGTGCTGTCGTCGGTGTTGTGCTCGTTATAGCTTGGATCGCTGAACTCGCCCGCAGTGCGGCGGCGCACGTTCGGGGAAGATATGCTGGAGTCGCGCTTCCTCCTCGCAGTCGCCATTACGCGGATACACCGCTGGAGATGGCGCCGAAGCTGTGGGCCAGAGTCATGGTCAGCGGATTGAGTCTCGAGGGTGGGGTTCTGGTTTGTAGAAGAGATATCGACATAGGTTGCTTGACCATTCGTCGCCAAGCCTAGGTACCTCGTCAGCCAATCATCACGTAAAGCGTAGCGCGTCTTCACTTCCACCATCGGACATGGCAAGTGGAGACTTAAATCACAACATCTGGGTAACGTAGTTTACAGGCCAGATTGGCAGTGAACGTGTTGATCAGATAGGCTTACGTGAGTGAGCTACTATTCATTTTGCGCCGGATGCACGCAAGTGGTGATATGATGAAGGGCTCTCATACCCATTTTTGGCATTCACAGGCAAGAGGGGCAATAAGAAGGGCATCACAGTCTGAATAGGATATTTGTGAGCTCATATGCTTACAGAACGCAAATATCGTAACTTCGTCCAAAGTCACACATCCTTGCGGGGTGAGAAAGATGAATGCGTTGCGCGTTTCCATTCATGGAATAGTGGGAAAGCACGTATCTGAACGCAACTCTCCTCACTTACCACTGTACAGCCTTAACTCATACAACATACGCTTCCTAAACATATGCATCACACATCAATACCTTCCTCCGCGCTGGCCACGCTGAGAACCACCATAGCCGCCTCTGTTGCTATTATACCCACCGCCTTGAGCATTACCCCCATAACCGCCGCGCGCCCCCGAATTTTGACCGTAGCCGCCATTATTACCGAAGCCAAAGCTGTTGCCTTGCTGGTTCCCGTGCTGATTGCCAAAGTTGTAAGGATTCTGTGGCATGGCGGTCATGTTATGCGGTGGGGGATGATACGGTCCACTGAAATTGGGTGGTGGCGGAGGCGGCACCATGTTGGCTGCGAAGCCTCCAGGCCCTTGGAATTGTGGAGCTGAGATTGGAGGAGGAGGTGGCGGCGGGTATTGTCCGACAGGAAATGGCCCTGGAAACTGGCCCATCGGTGGAGGCGGGGCAGGAAACGGTGGTGCACTGAACGGTGGCTGCGGAGCTGGAGAAAAGCCACTACCGAAAGCCTGAGGCGGATGGGGTGGTCCGGAATACTGATTGCCACCAGGGCCGCCCTGGCCATGTCGGTTTGGAGCTTTTGGGCCGTTCCACTGCGGTCCCGACTGCGTTGAGTCCATCCCATACGGCCGTGGTGGCGGTCTAGGTTGACCAGATTCTCTTTCATCATGTCTCTGGCCCGGGTCGTCCGAAGCTCTTGTCTTGCTCCTTGGAGAACGATGTCGGCGGTTGTAGCTCCTGTCCCGAGACCTTGAGCGCGAGCGTCGACTGTCATATGACGAAGCCGAGCCCCGACGGCTGCGACTTTGGCTGTGACTCCGGCTTCGGCTCCGGCTATATCTGCCTCGTTCCCGCCTATAATCTGATTCCGAAGATGATTGACGACGTCGCCTTGGGGATGGAGAGTAGCGTCGCTCATCGCGGCGCTTCTGTGATAACTTCTGCGTCTCATCAGTATCCTCCATGCGCTCAATGTCTTCCCGTGCTATTTTGATATTCTCCGGCACGCCGTGCTTTTGCATGTCCTGACAAAATTTCATGGACCATCCATAGCCATTGTACATTGTGGCAAATGCGCCCGTCTCCTTGTTCTGCTTGACGATTTGTCCCATTGGATCTAACCACAGCTTATACTTTTGCGTCTCGCCGGTTGGGTTGTCGCCAGTTGGCACATATTGGAGATCGATATTTTCAAAGTAGTCGTCTAGCAATTTGCGTACGTGCGGTGATACTGGCTTTCTGTCCAGCTTTGCGATTTTGATTCGAGAGGGATCGATGGGGCGTTTGGGGTGTCTGATTATATGCTCTAGCATGTAGGCAGCTGGCAGATCGTGCCACGGCACGGTTCTGTCGCCGTGATAGTCCGGTAGAAGATAATTTCTCTTGCGAACAGGTTTCCCGCCCTGAGCAAGGAGTAAACCCTCATCTGCCCTTTCCCGTAGGGACTTGAGGTCCTCGGTGCTCATGAGCTGATTGACAGTCCAGAAATTCAGCATCGCCCTCAGCTTCTTCTCGAGTTGCGAGTCTTTTTCGAAGACGCATGAGGCGGCCAGTTCTACTAGTTCAGCAATGGATGACGCCGACTCTTTGCTGAAGACACCCTGCTTCGCGTTGCTGCGACCGTGGAATTTGTCAGTATGGAGGACATCGTTGACAATCAACAGAAGATCAAATCGATTGCGCGCTGCCTTTTTGGCTGCTGCCGGGCTCTGCTGATCCACAACGATGGACCTTGACACCGAGACCAGGTAGTCTCCGAGTACTGGGCTCCGGCCTTTGGAGGCAGCTATGTGCTTGGCAATCCACTCTGTGCATTTCTATACATTGCGATTAGTCTGCTCCCAGGTACACGTGATCAATGGCCTGTATTCAGATACCTGGACGTTCACGGGCGTGTTCTGCTTGAGAACAGCATCCAGGTCGCTGAAGAACTGCGAGCTAGTTTCGATGGCGACGGGTGGTAGACGGGCTTCCACGTCTTCCTTCTTGAGCGCCTGCTTGAACTTGAGCTGCGCTATAGTCAAGACGGTAGTCGCGCGCTTTGCTTCATCGTTGTGTGCCATGGCTACCGACAGGAAGTAGCGGTGGATGGCGGCTGCGTGTCGTCGAAGTTGAGGAAACAGCGAAACGCGACAAACATAAATCCTGACGCTCTGCGCAATGACGCTAGCAGCCCGAGCGCACCTGGCTCCTACTTCCCCCACCAATTCCGTCAAAGTACGTCAACCATGTTAAACGACGCCATCCAAGACGAGCTCACATCAATAAACTCAATCTTCGACGAGGGGACTTTGTCACCAGTCGACGAAGGTGCCAGCCTCTTCAGCTTGCGACTACCGACTTTTCCTTCAATAATCTTGCGAGTCGAGTTTCCTGTGGATTATCCAGATGCACCGCCTTCCATCCTGGGCACGCAGAGCGTGGGACAAGATGTCCCAAAAGGCATGGGCAGTCGAGCAGTGGATGTGGTAAGAGAAGTCCTCGCTCAAGTCTACCAGCCGGGTGAAGCGTGCATTTATGACCTGCTTGAAGAAGTGAGAGAAGCTTTGGATAAGGCAGAAGAGCACGGAGAGCTTCAGTTACATGACCACCCGGAAGATCAATTCATATCAGAGAAGGAAGTTAGATATGTACCGCCTGATCCAGCAATTGATCTGGGACCAGAGCCGCCTTGGATAGTTGCACCAGTCTACACAGAAAAGAAGTCTGTATTCTTGGCCCGCGTGGCCCCAGTCTCGTCTCCAGCCCAAGCCAGACAGTATGTCGCACATCTTCTAGCGACCGACAAGAAGGCCGCTCGTGCAACTCATAATATGACCGCATGGCGAATCAAAGGCCCCAATGATACTAGCTACCAGGATTGCGACGATGATGGAGAGACTGCCGCCGGCTCACGCATGCTTCATCTGATGCAGCTCATGGATGTCTGGAACGTCATGGTTGTAGTAACAAGATGGTACGGTGGTATTCACTTAGGACCAGACCGGTTTCGCATCATCAATACGACAGCAAGGGAGGCACTAGTCCTCGGAGGTTTTGCGAAGGATGGCGAAGCCAAGAAGAAGAGTAAGAAATAGATTACAGAAGTCGATGCGAACTATCAAAGTCAAGATACATAAAATGACAGAAAATTTTGATGCATCACTGACGCATTGATTTAGTGGGTCAGCGTTAACAATACTTTCTCACAGCTGTTTGCATGCCAAACCAGGCCACAATGAATACATAATCCACCGCACGAAGATTCCTGCATATTGTAGTGTTGTCAACTTTGCGCGGTCATGCCATAATCAGTCATATCACCATCATTGTTGCCCATGTTTCATCAATGCCGTTTGAGATATGAGAAGCATCAAACTGGAAAAAATTTCGAAGTCACAGCTGTTGGTTGCGTGCTCCACCTGCCAGTGATGGGCCACAGCTTCCATGTAAGATTTACTTTCCTTGCTCATTTATTTGAATTTCCCCAAAGAGTTGATTTGAACAGTGTTTACCAATTCTACGCATGAATGTTTGGTCTATACTTCACAAAGTCAGAACTCGCGGGCTTCGAACATGCCCTTTACCCATCTAACTGGTACTGTCACATGATAGGTCTATTGAATACACACAGGCACTTCAAGTTCGTACTCTTCTATATACAACTCTTCCTTTCAAACCTTGTAATCGAAACCCAGAGAATGTTACCTCCGGCCCTGCAGAGCTCATTTCTAGACATCGTAAGAAAGAACTATCCACATCTACTCTGCTTCGTCTGGAAGAACGTTGATATTTATGTCGTGCTACTTCGGCTGTTTAAGCTGCGCGTCTGGAAAGGACTAGCCCCACGCCTCCGCCTCCGCCTTCCCCTCCCGAATCGTAGCCTCATTCAGCGCCTCTAACCTCCTCTCCGCCGCAACAATATTCTCTGGCAAAGTATTGCCGATAATATCCCACTCCTGCGCCTTCGACAAGAGCATTATACCATCAAGCGACGAACACCGCGACAGCTGCACGTATAGGCTATAAGGATCACATTGGCTGGGAACAGCTTGCCCATCCACATTCATCGTCCTCATCCCCCGCAACTCCACTGCCACCCTCTCCAAGGTCCTGCCTTGGACTTTGTAATCCGTGTAGGCAAAAGCCACCGCTGCTGCCATATTCTCCGGCACCGTGTTGCCTACGATATGCCTCTCGCGTACGTTCGAGAGCAGCATTATGCCCTCCAGTTACAAGCTCTATGACAGCTGCACGTAGAGGCTATAGTGGTCGCGCTGGCTAGCCACCGCCTGGTCGTCAATTTTCGTGGTCTTCGTCTCTCGCAACTCCACCGCCATACTCTCTAGAGTCCTCCCTTGCACTTTATAATCCGTGCAGGCGAAAGCGACAGTGCATGATAGTCCCCTTCGAGTGACGGCACGTTTCTGCTAAAGCCGTCTCCACTGACATTCGATTTTCGTGCTGATCGAGGTCAGAAGGATGGTACCCGGCCGCATGCCGACGCGGTTTTTCACCATTAAGACGTTCGTCAAGAGCGCTGGTGCACGATTTCCATACACGCTGTTGGATCAAAACTCTGCTCAGCCGAAGATTCGCGTACTTGAATTGCTACCTGGGCGTCTCGCCGAACCTCTACAATGTGATCTCAAAGCTGTGCCACTGAAATCCAGTCCACCATACGAAGCACTATCATACTGTTGGGGGAATCCAAAAGACCAGAAAGCTATCGATTGCAACGGTGGCAAATTGAAAATCCCCGCCGCTCTCGAAGAGGCTCTCCGCGGCCTTCGGTTTTCTAATAAAAAACGCGTCCTTTGGGCTGATGCTATATGCATCAATCAGGAAGATAACGCTGAGAAGAATATACAGGTCCAACTCATGCGTAATATTTACGCGCAGGCGAGCAGGACTTTAATTTGGCTCGGTGATAGTCAGGACAGATATGAGAAGGGCTTGTCAATCTTCGCAAAGATCTCGGTCAAGATTAGCCTAGCTGGTCTGCGTTTTAGATATGATCTGGACAGCGTCCCGCCAATCACCGTTCGCAACACTCGGACAGGGTCAACCAGCAGTCTATCACCATTCTCTAATACCATTTACCTTACTCTAATACGCATGCTTCGTAGACCATGGTTTCAGCGTGCTTGGGTCGTGCAAGAAGTAGTCGTCTCAAAGCATCCAATAGTGATCTGGGATGGATTGGAAATCACTTGGTATCAGTTGGTACAGGCTCTTCGGGAAATGTCTTACGTGCAATTCCCGCTCGCCTTCATCGTCTCGCTACAGCATATCGCTTCCATAGAAGGCGAACGCATCCGGCATAAAGGTGGGAATACCGATCTCCTCGGCCTCCTTCTTCGCCAGCAACGTTGCCTTGCGACAAACCCACGGGATAAAGTCTACTCTTTCTACGGCCTAGTCAGTCCCTCGTCCACAGACAAGTTAGCGATCAGAATCAACTACCGAGACCATTTAGCCTTTATTTATACAGACGCCGCTGTCAAAATTCTGCGGGATTCCAAAAATCTGGATCTTTTAAGCCGACCACCGCTGCTCGCAGAATCAGCATTGATAGATCTCCCTTCTTGGGTTCCAAACTGGAGTATATGTACAAGCTCCGACATCTCACAGACATTTGCTGTCGGACAACGCTCGCTAGCCGGAACAGAGAGCCGTTTCAGGCAGAAGATGCGGCCCAGATTCTCCGCAGACGATCGTTCGCAAGCAGCGCCACGATTCTCGGAGTCCTATGATGAGCTGATTGTCGAGGGTTATCTACTCGACATCATCACAGATGCTGGTCCGGTATTCGAAGGTGTAAAGATACCAGATGATATCAGCACGCTACGCAGCATTGGGGAGGGTTGGTTTCACACGCTAAGGTCGTTTCTGCGAGCGAGAGACGTCATTTCTGATTGGAAAGAGGTCTTCTTAAAATCAAAATCAGATGGCAAGCTGGCAGACGAGATATTTTGGCATACGCTTTGCGCTGGCGAACTGTCCAGATCTGCCCGCGTTGCGTCGGCAGCCGCCTTCTGGACCCGCGCCACCAGACCATCGCTCTTCCTCCTCAAGCACATTCCGCCTTTCTTACAACCTTTCGGCCTTGTCTACTCCGTCTGCGTATTAATTGGACATCTAGTGACAACGAAGCCGCTCCTGGAATACGAACTGCAGGGACGATTCATCCTGAATCGGCGAATGGTGAGCACGCTGAGTGGGTATGTTGGCCTTGCTAGCTGCAGAGCAAAGGCCGGTGATAGCATTGCGCTATGCAAGGGAAGCAGTGTGCCGCTGGTGCTGAGAGAATCAGAAGAAGAGGGCAAATGGCAGGTAGTGGGAGATGCGTATGTGCATGGAATCATGAAAGGGGAAGCCTGGAGAAAGGAAAGATGTCGGGATATTGTACTTGTTTGAATTTCAGGGATTATCTCACGGCTCAGCGGTAAATACTGGATTGGAGTTGAAGTGCCAGATTTTGACGAATGTATACCAGAGGAACGAGGACATATCTAATGGCTGTCCCGACAAGAAATATGAATATTCGAGTATCGAAACCAGTGAAACCTGATTACATTTGGAACAGAATAATTTTGATTAAAATTGATCTCCGAGACTTCGTTCCTCAAGGCTCTTCTTGGCAAACCGCGCCTCGCGGGTTGCCGTCTCCTATCTATTTTTGGGACAGTGACCAGATTCGGAGTAGTATGTGGCGCACGTAAGATAATCTAACCATATTTGAACAACATAAAAAACGGCGAATATTTGCCACAACGATGTGAGCACGGAGAAATTCCCAGAATATGTCTACTCAGTTACGGATTGCTACAAAGTCTTGGGAGTAGATTTTTTGTAAGTAGAGGCTTCTTTGAGCTATACCGAAGTGCCTATAAAACGTTGCCAGACCTTAGATGCAAGGGTGGGAAGATAGACACAGCTTGAGTGACCTTAACGAGATTATCGATGGCCGTCACAACACTCCGACGATCTCTGTAATAGAACATTGGCTTTATCTATTGGATGCTATAGAATGTTTTTATAATGAAACTACGTCGATATCATGCACAAGGAATAAGATTTTAGAGTTTCAAACGAGAATGCGTCCCGGTACGGTGTGTGTCCCGCTTCGCACTTGGTTACCTTAATTCTCGCATCCCGTAGTTGGACAACATTGTAAAAGGATAATGAAGTACTCTTTGTTAGCAGATCTTCAGGCATAATAGTCACACGGTGACTATCAAAACTTCCTTTCATCTACCCTTCTCTAACAAGCAATTGTCACTAATTTTTATTCACTTCTAATTTCGATGCACAGGTGCTTACATATAGAACATGACCCTCATTTCGTAGAGTTCACAGCCAGTTTTCTTCACTGAATTCGGGTAACTGCCCACTAGAGCAACCTAGGCTTCTACCTGAGCACACAAAAGTCTCCCTGCTCGATTTTCCAATCAGTATCCACAAACAACTGCATATCGCCATCAACCACAGACCTGCTGACAAAACGGCCAAGTCCACTAACAGTGCACAAGAGCTCAGGATACACGACATACCTATTATACCAGAAACTGTACCAGCATGTCCAGGACGTTCAATAGTGGCTTTGATGATGGCTTTGGTGGAAATGATGGTTCTCTTCGCAGAGGAACCTCCTATAACTTGTCTAGCTACCAGGATTCCAATGACAATGTTTACCAATCCGGCCACCACCCGGACTGCCCCTTGTCGTCGGCGCAATGCGGTAGCCGTAGGAGTCGTAGCACTAGAGACAGAACGAGGGCAGGCGAAATAATCAGCATGCCCGATATCCGCCGTATTGCACACCAAACACCTGGTTCCAGGACCAACGTCAATGACCCCGACTTCGAGCATGTGCCAAACAATTCGTCAGGACGGGCTGATGAGCGAGTGGAGAGCTTTGTGGAACAACATACCGACTTTCTGAGCCATGCCAATTCTACAAATCCTCCAAACACTGACTGCCCTATCTGTCTTGACAGCATCAAAGAACACATTTGTGTTCAGATCCAGGGAATCAAAGGCTGTAGCCATGTCATCGGTCTATCATGTCTTCAGGAGTTACTGAAGCATAATCCACATGACAAGAAGGAGTGTCCTCTGTGCCGAACAGAGTGGATCCCAGAAGAAAATATGCTGCGGAATGATGAATGGTGGCCTCGTCTGGGCCAGAGGAGTAGACGTGGTGGTTTGGGACTGCGACCTCAGCGTGACGGAGACCGTCGCACACCGACTGGTTTTTTCCTTGCCTCTCACGCTCCCTCAATGCGTGGTATGTATCCTGGTGATGTCGGACGCGATAGAGATAGGCGAGGAATCAGTGTTTCCCAGGGCAGTTCCCGACCGCCCGCATTCTCTTCCCGTAGCGACACAAATGTGCCTTATGGCCTCGTGATGCAGGAGACCCAATTTAGACATCGCCCTACCTATGAGAGGCGCGAGCAAAGCTGGGACCGGAGCGCTCCTCAGACAGGCCGACATACACACCGTAGTGGATCTTCTGCCTACCACCGTACGCAAAACACATACAGCGAGATAGATCTTGCCAGCCGTGGTGATCGTCATCCTCATAGAGGCGGTCACCGGCATGGTTTCGGCGAAGACTTCGATGGTAGATTCGGCGATTTTGATCGCTTTTAGCTTGGCTCTACCTATTCCTGTCTTGCTACATTGCCTAAATCTGTATGCTTGCCAGACTTGCATATCTGTGATTTACGGCTAATGAAATATAATGCCATGTATTATGTCCTAGCAATACTCCCCAGAGTGGATTCTTTGCGTATAGCAGATAGAGGCTCTCAATTAGATTGATTTTTTTCCAACTCCTGCTCAGATGGACTCGGTCGCCCTTGGTGGCCAACGCTGCGATCTTGAGATAGGCGTATAATTGAACTTTTCATTTTGCAATATCATAGTTCATGATCAAAGCGTTCTAATCCTCCCTTGTGGGTAGCCAAACCCTTCCAATACCGAACATTCTCAGCGCCCTAATTTACCCACTGCTTTCCCAGAATTCAGATGCCCCCTTCAAATCATCTACATTTAAAAGATCCACACCCTCATCCCACAAAATCCTCCACACCGCATTTCGTGTCCCAATCGGATAATTTGGCTGGTTCCAATATCGTGCTTTGATCCCCATTTCATGCGCGATATCCACCTGCTCCCTTAACGTCTCTAATTGCGCCTCACTGAACTCCCGCTTCCGCACCTCACCGAAAGAATTGGCGAAGTTTGTCGAAGCAATGGGCGCCTCGTAGGGAGTGAGATTCAAGTACCGGCTGGAATTGAGCTGCGCGAGCGGTGCGTCAAAGAAAACATCGCGTGGCAGGTATTTTTGCACGTCCGACAACTGCGTGTTTCCTGTGCCGATTACGGTAACGGGATTTGAGCGAAGATCTTTGCCATCATAAGTGGTGAGCCAGTCGCCGCTTCTTAAAGGCTCTAAGGCAGCTAGTACGGCGGGCCATGTTTCGTCTGCTGCTGTCTTAAGATCAATGAAAAAGTAGAGTGTTTGGCCAGACGAGGTGTCGAAAACGCCATTTTGCTCCCCGGGTTGCACAAAGGGCGTGCTTGGGTTCATGCGATGGAGGGTATCAAGTATAGGCTGTATGTAGAGAGAGTCCAGGGTTCGCTTTTCAGTTAAAGCGCTTGGCTCATGTCCGACCTGAAAATTTTGTGAGCGAGGGTTTTGACGATCGCCAATGAGACAAGATATGCGCATATAAAGGTCAGGTCAGGTCAAATGACACATAGCTTCTAGTCGTTGCAGTTATGCCAGAAGACCTGCTAAACGAAGAGTGAAGTTGGAGTGAAACGAGGAAGAGTATGTTGACCTACATATAACGTGCCGTTGATTAACCAAACATCGGCTTCAGTTGATATCGCACCATATGAGAGTCCGGAGTAGAACGGCCTGTCTCGCCAGTAGTCGTTGTGGCTGTGGAATGGTTTCTGACAGCTACGTTAATGCAGGTGCTTTGACAAGCAAGGATCAGGACATACCGGGACAATTTCGCGCGTGAAGTCTGTAGGATATTTATATCTATCTGATTTATCCGTATTCTGTAAAATGTTCTGCAGAGTATCCGATACATGCGGGATGTAAGCTGCGCTGGCCAGAGTCAATAGCGCCGCAGGAGCGGCAAGGGCGAAGGAATACATTCTGCAGAGACGAAAACGATTAGACGCAGAAGACGCAGTAATGTGGCACAAGAATATAAAAACTACGATCTTACGACGACGATGTATGGAACTCTCATGTCGAAGGTTTATCCTGGATGTCAACGATGTCACAGTGGAGCTGATGAAATCCAGGTACCCGCGAACTTCCGACCAATTATGTAAATGCGCTTGGGCCGTGTCACATTGGCGTGACTTTCGCGAAATTCTGATTAATCTTGAACGTATTGGCCCCAGCCACACATGAACATCGTCATTTTAAACTTCCTGTATATCTTCTTGTGCAAAAGAGTAGTAGTAAGTAGTGCTCAATTTGGAAAATTATATGAGTATGCACGGCTGGCAAGTCTCACAGTTCCCACGCTGAGGGCCCTTTCCGCAGCCTGGACCCTCCTTCCACAATGCTCTCTTCAACTACACTGATCTAGCCGCGCTCGTCCTTTATCTTCCGGTTTCCCTCTTTTCTGCAGGTTATTACGGTAAGACCTCAATGTAAGCGCCAGAGTAAATATGTTTGTTTTTACACAGTCGCCCCAGCTTGGGCAGAATTGACAAAATCTAAAGTGCTTATATCGTAGTAATATGAAACCGAGACAGAGGTTTGCAAGCTATACTTGAAACAGAGCAGTGATCAAAAGGTTAGCAAAAGCGTGCCCTCTCTCTGCTGGCCATAACAGCAGCGTCCGGCGCGCCGGATCTCTACTTGCCTGATCACAGACAAGCCATCTAACTTAATATGGCATAGCATATGGGCTATAGCCAATCAGGAGCTATGAAACTGTTCTTCCGAATAGACGATGTGTACCCTATGTGCACAAGACATGAACACGAACACGAACACACACATCGTCACAGCTATGGCTCTTTGAACGCTCAGAACGCGTGGATAGACAATGTGGACGAGAAAAGCCTCCTTATCCTGAGATTCCACGCGAGGAGCATCAACACAAAAGGCTTAATATCTAGCGTAACTGCAGTGAATGCATGACTAACATGCACAAATTAACGAGCATTTGAAGGCTAGTTACAGAGCGTTCTACTAACATTTGACTACTAAGGCTGAGGTAGGGCTGTAGGCTGCATAACCTAGACCTTTGTGAAGGCATTTGCTTTTACAACTACTTAAAGCTGTGATAGGAAGTAATTAAATTTGATGTGGAAGTTGGGCTTGATTTGACTCGCAAGTTCGTCGCAATTTGGACTTTGAATTATAAGATTTGGGCTGTAAATCGGTTTTATATGAATGCGAATAGCCTTATTTGAATTTCACAGCTTTTGCGACCTTAGAAAACTACGTTTTGATTGAATTATTGCGATTGTTCGGCTGCGAATAGCCGCAGATGACTTTGATATTCCAGCTCCTGTCATTATCCCTGTTTTTTTCAAGCTCTCCATAGATTGAAAGCATATTCAGCAGATGAAGGGATCCAGATACAGCACTCATGCTATCACGTGATAGCGATCAGTGGGTTCCGTCACTTGGTCCTCCGACAGTAGCTGATATAAAACTGGTAACACATCCTATTTGGCGTAATTACAAACGCAATTGACCCAGGCGTTGTTACAATCATGAGCGACGTATACCTGTCTCTTGTTAAATCGAAAGCTTTTTTACTGTAACAGTAACAGGAATACTCACGAGTCCGGCAGCTTTGCACGTGGCTTCGCATTGCTGCTTAGTAGGACAGGTCCAGGGACCCCACGATTGGCGGCGTTCAATAGCGGCGCCCATGCCAAAAGTAGCTAGGGCGAGAACAACAAGAGAAGTGAAGGTTCTCATCTTAGAGAGAGTAAGGCAGAATAAATATTGGTTTATTTGCTTGATAGTGCGAGGAGAAGACTGTAACTTTGGGAGAATAATTTTTTTTTGCGAATCCTCTTAATTTATACAGCGCTCAGAGCTGGCATAGGTACCATGCTCTCTCTGTTACAGGTGCCCTCTTCTTGGACAGACCCGGCAGAGACGCTGAAGCCGTGCTAGAGCGCCAAGGCCCACACAGTATACATCCCCGCACTTATCCCTGAAAAATTTGTCTCATCTTATAACATCATACCCCCTTTTGCCCTATCTCTTATTGCCTGCGTGCCTCCATGCGGTCACACGGTCCCACAATACCAGGAATGACATTACCGAGGATTATCCGTACCGTGGTTTACCCGTTCCTCATGGTACAGTTTTGTACGCATCTCCTTGCTGAAATTCTGCAAAATTGCCTACATTTAAAGCTCAATATCTCTTTAACAAGCAGCTTAAATAAACACCCTTAATATATCTTCTATAGATATTATCTAACAGATTAATCCTATCTCTAGATTATTTCAAACTTAGACATAATTTTTCCTAAATTCTTCTCAAAAAATGGTGATTAGCTATAAAGATTTCTAATAAGCAACAAGTTTTAGAACTATGCGCAAAGAACCTTCTTGCACAAATGTGCACCGTGCCTGAGTCCTACTCGCAACGTACAAACGTGCATGTCCAATTAAGTAAAAGAGCCACGATTGGTATGTTAACACGATCAGCATGTTTAGCGTGCAGTGCCTATACTTACAAGAGATAATTGATAGCGAAGGATCCGAGGCGTACGAGTGCCTGGAGTGTGAGTAGCACTATGCTAGGCGACCGCAACATGCATGACGCTAGGATCGACTACCAGGAGGGAATGAAACGTGCAGTTGCGTACAGCTGGGAGCTAGCAATTGAATCTCCGAAATAAAGGGCTATGAGTTGACCACTAGTATGCTTCAGAGCTGGGAGGATGGAGTAAAATTGCATGAAGCGAAAACGGATAAGTGAAGGGAGGAGATCGAACTAGGCGTGGAATCGGCAAATAAGGAACTTCGTCAACAGAAAGAGCACTTCGATCTGAGATCAGTTAGCAGTTAGTAGTAGAGTTTGTCAACCATGGCAAGCTTTGGCAAGTCTCTGCTATTCGCTGTGCGGTTGTGAAATTTCGTGAGCTGTACTGAAGGCGTGGATGTCTCCAGGAAATCGATCGACACACTCAATCACTGGAGATGTCAAAAGTGTCGCCGTCGGCATGTATACCCGCACAGAACTACGTAATTGAATTTCTGCGAGGACGCTGCGTGGTCGGCTGAGCCTACTCAGCATAGAATGCACCATTCGGCATGAACCACACCTCTCGGCACATACGCTGCATGGAAGACGCTAATTCTTGTGATGCTTGGTCGAATGGTTGAGGGCGAAGGTCGGTAGATCTTGACTGAAGTAGTGTGGCGAGTAATTGGTTGCTGGAACTTTGGGCATTGTAGAATTTCACCAAGCCGTTCGAGCCAGGGGCTCGCATCGAGAGCGAACCTAGACACGAAGCTGATGGTCGCCTGCGCAAGGTCTTTGTCTATCAAGCATGTGCCAATATCGTAAAGTCGATAGAAAGCTTGCTTTGTTATTTGGGCTAACAAAGAATAGGCCCGATAGCTGGATACGGAGTAGTGCACATCCGACATCCGACATCCTGTCGCCGCTTTGAGATACATACATTCATCTGAGATTACCAATCTACTTTCATTTCGCAATTTCACAACGAGCGTTCCCCAGCAAAGATTTTCCGTCCGATAGGGGTTGGGAATGTTGTGAAAGCAACGGCTTCAATTACAGGCCTTCACGTATACAGGAATGTGGAACGTCTTGAGCATACCTCCAAGTCTCATTTTTAAATCAAGGATGCTTCAAGGATGACTATATTGCACCTTTCTGTCAAGTCGAGGGCAAGATTAGTGGCCTAAGTTAAAAATCGAAAGGAGCTGAACAAATCTTTGGCAAAAGAATTATGGGTTTGGTAGCGGAGATAAATGGAAGACGAATGGAATGATTTCTTCAGCGGCGTGTATTTGACGCAGCACATCGTCAGGCACGCTCTCAGCCTTGCAAGCGAAACATTGCAATGCCAAATATCACGTCTACGTTATCAAGCCCGCGTCTGACCTATACTTCCGTATTGCTTCTCCTCGGCCGGCGGCCTTGCCAACACGTCTATCAGCCGAGGACCTCTTCGTCGACCTCAATGGAGGGTTTAAGGAGTTCGCGGATAGGGAGTTTACCTCCATCCAGGCATCTACTACAGGGCTTGAGACGGGGAAGCACGGACAGTCACATACAAGAAGAGCGAATATCTCGGGGAGGACGCACTTCTGTATCATGCTTTGATCGTGGCTACTGGTAGCAAGACCTATTCGCCAACCTACTCCATGCACAGCGACAAAGTCTCCACGCTCGAAGCCATCAAGGCTATGCACAAGATTGTTGCATCTGCGAAGGATATCGTTGTCGCCGGTGGTGGTCCTGCAGGAGTTGATATTGTCGGCGGGATCGCCGAACACCTCGACGGCAAGCCGGGTTGGCTCAGCATACCCACACACAAAGCCAACATCATGCTCCTAAACGCAGCCAACCAAGTCTTCCCCAGGCTCCGCCTGACCATCAGCAAGCATGCCGAAGACAAAATCAAGAAGCTCGGCGTGGACGTAACGCACAGTACTCGCGTCTCAGACGTCTCCACCGAAGGCGACGGCACGATCATCACTTTCGCAACGGACGAGCATCTGGAGGCTGGCCTCTGTATCACCGCCCACGGCGTTGCCCCAAAATCATCCTTCCTACCTCCGCACCTGCTCATTGATACTAGATAACTCAAGACCAACAACGCGTCCTTGCGCGTCGACGACGCCGGCAGCCGCGTCTACGCCATTGGCGACATCGGACCCTCTTCCCGCGACTTCTTCCTCAATATCCACGAAGCACTGCCCTTGCTCATGGCCAACTTGAAGCGCGATCTCTTCTCTTTCGACCCAGAGCAGCCCAACGAGCACCCGCGCGGCAAAGACCGTGTCTTCGCGCCCACAACTAAGGAAACTATGCTGGACCCTATTGGCTGTGTCGAGGGTGTGGATGCTGTTATGAGATGGAAGCTGCCGGGTTTTCTGATTTGGTTGATCAAGGGTAGTGATTACTTCGTGGGTATGGGTATCCTGGGATTGAAGAAGGGAGATGAGGTTGTGAAGGAGTTTGCCTGGATGTAGGAGGAGGCGGTTGCTTGAAGAAGCATGTATTTGTAATAGTGGATTGAGATGCCCACTTGTTGCTTCAACCTACAATTATCAGCATCGGTAACGACTGACCTACATACATGTTCTGTACATTCTAGGAGATTTGTTTGACGATTCAAACATGTTTGTCACCGTTCTGGTAGGTTACTGGGAGAACAACGGACAAGGTATTTTTGTGGCTGTTCGGACACCCAGGAACTGGGAAAAGCACGGTCATGAAATACGCCATTCAGAATTCGGCGACCAGGAGGGAAGAAGGTGGTCCAGAAACTCATACGTTGTCCTTTTTTCCACGGCTCAGAACTCTAGACCCAGGTCTGACTACCACAGAAATGGTCCAATACCGCGGTCATATTTGTCTATTATCCAGTTCTCTATGGTTCATGACAGCTCACAATGTTATAGATGGCTGGGTATCGATCACTCCATGGTCTTGAGTAACGTTTCAATTCGATGCTTTATCGAGTTGCTGAAAACTCTGCCCTTCCAGAGTTCTTGGCAGAAGATCCAAGAGGCGATGCGTGAGCGGACCAGTGGACTTCGCGGCATTGCAGGCGTTGCACCAGAATTTGGATAATGAAGATCCAAATTCTCTGCGTGATCAAATTTGGGAAATTGATGGGTCGCTACTCACATCCTACCTAGAATCCATCCCCGAACTTGAATCATGTAACTTGTCCGACCATTCAGAACTGAGAATTGTCGCGGCTCTGGACAAGGTCATTGTCTGCGACTTGAAGATGTTGAATCTATCGCTCAAGCCTTCGGCATATCCGCCTATGGTAGGCACCCTTGGGCCGAACATGCTTCCGCCGTTCTCACTACCGGGATTGAATTTTTTTCAGTAAAACATTGACCACGGTTTTCAACCGAGCGCCCGAGTCCATCATAAAGAAGTTTGTGATGACTGGCAACTTGCAGCACATAGCAGTGGCGCAGGATAAGCCAACATCATTGGCTGAGACTCCCACAAACAGCGCTGGAAAACTCCTCCCAGACGCAGGGGATGCCGACGGTTGGACGGCTTTGCACATGGCGGTTCTTACTAGGAAATTTGAGACGGCAAAGTTTTTACTCGATCTTGAGACTGATATCGACGAGCCAGACAGAACGCCCACGACAGCGTTGCCAGATGTAGCACGGTTAGGCAAAGACAATGTTGTCGATCCGGCTCTTTAACGGGAAGCAGTTGCGCATCTTGCTGATGAGGATGGGGCGGTGATCAGGTTGCTGCTCGACACGGACAAAGCCTATGTCGATCTAAAAGATAGCCTTTGTAGCCACACACCACTATCCATAGCTGCTACGAACGGACATGGCCCCATTGTTAGACTGCTGATTAGCACAGGCAAGGTTGCTGTGGATGCCAAGTTCGCACGGCAGTTTCGGCGTGAGAGGCCTGTGACGCATGTGTTTTGTGTTTCATATGATATGGTTGTAAAGGAGATGATCAGGTGCTTTAGTTTTTGGCAGTTGAATGCACACGTCACCAACACTCGTCGTTTTCTCCGTATGCCTAACCTGGATTTCTTAACCTTACTTTATAAGCCTCTAGCTCCTCCTATAACATATTAGATACCACAATATGGTGGTCGCGTAACTCCAACGGTATATCTCAAGTTCAACTACATATCCTGGAATTCCCACGCGAGTGTCTTTTCTGCTAAAAGCGAAGGATGATAACGTTTCGCAACAATAAGCATGCGTAAGCATAAAAACAAGGTTTAAAAAGTGCACCGTGAGCGAGACGTGACATGAAGAGCATAATTATGCGTTAAAATGAAAAGCCCAATATTCCTGCTCATGTGCTTCCTTGAGGGGCTGGCAACTGCAACCTTGCATGCTGGTCTTTTCTCTGCGCCGTCATTTGCTGCATCATCTTTTCGCTGTCGTCAACGGTGACCACGTCACCAATACACCTCTTATAATCACTCAACATATTCGCCTTTCTAGCGGCTTCTTAGTAATCAACCCCAAAACCACCCCCCTCGTGAATGAGATCTTTCCTGGCTTGCGTCATATCTAGGTTACGCCTCTGAATCATCGCAGCCTCAAACACAGCCGAACGCATTTTCCTATTACCCTCGTAAGTAGATAAATAAATTTCCTAAACGCATTCAAGGAATGGACTTCTCGTTATAGAGGTTTCTTATTTGTGCCAGAACTTCACTTTAATGGTTAGGCCTTCAATACAGAAAATGTTGCCTACTACGTAAACACGAAGGTCTTTAAGCAATTCGGGGTCGTTTATGCCTTGTTAAATCGCGATGTCTATAGATAAGCTTGCTTACCTTCTAGCTCTGTAGTAGATAGGTAATTTGAATAGTCTCTAGTATGTAGATACTAAAAGACTCTCCAAGAAGCAGCTCCACTCCTTTCGTTGAATACCATTGTCTTTGAGATTTCCTCAGCGAAGTTCTAGAATGCATTCTCAAAGTATTTGCTTTGTATGCAGACAGCAAATTGGTAAACAGATGAGATCACATGAAGTATTTGAATGGTAGCGTTGGAGTACATTGCTTCATTGAACATCCTTAGTAGTATATCAGCTACGGTAGCTTCACTAGGAAAGAGCTTCTACTTAGCACTCCTGGACATAAAATTGCTTCAGCGGCCCACCGTTTCAGCAGTACAGTCCAGTTCTAAAAAGCAATTTATCCCAAACATCTTATATTGTTATATCAAACCGGATCCGCGCTCTACCTCTTCACATCCTCTCCGGGCACGCCTGGACACCAACTAACCCGATCCTTAGTGAAAGGTTCCATCCTCGGTCTCAGCTTCGTCTCCGCAAGATTAAAATCATCTACAGTGTCCAACCCTAAAAGTCTATGCCTGGAAATCCTTTCCGCAACACAGTATTCAATTTTAGTTATTAAGAATATATCGGAATCCGGGTATCGTTCATCCGGGGATTTCTAAGCCGTAGATCTTTTAGGGCTAAACTATACAGGGAAGTGTGTACGTTACAAGGTTTCCGGGAATCTGGTTTCCTGCCCCATGAACATTCCGGAAACCCGATGCAAGGCTTTCGGTTTCTCTTTCGGATCCTCTAGAAAGGCTGAAGCCCGAACATAAAGCCATACTCACACCTAAAAACGAGCCCATCAATGCGCATGCATCACTGCGAGCTTAGATACACCGCAGCCAATATCCACCCCTTTCCAAACCATTCAACAAAAAATAACTACCAAATATGACGAAAATCACGCCAACAACCATACCGTCGCTGGAGGAGCTTCCAGCAAAGCCCAAGGTCTTGTCTCCTTCCCAACTCGCGCACGTTGTTCTCCAAACAACGATGGACAACTTCATCGCCATGCGCGACTTCTACACAACCTTCACGGGCGGGCATGTAGTCTTTGAAAGTTCCATCGGCGCCTTTCTCACTTATGACGACGAGCACCACCGCCTTGCCATTGTCACATTTCCGCAGTACACGCCAAAGAATACCAACTCGGCAGGACTCTCCCACATAGCCTTCACATTCCCATCCATCTCTGCCTTGCTAACTGCATACCAACAACGCAAGAAGTTGGGCATTACACCTGCTGTATGTGTCAACCACGGTCCCACTACAAGCTTTTACTATAAGGACCCCGATGGCAATATGCTCGAGACTTTTGTCGATAACTTCGACACTGTCGAGGAGACCACTAAGTACATGATGAGGGAGGATTTCCAGAAGAATCCTCTGGGAAATGAGATATTGCCTGAGCATTTGATTGCGAGGTTGAATGCTGGAGAGAGCGAGAGGGACCTGAAGACGAAGACGGACAATACAAATATGAATCCTTTGGATTTTGTTAAAAGAACCGATTAAGTGGGAGATTGATTCACGAGGAAAGATTTTCTGGGGAAGCTCACCTGAGGCTTATCTACCTTGCCCCATTCTGCTTTTTGGAGAATTTCCATGCCTATCAAGACGAAATATAGCGTGTCCAACTCTTGCCCACCTGCTTTGCTGAGAGGGTCCTGCGCAACATTTCCTCGTTAGATACTGTCTGACCACTTTGTCTTCGCCAGCTATAATAAGCAAGCACACAACTTGGTTAACTCTTCGTAGAACTAGCTAATGAGCAAGTAAAAATACTCAACGCCCTTCGATGCACGTGTAGCTGCAACTATAGCTAGTCCTCTTGACATCTAACTTGGTTTTCATTGTTTCTTACAATCTATCTTGGCTTTTTTATCGCTTAATCTTGATGTAAGCCATGTGTACTGCATGAGGAGGCAGTGGGCTACTAGCGTGAGGGCAGTGTAGACATATAGCTCCAGCTTCCCATTATCAGTCTTAAACATCTATGTCTTTAGAAATCAATTGTCGTGGCACGTCATCCACTGGAATAAAGTCAAACAGAGCTGTGAATCTCGGGGTAGTGAACCGATATATTTTTGACATTGTATAACCTATTGCTATTCATTTATCGAACTCAGCCTGGACAGAGATTTCCCCAATTTCCCCAATCGCTGCAGACACTCGGTCGCCATCTTAGATATACACGCCTGTTCCCGCAAAATAACCACTACCCCCCCCCCCCCCCCCGCCCCCAGCGACCCTGTAAATATGACTGTACCTGGCTCAACAGTGGTCACTTGATCGAGTCATAATCATCAGTGAACCGGAGTCTTTGCGTTAATCCATGGTATCCAATCACTCACCAGAAGACATGAATGACAAGATTCTCGCGCAATCAAAAATCATTTCCCCTGTGTTTCCACCTTGGAAAATGTTCTCGTTCAAGGTTGTTTTAGAGAAGTAGGTCTTCTGCGACACTGGGGTGAATCAGTACCAGGCCTACGGGGGAGAACTGGTCGAATGATTTCCGAAGCAGAAATGGAGTTTCTACCAGACTATTCCTTCTCGCGCGCTAAAGTCGCAGCCAGCAGTATAGCCGACGATGTGTTTCGACACCTCAGATACTGAGACGTCCTTAACAGGTTCAGATCCAGTTTGGGAGACCAGCTCGCCTTCGCAATTTACACACTCTTGAGCCAATGGGTGCACTCTGATGGTACTCTGATGGTAGAGAACAGGGCGGTGAGAGGCCAACAAGGTTTGTAAAAGACTATCGGCTTCGTCGGCCGTGTCGCCCAAGCACATACAGCTAAGTTAGTTCACCCTACTGACATTGTCGTGGAACAATGTTTGCGAAGGCACGCCCAGATTGAAAACGTACGCTTTGGCCAGTTTCTTTAACACCTATGATGGAGACTATAGGGCATGTCGCAATCGGCAGGAGGGGTCTGTCTCTCGCAATGGTAATAGTTTCGCCAGTCTGTTTGATGTCACCCAGGACAGGGTCCTCTGTGGCTGTGTTGACTAAGATTTCGTCGGGGACGCTACCATCAGCCAAAGGAGTGACGAGTTACCCAAAGGACCATGTTCCGTCATCGAGGCGAAATCGAACTAAATGTGTCCAGGCTTGTTCAGCCATCTCTTCGATGACCTTTTTTTTCTGCAGGGAAGTTAGAAGAGATCGTGGCCCATTCGAGTAACGCGAGACCTCAATGATATAGATACGTGCATTATTATGCCAGTAAGAGTATAACACTATAATAAATTATCTTCATTAGAATTAATTTTAATATAAAATCACATTAATATATCAAAAGTATATAGATACAAAAAGTTTAGATATACTCGTAAACAAAATAAATACTATGTACCTATAGAAGGTTCAAGAGCGAAACATAATATAAATAGGAGAACACTTATAAGAGCATAGCCAGAGTACATAATAAATTTACCGACACTTATTCAAGTCAAACTTTAAGGCTGATCAACAATAGTTATGACCGATAGGCACAGACATAGCCTGAGCCCATAAAACGTTGCTGTAATATTTTGTTCCTCCTAGCTCGTGTTAAGATGACCCCGCCTGCCTAGCTTAAATCTCGGTTGTTTTAGCGTGCGAGAGGTGTGCCACAACTCACCGAAAGCCTCCGAGATGCCCTGTATTGGGCGTCAAAACGTGGGAGATGAGAGCTGACCGGTTCGCGTGAGTAGGCAAGGGTAGGAAGGGACGTCCGAACGAATGAAGAGAATGACGGAAGTAGTCTGGATAAGTCCGTACTGCTACTTGACAGGAGGCTAAGGCAGGCGACAAGAAAGAGCTTTGGTGGAGATAGGCACGTCTCGGCCCTTCTCATGCAACGAAGATGCGAACCGTGGGGAAAGCAATGTGGGAACACCAAACGAGCGACGAGGCGGTAAGAAATAACCAATCAATGGTGTCACAACGAGCAAATGACTGAGTGAGGCGTTAAATGTGTCTCATGATATAAAAGAATATTTATTGATATGTGAACAGGTATCATGCGCCGAAGAAGCACCCTGCTATATCCGCTAGTCGCAGTTCCACTTATTGAGAATCCCCAAACGCCCTTCCTCGTATCCAATGTCGAAAGTCGACTCGAGAGGTGATGATGATCCATGTCGTGATCGTAAATGTTATATCGCTAAAAATGAAGCGTCACAGACGCTCGAAAAGTACATAGTCGGAAAACACATGCACATGGGTACTATGATGCTGTAGAGACGACAGACTCATTGGATGATGAGGCGCTTCGTCGTCGGGCAGAGTCGGTTGCCGTAGATAGCTGACGCTTTGTGTGCTCGTGCATGATTCTAGTAGAGTTAGAGCCGACTAATACCAAGTGCGTGTAGGTATAACATACCTTTGGTACTCTGACATGGCTCGGTCTGGGTCGCTGAGGTCGAAGTTGTTGGCAAAGTTGTGCTGAGCACTCATGGGCTCTGAGAAGCCGTCGGCAACGTAGACGGGTTGGCGTGGCTCAGTCATGGCAGACATGTAGAAGTGAAGTATACAAGATGATTGAATGCGGTAAAGTGACCAGGGGGGTACTTGAAAGATATGTGCGAAGGAGAGGTCGAGATCGAAATCTAGTATGGGATCGGATTCTAATAGTGTAGGATCGGAAGTCTGGATTCTGGAAGGGAAATCGGATGGGGCTTGCGACTATATACCCTCCAAGGTCTCACAATGCAGAGCAATGGGTAGCAAAGCGAGCTACCGTCACCGAACATGGGCAACGATCGCCGCAATGACTATCGGCGCACCACAAGGGCCCACTCACACAAACAGCCCTGCTCGAGGCTTGAAGTCAGCGATCTGCAGGGTCCCTCTACATAGTTGTTAGCTGCTACATCGCTGTTCTGGCCCACCAATAGCGTGGCGTCGATGCAGAACCCTGGCTTTGCCTGCAGCTCCTGACTGGGGATCAAGCCATTTGGTCGTTTTGCCGCGAGTGACGGTCCCTGGACCAGCGGCGGCACCAGCGAGGATTCAGGGTCTAGGTTGCAGAATGCACTAGTCTGGGGATATGGCCAGTGAGCGTCTGGTGAATGGTTACCGCGTCTGCTGAGTGGCCTCGCAAGTTGGAAGTAGCTATATGTTTCCCAGCAGTTCGCAAAACTGTATTTCAGTTGCCTTGGAAAGAGCCGTCGAAATTGCTCTGCCCCAAGACAAGCACAAGACCTCACTTTCTCGACAATACGTTTACACACCCCCATGACTCTGAATAAGCTCTCTGAATATCGAGTAAGGGTCGCAATGACGCAGAGGATGCGAATTACACTTCGTCAAAGGCGTTACCTACGCCATTCTTGGCAAGCAGCCTCGCGCAAGACGTCAGACGCCGAGTACTTCGACACGAAATACATTCCACGAGGCGACCCAATTGCACGGAGCAAATATTTGAGGATATCTAGAGGCTCTCCTTTCGTGCCGTAGTTCAAGCGACGTCATTTGACCTGATGTGGTCATGATCTTCAAAAAGGATATGTCACGCTAGCCGTATCAGCCCTAGTGAGCCGTTTGGCTCATGCAGGGCACTCAGCCGTTCGCTCATATGCCCCACTCCTTACCGAACGTGGTATCTTGTTTTGCCTGAACAACGTCAGATGTGACGATGTTCGACAGTTTGCTCGTCCTATTCAGCCTCATCCTGCAGGGTCGTTGGCAGTGGAGCGTGTTGCGGGCTGAAAGATGCAAGGTACGTACCGCAGAAAATCATGTCAGGCGACGTCAGAAGGAGCTGTCGCCTGTTGAGCCGCCACTAGGCTGTGTGCGACAAAAGAGATGGACACAGGGATCTGGGCAACGAAAGACTACTTTGCGAAGGTCGAATCGAAAAGTTCGCTCTCCGAACCGAAAGTTCTCGATTCGCAACCGGGTGTGCGAGCGATTATCCATCAGCGCGGTCCGAAGCGCATTTTTCGATACGCCTAAGGATTCCCATTCGCGGGATTATCTCCGCCATGTGCCTTTCACTGGTGCCTTAAGATTTCGGTCTTGTTCAGGTAGAGGGTTTTCGTTGCTGCATTCATGTTTCTTTTTCAACAAACTTGTAGCAGCTGCTTTGAGCTTTCTTTTGTTGAGTGCAACTCTGTTTAATTCTAGCGAGCCCTCTACATCGCGCTTCGTTTGGCCCTGCCAGGACTCGATGCCTCCTTTGCAAAAGACGGTGACAGTCTACAATTTCCGATTCAATCATTTTGTGATTATCCTCCCTGCGATTAATGTTTCCTAATCCTTCGGCCTGCCAATTCCCGCGCCTGAAGAAGTTCTTCGTGTCAATCTGTCGATCCTATCCACAATGGTCTCCACATTCGCCACCCAGGCTCACGCCTGTGAAGCTTACCGTCAATATCCCCGCTCTTCAGTCGCTCATTATCCACATACTGATCGGTGTTTGGTAGTATGTCTCCTGGAGGATTGACCCCACAATCTGTGTCGGTCTTAATCCTGGATCTGCGGGTCGAGACTGTCGCAGCGCCACGGAATCCGGCACTATGATGGCCGAGCTGATGGAAATCGTTGATCAGTTGTAACCTTGTGCTTTGTGAGGGCGCTGCGATGTACATCGTTGTCGCTCCAGAACCACCGGTCGACACTGCACCAGCAACGGAGAGGTTCGGTCGGGTGGCTCTACGTGTGATGACGTAGGCACTCGGCTGATTCACAAAGCTGCCCAAACACTACTTGGCTCAGTCTGAGCGCCGCTGATATCGGGTACAAAGCAGTTATTCGTATTGCCTCGACCCTTGTCCGGTAAACAGCCTCTCCAGCAAGAACATGCGCGTAAAGATCCCAGGCAATGACCTCGCACACAATTGTGTGGGTTCTTGTGGAGCCCTCGTCATCTGGACGGGCTGCACTCTCCGCAACTCGGTTCGCTCTTCCATCCACTTAAAACGTCATGTCAACACTCGTCTGCGTACGAGTTCCCGCCGCTGCATGACGGTGCATGTGGCTCAAGTACTTTCGCCTAGAGGGTGTTCTTCCACTAGGATCGCAATGTCTTGCATTGTTCTCTCGCGTGAGACGATATTTATCGCTGCACGATGAGCTCAGCGTGCACTTTGTGTGCACTAGATCCATTACTGGCCACGCACACGATGTACGCTTTCATCATCTTCCCTTTTTCTTCATGCCAGTCGAGATCCAATCTGCTCCAAGAAGTGCCCGCATAGTACGATGACAAGATTGTCTAGTGGTGACAACAGAGCTGACGAGGTCTATTTCTGCAAATACCGACATGCGGAGTAGCGTTCTATGGTGCCCCTGATCTTCATAACCTCCATTCAACCAGCGCGTACATTCCTCGAGGCGTGACATCATCGTAAGACTGAAACCTCAAATTGAAACTATGAGGAGCACACAGTACGTACCACCTACGGGAAATATTGACCAGCATCAAGCTCCACAAGTGGAACTGGCCTGAAGCACCACGCTACCGTCCCCAAGAGACGCCCTTCCCGCAGTTTTCAGCGGGCTACCGGCTCCCCGTTATCGATGCACCGATCCACCCACTTAGAACTCTTCATTTTCTTAGCTCTTTGCGTCACAGAATGACGTTGACTCGATTCGATCCACGCTACGAGAAATGTTCCTGCAGAGCGAAGCCACGCTGGAAGGACCCATTATAAACGCAGGCTATAAACTTGCGCTACGGGCATAATTGGAGTTCGCATTGTGGAGTGGACAATCCTTCTGGCGCTGCACCATAGGGTTGGTTGAATATCCTGTTTCGTCCCGCGCCCGTTGAATACCCATGTTTCCTACGCATTCTAGGCTTTCTACTTCGATGTCTGGCATGGGAAGTAGCGCGTGAAGTCACCAGAGACTGAAAGGCAGAATCCTGCCTACCGGCGTTGCGGATATGGCTGACGACAAGGGCCGTTCTGTTTGTCGAGCGCGAGTTTTAGCTCCAATCTGGACACGTCACAATTTTCTTATAATCGCATTGTAATGCGCAAGTGTCTATTTCCTTCCATTATTGCCTTTACCCGATTGCTATGGCGTATCAAGATTGCTATGGCATATGAATGTATCACAGATGTCGCCAAGTGAAGCTCCTCACCGCATCTTAGAACGTCTAGAACGATTTCATTCTATGTTTCGTCACAGATGATGCTGTTTCTACTGTCTGCACAATCAATAAAGGAGATTTCTTTTATTCTGGCATTCTCATCGGTATGTGAGTTTGTGGTGATGTAGACTCTCAATCTCACTTCAATTACCTTGCCATCACTTCATCTCGACTAGACACCCTGACGAATATTTCTTTCAGTAGATCTAAGCTCTTCTCCATACCGGTCTCTGCTACTTCGCAGTACATATGCATTCTAAGCGACAATGCATTCCTCGTAAATGTAAACAGCTTTATAAGCAGACCTTGGACCACAAACGCTATATGTATACATGCACGCTTTATATTTTCGCTCCGACCTCAAATACATGACCTTTTCTGAACCGAGATATCAAAGCTAGACATGGGAGAAGTGTCATTCTCAAAAGACGTGGTGTAAAATTTCGTCACTAGCTTCTCTCGAACATGTTATGCATTGCATTGTGAAAATGAAATCATGTAGTATGGCATAACCTCATCTCATCGCCCATGAGAAGATATTGGTCTTGGACAACTCATGCTGAACGAAACCAATATTAGTAGCCAACAGAGAAGCCACGAAAAGGGCAAAAACTATTTGCAAGACATGGCATTGCTTTCTTAACAACAACTACTACTGTACGCCACAAGATGGCAGTTACAAAGAATGCAGCCCTGGATATCCTCATTTTCGCAACGCCAAACGCCATCTTTAGAAGCATTCTCCACTTTGTTCTGCAACCACTTATTCGAAAGTAACACAAAGTTCACTCATCCTACTAATTTCAGCTCCTCTAACTCATCAGATGCCAATGAGATCAGATCAGATGTAGATAGCGGTGATGAAAGAGGAGAGGAGCCTGTGCCGTGCCTAGAGTCGCTGACAGGTAACGCGTCATTCTGAACACGCCCTGTTAGCCAAGTAAGGAAAAGGAGTTTGAGCTGCTCAGTCTGAGACCTCTCCGTGGTTGACGGTCTTCTTGAGAGGCTCCACCAGCTTGCGGCTTGGGCGGAAAATTTGCAGTTGATTGTCTTCCGCGGCACCCATCATAACCCAAGGGTCATTCTTGTTCCAATCGAAGTCGCAGATGCGGTTTGTGAAGCCGCCGTGCATGAATAGCCTGGATTGGGTTAGTTTCATTTTTCGAATTTAGGACAAATTAGGCTTACAGCTCAGGAGGCCCATCATCAGCTTCCTCCTCCGTCTGCTCATCCCCAATCTTGCTGAGATCCCACAAGCAAATGCGGCGGTCATAGCTCGAGCTGGCAAGAATAGCAGCATCCTGCGGGTGCCACTGCAGGCCAATGACATCTCCTCGGTGGCTTTGCAGACTGTGCAGCTTCTTCTCAAAATTTCGCAGATCCCAAATACCGACGGTCTTATCCGCAGAGCCAGTTGCCATGGTCATCTCGAACTCAGGATGGAAAGATACGCAGTTGACAGCATCGTCATGGGCTTCTTTTCTGTAGAGAGCCTTCTTGTGCGATTGCATGCGAGTGTCGATAATTTGCCAGGTGAGATCGTCGGACGCGGTACCGATGAGGAAGCTGTGGATTGGGTGGTACTGCACGTCGTTCACAGTGGCGCTATGGACGGTGTATGATGCGGTGGGGCTAATGGTTTTGTTGTTCTTGGAAAAGCCGGTCTTGATGTCCCACGTCTTGACCGTGGTATCCTCGTTGCCCGTCACCAAATGGCCCTCACTCAGCGGGCTCCAGCTCAGTCCAAAGCCTTCTTTGTTGTGCCCCACGAGCTCAGCTTCGAACTTGATGGTGTCGTCTTTTGGCTGTAGAGGATGCTTCGTGCGGTCGAAGATGAGGACCTTGCCGTCCACGCACAGCGAGGCAATTATGTCGGGGTTCTGAGGCTGATAGCGGGCTTTGTTGACTTCGCCAGGGTGGTTGATTTTCTGTACGATCTTGAAGTCGAAGGGTCGTTTCGCATTGCCGTGGCCGCCAATTTCTCCGCGCTCTTCATTGAGTTCTGATAGGTCTGGTACGCGAAAATCGGGGATCTCGCAGTGTGCAATCTGGAGGTAGTTTTGCGCTTGGTTGGAGGTATGGGTTCCGAGGATGACGCGATGCTGGCTCATGTTGGTACCTTCCACTCTGTACATGGTTAGTGCCGGCCGAGCATTTCGTCGGGGAGCCATACGGTTTCTTGTCTGGCAACCACTGCGTGGTAAGCGTGGGCCATTCGAGCGCGCGCCCATACAGCATGTCGTAGAGGAAGACGGAGTTCTTTTTCCATATTTTGTACTCCTCGTTGATGATCTTGTGCTCGACCTGCTCCTGGTCCTCCATCTCGCGGGAGTCGAGAGCGTCTGGGGGCGCAATTAGCATGGGACTTTCCACACATGTCTAGATCCAAGCCTGGTAGGTTTAAGAGGGGTCATGGCCACATTCAAGGGCGCTGTGAAGCTGCATTTCCAGATATAGAGGTTTGCCGGCGACGATGTTGTCTGCTACCGAACGGCAACAGCGAGGAAACTTACCACTCATTGTCTCGTCCATGGTGAATTTGGGACCGCTTGAAGCTGGGTGGAATTGTATTAATGTGGCCAAAGTGTTGGGAGAATTCCGCGGGGGGTTTGGTAGAGCTGCGGAGCACGACGCGCTCTACCCAAAGTTCGCGTTTGAACAAGGCGACCAGGATGACCCCCACTAGTGCGGCCCGCCCTTCTTGGCATTGCCGCAATACATCAATTGCTTTGGGCACCTTTCTTGTACGCTTTGAAGACCCCAGCGTCGAGAATCACCCCCTCCACCTTCTACCGCCCTCACCAGCCCGCGCGCCTTGTGCGCCCCCATCTACTACCACCCTCCTCCTCCTCTCTCGCTTTTGCGGCCCATACTCGCGGCTCCAACTCGGAGTAGGCACGCTCTGTTGCCTCACCACCTGGCCCCAAATTATCGCTAGCCACCAGCAGCAGCCATGGGTGTCCCAAAGTTCTTTCGATGGATGTCCGAAAGGTATCCGGGCATCTCGCAGCTCATTGCGGAGAACCGCATTCCCGAGTTCGACTGTCTCTATGTGGGTACCCTCGAGTGGCTTCAAAGGCACACAGCTAACAGCAATAGCTCGATATGAACGGCATTATCCATAACTGCACCCACAACGACAGCGATAGCATCACGGCCCGCAAATCCGAGGACCAGATGTTCATCTCCATCTTCAACTACATCGAGCACTTGTTTGGCAAGATCAAGCCTAAACAGCTCTTCTTTATGGCCATCGACGGCGTCGCCCCGCGTGCCAAGATGAACCAGCAGCGTGCGCGACGCTTCCGGACCGCTCTCGACACTGAAAAGGCTCGAGAGAAGGCTATCCGCGAGGGCGTCGAGATGCCCACCGAGGAGGCATTCGATAGCAACTGTATTACTCCCGGCACGGCGTTTATGGCGAAGCTCTCGGAGCAGCTCAAGTACTTCGTCAACAAGAAGGTCTCCGAGGACTTGGACTGGCAGGGCGTGGAAGTCGTCCTGTCCGGCCACGAGGTCCCTGGAGAGGGCGAGCACAAGATCATGGAGTACATCCGACAGGCAAAGGCGCAGCCGGGGTACGACCCGAACCGTCGCCACTGCCTGTACGGTCTTGATGCAGATCTCATCATGTTGGGTCTGCTGAGCCATGACCCCCACTTCAGCTTGCTGCGAGAAGAGGTGACTTTTGGTCGCCAGAGCCAGACCAAGTCCAAGGAATTGGAACACCAGAATTTCTATCTCATGCACCTCTGCATTGTTCGAGAGTATCTAGAACTGGAGTTTCAAGAATTAGAAGAGCCTGGCGCTCTCAGCTTTCCATTCGACATGGAGCGAGTGATTGACGACTTCATTCTTATGGCTTTCTTTGTTGGCAACGATTTCCTTCCCAATCTTCCACATTTGCACATCAACGAGGGCGCATTGGCCCTCATGTTCAACGTTTACAAGACGGTACTGCCAAAGGGCAAAGGTTACATCAACGAAGAGGGTGTGATCCATATGGAGCGGCTGGCTCTTTTACTTGAGGAACTCGCAAATATCGAGTATCGCCATTTCGAATCAGAGAACTCCGACGCTGCTTGGTTTAAGGGCAAGCGTCTGGAGAAGGAGGACGTCATGCAGAAGACGGCGAAACGAGGCACCATCGTCATGACCACCCAGCAAAAAGCTCTGTTTGCACAGGTCAAGAGCTGGGTTGATAATCATCTGGAGAAGAAGGAGCAGGCTCCACTGGACCTCCCGGTTTCTTTACCAGCGGATGATCGAAAATTCGTCCAAGAACTTGCCGACAAACTTCATCTACCTTGGAAAACGGTGCAGAATGATGATGGCGAACGCCATCTTCAGATTTCGGCGCCACCCAAGTTGGTTGAAGACGATGACGATGAGGAAGAAGACGACACTGATGATGAATCTAAGAAAGCAATCGTACGGATCATACAAAAGTACGAGCAAGCCAAGGTTGTGGACATCTCCCCTGAGGAGGCGCAATCAGAGATGCAGAAAAAGTACGACGAGAAGTTCGATAAATGGAAGAATGATTACTACAAAAGCAAGTTCGACTGGGATCGCAGCAACGAAGAAGAGCTGCGTAAGTTGACTGAGAATTACGTGCAAGGTTTGCAGTGGGTTCTATACTACTATTACCGTGGAGTAGCGTCGTGGCCATGGTTCTACGGCTACCATTATTCGCCCATGATCTCTGACGTCAAGAGGGGCTTGAACGCTGATATTAATTTCAAGCTCGGCCAGCCGTTCAAGCCATTTCAGCAGCTTATGGGCGTTTTGCCCGACCGCAGCAAGAGTATCGTACCCTTGGCTTATCACCCACTTATGACGAGCGAGGACTCTCCCATCATTGACTTTTACCCGCGAGACTTTAACCTTGACATGAACGGAAAGAAACAAGATTGGGAAGCCGTCGTCAAAATTCCCTTTATCCAGGAGGATCGACTATTGAAGGCGATGGCTACGAAGGAGGATCAGCTCACGCCGGACGAAAAGGCTCGCAATTCATTTGGCGTGTCCCTGAAGTTCACGTACAACAAGGACTTGGACTTTGCCTACCCCTCATCCTTGCCTGGCGTATTCCCGGATCTCCCACACTGTAAATGTATTATGAATATCTTCGATCTTCCTACCATGGACGGCTTGGAATACTTTATTGGCTTAATGGATGGTGTCAAGCTAGGAGCATCGGCTTTGGCTGGTTTCCCCAGTTTGAAAGTATTGCCATTCCACGGCAAGCTTGCCTTCGCAGGTGTCAACGTATTCCAACAAGACAGTCGAAATGAGAGCATGGTTGTGACGCTTCTGGATACAGAACCGCGACAGCCAATTGCTCACGCCATGGCAAAATTAGGAATGGCGGTTCATGTTGGGTACCCATTCTTGAATGAGGCAAAAGTAGTAAAGGTGTCGGACGAACTGTTTGACTATGTCCTCCCTGAGAGCGGACCTTCGGCCCCAGTTGCTATACCCCATGGGCCACAAGAGATTTCAAACTGGAAGAAAACGGCAAATCGAATCGAAAATCACTACAGCAAACGTCTTGGTATCAACATAGGAGAAGTCGAGTCTCTTGTGCATGTAGAAATGCTCAAAGGTCTGAAGAAAACCGACGAGGGTGCGACAATCAAGGAGTATGGCGAAGTCCAAGGTCTTCCAGTCGAATTTGCGACTCAGACCATTGTTGACAAGGTCATTAGCCCGGATCCTCGTTTCCTTGAGAGAGAAGCGCTGCCCATTGAAGAAGAGTTCCCCGAAGGCGCTCGAGCTTTCTATCTGGGAGACTACGCCTATGGTCGCCCATTGCAAATTATCGGCCATACTGAGAACAAAGCCACCATCATGGTAGCGAAGCTCAAAAAGCAGGAGCCAGATTTTGGAAGCGAGATTGTCAAGCATGCTGAGCGAACAACGCCTTACGTACCATCTTATGTTGTTGCCAGGCAATTGCACATGCCGCCTTTGGCATTGTCCAAGTTGACATCATCTTTCAACGTCAGTTCAAGCGGTCTGAAGTTAAATCTCGGGCTTAATCTCAAGTTTGAAGCGAAGAAGTTGAAGGTCTTAGGCTATTCCAGGAAGTCTCCAAACGGCTGGGAATACAGTCAAAAGGCCATGGACCTCCTTGCCCAGTACATGATTAAGTTCCCAGAGTTCTTTGCCGCCATCATCAATAACCCACAGGGTGATGGCTGGGAGGATACAGACTTCTACCCTCCAGAGATCGCCAAACAGAAAGTCAAGGAGATCGGAGCCTGGTTGAAGGAAGTTCAGACCAAAAGCTTCGAGAAAGTACCTTTGGATGCGGAGCAACTCGATTCGGATACCGTCAAGCTCATTGAACAGGCCGCTGATGCTAACCTTGCCTTGAGCCAAGACATCGAGACCAAGAAGATTGGCAAGGTGCCGCGCAATGCCTTGCTGAAACCTTCTGATGCGGAGCAGCGCCTGGGCCACCAGACCTTCAATATTGGGGACCGTATCGTATATGTTCAAGACTCTGGAAGGGTTCCAATCGGATCATCTGGTACTGTGATCGGCAAGACCAGGACTGCTCGGGTGTTGTTACTCGATGTCGTCTTCGATACGACCTTTATGAGTGGAACCTCCTTGAGTGATCGATGCTCTCCTTTCCGAGGATCCACTGTTCCCGCTACTGCAGTTCTCAACATGACAGACCAACAAGCCGTCTCATACTCCTCTGCAGGCGCTGCAAGGCGGCCTCAGACGACTTCTCAGCCCTACACTACACCTAATTATGGCGCGCCTGGTGGTCCTCAGCTTGTACCTGCGAGTACACCACCGCCACTGCGCGGCTCATACCGAGGAGCGTTTGGTGGTGGAAACGCCAATGGACGCGGAGGAGGTATGGCTCCTAGGCAGAATGGCACAACGCAGCAAGCGCAACCACAGACTCTGCCCATTCACGGCGGACCTCCCCGAGGCGGTCGGGGTGGTTTTGCTTCACGCGGCCAAGCCAATGGTAGTCAGCATCAGAACAAAAACCAGCCTAACAATGGCAATCACAATTCGCGAGGCAATCTACGGGGTGGGAGCACAGATTTTGTGCCACGTGGGCGCGGAGGTTCCAAGGCCAACCGTGGTGGCTTCACCATCATAGACAACAGTGACCCAACTGAGGGCGTCATCCCAAGCAACCCCAACTTTCGCCCGCAGAACTACTCCAATGTCCCGCCGCCAGCTAATTTGGATGGTGGACGAGGTGGATATCGTGGCCGTGGCCGTGGTAGAGGAGGTTTCCGCGGTCGTGGTGGACCGAGGGGTGGCGGGCAGCCTGCTGCTGAGTAGCCTGAAGTATCTAGACATAGTAACTGAACGCTGAGATGATATAGTTCCGATGCGAGGCCCGCATGTGGACAAAGTTTAGACGCTACAGCTGCTGGAGCTATATACACGGCGTGATGTTGACATTTGAGGTTTGGGATGAAATGTAGAGACTTGAAGCAGCTTTGCCGCTACTACAAACTGTGCGATAATAGAAATGGATCAAAAACCTCTTGATGTGAATACTCCTGACAGTGACAAGGGCTTTTGCTATATTTTTGCTAACTAATTAGTTGCTGCTCGAGGTGTATTATGCCAAGAGTTTGGACCCTGGCACTCTCGTAGGGCTGAGCTCCAACCTCCGTGCAGGAACTCCAGATACGTGTTAGGACCACGGTAACTCAACTCTCCACGATCCCACCTCCACCTCGTAGAATCGTCTAATTTCTTTCCTTCATTCGAGGCTTTGCTCCCTCTGCGCCACAATCTAGGATCAATTCCATTCGACTGAGTGCTTGCAGCGCTCCCCTTCCCAACCCACGATGCACTCTGCGCTCGTGCGGCTTCAGAATGTCTTCGGCTTCTTCACCACAGTCGCATTCACTGTTGCAGCAGTTGTTGCGCTGAGCAGTTTTATTTCTCCACAGACGCCAAATGCGAGTATAGAGTTACGGAATGTGCAGGTCGTGAAGGGTAGACCACATTATTATAGTTCTAAGAAAGAGGAGTATGCGAATATCAGATTTGATCTGGATACCGGTATGTCCTTTGGCTTTATTTTGGGTTATATTTCTTTTGCATTTCAGAGGAACATGATGCTAATGTGCTATTATGTAGACCTTCGCACCCTCTTCAATTGGAACACCAAACAAGTCTTCCTCTACATAAAAGCAATCTACCCCTCCACCCGCGCCAACGAGCCTGCCTCCGAAGCAATCATCTGGGACGCAATCATCGCCTCCAACTCGGCCCCCTGGCACACAAACCACTACATCCACCCAGACCCCAAGTCCAAGCTCCCCAAAAAGTCCAAGAAGGCAGCCGCGGCTGCGAAGTTGAAGGCCGTCTCGCCGTTCCCCATTGGCGAACTGCACCTCAAGAACCAGCGCCCGAAATACCAGATCACGGATATTACCGGCAAGCTGAGCAACCGCACAGATGTCGTGCTGGAGCTGGGCTGGAACGTACAGCCCTGGGTTGGTGCGCTGACGTGGGTTAACTGGAAGTCGTATGGTGCGTGGAAGGGCTTGGAGGGGGGTAAGAGCGAGCCGTTCAACTTCCCAGAGCTGGGTGCCAAGGGAAAGAAGAAGGATCTTGAGACGGAGAAGGGTGGTGAGGGTTATCGGTTGGAGGTTGGTGGAGAACAGCCCATGAGGAAGGCTTCGTAAGTGGGTTGGAGATATTTTGATGAGAGAAAAGGAAAAGGAATAGTGTGAAATTGGAGGATGGCAATGGGACTATTCTTGCACACACTTGCCTAGCTCTAGAGGGTACTGTTTAACGATACCAGAATTTACATCGACATTGAATGTTTACTGTTTGCCACAATGAAAGTGGATGCTCACGGCTCGAGACTTGACGCATGATATACACATCCGTTGCTTGACCAGATCTTTGAAGAGTCACACCGTCAAGCACATTCGGCTTCAACTCGAGTAAGCCAACCAAGCAGCCGTTACCAAGCGCATATTAAACTCAAGACAAGAGACTTGGGCGGAATATAGTGCCTCCGCATGAGATATTCAGCACCACAACATCAGATTTGTACGTACATCACGGCAGCGAAGGGCACAAATGTTGAAGTGAACTCATGTATTTCAAAACGACTAGACACGCTTCGTAGATGATTAGAAAAAGGTATCGCATAATCAGACTCGCTAAGCGCCAGAAGGTCGTACACGCATAAACCAGAAAGCCACCCCGAGTGAACAGACCAGTGTAGACAGGGGAACCGAGTTGAAACGCCAGTGGAAAGGACACATCTAAACGCCACGTGACAGGAAGGCTGAAGCAAAGACCGAGAGTGAGGAGTGCCTATGAGACTGCGGTAGGGACCTCGAGGACTTGGGATGATGTGTCAAGGATAGGTGTGGCTTCCTCGGCGGGTAAGGCAGGCGTTGATGCATCGGTGACAGCAGCTTCATCGGTGTGGAAGGTACTAAGCTCCTCAACCTTTGATGTTACAGGCTCCTCAACAACAGGTTCCTCAGCAGGCTCCTCACAGTCCTCTTTGTTCTCCTCCGACAGACCGCTGAAGTTGAATTCCTTGGACAGACTTGAGGGCTTCTCAATCCCAGTGTCGACAGTCACGTATGATGATGCATCGCAGCCCTCGCCGTAGAACTCGCTTGGCGCAAGATCGCCCAGAGGCTTGCGATCCTCATCCATTGCATCTTGCACAAGCTGTCGGAGACGGGGTCGCTTGACTGGTTCCTCAGCCTGAAGGTCTGCCTGCAGTTCCGTTTCCATAGCGCCAGCATCGGCGCGGGCGCGCTGCTGTGCCATGAGGAAGTCTGGCGGAGGGATGTTTTCCTTGCCGCGCTCTAGGTCCTCGTTCTTCTTCTTGGTCTCTAAGTCGTCGTCGGAGCTGATATCCAGGACTGAAGCTGAGTGTTCCATCAGGTTTGCGGCTTCTTGCTCGGGCGTGTCCTCATGGATCTCGAAGAACCAGCCCTTGGGCATGCTGTCCTCGAGCGTGGAGACGTGCTGTACTGGAGCTGAGACGGGGGTTGCAGCGACGGTGGGCCTGGGCGTGTATCCCTGGATGGTACCGCTAAGCGCCGCGTCGATACTGAATGGGAGTGAAGGGCTGCTCTGCGAGAATGAAGGTGGATCGACGCGTCGGAATGGCGAGCTAGACGCGCGGCGGTGCTTGGAGATGGCATGAATACGCTTGTTCTTTGGTGACCCACGCGAGTTGGTGATGGGCGTGGACTTTGCCGTGTTGGGAGACGAGAGGGCCTTGCGGACTGATGGGACGGCAGGCGAGGCATTGCTAGTACTGATCCTTGGCGCTACTGGAGCTGTAAAGAGCGAGAACTTGGCTGGCTTGACGAATCCTGCATCGCTGCTCATTTTGGACTTTTTAGTTGGCGAGCTGAAGACCGAGGGATCCATGTTCTCAGAATCAACATCTTCAAAGATGTCAGGTGCACGTTGACGCTTTCCAGTCGATGGCGTGGGCGTAGGCTTCAAGCTGGGAGACGCGAAGTTGGGCGAGATAGCTATGAATCTCGCGTTTAGCTCACTTCTTTACACACGAGATGATAGTATTTACCATTCTGCCTGTTCTTAGAGCTCTGAAGTGCTTGGAGACGCGGTGTGCCGAGCTCGGCAAAGGGCTGGCGCGTAAAGGTTGCCATTGTGATAAGTGTTGTAATTCTTGTGATAGCGATTGAGGTGAATAGAAGGTCCGAAAGACAAGCTCAAAGTACCAATTGCCCAAATCCAAGTCGACAGGTGGTAATGCAGGTGGTGGGTGTAGAAAGGGCCGAAGGGCGTCCAGCAATAGCGGGGAACGTGTGTCGTTGGTGTTGCAACGCGAACCAAGCTCGTCTCCCTCGCAACACTGAAGTCGAATGCAAAAACACAATAACAACAAAGCCAACAGTCAACAGTCGTGAAGTCAAGTCAGAAACCACAACGAAGACAACGACGACTTTCCACACCGGCAGCCTGGATTCAAGAAGGAGAGAGAGTCAGTTCAGCTGGGGGTGGACAGACGAGGGTATTAGACCACCACTCAACGCGTTCCCGATTCAACTAGCGCGTTCTCTCCTCACTCGGCTCTCTTAGGGGCGGAATCGCGCATCGCGTCCGCTGCCGGGCACCTTTCTCCACCAGGCATGGAACGGACCCCAAAGCCTGTTTCCGCACGGCAATCCCATCAATGCGCTGCTGTCAATTGGCTGTGAGGCGTCGGGAGCAGAGCGCCACCAGACGCGATCGAGGTGCGAAAGGCGAACGAAGGTTTGGCAGGTGTTCCCTACGCGCATCCTAGGACCTGCAGCTGCTGAGGCGTGCTAACGCAGCCTTGAGCGCTTCGTGAGGCTCTTGTGGCCTGGATTACGTCGAGAGGGTGTCACGGCTGCGCCTTGGTCGGCAGGCAGGGTGGTTGGGAGCTTTCGTTCAAAGGCAATTGATCTGCTGGTTCGAGTATGACACGCCTGCTTGCAGGTGTGGTTTCGACGCGAACATGCATGCATGCAGGATGCTCTTTCCCCTCTTTGGGGGGATCGCGACGAGGCACCATGTACGCGAGTTTAATTGACATGCACGCGACGCTGTGGTTTTGTTGGTGGTTTATAGATTGGATCATCCATATACTAATGCTCTACAGTCCCTAGTGCTCCAGTAGACGCTGCTCTTTTTTGAGTTCCTTGTGCATGTTAGACACATGTCAGATGGATCATTTCACATCCCATCCAGCAATACTCGTCCGTCTACCCCCAACCCTAACCGGCGTGCCGCCCCAGTTCTCGTTCAGGTATGTCTCGTTATCCTCATCATACCCATTCGCATACCTACTGTATCTAGCCGTGCTCGTCATGCTCTGTTCGCTGCCACTCTGGTCTGGACTTCCACCCAGCCCGGCATTGCCGACTTGCGCCTCCTGGCTACTCCAGCTCTGCTGACTAGCCTGACTATCACTACAGCTTGTCTGGCTACCACTTTCGTTACTCCGGTGGTTCTTTCGGTCATGGCGGCTTGGACGACTAGGGGCTCTGACACCGCGACTATTCGATGCATGACTGCCTATGGAACTGCGTCCATCATTGGTGCCTACGACGCTGATCTCGCTGATTGTCTTCAGTCTCTCAAAGCCGTCCCAACCTGTCTCACTCCATGGATTAGTGGCAGCTCCGCCCCATTGCTGCTCGCTTGCAGCTTGGCTATTGGCACAGCCTTCAACATCTTCAGCTCTTGAGCTACCCTTCCTGCTACCCGCCCAATGCTGTGCACGCACAGCTCTGTTTCTGATACCTTGTTTCTTACTACCGTGCTCGCTACTACTCCATCCGCTTCGCCCCTGTTTCCTCTCAGCCCAATTCTTTTCCAATCCCTTTCCGCTATCTCTACAATTATGCTCCTTGAGGCTCTGGACACTGATTGACGAAGTGTCTGGCGCATCTTCAACGGTAGCAATTTTGTAAGTCGAATACGTTTTCGTCGATACATTGTCAAACTCATGTCTCGGTACTCTGCATGTCTTCTCGCTTTTCTGTGATTCTTGCAGCCCATTGTCTATCCCGGCGCTGTCATCATCTTCACCGTTCCAAGACTGATGCGATGCTGTGACGCCTTTTGTGGGGGATGGTAGCGGAGACGGCCATCCGCCTGGTAGTGAGCGTATGGATGAGCTCGATTTCGACAGTGGAACTGTAGAAGAAGATCGTTTTTGTTTCACTGCGGCGATAGCTGGAGATGCAACAGATGTCGCTGTTTGTGAAGGCCATCCACTCGCTCCGCCCGTCATGAAGAAGTCGGTAGGTGACGCTCCGTCTTCGCCATGAGAGGACTGATTGCTATTTTCGTACTTTGACTCAGGAATTGGGGAGAGTGCGATCGGCAACGGTGATGGGAGATAACCACGGACCCGCTTATCCTTTTTGCCTTCTTTTTCAGATCGCTCTTTGGATGCTTCGGGCATCGACACCGCTGTTGACAAAGGCAAGATAGTAGAGGCAGCCTTAACCCAGTGCGATCCTTCATCAATCTTTTGTGGTGCCTGAGGTCCAGAGTCATATTCTCCATCCCTATCCACAAGAACAACTCTCGCATCTTCTGTCTTGATGATGAAAATGCCCCATTTCAGCGGCATAGGGACTGTCACGGTATCTCTACTCTTCTCTCTCTTCACTTTTTCTTCGCTCTCTCTTCTGACTTCGAGGCCGCAGAGGTCCTTTATCATGGACAAATTCCTGCAAATGTCCCCACTGATAGCCTTTTGCACGTCATCACTCCACAAACCACCTTTTGTCCATCCTCTCTTGCATAGCATATAGAACTGAGGATTGAATTGGCCAAACCCTGGCGTTGTGTGATGAGCACGGAGCATATCCGCACCATCGTCGACGAAGCTGCCTGTACATGCCAAGTTATCGGAGCCAGTGCTGTCAATCCAGCGCGCGATTCGGTTGAGTTGGAGACTGGGAGGTCTACGCTTGGTGAAGGAGCTACCGTCATCGATGAACGTTGGTGGGGTTATGGAGCTCATTGTGCCCAGGTACCCGTCTTTCGGTGCGTGGATGGGGATTGGTTCAGACTGGACAGATTTTTTGATTGTAGAGGGGCTTTTTCGTTGATTGTGTACAGTGTGAATGGCAGATGCAGAATTGTCCTTGAGTCAGACTCAGGATTTGACTGCGTTTCTGTGGAAATATAGGTGAAGGTGAAAGACGATAGCAGGACTCGAAAGCACTAAGCTTTAAAGCAGAGAACAATTGCTCCCATTGAAAGCTAATCACAGGACAAAAGACAAAAGTAAAGTTTATTTACCGTGATACAGCATCTGTGCTGTCCATGCCAAAGGCTAGGATATCTATGTGCCCACTTCGCAAACAGCAGCATCGACCCTCCCGCTCCTCGAAGCAAAACAATTACTCATATCACCACACCAACAGTCTCACAACTTCGCCTTCTCCCTCTTCTTTTCGTTTTCCCACTGCAACTGCACTTTGCGCATCTTATACCAGCTAAACAAGCCAGCAATGGCGCCTAGTGGCGGACAGACCCACAACAGGAAACTCCACCACTTCGGACTCCTGCTCCTGATGTCCTGCATGACCCTTTGAATATCCTTCTCTAGATGACTTCTATCGTGGTCATTCCATACCACCACACCCCGCCCCGGCCCTCGTTTCAGACACCGCTCGGCCTTCTCGCGCACGTCACCTTGGCTCATGACGCGATTGCGGGCGTCTTCTTCGGTGAGGTGTGAGTCACGGGCGCGCAGACGTGCGATTTGAATGCTAGGATCCGTGACACCGACGACAAGGATAGTGCCGCAGTAGCGTTCCCAGCCCGATTCGAAGAGGAGCGGTACATCCAAGACGACCGCCCAATTCCCTTTTAGATATGCCCAAACCATCTGTCTATACATCTCTTTCCTTACAGCCGGATGCACAATGCTATTTAGCATCTTCCGGTCTCGCTCCTTCTCCTCCCCGCCACCAAACACCCTCCTTCCTAGCGCCGGCCGGTTCAATGGCCGTCCTTTGGGTGTCGCATCGGGAAGGAGCAAATCTGGTGTTGTCGGCGAGAAGTACTTGACAATTGCATTATACCCTGAAGTGCCGGGCTCGACAACCTGCCGTGCGATGAGATCGGCGTCGATTATAGGGAGGGAGTATGGCGCTTTGGTGAGGAGGGCGGAGACGGTGGATTTGCCCGTCGCAATCGAGCCTGTGAGACCAAGGAGAAGCATTGTGGGCGATATGCTTGGATTTATTTATTTACGATATTATTTTACAAGACTTTCGACCCGTGGATGGGCGCTTTTTTTGTTGTGTTGTTTGCTTCTACATTGCGACAATGGGATGACGAGTGAGTTGCGGGGAGCTTAAGCTCGTACCTCGGAGCTTGAGCGCGGGCCATTACAGCGGTTTTGTTTCGTAGTCGCCCCACCTCATAGCTGTTTTCTCCAAGACCACATGTTCAAGACTCGTTTTCTATTGATTTTGCACTGACTATCATAATATCTGTTCTTTTACGTATATGGAGTCTTGGAGATATTAAAAATCTTTCGAGCTCATAGCCAATGGTTATTTCTCTAGACCTCTCATCATCCGCATCGCTCTAACCGATTCACACAACATTCTAGAGTTTCAGCTGTTGATCATTTACAATCAAAAATGATTTAATATTGTAGGCATTGCCGAGGCAGTTGAGACTTCTCTGCATCATACTCGCCACCATGCTTCTTTTTCCATGGCCATTGTTTTTACATTCGAGATATTCTCCTCCTTGGTTTGATCAAAGAGATTTTATTTCGTGATTGAATTAACGTTACAGATTTTGTACGATAAGAACCGTATATGTCCATTCCATACATTTCAACAATACTACCTGATTTGAGCACCAAAGAGATCTGAATCCGTGTTTTCAAGTAGGAGGGGTAATCCATCTTCCATTACGAATGACTTCTCGTGCTCCTCTCTGGGCGAAAATCCGGTCGTCTATTCCAATGTAATCTGGCAAAACCCTCGATTGGCCTGATGTCGTAAATAATATTTTGAAAAGGCCTAAACGTGAGCGTTGATACTCGATCAGTGCATCTAGCAAAGCTCCACACCATTTAGCACCGGTTGAGAATGCCAGATCGTTCAGACCGTCGATAACAAACAGAGAGAGATGCGGCGTTGCCTCAAGTAGTTCTGAAAGCAAAGCCAAAGCGACAGGCCATGATTCATTTGAGCCGTTCAATCTATTCAGTTGCTCCTTGGTTGTTTCGAACGTGTCGTGTTCCACTTTAAACTCTAGAAGCTGGAGGATTAGACTGTAAACAAGTCCAATCATACCAACCTCCTCCACCGTTCGGTCTTCCGGAATGTCCACAACACGAGGTCTCTTACAGAAATGCGAAATAATCGGCATATCGGACTGCCATGCTGCCACGACAGTACTCATTGCTGCGGCACGTGAAGTAGAGAACTCCCGCGATATATCTGGGCTTGAAACCCAAATTGTCGGGGAAGACGTGTCCTCACTCATCCAATCATGGAGTTTGGCTGAGACATCAATCTCTGGAAGCCAGAATTTACCGTCACTAAAGAGTGAATGCCCCTCGTTGCCGGTGACAAAGGCTTCGAGACGGGTGCTGAGGCTTCTAGCGATAGCACGATCTAATGATCCAGGTGTAACAGAGCGGCTGTTAGAGCTCGGGAGAAGAAGCTGTTGGGCCAGACCGCGATCGCGATCAGCCGTCGAATCTTCAATGCACAAGCTGGTGTGCATTGCCATGAGCATCTGCCTCATATTTTGTCCCGCGAAAGATAGGGAAAATCCGTTAGGAGTTTGCTGTCTTCGACGTATAGCGTCGTCTCGGAGCTCTGTAGTCGTAGAGTTTACCACTGCAAGCATAGCTAGACTGGCAATATTTGCTTCGCGATACATTTCCGTAATGCAGCTCTCAATCTGCCCAGCTGCCTTTTCATATCGCTCTACCATCTTCTCATTGAAGCTGCCGATGAATCTCGAAGTCTTGGACTTCGTATACCATTCAAGGGCATCACGATAGAAAAGGAATACCTGTGCATAGAGCTCAGAGAATAATTCACGCATCACTTGCGTTTTAATAACATGTAGTATCTTGGCCGCTCGCGTTGCTTTTACAGCTATGTTGGCTACTGTCTCTGAGATAGTAACAGCGATTTCGTCATGATTTGCGGCAGCACTGACTATTAGTGAAAGACTACCGCACAGCGCCGAGGCATAACTGTGTTGCGATGGAAAGATTGCAAATGCTTTTTGATGTGCATCTAGCGTACCGCACAGTCTCCGAAATTGGCGACTGACCTGCAAAATCTACGTTAGCGTAGGCTTTCGCTTCTCAATCTCTTACTTCCCTTTGCTTGGTTTCCTTTCCATTGTGTTTCAAGGTTGTCGATAACTTTCCGAAGTTCCAAGAAGTCATGTGTAATGAACTGTTGCATTGCCTCGTTCGCTGTCGCTCGAGAAGATTTGCGATGAAATCCCACTCTTGCCAGGGCAGACGGCCGCTCCGTCGTCTCAAGCAATTTGCATGTCTTCTGCAATGCAAGTCGAGCAGTCTCAGCCTCGTGAAAGTCTATATCACTTTCCCCCAGAGCGTCAGATTAGGAGGAGTTGATAATTGTCACATGTGTCTTACGATGGGTCTCTACTATTGTCTTGATACAATGACATCATTCGAGTGGCATCGTCTTGCTTTACTCTTGCATCCTGCTCTTGCTGTGCTGTGATAGTTGCACGCTCGAGAGTTGTCTGCCCACTCAATCCGTCAGTGAACCGTCTTACGAGCATTCGACCCTGACTCTGCTCGATTTGATCTTGTCGTGAATTTTCTCTCAATGCCATATTCGAATGCAAGTTGTCCGAAAAGGAAGAACAAGGGACAAAGGGCGATCGAACACTGACCCTCAAAAGCTGTTTTCGACCCCACGAAGATCTTGCATATGGACTCTCAGTTTGACGGGGCGGTATTGGGGGCTAATACGGCACGCATATGGGCCGTCTTGTACAGCCAATGAAAGCTACCTTGAGCGCCCGATTTTTTTCGTTAAGCGCCCTACACTCCTAAAGGATTGGGTATGATAATATGCTAAGATTATACCGCTTAAGCGACACCAACCACAGATATGAGGCCCTGTCGCTGACTACCGATTCTAGGCTTAACTCATACACCTCAGAGCCATGTTGCAGATTAAGTATGGACCGGTCAGACTTGTCTCTGCTTACTGAATAGGTGCCTTAAAGTCCTGAAACTCTAAATGCCCTATGTACAGTGACTTGCTGGTCTGAAGCTCGCAGAGTTTTCATCAAATTCTGTAAATCCTGTTGATTACATATTGCTCATGATTAGCTTTCACGTCATATCATAAACTATCCTTACTATCTCTGGTCATGATGGCTGTTGAGCCAACTGTCTCCGTTCCTTCAGGAGCCGTAAAGTTACATGACAGCATCGACGTGTTTGGGGACGTTGGTCAACAAAAAACAGAAAATGCAGACACCAAGCCAAATGACAAAGAAGTAGGACATGAAAGAGACGCTGAGGGTACGAAGGATTCAGAATTGGCTGATCTATCCATCGAAGTTGTGGCAAGTGACGGCGGTGAAGGTGAATGAACCAAACATCTATCATTCACACTTTGAGGGAGACAGCCAAACTAACCAGACAATATCATAATTAGATAAAGGCATACCTTCTCCCGAAAGGCTACGCGAACATAGACGAGTAATGGATCGACTTGGTGCGGCTGTAGAGAAGGCAATGGCCGCTTCATCACCCGAAATAGATGCATCCAAAAAGACCGAGAGCAAGCCGGACGCTCGTCAATCCATTAATGTATCTTTCAATGGCAGCACGCCCTATATCATTCCATGGATGGCATGTTGTTCCTGGCAAGTATGGTGTTCCTCTATTCTAAACGTTGCCAGTCTAGTACGTGCTAAATTCATTAGAAAATGGAAAGGTTCCTGAGAGAATGGTTCCGTGAGGACGAAAAGGCACTCGAAGATATATCTACTGGAGCTTACGAGCTACAGTCCCCGGACAGGGGATTAGTTCATCCACAAGTCTGGGAACATGTCTTGGAAAACAACTGGGACGTTCAATTCTGGCAACAATCAGCCATTCCCATTCTGGTTCCCCCTCCCTCTTCAAATGATTTTTTTGAGACGGATTACGAAAATCGTGTGCAATACACTGTCCGTTATTTCGAAACCAGTACAATTGGCGATCAGTTTCTTCTTATGGATCAAAGCACGTACGATGAGCCTGTTGAGTTCGCAGTTACCAATGACTCCGAGAAGCTTCCTGCATTAGAAGAAGGAAAAGACGTCATATCACCGCATTACAAAGGTCCCCAAGACAGGAAAGAAAGCAGCGATGGGAAGAAAGCAAGACTCGGCCAGCTCGATCGTGTCACCGCAACAAGCCTCACAATTCATTCACCATTTTTAATGAATGTTCTTAAGTCTGTGATCGAATACTTATCAAGTCCACCAGAAGGCGACAATGAGGGCCTTAACGGCAGCAAGTTCATGTTTCCGTACGCGGACCTATATCATCACATGGACGAGATCCAAAGTTACAAGACTAATGCTAGCTGCCTACGCGCAAAGCATTCCGCGAAGTTCAATCAAAAGTGCGACGAGCACATTGATCTTCTTGTGGAATACCTCAAATCGCGGCCAGGTATCCCGATCAAGGAATCCAAAGCGCTATGGGAAAGAAAGACCCCACTCACGACATTTGCAGCAGTCTGGCTTCTTCTGAAACCGGGTACAGACGTGTACGTTCGCGAAAATGACGGGTCGCTAAACGCATATGTTGTGGATAATGTGAAGGGTGGCGTCATGAAGGAAGAGGGCCGAATAGTTACTAGCACCTATTCTGTCACAGTTTGGAATCTGGTCTTCTCAGGGAGAATAATCTATCAGTCGCCAAAGATCATCAAGGTGAATGTGTTCGACAATGAACGGGAAATCACCGCGCTCCCTGTATTTCCAGTCAGATTTATTGATGAGGGCGACAATGGTGACTTGAAGAATAAGCTGGTGGGCCGTGGACAGAAGTATTTCGAATACTCAAAACGACCATACTTCCTCCAGTATACTGGAATAGGCCTCAAGGATGGGACCAAATCGGTAATGTTACCTCAGGTGAAGGGAAATCTAGGCTAACACTCTCCAGTACAAACGCGCCCGCGTTGTCGTCGAGCATGCATCTGAACCATGGTTCAGCGCCGACGACAAGTTTGCAGTAGATTATTGGCTCCCTCCAGTTGGTGCATTCGAGGGAAAGTCCATTCGAGTGCCTCGCTGTGAGTGTGATGAATGCAAAGTAACGTCCGTTTCTCAGGAAGTGTACCCACAAGCGAAGTTTAGTAACTATCGTGAAATTGATCCGAAAAAGGAGCCAGTTATTTCTGAGCACCAAAAGTTGATTATGTCATCGCATATGTATGCGTTTATCTTGAAAGATCGCGTCTATGGTCAGTCTAGATTGCTATCAGCATATGAGCATACTAACCTATTCTACAGACTTGTTAGACGTAAACGGGTTGGAGGAACCCAGCATGGCAGAAACCGCAATCGACCGTCTTGTTATTGACACCAATAGCAAGGACATGATCAAAGGAATTGCTAAGACTTATACTGATAGTGAGCAATCTGGACGGTTCAGCGCGGACTTTATACACGGCAAAGGTGAAGGCCAGATAATTCTTCTGCATGGGCCTCCGGGAACCGGAAAAACTCTCACAGCCGGTATGAATCACCTACAGATGGAGTGTAAATGCTGATTGTTTCCAGAATCCGTAGCAGAGTACACGAGGCGACCGTTGCTCAGCATAACGGCAGCCGACCTTGGCCATGAGCCTGATGCATTGGAGAAGAGTCTTCTCCGTTACTTTAGAAGGGCCAGTGATTGGGATGCCATAGTGTTGCTGGACGAAGCAGATGTGTACCTTGAACAGCGCTCGACAAATGACTTGAAGCGCAACAGCATTGTATCTGGTAAGAACGGTCATATGTGGATTAAACGGCGTACTGATATACTTTGAAGTGTTTTTACGAGCACTTGACTACTTTCAAGGCATCTTGTTCCTTACCACGAATAGAGTGGGCCACTTCGACGAAGCTTTCAAGTCTCGTATCCATCTGTCGCTTGGCTACCAGAAGCTGGACCATGACGCACGAGGAAAGATTTGGGATAATCTCTTCCGAAAGCTCAGAGAAGATCATGAGCATGGTGGGCCCGAGATTGATTACGAATACGATGCAAAGCAATATGTTAAGACTTCAGAGGTCCAGGCGTTAGAGTGGAATGGAAGAGAAATTCGAAATGGTACGATATCTAAGCTTGTTGCAAATGTTGTGCATCGCTAACAGATGTCTGGAAAGCCTTTCAAACAGCGGTTGCGTTGGCTGTCTTCGATTCAAAGCATAAGAACGGCGTAAGCGTTCCAAAAGTGACAGAGAATCATCTCAAGCAGGTAGTGTCGATGTCATTGGCATTCCGAAAGTATATGAAGGCTGCACATGACGGTATGGACGACTCCGATCTAGCTTTCAAGCGAGGGAATCGTGAAGACCGATTTCCTTCCACTCCTAGTAAATAAGTTGAGCCGGATTGTTGGTCACGGTGGCGATCGCGAACTTGGCTGTTCGACCAAAACTCAGATTCGCGATGAAGCGAAATTGGAGATCAAAGAGGCTAAGCTTGTCTATATTCATGTCAATCACGGATCTTCCCGATTAGGTTCGACCCATGTCCTTTGTCCATATTAGATTGTCTTGGCATGCGGAGAAGCCGCAACTAAACGGCCTTGCATAGTAATGATGTGCACCCATGAGAGAAAGGGGTATGAAGCAGGATCTGGTAACACTGTACCAGATGGCCCAAGTCCACATAATACGAGAGTTACCGACTTGACGTTACACTGCATGGATCTGTACATGCAGAAGATATGTTGATAAAGTAATTACGTCGGCTGTTATTCACCCTCCTTTGTACTTCCTGCGAGCAATTGACTCTCGTAGAAGTAAACCACAATGGTTTCACCACTCTTTTCTAGCGCGATTCAACTTGTATACCTTTTGCTTAATTTTTCCCCTTCCACTGCCGCCTACGACCCCACTACATTCAAAGCATTTCCTGCTTGGAATGTCACGCCATCTTCAAAAGCTGGCGATGACGTTATACGCCTCTCGCTTCCTGGTGTCGACACGGCGTCATGGTATACAATTGGCTCAAAAGGCACACTAATGTCCACCCTCCTCCAGGGCAACATCCACACCGAGACCGACCTCTTTTACTCAACAAATTTGCAAAGAGTAGATTCCAATCAATTCCGGGAGCCATGGTTCTATAGGCACGAGGGCGAATTGGGACCTAATAATGGGCGGGAATATTTTTACACGTTGAAGACAAATGGAATCTCGAGTAGAGCGGACATCTGGCTCAATGGAAAAGTGGTTGCGGATAAAGAGACGCAAGCTGGTGCATATGTGGGGCGGGAATATGATGTGACGGGTTACATAAAGTTTGACGGCCCGAACGTTCTGCTTGTGAGAGTCTACCCAACGGATTACAATCGCGACTTCGCGCTTGGTTTTGTGGACTGGAATCCCTACCCACCCGATAATGGTACAGGAATTTGGCGCGACATAGAGCTGAAACGAACCGGCCAAGTGAGCCTTAGCAGCCTGCGCGTCACCACCCGCGCGGCGCTCGACGGCGCCATTGACATTTACCTAGACGTCACAAATTTGAACAAGAATGCCAATGCGACCGGGTACATTGATTGCTTCGTCTATGATCCCGATGGCCGCAGAACAAATGCCCCGAAATCTGGGTTTGATCTTGGAGGCGGAGAGTCTGCAAAAATCGATCTGAAGGCAAAAGTAGACAATCCGCAATTATGGTGGCCAAAACAATGGGGCAACCAACCACTCTACAGCGTGCAGTGCAATGCGAGTACGAGCGCCGGGGGGCTTAACGACGCGTCGCCGTTGACAAAGTTTGGCATGCGAACAGTAACGAGCACGTTAGACACGAAACACAACGATACAACTTTCTACATCAATGGAGAGCGTTTTCAGGTTGTTGGAGGGGGATATACGTCTGATATCTTTTTGAGGTTTGACGAACAGAAGCTAAGAGCACAGTTCCAGTATGTGCTAGATATGGGCTTGAATACGGTACGACTTGAGGGCAAGCAGGAAAACCCGTTTTTGTACGACCTTGCTGATGAAATGGGTATCATGCTCATTGCGGGGTGGGAGTGTTGTGATAAATGGGAAGGTTGGAGTTACAATAATGAGGTGCGTATTCGCTTCTTCCTGGAGGAAGGCCTGATGCAATTTGGGAAGCCTCACCATTTGAGAAGCTTTCCAAAGCTCTCAACTTTTCTGAAGCGTTTGGAATACATCATTGCAATCCTCTTAATCCAAGTTTCTAACAAATTTTTCATCACAGGGCAGCGGCGAGAAATGGACCTCTGCAGACTACACCATAGCAAATCACTCCATGCGCCACGAAGCCGCACTTATGCAAACCCACCCGAGTATCCTAGGCTTCCTTATTGGCAGCGACTTCTGGCCTGACGACCGCGCCACATCACTCTACGTCGATGCACTCAAAGCGTATGACTGGGATACACCAATCCTCTCGTCTGCAAGCCAACGCGGTGCCCCAGCGCAAATCGGCAATGGCGGCATGAAAATGGAGGGACCGTATGACTGGGTGCCACCAAACTACTGGTACGATAGCGAGACTCGCCTTGGTAGCGCAGCAGGCTTCGGTTCCGAGCTGGGAGCCGGTGTTGGCACGCCTGAGCTTGGCTCACTCAAAAAGTTCCTCTCTCCCTCCGATTTAGATGATCTGTGGAAAGAAGAAAGCAAAGACAAAGGCTTGTATCACATGAGTACGAGTGTGTCTTCGTTCTACACACGGACGATTTACAACGATGCGCTCTATGCACGTTACGGCACACCGACGAGCTTGCAGGACTACTTGCTCAAGAGCCAGATGATGGATTACGAAGCTACGCGAGCGCAGTTCGAAGCATTCGCATCGAGGTGGAGTAAAGCATTGTCGCGACCTGCAACGGGCTTGATTTACTGGATGTTGAACAACGCCTGGCCGAGCTTACACTGGAATCTATTTGACTTCTATCTTCACCCAGGCGGATCATACTTTGGCGCAAAAGCCGCCCTCAGCGACCTCCAGACCGCCATTTACGACTACCAAGACAATTCTGTATACCTCGTAGACCGGCGTCTTCGCCCAAACGCACCGGAAACTGCTGACCGCACTGTGGATATCGAAGTCATCGGCCTAGACGGCAAGCTAATTGTGAAGAGGAGCGTGGACACAACCACAGAGCTGAATTCTGCGCGGAAAATAACTTCCGTACCGGGCTTGAAGAACATTACCGACGTCGTCTTACTCAAACTGCATCTCATAGACGGTAGGAATGCGCTGAGTAAGAGCGTGTATTGGCTAGCACCGCAGGTGGATGTGCTTGATTGGGATAACTCAACGTGGTACCACACGCCTGTTACCTCGTACTCGGATTTCAAAGCGCTGAACAATATGGCCAAGGCGGATGTCGAAGTGAGGGTTGATGGAACGAAAGTCAGACTAGAGAATAAGAGCAAGGTCCCTGCGGTGTTCGTACGATTGAATCTCGTCGATGGGAATGGGAACGATATAGTTCCTGTTACGTGGTCGCAGAACTATGTCACACTGTGGCCGGGAGAGAAGATAGATGTAGAAGTCGGGTATACCTCGGATTCAAAAGGTGTGGCAATTGAGGTCTCGGGGAAAAATGTGGATGCAAAGACCGTGAAGGTTGGCGGGGGTTATTGAAACAAAGGATTATAGTAGAGTGACTGGTACACGGAAGATGACATTTCAGCGGGCCTTTCCAAGAATCCTTGATAGCACGAATATGATTACTGTGTCTCATGCAATATCTATAATTTCCAGCCGCGCTTCTTTGCAAGTGCGGTTTCTTGTCGCACCGCCAGATCAGCGATAATTTCCTCACTTCCACCCCCAACAACCTGTTTGTGTTAGAATTATCTTTAGGAACACAAATCGTATCAGACTTACCATCATCCTCAAATCGCGACTCATTTGCTCGATAATGGCTCCTGGACCGCCCTTTTGGTACCCAGCGCCACCAAAGATTTGTTGCGCTTCACGATTCGCCATCTCTAGTATCCTTCCACCATGTACCTTTGATAGTGCAATCTGCCCTGCAATCTCTGGATCTTGCCATCCAAGCGGGCTTTGCTGAATGTGATATGCAAGCTGCTCAAGCCACGCCCAATGACTCTCCACATAGCGGCCGATAGTAGCGATCTTGTGGCTGATGATTTGGTTGGAGATGAGCGGTTTGCCGAACGTGTGGCGTTTGTTTGCGTAGTCAAAGGACTCGGAGAGACAGGTTCGTGCTTTGCGATTGCAGCCGATGGACATGATGAAGCGCTCTTTGTTGAAGTTTGTCATGATGATGCGGAAGCCTTCATTCTCTTTTCCAAGAAGATTCTCTACGGGCACGCGAACATCATCAAGCTCAACGAAGCTAGCACCGCCGCCATTCTGGCCGCTGTTAGGTATGCGGCGGTGGGAGAAGCCTCTGGCATTTGCCGGGATGACTAGGACGGAGATGCCTCCCATTCCTGGGCCGCCAGTACGGACAGCGGTGGTCATATGTGTTGCCCAGGGCATACCCGTGATCCATTTCTTGTAGCCATTGACAATGTAGAACTTTCCATCGGGAGTCTTTTCGGCAGTGGTTTGGATGTTGGCGACGTCTGACTGCAGTTCAAGTTAGCGTGGAGCTTGGAGTTAGCAAGATGATACATACGCCACCACTCGGTTCAGTAATACCCAAGGCAAAGCTTGTCTCCCAGGTGAACAGCCCAGGGAGCCATTTCCTCTTCTGCTCTTCAGTGCCATGATGCACAATGGGAGGAACGCCAATCACGCTCCCACCACCCAGAGCTGTGCCAACGCCGCCTTCAATCCGACTTGACTCATCTGTCGAGACCATCAGATGGAAAATATCCATCTCTCCAACGGGAATGCCAGCTGGCCCGGGCACGTCCTTGGGCCTGTATGGCTCTGGCACGTCGCCGAAGGCGAATCCTGTGCGAGCCCACTTCAACCGTACCTCTTCAGGGGCCTCTCCCTTCTCTTCCCACTCCAGCATGTATGGCTTGACATTCTCGTCGATGTATTGGCGTAGAGCATTGCGCAATCGCTTGTGGGATTCATTGTAGAAGGGCGACGCGAGTGAGCTGTACCAAGAGGGTTCAGCCCAGGGCCCGAGATTGCCGAAGGTTTCTTTCTTTGTGGGTTGCATTACGGAGGGAAGAGGTGTCTTATTTTGTGGCTTCGGGGTCGCCATTGTGTACGTTTGAGGGTGCGTGAAGACATGGACGTGGTAAACATATGCTATTGTTGGTACGCGGACGCCTGAGAGCGGAGATGCCGCGGTTCAGCAAGCTGCGAGTCGGTAAGCGCCAAAAGGCGGGGTTGCATCAGAAGCTCCATCCTCTAGGCGAGGCTTCCATCAGCATTGTGACTTGACCACATTTTCAATCAATGCAAGCCTGGATACACGGAAAGGGTAGAATAGCAGCTTTTGGTAAGGCCTGTAGGCGTTCATTCAAGTCATATCAATACTAGTTACAAGTAAGATTTCATATCTCCCGAGAGAACCTGTTGCTTTTCGTCAAATCCCGTTCCAGCCTATCCATTTCCTTTGAGAAGAGCGATACGTTTATCGGGTGGTATAGCCACCGTCGATGACGAGGTCAGAGCCCTGAAAAAGTTAGAAAAGGCAGTTTCTGCAATCAGGAAACAACTTACAGTGCAGTAGGAGGAGGCATCCGACGCGAAGTACACGTAAGCACCCTTGAGCTCCTTGGCCTTGGCGTCACGACCCATGGGGATCATAGAGTGCCACAGCTTCTGGATATCCTGGGGGACGAAGTCGGAGAGACCAGTGTCAATGTAACCAGGGGAGATGGAGTTGACGCGTGCAAAGTCCCTCCACTCGTTGGCAAGCGACCTGGCCAAGTGGATGCAGCCAGCTTTGGCGACGTTGTATGAGGTCTGCTCCTGGGGGAAGTTGGCAATGTGGCCGGACATGGAGGCAGTGATGACGAGGGAGCCGCTCTTTTGCTCGCGGAAGTGAAGACCAACAGCGCGGGCGCAGTTGAAGGTTCCGGTCAAATCAGTCTCGATGACCTCGTTCCACTGCTCGACGGTAGCGTCGAGGATGCCGTTGTCAGCGGTCTTGCCGGCATTGGCGATGAAGACATCGACCTTGCCGAAGTCCTTGATGACGTCCTGGACGAGCTGCTCGCACTGAGAGTAGACGCCGACCTGGCACTTGTACGCCTTGACCTTTACGCCGTACTTTTCGCTCAGCTCCTTTGCGTTCTTCTCAGCTCCTGACGAGCGAGAGTTGTAGGTGATGGCAAGATCAGCTCCGAACTCAGCGCAACCGCGAGCAGCCTCAATTCCAATGCCGGTAGGACCCGAAGCACCGGTGACAACGACGACCTTGCCCTTGAGGCTGAAAAGGTCCTTGAGCTCGTCTGCCTGAGGAATGGGAACCATTGTGACAGTGATGTATTGGGTAGGAAGAAGAGAGGAAGTTTGAAGCTGAACAAAGATGCAATTGAGCTCGAGGGTGATGAACCAAGTCACTGACTGTAGAATCAGAGGGGGCAAAGAGGGGTTCAAGTACTGTTGAGCACAAAAAGATTCAGCCTTGACGGAGAGCTTCCGGTTAGTGAGGGGCGCTGGGTCTAGAGTGACGTGTGGCTCTTCTTTATGTGATTTAACGTCATGGTCCGCAATTGATTCGCCAATTGCGTCGGTTTATCGGCTTACTACGGCCATGGCAGGACGCTCCGCTACTATCCTAGCCGGGGGGTGTAGTGGATCGCAAGTGGGCGTGGATAGCGACTTTAGCTCAACAGCGATGCTGCCCCGCGTTCTGTATCGATAAGGAGCTTGGGCCTCTAGCCTCCTAGCGCGTGAAGGTATCTTTTCCACGGCTTTCTTTTCCTCCCACACCTCCACGCGTTGTTTTTGCGCCCATTTATCGCGCAGATCTGGCCAGTTCTCAACACTGCCCACAAAATATGGCAAACCCTTCTCTTCGTAGCCCAAGACCTTTCTCTTGGGCTGTATGCACTCTCTGCAATAGCTCCCCGTCCAGGCCCCACCAAATACCCCGTGGCATGCTCCGTCAGCGATGACTTGTTTGACAAACACTGTCTGTCGTGGCGACATTTCGTATGCACAGCCCTTGTGTAGCTCGAAACTACCTTGCCCCGCAGTTTCATAGACAACTCGGTATTCATGTGTCCTCGAAAGCTTAACTAACAAATTACTAAACAGTCCTGCTCCATCTCTACCAGGCTGTTCTTAGCTAAGATCGCTGCTCACTTAGCGTACTCGCACGATAAGTCATCGTTACTCAGCTCTTTCCCTTTCGGCGTCTGACTTCGGTTTCTGCTTTCGGGTAGGTTTGTTCGGTCTCCGTTTCACGCGCAGAGCTCAAGGAGCTCAGTGTACATAGACCCTGCATGCCAGATCTGCGACGTGAGGAGAAAGCCTCGCGGGACGAGTAGCCCCGAGAATCTCTGCGCCCAGTTGTCAAGTGGTCATGCGGATCCGCCCTGCCTGTTGCGATGCCGTGGTTGTCCTCACATCATACTCTTAACTCCAGCTTGGTGAGAAAGTGCAACAACTCCACGCGGGACTGAAGACCCCCAGCCATGCATACTATCTCTTCATCAAGCCGCATGACTAACAAGCCTTTTCCGTGTCTTGCCGCGGCTTTATGGAAGTCGGCCAATCGCCTCGGAAAAGGGCGAGGGAATTTCATTCCTCCGAAGCGCGCACCCACGTGACCGAATTTGTTCCCAAATCTCAGGAATTCATATCAGTAGATTCTCGCAGTCCCGTATCTGTCTCGGCAGGTAATGCATCCCCCAATATCGACGTCGCAGCTGCGAACGTGAAGTCCTGTAGCACGAGCTAGCCAGATTGGCCAAGCGCTGCCAAATGCGCAGATGCTGCCTTCTGATTCGCAGTCATGGAACGCTCTCACCATACTTTTCCTCAACGTCCACATCGCCCCTGAAACCTGCAAACAGCACGACAGCTGTTTAGGGCCCATTTTTGATTCATTTCTCATAACATAGAGACCCAGACATACCAAGACACGAGACGATGGTGCTCCACGGCCTCCTTCCTAAACCTCTCCCCGCGGATGTGCTGGTCGTCGGCCAGCTCCTCACACACCCTCTCCATCCCGAACGAGACAGCTTCTACCCAGACAAAGCACATGCTGAAGTCGACGATCTCAATGATTTTCATATTCAGCTTCGCTACAGAGATGTCTTCTCTGTCGACACCGAGGGCCGCTTCATGACCAACTATGGCGCCAAGTTTGATCTTGGGAGGATATTCAGGCAGCCAAACTTGCTGACGGTGAGGGCCGAGCAGATGATTCAGCGTACGAGCCAGCACCCGTCACAGGCATTCCAGGCTGTATGCAATGACCCGGAGGCTAGGATATGGATATACGAGCAGGTCAAGGCTGGCCAACCACTATACATTGTGCTTGGCCTTACAGAGCTCAAGAATGCAGCATTCAAACGTGCGAAGCTCCAAGACGCCGGTGCATCGAACCGCCTCAACGAGACGCCTATTGAGAGAGATGCCAAAGTGCCTAGACCTCTGCGTGGCAGAACGGACTCGAACCTCGGCGGGCTGGGCACCGAGCCACATATATCTGGTGTATTTGGCATGGATGTTCGACGCGTTAGGGCCAGAATCACAACCCCAGCCGAGCCTCATGCTCTGGAAGACATAGGGTATCGATGGTATTACTACGAGGTCCCAGACAGCACGAACAAGGAGCAGCTGATGGTTGGCCTGTGTGAATCGCTAAAGGCTAACGAGCTTCGTCTGATGCTTGACTTGAGTGAAGAGGATGTCCAGGGAAACCTCGATGCTATCAGCCAGCTCAGTCTGGATGCATTGAGCGCTGCTGCAAGCCCTATGCTGCGCCCCAGCGAGCCAGCCCTCCGAGGACGTTCGCCATCTCCTCACCCATCCATGCTACGAAACCTTTCGTAAATTGCTTTTACTTTCGAGACGTTACAACGAAGAATGACGACCTGCATGAGTTGTTTATGTTCATGGTATGCGAATGTTAAGGCGCGATAGACTTGACAGCGTTTTTGCGATGATATATCAATTTCACGGCCTAGCATTTGTCCTCGCTGCAAAAAGCTTCTATACTAGTCCCTCTAATGCATCTCAGACATTTGTTCCCCCTTCGTGCGTGTTCACAGATCTCTACATTCGGTCCTTGCCTTGCTCATCTGCCTCTCAGCCTCTTTCTGGATTATAATACCCCCGTTGAAGTCCATGCGTCATTCACTGAAACCCAATTATCTCGCCACTTTATCACTCTCCGTCATTTACTATTTTTGTCAATGCTCTCCACCGACCACAATGGCCATCAATCATTTCGATGGCAACCTAGGTCAGCCAAGTTCATCTTTATTGAAGACTTTACACCGTTTCCAGCCGAATCTCCACCTTCCCATCTTTGAGTCGCCATGTGCCACATAGAACTATACCATTACTCTGTTATGTTTTTTATAGTAATGTCTAGCTGCTCATGATGATATCAGCCTCCTAAAATAGCCTGGATATCTCCCAATCCATGCCAATCTTTACACGCACAATGTACTATGCTATCTGAACTCATGTAAGCTCATGATTGAACAAGAGGGTAAGGGTGGACGCGTACTAGTGATGAGCGAAATGCCGAAAATGCTTCTATCCCTTTCAAAATGAGTGGGAATAGGTTTGTGGCTGATACGAGGCTGATCGAATGAACGCTCTAGATACTGACAAGATTCTGAAGACCTTTTTGCAGTATAGGGCTGAAGGAGTCACGGGTGGATCAAGAGAAACCACGCTGGGATTCATCTATAGACGTGTAAAACCAGTAATAACTGCAAAATGATTTATAAACGCCAGTGGCTATGATCCAGCCAATTTTGGTACATAGGTGACTCAATTGTGAAAACTGACGCCAATGAGAAAGTGAGCGTAGTAATTGATAACAAGGATGCTTCGTCTCCTTCTCGAACTATCATTCATCAGTCTTCCCCTCATTTTGATCCATCTGAGCAAAATCTTCCATCTAAACACCCATACCCCACCTTGGTGCATTGAGAATGATACCCATCAGGCAGCCAGAAATGATGCCAGCACATGGTAGGGTGATGAACCAACCCATGTAGATCCACGCAACCATACGCCAGTTGATAGTCCTCCAAGTGCCGTTACAGAGACCTACACCAACAGTGGCACCTGTGATGCACTGAGTCGTTGAAACAGGTAGCGCAAGCTTCGTAGCTAGAATAATAGTTATGGCAGCTCCAAGTTCCATAGAGAAACCACGGGATGGCGAGTGCAGCGTGATCTTGTTACCAAGCGCACGCATGATGTTGTATCCGTATGTCCAAAGACCGATGACGATACCAGCACCTCCAAAGGCGAGAATCCAGAGAGGCACGGGTACCTTGGTAGAGATCTTGGCGGTAGACCAGATGAAGTAAATGGTGGTGTATGGCCCGATCGCGTTAGATACATCGTTGGCACCATGCGCAAAAGAGGTGGTCGAGGCCGTCATGATTTGAAGGAATGAGTATGTGTATTCAGCGCGGTTGTCGAAATGTTCGCCAGTGGCGTGGACCTTCTCGATATCACCAGAGAGAAAGTCGCGGTGCTTCTGTTGATCGACAACATCCTGCTCGACACCGTGGAAGACTGCATACTTGATCCAGTAGAATGCGACGGCGGGAGTGTACCAGGCTCCGTGAGGAGGCTGCTTCTTGGGCTTTGATAGCTGTCTATGCGGACCGGCCACCGTTACTGGAGCAGCTCGCACTGATGGAATGGGAGTGATGTCCGAGTCAGCACCGTCACCCTTTTGATTTATCGAATGGCCAGCTGCCTTTTCAATGTCATCAGGGGCAACGCGGGCCTCAGCAGCGCGTTTAGCCTCCAACTCTTCCGCAGTAAGATGACCAGCATAGAAGTCTGGGATATGGCCGATTGTTACTCCCTCTGGGCGAACAGGAGGTTCAGGGCGGCGGAGAAGAAGGGGACCCTTGATGACCTCCCAACCTTTAAGTTCCCAGTCGTCTCTTAGGATACGGCGGTACAAGAAGGGGATGAAAAATGTAGCAACGATGAGAGCGACACCGCCACCGACACCGAAGGCAACACCAACGGACTGGTAGTCAGTGAGCTTGATTTTGGCTGATCCACCTTTCCAGACGATGAGTAGGGCTAGGAGGAAGGCTGTGAGGAAAAAGTAGACCGGCACCATAATAACTAACGGTTGGTTACGTGGTCAGTTTCATATTGTTAAGAAATTCCACACATGGACACTTACAAGCCTTCCTAACGGGATTGTTCCGACGCATGACGCCATACTTGGTGATTAGGAAAAGAATAGCACCAAAAGCGCCAGCTATACCTGGAGCAATACCCCAGGCAGCAAAGACTTGCGAAACGCCCTTGAACGACCAGTTGACACCCTTAGGGCCAGAGGAGGCAATGCCTACACCGATGACACCACCCATGATGGAATGGGTAGTCGATACGGGCATGGTGAATCGCGTAGCAATGGTAAGATATGTTGCAGAGCCGACGATCGCACATGTCATAGCAAGCATAAGCACGGAGGGGTCTTCCTCGAAGAGACTGGTGGAGATGACCTTGGTACGAATGGTATCTGTGACGCGGGAACCGACAAGCATGGCACCTGCAAACTCCATGACGGAGGCAATGCACATGGCTTGCTTGAGAGTGAGCGAGCGTGAGGCGACCGAGGTCGCGAAGGAGTTGGCAACATCGTTGGCACCTGTATAGGTTAGTTGTGATCAGGCGTTGATTCGCATATCGACGAAGTATATGTGAAGTTCTCCAAGAGTGCTACATCATTCTACAAGGAGTAATGCACCTACCAATATTCCAAGCATCAAGGAATGCGAATAATGTGCCGATGGCAAAGATGTAATCAAACTGAGGAAGAGCCGGCATCTTGACGATGATCGTCTTTGTCTTTTCAAGGGTCCCAGTGGACTGGCTGATCAAGTGCTGGTTGATTGCAGCTCAGGAACGACGACATGGGACCATCTATATATCACCCATACCACCAAACGCGCAGCTTCCTCTTCCCCCAAAATCTGAATCACTCAAACGCCACATTGCGACAATCATATCCAATGGTAGTGTCAAACGCTCTCATGTGCGCGGTGTCCTCCCAACCAGGAAAGACCAAACACAGTGAAAACGAGAAAGTCTGTCCAAGGATTGTCGAGCTCCCTTGGCAGCTTGGAATCCTCGGGCGTCACCGATGTCTAGAAGACTGCTGGCCTTTGAAGAGATTGGTCGCCAGGCATATTCGTGGCTCCGCCGACATATCAGTTGTAGGATTTGAGGATTCCCTTGGCGCCAGGTCCGCCAAACGCTAGCGTCCGCCCTCGGCGTACTCGGCAGTGGTTCACAACAAGGATTGACAAGAGCCAATGGGAGTTAGCAATATGAACACGCTGTAGTCTTGAAGGTTCCGTGTGGTGTCGCATGTTAAAGAAAACTTCAGCGGAATCGTAAGTCCCAAGATACACCCAGAGAATTGGCCATTGCATAACGTGCCGATTTCCGTCTTTACCATGCTGAGTCCATTAATCTTCGCATTGCTATCTCTTTGCCTTGTACTGCTTGAATCTAGATGATTTGTATTTCCAGTTAACATCTTGTGAAGGTAAGCCGACTTGCACATCCTAGCCAATGGTAACAGGTTAATTGCCAGCCCATTGCTCTTCGCAACCGATTGCACCATAAGTTCTCTTCGAGGGGCTTGCGAGGCTATGTTTTGGAGGTACCGGGGGCATGCGATCAGATGCGACCAGCTGAACATGACCGCGGAACACTGATAGTTGCAGTTAGGTGAACAGGCGTGATGCCGTGTGCGACCGTCGACAAGGCGCGAGACCATCCAAGGCGTCCAGATGAATCGATAGTCGATAAGCCGAATATGGGTGACATCAGGCTACGAGCCCCGACAAATCCCACCGTTCATGTCCATACGAGCGCTTAGTGGCAACACTTCTGTATGGAATATGATTCGTGGAAGAGCCCAGTAGCCGAGCTGCGAGGAAGTGCTGGAGGTTGGCGCGGACGGAGCACGCGATGAAAGAGAACGAAAAAAACACTGAAGGAAAAGTAACGATCAATGAGAGTTCAGAACATTCCCACGTGTGGTCATATCATAAAATAGGTATGCATGTACGAAATTAGGTTTATAACTGCCAATTACCAAGGGGTCTTGACAGCATAGGCACACTTGGTGGGCATGTCGCACTGTAAAGGAATGCCAAGAGGCAATGGTGCCTACCTGGTGGGGCGATGCACCTTCGATGCAACTCATCGGAATACTTTTATTGCTTTGGCTAAACGCCACCACTGGTTTTGTTAGGTGGAGATGTTTAAATGTTAGTAGTCCTAGTATTGTTGTATTTGCTGGGCTCCGGAACTCTCGTTTTAGGATTTGAATATTTATTAGGAGTCTTTGAGCTCGTTCACCAAGGACCAGGAACTACTCAAGTGGCCCAGATTTCTCAATCAACTCATGCATGAAACGTTCTTAGGCACGGTTATGCGATAGTTTCGATATGATGGCGCCTTTAGCATTTGAGCAGGATCACGGTCGGCCTGGGTTCCTTTTCTGATGCTGTTTGACTTAAGTTGTTTCCAGATCTGGGCATTCGGTTACAGCTAATTTGTCCACACTGTTACAGGTTCCCAAGAAGAATACGTCTAGTGAGCTGTAAAGGGTCGCTGTGGCAGGCCTTCTCCTGGCGAGGGATGATTGCTTTGCGGATGGATCTCCTGAAGTTACAAAGTTGCCCAAAATTGGGGATGGAGTAATTTGTGATTGCTAGTTAGGATACAAAGGCACCTAATCCTGCTGATGTTTCCAATAGAGAAACTCATGTGAAATTTCGAGGTAAACTTGATCGAAGCAGTCATCCCTGGTTTGTACCGGTTCTTAACGTTGTGCATTGAATCAGCACTGGTATTAGGTACCATTTATGATTATTGGCAGGTTTGCGTCCAAAGGCATAGTAGGATTTGCGCGGTCGCTCAAGGCCTTAGGCGAGACTTCATGTTGTCTGACGAGTGGGAGAGGAGGCGTATTGAGGTAGTGACGCACGAAGCGGCTACCAAGCATTTGGGTCAGAGAGGACTTCGAGACATGTTTGTGGCGGTCAAGGCCTCACTGTGGCATTTGTACGCATGTGGTAATGCTGGAGAGTGAATTGAGCAGGCAAGTGCAGAAGTGGTGGGGGACGCTAAACGAAAGTGGAAGTAATTGATGCCAAGGCAACACGCGACGCGACCTTCGTTTTCACGCGTCTCCCCTAATGGCGGACAGTCTGCCCCTCAGCTTTCAATATCGACCCCTCACAGTCCACGACAGCCGACAACACCCACAATGGCGGATAGACAATCCAACTACTCGGTCAGTCTCTTCGGTGGCCAGGCGAGCGAAGGCGGGCAGGATGCGTCCGCCCCCTCACGCGTCCAGCAAGCGCTGGTCGACTTCATCATGGAATTCACTCTGGACAACATATTCGTCTACAGGTGCGCCATATTACAGCGGCCGTGTAACTCACATTGACACACTTGCAGAGACCAGATTCGCGAGAATGTGCTTCTGAAGCAGTACTTTTGCGACATCGATATTACCCACCTCATAAACTACAATGATGGCGAGCTGGCGCACAATCTGAAGCAGAACCCTGCCGAGATTGTGCCTCTGGTATGCATTCCGAAATTGTACAAACGCTTTCTCTAAGTCGACATAGTTCGAAGCGGCCCTTAAAATATGCACAAAGCGTATCGTCTACCCCTCACAGAAAAATATCGTCCTTCCCGAGCACCAGCTGCTCCTCCATTCCTCCGCCTCGGAACTTTCCATTCGCGATCTCACAGCAAACAATGTATCGCAACTTGTTCGCATTCCTGGCATCGTCATCGGTGCTTCCACGCTGTCCTCGAAAGCGACTGCGCTTGCAGTCCGATGCCGAAATTGCCAGCACGAGGAACTGATACCCGTTTCAGGTGGCTTCGCAGGCGTTTCTCTCCCAAGAACATGTGGACGACAAAGAGGGGAGGGTGAAGCTGGAGATCCATGTCCGCTGGACCCCTACTTCGTCATGCACGAGCGATGCCAGTTCATTGACCAGCAGGTGCTCAAGCTGCAGGAAGCGCCGGATCAGGTACCAGTCGGCGAGCTGCCGCGCCATATCATGATCTCAGCAGACCGATATCTCGCCAACCGAGTCGTGCCAGGTACGCGATGCACGGTTATGGGCATCTTCTCCATCTATCAGCAAAAGGGCAACAAGCGATCAGGGAATGCCGCAGTCGCCATTCGCAATCCTTACATTCGTGCTGTAGGCATCCACACAGACGTTGACCATACCCAAAAAGGAACAGCCGTGTTCACTGAGGAGGAGGAGCAGGAATTTCTGGAGATGAGTCGGAGACCGGACATTTACGATGTTTTTGCGCGGTGCATTGCTCCATCGATATACGGGAACCAGGACATCAAAAAGGCTATTGCATGCTTATTGATGGGTGGCTCCAAGAAGATACTGCCCGATGGCATGAAGCTACGTGGTGATATCAACGTGCTCCTCCTTGGTGATCCAGGTACCGCGAAATCTCAATTGCTAAAGTTCGTGGAGAAGGTTTCACCAATCGCTATTTACACATCAGGAAAAGGTTCCTCGGCAGCCGGTTTGACGGCTTCCGTCCAGCGTGACCATAACACGCGAGAGTTCTACCTGGAAGGAGGTGCTATGGTTCTAGCCGATGGTGGTGTGGTATGCATCGACGAATTTGACAAGATGAGGGATGAAGATCGAGTCGCCATCCACGAAGCCATGGAACAGCAGACCATCTCTATCGCCAAGGCAGGCATCACGACAATTCTCAATTCGCGGACCTCAGTCCTTGCGGCCGCTAATCCAATTTTCGGCCGCTACGACGACATGAAGACGCCCGGCGAAAACATTGACTTCCAAACCACGATCTTGTCCCGTTTTGACATGATCTTCATCGTACGGGATGAGCACGACCGCGGCCGTGACGAAAGGATAGCGAAACACGTCATGGGCATTGCCATGGGTGGGCGAGGCGTTGAGGAGACTGTGCAAGCAGAGATCCCCATCGAAAAGATGAAGCGCTACATCACGTACTGCCGGCAGAAATGTGCACCTCGCCTCTCGCCTGAGGCTGCGGAGAAGCTTAGCTCGCATTTTGTCAGCATCAGGCGTCAAGTCCACGCATCGGAGATGAATGCAAATCAACGGTCCAGTATCCCGATTACTGTCCGTCAACTTGAAGCTATCATCCGTATCACCGAGTCGTTGGCCAAGCTGTCACTAGCACCAATCGCAGATGAGTCGCACGTCGACGAGGCAATCCGACTCTTCCTTGCTTCCACTATGGACGCAGTTAACCAAGGAGGAGGTCAAAGCTCGAAAGAGTTGATGGACGAAACAAATAAAGTGGAAGACGAGCTGCGACGGCGCATGCCCATTGGCTGGCAAGTCAATCTGTCCACACTAAAGCGCGAAATGGTCGATGGGAAGGGCTACTCTGAGCAGGCCCTCGCTCGAGCCCTTCACGTTATGAACGCTCGCGAGACGATACGATGGCGACATGGTGGAAGTGTTGTCTTCAGGGCAAGTGCATAGAAGGTGTTCGAAGGAGCTTTAGAAATCGGCGTTCGCAGGTATTATTGCCTGGCCACAGAACATGAGTACAATGATCGATGGATGGATGAGGTCTGGCTTGATTAAGCATAGCATATTGAGATGGCACGATGATGATGCACTTATGTACTACAACACGCAGGCGTATGGCGGTCTCAAAGCGTATTTGCTATCTAGATAATTTAGTGCTTTAACATCCTGTTCACCTACGCGCCTGCGCCAGTTTTTCGTCTTGGTTGCTTGAGGTCTTTCTCATATCAGTCATGCACCTTTCCTACTGTTAGTCTCGACTGGCATACAAAACAGGCGCCATACAGACAGGGACCGAAAAAAAGACGTATGATAACGGGACTTCGCCTATGGTTAGCTAGCTGTAAGTGTTTAGCATACGGCGCAGTTCTTCGATACATATTCTTTGCTTTTAATTTTGAACTACGATCCCCTTCAGACGAACTACCCTGCAATATATAGTTTGTCAAGGCTACAGCGCTTATTGCACGGCACAACCCCCCATATTCATCGCTAGATTTCATGATCTCTTGTCCGCCCTTATATAGACTTTTCGAACACGCCGTCTCAACTTTGCCTTGACCATTTCCTCCATTGTATGCGGCTAGTCTCCCATTATCTTTTCGTTATCCTTTCCAGCCTTCCACTAGTCTCCTAATCTGCTGGTATCGCTTTCCTAGGATGTCTGGCGGCCGCACTCTGAATCTTCTCATCTATCCAGGACAGGCTGGTCAGCGTTCCCACTTCGGAATATGGGTAGCATACGAAGAAGGTGGTGAAACGGGAACACTCATTCATGTTATCGGGTCTCCAATGACGGGCTTCGCGCTCCAATTCAAGCGAAATTACGCTCCCAAGTATACTGCACGCCGTACAATATTAGTTCCGATAGGAGAGATAAACGCAGACTACATCCAAACATTTGAGGGTAAAATGTGGGAGGATACTACCCCAAGAGGTGACCTCGACCAAGTGGCTTCTCAGATTCAACCTCCCCGAGTGAGCGAAAACTTTATGGCACCAGTGAACGACGTAAGTGTAAATCAATCTCATCTTGAGTGCATCTGCTGAGTGGTGCAGACAACAAATCGTCGGTGCCAGGAGTGGACTATGGATTTCGTCCGCCGTCTCGTCGACATTAAATATCTTGATGAATCAGCGATAGAGATTGTTCAGTCAAGACGAGATGCACCAAATTTCGGAATTGGACTGCGTCCAATTGGTCTGCACCCACAACAGAGTTCACAGCCACCACAAACAGCTGCCACGGATAGCGTCACAACAGCCCAACAATAGATTCATAAACTGACCCTTACGACTACTAGTCAATAAATTATTGACACTGCGCACAAACAATACAGACGCTGGTATGGGACGACATGGATTTGGCAGGAGTAAGCTAAGCACACGACACCACATAAGAGTAGAGAGATCATTACGTCCAATCTTGGTGCTTAGATACTCTAGCAAAGAGTGCTATCCCAGGTTGATGTGACCTTCGCATTTTGTAACTGGAGCTATTAATCGATTACATGTTCACCAGGCTTTCCTCTGCCCTCTCCTTCATTGATCAATTCACCTTTCTACGGTCGGCAGGGTCCTTCTATTTTGCAGGTGTTTCTAACTAGTTCGCATGGTCGAAACGGGGGTACTTTTGCTACAGTGGGCCCCTTTTGTTTTTGCTAATGCTTTTGATCATTCTCGACCATCCGCAAATGTAGTCCTACGTTGTAGAGGAGATTTACATGACTTCACTTTCTTTAGACACATTGTATTGCTTGCCGGAAATTTTTTCGCTTTTTGATGAAGAAATTCAAAAGTCAAAATTTGCCCAGGGTGCAAGTGTAAAAGTCGAAAGCTTCCAAGGCGGATTCATGTGGTTCCATGAACGAATCAAGGTATACCCGCCATTCTTCATCATGCGACGCGGTGAATCTTGCCTTGCAGTACTCCCAGTAGTCTGGGTACCAGCCCGCCTGCTCCCAGTCAATTATAGCAACAACCTTGACGGGGCTCTTATCGGTGACGATAATATTTGCCGGACGCAGGTCCCCATGTGTAAAGACTATGGGCCCATTGTCTGGAAGTAAATCCCTCCACGGGTCTTCGATGCTCTGTGGATCAGGAACATGGCGGCGCCATAACCAAGAAAGCCAATCGTGAAAAACGGCACGGGTGGGGAATGGCCTGAGTAATGGTAAAAATTCCAAACAGCGATCTGGAGCAGAGCCGTGAGCAACGGAACCTATTAGAGATTAGAGATTAGAGATCTCGGACCCTTTGTGCAAGCACTCGTACCAATAACTTGCTCCGATTCGTGCTGCTTGAGTTTCCGAAGTCGAGATACAAAGATTTGCAGATCACTGCAAACCGTCTGTTTATCACTATCAAGCATCGAATGCCATCGTTGATCGAGCGTAGGACCATGAATGAGCTGCATGTAGATGAAGACTTCGAGGTCCTTTCCCTCCCGCTTGACAACTCTCCATCCGTACACTTCAGGGACTGGGACCTGATTCTGAAGAGTTCTTCGGGTGGCCCAAAGGTTTGTGGCTTCTAGCGTTGAAACGTGTGGCCCGAATTTAACAAGGAGATCTAGTGCCTCGAACTTTACGGGCTGACGAGCTCGGAGCGGATGCGATGAGGATCGCACTTCTTCAGGAGATGGAAAAGCGTGGTTTCGACCATGATTCCGGAACCATGAGGAGTCAAAAAAGTTCATCTCCGCCTGAGAAGCATCCGGAATGTCCGTAAGGGGAATTTCCGGATTTGCGGTCATCTTAATTCAACCCACAAAGGAATCATCGCAACCTTGGTTTAAACTGGAGCTAGGACTGCTGAACTCTCCCCGCACAACTTTAAGCTCAAGAGCAGTATAGTGTGCTACAGAAATAGAAGAGATAATTGGCCCAAAGTGGTCGTGTAGTGGAATAGAGGGTTAACAGCGGAGGTAGAACTGTGGGGTAATATTATCTCATCATCCCACTCTCTTCAGGCCACAGTGGCGTCACGCCAAGAAGCTTACACACTTCTGTTACCTTCAAGACTCATAAGCCTATCAGCGCTCGCTATCATTTAACACAACCCAGTAAGGATAGAAACGCTTAATTAGGTAAGAAGCAAGCAGCACATATTATAGTATTTCAGAACAGTTTAGCAGGATTCCAGCACAAAAGACCTTGCTCCAACATGAAACGATTCCCTCACGATTGATGATTTTGATCGAATAACAAAAGATCCCAGGTGCTCCAGGCGAGCGTTTTTCCGAAGAATACTCCATTTTACCAATACCCAGGTTTACTGGGAGTGCGGATATTACATCCTCAGGGAGACGCTCGCGAAATTGTCCAACCTACAAATGTTCATCACTACGGATGCACGCTTTCCAAAATCGACGCGCTGGCGTGACGACGGAATGAGATTGGAGCATTTTCGGCCCCTCTTTTCAAATAATCTACGTTTAGGATCACTTATGAGGCTAAACAATCGGTCGCAATACATGGTCAAGTATCGCGACTTGCCAATTCGATGGGCGGTCTAAGCGGATGGAACATACTCGAGACATTTTTACTTCGACTCTTGCTCTGGGCAAAGATGGACCAAGGGAATCAGCAGAGAATTCAGTAACCATGCTATTCGAAAGTGCTGTCATGATCTTGGGTGGCCTGGGAAGGACACAAGCCCTACGTTGATGCGGAATTTGAAAGGTGTTTCATGAAATCCGGAGAGGAGGCTAACAGAGGCAGATCCATAAACAGATTAAGAGACAGATGCCAGCGTCAATAGCTGCAAATTGCTGACTCTTATCCACGGTTCAAAGTCAAGAAATCACAAGATAGCGGATCTGCTCGAGTTTGATGATGGTGAGTCAAGAAGTCCTGATTCTTTGCGCTGCGCCATGGTTGGGAAGTACATATATGACCATAGCGAGGATCACTATTGATGACGGAACCTATTGGTATGCAATCGGTCGACAGATCCAAAGCTCTGGGATGTACTCGGCTAGATATGAGGCGTTGCTGGTGGAGCCGTCTTCTGCGGAGCATAACTTCATACAGCATGAACGGGTTGAGATTACTTGTTTAAGTGTGGAATCGAGAGAGCCAGAAAGAGGTAGTCAGAATTGTTCATCAATAAATCATAACATATATGTATGGAATAGGTTTTAGAGCAAACGCAACTCATAGGTCGAGGGCAGTGGACCTTATTTCATAAGCATACCTGTGCACTTGGGCGTCCCTTGAGAGTCAGATTCATTCCAAAGAGCAATAAAAATATGCAAACTCCGAACCATAGGCCTTCAGGACCTCATATTATCTCTCCAAGAGGCAATGTCGGCTCAGATCTTGAGAAAATAAACGCTAGCATATGATAACGCGGAAAAGAAGCGCCCGAGCAGCCCTATTGTGATTATAAAATGCATGCCTATTCACTTGATCGTGCCGCGAAGTACTGAGGTATGACAGCGAAACAGTTTGGTGACGCATTAAAATTGATGTAGACAGACACAACCCACATACATGCTATGATTTGAAAAAAAAGTCCCGTTCTTTGGAGGGGTGGTCAGTCAAAGGATGAAAGGTTTTGTCACTCTGATATTGAAGTGATGTGGCAATGTACTGGTTTAGATAAGTATCCAGAATGCTGATGATTACGCGTTTTGATATAAAATAATTATGATAAGCTGGGTGCGTTCCGCCTTCTTATCCGCGTAGGCTATCAGATCTTTAATTTACTATCTGCAATGATGGGTCAAAGAAGTTTCGATAATTAGGCGCTGCCTCAAGTAGTCAATTGAAGTAACACTCTCATTAGGTTGGCAAGTGTTGGTGTAAGTCGTCGAAGGTCATTGTTCAAGGTACTTAGCATTTTAGAGCCCTACAAAACTTGGGATGTCTGTTTAGCTAATAGTATGTGATATGCCCACTCTTGCTATGCTTATATACGCAAAAAAAAAAAGGTGTTACCTAAAAGGTTGTTGAATTCATTGGAATTTGATCACTTCGGAGCATATACAGCATATGAGATAGGGAAGCTACGGAATGTTTGAAAGCCGAAAGCGGAATTCAATTTCTTGGAAAGCAAGAGGCGCTCTTGGGGTGTGTGGTGTAGGACTTCAGCTCAAGCCAAAGAGTTGCCCTCACTACGTTACGTTTACATAAGATCATGCAAATGCTAATAGCTTGGGCAGTTGATTATGTGGCTTCTAGAGCATGAGAATTTATTTGGTAGACATCGAAGGTTGTTGGCTTGCATAATGGTAGCTGAGTTGTATCGAAATCAAGGACCTGGCTTTTCAGCGCTTGGCTATGTTTGTTCCAGCCCAAGCCAAGCCACTCTATTCGTCATCATCACCACCTAGTTTTGGTACGTCCACGCAATAATTCGGTTTCCATTCATTAGTTTTATCAGCGGCTAGATAGTCACGTCCCCACTTGTTTGTGATCATGCGAGGTTATTGACACACCTGTGTGGATTCTGACATCCATTTGCCGCTGCTAAGACATCGATTTCACAGCGCAACTGCAGAAATACAATATATTGGACAGCCATTCTTCTGTGACGGTTCTGCTTCACACCGAGCTGACTGGATTATTGCGGCCTTCAGCAGCACACCGTTTCTGAAGGTTTGCTTTTACCCCTCAGCCAGCTGATGCCAAGTTCGGCAAAAGACAAAGAGCATCAAATCAGGACCCACGGAACAGACGATCCTAGTTTCCATCGATGTAGAAGCAAGAAGGCAACGGGTGGACATCTCATAAAGTCCTCCTCATGCAAGCCTAATTGGAAGGTGTCATGGACAGCTGAAGCATCATTGGACAGGTGGTGCACAAGAGGACCCAAGGCTGACGTTCGCGGGAAAACGCCGTGCTGAGGGACTATGCGGTCAGCCGACGAGATAACAGGCAACACGCGAAAGAGAGCTGAAGGTGCAGTTCGTAAACTCTTTGCCACAGTATCTAGTCTTCCAGGGGCGATCTATTTAAGCCTGGGCAAGCACCACTAAATAATTATAAGCACTCTTCTGAAACAGAGTGAAAGATCTTTAGACGTTGTATTCTAAGATAATTGAGCTCGGTTTTTCACTTTATCGTTTAGCAGAGGCCTTCGATCTTGGATCTACTTCCTCAAAAATCACAATGGCAGAACTACAGCGCCACCCTATCTGCGGCTTTGTTCCACCATATATTCTAGAAGCCGTAGCTGGCTCTGGCGTCGGCGCAGAAGAATCTGATCCTATTGCGGAGGAAGCTCGCGCTGCCTGTGAGCACACGCTTCAGCATGTACACACATATGCCGATGAACGCCAGAAGTCGTGCACTGGAACTCATGTTAGTTATCCTTCTATCGGGACAGGTTTCATCCCGGAGTATATCCTTGAAGCAGTCGCTGACTCTAAGGAGGACCTGGCCAAGGAACATGAAGCAACTCAGCAGACACTCATGACAGCAGACGCTGGGATTTCGAAGTCAGTACAGAGAAAAATATACGATTGCAAAGAGTCCGACCAGCTTCCCGGAAAACTTGTTAGATCTGAGGGACAGACACGCATCAAGGATCGCCAAGTAAATAACGTCTATGACGGGTTCAAGATCACGCACGACTTTTTCTCTGAGGTTTTCGGGCGCAACTCGCTTGATGATAAAGGACTGCCCCTTATCGGCAGTGTTCATTATAAGGCGCCAGACGCACCTGCCGGATATAACAATGCCTACTGGGACGGTAATGAGCAACGAATGGTTTTTGGTGATGGCGACCACATCACCTTTGACTACCTCACTGACTCGCTCGACGTCATTGCCCACGAATTGAGCCATGGATTTGTCCAGTTCTCCTCGCCATTGGAATACTACTGGCAGTCGGGAGCTCTGAACGAGTCTTGCGCGGACGTCTTCGGTTCGATGGTCGAGCAGTGGCATATGGGTCAAACTGCAGAGGATGCGGACTGGATCTTGGGGCAGACACTGTTTCCAGTTGCATTCACAGGCTCTGCACTTCGCAGTTTCAAGGCCGGAAAAGCTTTTACAAATGATCCTGTCTTTGGCACCGATCCACAACCGAAGCATATGGACAACATATACACGGGGCCCAAGGATGGGAAAGGCGTTCATATCAACTCCGGTATTCCAAATCATGCATTTTATCTCGCTGCAAATTCTCTCGGAGGGAAGTCTTGGGAGAGAGCGGGCAGAGTTTGGTACAAAACAATGATGTCAGGAAAGATTCCGGTCAAATGCGATTTCAAGACTTTCGCAGAGGTCACTGTGAAGATTGCGGAAGAGGAATTTCCAGATGCGGAGGTGAAGGATAAGATTCGTGAAGCATGGGTCAAGGTCGGAGTGCTTGCTTAAACGTGGTTACAGCCAAGTAGTGAATCGACCCACGTCGTGGTTGATGTACAAATCACAAGACACAGAAGTATAATCGGGCCTAATGACAAAAGATGTGACATTGGCATTGATGTAAAATCCTAAGCGCCTCCCACGCACAATAGAGATCCCTGAGAGCGCCTTCTAACATTCCATGATTCCCTAAACCGAGTTATAAACAGCGACCCAATCAACATAAAGCGGTACGCCTGGTACTGTTTGTGGAATTGGTGTGCTGCTCCCACGATTGTTGTTCGGGAAAGCACCCCCAATAGCCAGATTCAGCAGAATGAAGTGCCCATGATGCACCGCTTGAGCCCAAGTGGCTGCACCGACCGTTGTCTCCGTAACAGTGTGAAAGTTGACACCATCAACACTCCAGGTCAGCTTCTCGGGATTTGACTGGCGATCAACTTCAATAGTGTAAGTGTGCCAGTTGCCTTGGCAGGGCGTCCCAGGGCACTGAAGGAATCCGAAGAGGCCGTCCGTCTCCCTGCATGGGCCACCTGGGTTCACTCCGCAGTGCAAAACACCCCAAACGCGATTGATGCCGTTCACATTCTCCATGATGTCGTACTCGCCGACAGAGGGCCAATTCTGGTAGTTGCCGCGGTAGTTGTTACCGAGCGTCCAGAAGGCGGGCCAGTACCCAACGGCGGCATCGCCAGTAATGTCGGGCATAATGATGCGAGCAGAAATGCGCATTTTGCCGCCATCAACAGCTTGAAAATCGGAGCGCTGTGTTTCAATGCGAGCCGAAGTCCATGCACCATTCGAATCACGGAGTGGTGTGATCTGAAGCACACCGTCACCGGTCAACTTGAGGTTCTCTGGACGACTGGTGTAGGTTTGAATTTCGCCAGTGCCCCAGTTGGCTGGGCCACCAGGATACGAAGTCCCAGTGTCGACCATCCAGTTTGCAGTATTCGGTAGGCTATTACCGCTACCGATGAAATCATCACTCCATGTGAGAGAAAAGCCTGGGACAGCTGGGGGAGCTGCGCGCACAAGAGGCAGTCCAGCAGACAGAAGAGCAATAGCCTTAGAAAGCATCTTGATCTGTTTATGCGATCAATACCGTGTAATTAGGAGGATCATATGGTGGACAGGACTTACCCTCGTAGAGAGTTTGTGATGAAGTAGAAGCGTTAGTGAGAGAATGCTACCCCAAGAGGTATTATCAACGAGGAGTGATCAAAGATAACCTTTCTTTACCAAGAAGAAGAAGAGACTGATCCTGCTGAAAGATCATAATATAGATCATGCCTTCACCTTATATACTCACCGAACAACTTCTTGAGGGTTGGGATGTCCATCAGTGGTGCGGGGAGATGTTCCAATCTCATGATGGTTTCACCGAAGTCCAGGTTGTAAATGAAGTCTGATCGGGGAGGGCGAGAATTTTTTTCATCATTGCAACCCTCAAGGCAGCTTCTAAGGCACTTGCTCGGGTATCGTGCTTGTAATGGCTTAGAACGACTTCCCCACTGTCGGACGAGTCAGTGAGAAGGTACAGGAGGAGGTGTCTCCGCTTTGGCGCCCAGTAAATATTCGCGCCGAACTTGATACCAGCGTCATAGTGCTATTACGAAGAAGCTTGTAGGGGCTCTTCATGTAAGAGTAAGTTGGTGGTGGTGTAAAGGGCCTTCATCGAATACAGGCACTAGACATTTAACCCAGGACTCCACCAATGGTGGTTCACGACTAGTCGCTCTTTGGAAATCAGCGAAATCATGGGATTATAACAGCGATGTCCCCAGTAACAGCTCCCGTAACACCAAACGTCGCGCTTCGTGTCGTGGGGAGGGCAATGGTAGTGATGATTAAATCTGAAGTGAGATCCCTGGTTCTTGTTGACTGGATGAAATAGCACCACAGGGTCTAAATCATGCGGAACCTGGTAAATGGCCGCAAAAGCCAGCTCAAAATGACATTAGTAAAGGTGGGAAGTCAATCAATGCGATGCGATTCACATCTTGGACCGGACCCGATACCGGATTTGGGTAGGTACCTGCGCAAGCGAGGTAGCCCAACGATCCCGGGCACTATATCACAAGGCGCCACACCCTGGCTCCAATTGACATCCCCACTACGCGACCCCGCACTATAACGCCCTCGTGATCGACGACATGATCGGAGTGCCTGACGATCCGAGACGGTTGGAATGATCGTTTCTTTCTCTCGCACTCGGCTCGATCCGTGGTAATCTCGGTGGCCGAAAGGCCGCTGTCCGCCCGGGTATGTTCTGCAACCAACAACGTTCCTAGGCTCGATTGGCTCACGGTGATCCGACGCGACTGACAGGGCTTTAGCATAAGCGTCTTCATGCCTTTAGAACACGCCATCTTTTCTATGTCGGTAGTTTACTGTCGGGTCCAGCGGCTAGGAGGCCAAAATTAAAGGCGCATACCATGTACCTGGAAAGTTTTCATCGTGATGTCTTCTCATGACTGCCCGCCGCTTCGATCACATGCTGGATGTCACCAGCCTAACATGGGGCTCGGGGACTCAGTCAGGCATGAGACATTTAATATCTGCACGGAATAGATAAGAACAGATAGATTTATTGCCGTCTTATGGGGTGTTGTTGACGGGCCTTTTCGGGTATAAGTCTCACCTATGGCAAGAGAGTACTTCAAAAATTTGCGCAGTACGTCCTAGTACAGAAGAATCCGATCTATGCGTCAACTATAGACAATGAACCACGCTGCTCACTCTCTGAATCCACTTCATTACTGCTCTCCACATTCGGTGCTTCAGGATCGGGACCTCCGTTTTCCTTCCGTCTCCTCTTTAATTTTTCTCTCCTCTTTCGGTTGATGTCGTAGTTTCTCTGAATTTCACGAATGATTTCCTTCAGTTCGAATGTTCCAGAAGCAGTAGCCACAACCGGATAAACGAGAACGCCCTCCAGTAGTAACAACAAAACAGTAATAGCAGCCGAGAAACCCTTGCTGATTCCTCGTATCCATAGTAAGATGATAGGACTAACCATGGCAGCAATAACGGCCAGAACGAGAACTAGAGGCCCTAACACGGTAGTGGAAACCTTGGCGCCTTTCCATGCCGCGTGGCCCAAGGCTTTGCTAACCCATGCAAGAAAGGTATGTGCAGGTATGGGTTGATTATATTGCAGTTCGGCATCGTCACGAACCTGACGCAAGACCTTGGTTTGGTATTCAACGAGTCGCGAGCTCCGTATGCTGAGGCGCACTGCGTACGCAATGAATACAAAACCAGCAGCTATAGTCACGAAGATGTACAGCGACACTCCCCCATGAAGCTCATGGATTTGCATGCTAAATACGCTCGCTGCGAAGGACAGAGGAATGAAGACGAATGCAAGCTCTGTTAGCTTAGAAACACTTTCAGCTTCTGCGATGCTTCGTCCACTATTCACAATCTGCATCTCGGCAAGAAAGGAACTCGAGGACTTTTCAAGCAACTCTACACAGCTGCGTAGTATTTGCCGAGTATCATCTGCGAGCTTCCTAGATGGCAAATCACTGCGATCGAGTTTGAAAGGATGCGTTTCAGAATCATAGCCGAACTGCACGAATGCACGCAGCTGTTGATCAACCTCAGCAAGCGTAAAGTTCAGGCGATACAGTAATCTCCTCCAAAAAGTGACGCGATTCTCAATGAGGCCCTCATCCAGCGTGTCCTCGCGAATTCGCTTCAGGGAAAGGCGGATGACGTCTACCAGACTATTGGTGTCATCGTTGATAACACGGAACAGCGCTCGGAACGGATCATGTTCTACTTCTTTACCTTTAGATGATCGTTGCATAAAATACTCAAACTCATCTAACGTGGATGTCGGGACTTGTTGACTTTTGATATATGCCCTGATGTAGAACGCTGTAAACGAATCGTCGATTTCGGCCGATGAGGATGACCTCGCCTTGACCGGGTGGTATGGGACAAATGGTCCGTGTGTCTCAGTAATATCAGAGCGTTGATCTTGGAAAAGCTGCGCAGAGGATTGAGGTTGGTTTGCGCCCCCAATAGGGGATTTGTGTTGTCGATGTTTGGAAGTTCCTAAGTCTTCCTGGTTGCTGGCGCCCGAAGTATTCATGCCGTGTTGCGTAGCTCGCCGTCGCAAAGCAGCCGGTGAGAAGTCCTCTTCCTGAGATATAGCCTTCGCTCCAGTACTCCGTGACTGGTCTACACCAACTGTTCTCGTAGCGGCTGCAGATGACAAAGGCAGCGGTGCTACAATCCGTGTCAATTAGAGAACAATTATTCTTGTCGGGGAGAGTTATATAAATGTGGCGATAATGACGATGTAAGGTGAAAATCAATATGGAGCAATTCAACGCAAAGGAGCGTGACAACATAAAGACAAAATCATTCCAGCCATCTCTAGCCTAGATGCGGCTTGAGAAATTGGAATATGGTGCTGCCTAGATTTGAGGAAGAGGAATGCTTCTGCCTGATGGCCAAAGTCATCCTTACTCACGAGTGGTAAACGTGTAGCTTGATCAGGAGAAAGGGTCACTTACAAGTTGGTAAACCTTGTGCTGGCCAACTTAGCGCTGGCCCTGATCCATCACCATCTTTTGAAGTTATTGTGGTGGGATCTTGAAGACCAGGAGGGATTGGACCAGCGGATGGATGGGTCGTCCGTCCTATCCATTCGTGAACGTGGCGTGACTGGGACGATCGTTGATTTTGAGAGCTACGAGTTTCCGGTAGTTGGAATTCCTGCCTGGGTAGAAGACTGACAAGTATTGGCAGGCGTTTCTGAAACTGTCGTTGCGCAGCGCTCTCAGTTCCGTAGATAGTGGCGACTGGTAGCGGATCGAGTAGTAATATGACTAGAAATGTTAGGGTCCCCAACGTGTCGCTGCATCAAGTACACACCAAAATTACAATCGTCGATATCACGACTCCATATTGTGACCCGTTCTTCCCATCCTACCGGGTATTCAGTCTGAGATCCTTTATAGTAAACACCGGGGTTAGAACTTAGCTCTAGATTGCGACGCCAAATGTTTGCAGTCGTCTCCAAGCGTACATTGTGGCGTCGTTCACATCCATCGTAAACGCAGCGAACTGATGGTTTTTGGTCCATGATTAATCTTTCCCGAAACCTTGAAGTCATAGGTATCAGTGGCAGGACTGGGCGATACCAGCTGAAGGATGAGTATCCGTGTGCGGACGAGCAAGCATGCCAATTTAATGCCTTATCTTGAGCCTCCCGCACCATATTGTAGCCTGAACCTTCCAGATGCTCTTCAAACACGTGTGGTGGAATCTGAAATGTTGCTCCCAAAAGACTGACCAACGATGGCGTAAGGTCTTCTACCAAGACCACTCGTTGAACGCAATTGTGAGGGACATTTCTTATTGTGCTGTAAAATTCGTGAGCTGGTGGGGCTGACGAGTAACCATCCCAAGGTTCTTGCCGTCTACTAAATGTAGATGGTGGTTGCCCAACCTGTGAAGCCTTGATTTGATCATAAAGCACGATGCGGCAACTCCAATCATGACGTGTTGCCTCAGCTGCGACATTTTCAAACTGCGAGAAGCTCGAAGCCAGCCGATTTACCGTTGCCCTATAGGCTTCAGTATCCGGTACAACTACTGGCAATTGCATTGGCAATGACGGAAACGGTGCTGGCCATGGTCCCGGTGGCATTTGCCATGGCCCTGGAACTGCCGACGGCGGCGACCACGATGATTGAAATACTCCTGGCGGACCTGGTGGCTCTGGCGGGGGCAGCAACGTTTGAACTCCGATCTTCTTCTTCTTTTTTTTTGTCTTTTGTTTAGGAGCCCAAGTTGAGCCCCAGGTACTCCAACCCATCTGGTTTATGTCCGTTTCGATTTGCTCTTCAATTTTGTGACCAGAAGACACATGTTTTTCCATTCGTGACATTAACTGTTCCAGTGATTGACCCAGTGATGGGCCTTCACAGTCCGAGTGGTCTAATGTCAGCGTTGATGGAGAGCCCGAAGGTGGTAACATTGTTTGAACGGCATCAAAATAGTTCATTTTTGGCTTAGGACCAACTGAGAGTTGGTTTTGTATTCCTTCAAGAGATGTGTGATGCGTTTCCTGCCCTAGTGCGGCAGGCTTAGCGATGACCTCTTCACATTGTGTCGCACGAGTTGTGCGTTCATGATTATTTTCCACCAGCTTTTCGCTTCCTGCGTCACTCTGGGCTCTAGTACTCGCGTTTTTGTCTAGCGTACTTTCGGGTTGCTTCTTGCTGTCTTGCCTTTCCTCTCGCGAATTGTCTTGCTCTGGTGTCCCACGATATCCTGGCGGTTCGACGCATTCTCTAGCTTTCAAGTCAGAGTTTTTGGTACTCTCTTCCTCTTTTTTGTCCGTGGGATCATCCTTCCACCCCTGCTTGGATCGCTCCTGCTCCGCGGCAACCTCGCCCTTGGGTTCTTCTTGCGCAGAATCTGTTGCTTCCATTAAAAGATACTACAGTGTGGCGCCGAGCTCAATATCTTCATTCGTTTCCCGCCTCTTTCTGGGGGATCATGAAAAAAAAAAGGAAATGATCAATCAGGCCACGGGTGTGATGGGGAGGCGGGACCCGGCCCCCACATTTGTTGCTGCAAGATATCTCACACGCATGGACTGACAAATGAGCTGGTTGGCCATAACCGCAGGCTTGTCTTTATCTCGTATAGAACTGCACGAATTCAGACAGTTGTGCGTTTGCCAAGAACTTGAATATTTGCACCATGGAGTGGCTAAAAATTGGAAAGCAGACGTAAGGTCAGTCACAACCAAAAACAATATCAGCGTCGATAGATCGACCGCCTCATCGTTTATTCTTTGCTCAGCCTCGTTGCAATATTACAAATACATTCTTATCGTGTACTTCTCTTGTTGTGGCTAAGATGGCTGCTCAAGTGACATTGCAACGTCAGTAGAAACCCATAACATGTGTTGCACCTACTGACATTCGTTCCAGGTCTTATTCCAGGCATTGCCTACCACCATGTTCTCATGTTCGGTCATGCGATTGCGATAGTGTTCATCTGTGAGTCTGGCTCAACCCAAAGGGCACGTCTCATTCATCCATTCGTTGTTAACACGTGCGCAGCAGTCATTCTGGCAGGCTGCTCTAGTTATTCGTCGATGACGAATATCTACATCCTTGGCCTATCTTACACTAATTCGACGCCATCAAACCTTAACTCAATCACCCGAAGCCTTTCCCAGACTCTCAATGGGTACAAAGGAGCTGCCCGTCTAGAAGTTCGGACAGGCTATTTTGGGATGTGTGTACGCCAACAGGGCATTGTATGGCTCTGTAGTTCTGATGCGGATGGACTGGCACAGCAAATCGGCCCTGGCAACGATCCACTGAACCTCATAGGAACAGCTTCAAAATTCAAAAGCGACGTGCTGTTCTCTGGCCTGCTATTCATGGGAATCGTCCTCGCGTTCTTGTCCATGGCACTTATGGCAACATTTCCCAATGCGCACCAGGAGGTCGAAAGAAGCGGATCAGATGTGGGCGTTAAGCTATTTCCATCCCGGCCCGTATCGCAGGTAGCTCTAACACAAGCCTTTGTTGCCGCGGTGTTGCTACTTATTGCAAGTCTTTGGCAGCACATTGGCTCTGTAGGTGCTGCTGCGATGGCAGAGGCTGCCAATTACGGTAATGTTCAGACCAATATTGGGACGGCTGCGATGGCAATGGCCTGGGCGAGTTTTATGATTGAGACCTGTGTGACTATCGGCGTATTAGTCCTGATTTTGGCAATCATCGTTCTGGACAGGCTCATGGACGATTAGAGGTCGATTTTCGTACGGTAGAAAAACAAAAAAAGCTCCTCGCTGGCGAGACATGCAATCGAAGCAAGGAGCAGCGGTACTATATGAGGTATCTTTTACTTTAATGGCCCGCAAAAGCATCGTGCTGACCCTATGGGCTAAGGTAACTATGCACGCTATATTCCAGTCACGTGGCTGGAGTTTCGATCGTACATAACATACGAAATAACCGTAAGCTTGTTAAGTTTAGTCTTAGTCTTTAAGCAGAATACGCAAAAGTATTAGAGCAGTAGCACGTATAACTTGGCATTCTGCCGTTTCTGAGGAGTGAGACAATATCTTCACTGTTCACGAAAAGCTCGTCAGCGGCGAAAAAGCAAACAACTTAACCCTCGTGGTCATATAATGATCGAGCTTAACAAAGAACTATTACAGTACTAGAAAGGCCGTCCACTCACTAACCCCATGCTGCGTTAGCAGCATTCCGTAACCATGAGCCATGTCAATTCCAACTCTAACAATTGTCTTATACTAACTAGGCCTCTGTCACTCGACCAGATATTTCCCGAATATAGCAATTCGACTCTTCTCGATCCACTGCCCCGCCAACCAAACAGCCTTCCCTGTCCACTCCCACGTCCCCAAACTCTGCATCCCCACTTTTGACATCACCCGCAGGCTTGCAGGGTTTTCTTCATTGACAATAGCCCTAACGTACAGTTTCTCATACGGCAGCCAGAAGGAAGGCTCGCCAGTTGATGGTTGTGCCGCTCGTTTAAGAGCACTCAACACTGCATCGACAGACTCGGTGGCGTACCCTTTGCCCCACGAGATAGGGAGGAATTGGTAACCAAGTTCGAGCGAAAGTGTGGAAGGGTTGAGGGTAGTGGGATTGACGTGAATGGCGGGGAGAACGAGGTCGTGTGGTCCTCCTATAGACCGTAAACTGACGAGGCCGATAAAGCGCGTTGGAGAAGATGCACTCTCGCCATCAGTTTCGCTGTCTTTGATGGTGATGTTGGTTGCCGAAGGGGAGAGAACTTCATGGACAGCGTACACAACCCGAAAGGATCTGGGCTTCCCCTCTTCGCCTTCTCCCTCACTCGGAACCACGGGTACACAGTTTTTTGCAAATTTCTCCGTATCTTCAAGTGTCTTGGACTGTCCCAAAATGCTTTCACATGAGAGTCAACTATAATATCTAAATCGAATCTAGACGAAAAATAGAATGGCTGACTGCTCGTAAAAAACAGTTTTACTGGCCAGGCCAGTGGAATCGACATACCTCCAAAATGTTGCATCTGCGTTGCTCCTTATTTCATGCATCCACTCAAGCTCTGGACCTCCACGTTCCGCCTTCTCTATCAACGTCAACTTCAAACGCGGGGTGAAAAATGTCGGCTCCATATGGAAACTTTTGTTGCTAGACACAGCCGAGCTTCGAGATATGGGTCACAATTAGGCATTCTAGACTGTCTTTATATCAATCTGAGAGCAGCCTTGCAGCCTACCTGAGTACAGTGGCGCAATAGTAAAACTTCGGAATAGATTGTGCCAATCGGCGTTGGATAAGCTCGGTTACTGCTTAGAGTGGTTTAGCTTAGGCGTGCAGCCTTACGAGTAGAGTCTGGTGATTTCGAAGGCATTCATCGCGTGGCAGGTCATTGAGATCGTGAAGGCTCTGTGAGGCTTAAACAGGAAGGTGTGATGCGCTTGGTGCGTATTTTTAGCTAGAGTGAATGCTCTAATCGCATGACTCATAACATGTATGTCTGTACGAGCTTACAACCAAGCAGATGAGATTGCGATATGTACGGCAAGAATCGTCATCGGATCGTCCTATCATGAAATGCGATATACGAATGACTCATCCACTCAGCCTCTTCAGCATCGCCGCAGCGACCTTAGCCATACTCAGCATACCCTCTCCTCCTCTCAATCCCAACAAATCAGATAACAGAAACCCGCGAAGCTTGTAAAGCTTTTAGATCACTCCCGGGGAAACTAGTTTGTAGTAGATCTGGCGCATATAAGGTTGTGTGAAGAGGCATGCAGCGAAATGCAAGTGAAGAATGATTGCGCCTTATCAAGTGCAAAATAGTCCAGCAAACAATAATCTGAACCAATTTGGCTTGGAAAGAGATGATTTGGTTTTTGTTGGCTTGAAGTGCGACACAAAGAGAGGAGGCAGTGACGTGTAAGAAAGGGTATTTTAAAGTAGAGATGGACGAGATTGGGAATAACGAAGCTCAGGGCAAAAGACTACGATGATCAAGCCGAACTCAAAACTTCCTCTCCAAAACACCGCCTTCTGCGGCCCGTACGACCCTTTGTAGCCAAATACCATTCAATTCCATGCATGTAGTAAAATCCAAGCCACTAATTGACCGAGCATTCTACCATTACGCGAAACCTCTCTCTCGCGGCGTAACGACGACGCAGCCCCTCACTTGTGGCCCTAGCGGGGAAAATTCTTATCAGATCATCAGATAAGATCCGACATCGCAAGGCCTCCGCACCACTCACAACGTCCCCTCTGCCCCGAAGGATCTCCATCCAATCTAGACCATTGCAAAATTTGTCTCGGGGTGCCGATAAGAGCGAAGATTGACTGGTCTATACGTAGGCGGTGAGGGATGGATGGTTGGTAGTGTCTGGTTCGGCAGACGGGTGAGCAATTTTGAGGACGGGCAGATTGGGCGAGAAGGGTCTACGAGGTATTGGCAGTGGTGTCATGCCACATTCCTTCACCTAGTGTCAACAGAAAGTGCGCAATTTTTTCAGAAAGACTTAATGTACGAAGGCTTGCAAAATATTGACAATCATGGGTGGAGTGCGTCATGTCTATTCATGAGTGACACTACGCTATGTACAAGGAGCAATGTGCAAAAAGCCGTCCCATCATGACCATGCACTCATTAAAGGCGCAGACGTAACACAAACGCACGTGCTTACCAACGCCTGCAGGGCATAACGTGCCGAAACGTAATTCATCGAACGGGTATCAAAATGACTGGAGGAATGCATACAACAACAACAACTAGCTGCCCATATTGAATGCCGAGACTGCGGCTAACTCGCCATGTTCTTTGGGGCCCGTCATGGGCGAAATAGTGGCTCGCCGCCTGTCCTCAGCTTCTCGAATTAAGGGTGCTAGTCTGCCGTCTGATGGGCGAGGCTCAAGAGGGCGCCTGCTGTGTTGCAGTGTTGTGAGGATGCTGCTAGCGTCCAGTTCCATAGCACTGTACATCCCAGGCTCCATTGTGAAGCAGTCTCTCCGGCCATCGTTGGGTGCTGAAGTTGGTACAGGCTTCAGATTGCGCCAGTCCATGTGATCAACGTCCATGGGCACACGGCCATCGAGCAGCTTGAAAGCCTCACTACAACCGATAGACCGCTCACCAACAGTAGGCGATGCGCAGGCCTTGTTCAAATCGATGCTAGTCTCGACCTTAGGCTCCATGATATCTAGCGAAAGGCTCCTGTTTGAATTGCGTCGTGAGAGAGGGGGGGTAGCCTCGCTTCGCAACTGAGCAACTCTCTGGCACCATGCTCGTTGTTGGGGATTCGCTTGACAGTCTGAGCAGCTGCCAGGTCCTGTCATGACGGGACCCAACTTGACGTCCTCGATTGAAGGGCTGCTTGTGATACGGGACAAAGGTGCTGCACCATCCTCGCCAACGGGGCGAAGTGACGGATCTTTGCAAAGACAATACTCTGGATTGTTCTCACACCATCCGCAGTCGTTGACCTTTGTGATCTCGTTTGATGGCATGAACGTAGTAGTTACACGTGGCTTCTGGAACTTGGCAGTAAAATCGAACTCCCGATCTGCGTATAACTTGTTATCGTCGTCTGGCTGTGCTTGGCCAGTCCGTTCAATGCCCGTCATAGGCGACGAACCATTGCGGGGAGGTAGTGGGACAGAGTCCAACGGGGCGAGAAGATTATTTTGGAAGTCAATGTCATTGGCGATCTCGTTCATGCACGCGCAATTGTCCGGCTCGCATCGGTCGCATCCGAGGTGGTCTGTAGTTTTTGGGGTTCCGTAGGCATGAGTACTGCCGATAGACCTGCGGTTGGGAGAGTCGTGACGGGCATCTGTAATAGGGCCCGTTTGGTACAATACTGGCATCGGCTGTCCGCTGAAGGGGTTGTTCATCTCCTGTTGAATGGCAGCGGGCACATTGGCATCCCTCAGCTGGTGAAACTGCTCTCTCCAGTAGTCGCGCTCTGCGATGAGCCTCTTACTTGACTCTTGAAGGTCCCGGACGTCATTTTGCAGCCGATCGATCTCGTTCAGCTTCTCGTTCAGCTCACTCCGGTGTTTCTGCTCAGCGTCCTCGACCTGCTCAGTCAATTCGGCAACCTTGGCTGCTTTGCGAGCACGGAAGGCGCGCTGCGACTCGCGGTTCTGCGCCTTGCGCTTCGATGCAGGCTCGTCTGTCGCAGGCTTGCGCCCGGGCTTCGGTCGAGGTGGAATGGTGTAGCTCTTTCCGGTTGGGCCCCCACCAAGCGGGGAGGGGCCGTAGTCATTCTGCGGCGAGGACACCGTGGTTATGGAGTTGCGCGGCGAGACTTTTGAGTCCCTCGACTGCTGTGGCACGAGCACTGGTTGAGCTTGTCAGTCACGCAGCCCTGCAGGGTACGAAGCGGGCGGATGGCGGGTAGTGGAAATCCCTTAGCCGACAGCCGCCGCCAGCTGCCAATTGCAACAAAAATGAAGCATAGCAGCAAGGCGACAAAGCAGAAGCTATGCAGCGAACAACGCTGCAAGCGAGTGCGGCAGTGAAGCGGCGGTACAAGCAGAATGGAAAAGTGGTGCCACTCACCTCGGCCGTTGGAGGGGCGCCGCACAGAATTTGCAGGTGAGTCTAGTACTGGCAGCGGCGAGTGTGCAGGCGAAGCATTACTGTTGTCGCCCGAAGACGAAGGCGTGAGTCCAGCGTATCCTTCGTCAGACATGATGAGGTTTCGGCGGGTGGGAAGCGAATGAGGGAAGTGTGCGTTATCAGATGGACATCCTAGTTATCAGATCGAAAAGGATCAGCCGACGCGTCTTCCGGACCTGGCCGAACTCGGAGCGGCGCGGAACAACTTACCACTCGGAAACAGGCCGTTGCCCAGGAAGTAGTCCAGCCCGCCATGGAGGTTGACGTCGAGGCTGTCACTCCCTCCCAGATTGTAGCCGTCCAGATAGTTGAGGTTATTCATCTTGCTCAAAGGATGCTCAGCCAAAGATAGTGAGATTATGGTAGATACGACTGGATGAGATGAGATTCTCTCATGGCAGTAGTTGGGCTTTTGAACTGCGAAGACCTATCGCCCATTGGTCGCCCCTTCACTTTGGTTGAACTGGTTCAAAAACTGCTGGCGAACCGATTACCGCTGTTACCATAGCCATCCACTGGTTGCCACCTCCTGGGCGCGACTTCTCTCCACCGAGTACGTCACAGCACCCACGGCCAATGGGCCTTTGAAGAATCAGCAGTACTCCAAAACCATGGAACAAAACTCCCCACTGCTTCTTCAGGTCTGGTATGCTTAAATCGCAGACAGACGCAATTTCAAAAAGGATTGCTTTCATTCACGCCCACGTCCCACATGCTGATGGCGAGAATTTGGGGATAAGAGCAAAGATTGCGTACAAAATAGTCCAAGTTGTCCGCCTCTCCTTTCAGTGAGTCTGCCCTTCTGTATATTGGACGCACGCGTATCTATATTCTCTATACTCTTCTAATCGATCATTGAGCTCCAACCTTTCCGCAAAATAGGTCTCATGACGGGTGGGAAGTGGATCAGGCTCAAGACCCAGACCGTCTACGGCTTTGGCAAGACGAACAGGAACTGAAAAGATTGATTGATGAACAATAGACGAGACGAGCGATAGCGTCAACAACCCACAGACGAGACTTCCTCTTCTCATCGCTCCCGCTCGATGTGGAAAGAGGGGCCACCCACAATACAATTGCCCTCAATCAGTTCGCACGCCAGCTCAACAACTGTTTCGTGGTCCATTATCCATGTTCGGGACGCCGTTGCAGGGTCCAGGCTGCTCGAAATCTATCACGTCTCCGCATTAGGAGGAGGAGAGCGTCCGCGAAAGGCATGGCGGAATAACACATCGTGCGACCACAATGGAGTCCGCTATTCTGAGTCGCAGTAATCTGGCACCTCCAAGCTAGTTCATCATGAAACATGGATGGCAAGATTCTGCGTGTGGGGAAGGGGGGGAGGGGGGCAAAATCGGCCGTCTCTCACTGGCCGCGAACCTACTGTCGCTATCAACCACGGTACCCTAGCGCAAACGGCTCCTCCCGTAAACCGTTTTGAACGGAATCATTTTGAAAAGGGTGAAAAGAAGCGAATGATCACCGGATTGGTTATTGTTGCGACCGCATAGCCTCAATGGCCCTCTTCGCTAAGAGGTGCGATCACAAACAGACCGTCCTAGCGCGAGACCGCATCGTCGATAGCCAACAAATTGCACAGACGCTTGTGGGCGGAGTTACCGTTACATCTGGAGTCGCGGGCTCGACGTAACTCTTCCGGACAATGACAGCGCTTTTCTCCACTCGGTGTAGTCGCCATCATCGAAGTTATGAGCGCGCATGGCTGAGCCTTCTCCTCAGAGTGGAAAGATTCTCTTACGCACTGCGAACTCTTCAGTTACTGCCACACTTATGTTAGTACAGTTAGTACAGCTCTTTCCGTGATGCATGATAGATCATCGCGAATAGTGAGCCTGCTGTGTGCATGTACCCAGCCGTAATTTTGCTACGATCGTATCGTCTCAAAAGCAGACATACCTGTGGCCCATCAATCATACGTACGTAATGCCCTCGCGGCCTTGATGCGTTCGCTGTCGCATCACTACGATATTACGCGGTCACTCCCTGTTGTCAGAAGAACGACACTAGCCTTTTGCGGTTCTCAGTGAACCAGAAAAAAGGCAAAGGGATTTAGACCGTGATGAACGCTTCCCAAATCTACTATGAGCCGATCCGATCTTCACCGATTTCTTGTAGGATGTGCAAATCATTATTTTTGTGGCAAGACTATCATCGGCATAACGGGTACTGCGCCTTTACGTTTGCAACTGCACATGGTGCCATGCTTATTGTCAAGCCATTGCACCACTCTACCAAAAATAGTGACAACTGGGACGACTCGTGCGTACGACAGGTGTGACGTTTCTTCAACCACGTATAATATGGTTGATAACCGTTCTTCCACATGCGCTTAGCTCGTTAGCTTGAATGACAGTGGACATGGTTGTGCATTTCAATACGAACAGGTAATAGGAGTGGAACTTGCTTACGACGGCTCCTAAGCTGTTGATTTTCAATAGTTGTACTCAATCCTCCTGCTCCTTACCACGAATGCCGTGTTGGGACAAAGCATCACTCGCCAATTCAAAGGTACTGAATTATTTCATAATGGAGTGCACAATATTCAACAGGGTCTTTCGGGATTTCATATTGATACATTGAATTGAATAATACAATCTTGTTCATTCTGCGCATTGGACACTGAGACCAGGCAACTCAGATGCATTGACCGCTTCACTCTTCATCCACCATCCTCTTAACTTGCTATCCTCATTCTCCCGCCCTACTCTCTGTTCGTATTCTCGCCCATCCCGTCACATCCCCTTTCCACCATTTTGTCTTTCCATTCCCGATCCACTACCTACTTTTTCACATCCACAACACTAGTCGGCTCCCCAAAGCGCCCTGCCCTTACAGCCACCTGTACGTCTACGCCCCATTCCTTCGAGTTCTCGAGAGCGATATTCGCGGCTTCCTCTGCAAGCGTGTTTGCTGCTGCAGCTAGTTTTGCGCCGACAGCGGAGAGATCACCACCGAGTTTGGTGAGCTCGGCTGCGAGCTTGAGGAGAGTGTCGGGAGTAGTCGAGGACATTGTCTTCGGGAAGAGATACTCTTGACGTGGTACAGATGTTAAGGTGAGGTCTGGAACTGGATGTCCAGAGGTGGCTCGAGGATTGGTAGTTTGTGAAAAGTGATAGAACTGTAGGAAGGGTATTATTTGGTAGTTTGACTTGGATTAAAATTCAAACATAGGTTGTGAGAGTTGATGAGGAATAATAGGGATCTGGGGTTGACATGCCAGTTGCGAAACATTGAATGATACTGGTGTTTGCGTAACAACTCAATTCTAGTCGACCATTTCAATATTCAATAGCGAAGGCAAACGATGTACCTGCTGTGATTCACAAATTCAAGAGTACGGAGGAAATTCAGTTCAAATTCCATGGCTGTAGATTGTAAGTGCGGCTTGGCACGAACCCTCTTCACTGTAGCAGACGATAGCTGCCTGCGAAAATAGTTCTTTTACAACCAGAGAAATTTTTACAGGCATTGAAGGCCATATTCAGTCATAAAGGCCACATAAAGGACTGATCAAGCACTACGATCCTTGAATCTTGTCAACAGCTTTGGCATACCTATACTCATATACTCACCAGCATCATATGTATTCTCTTTACACCCATCGATAGTGACTGATTGGATTCTTGCCGCATTGTGAATGAAATATAGTTTTGTGCACAGTGGTGGATACATTCACTAAGTGATGATGGAATACGTGTTGGCGGGGAGACGAAGGCTATTTGGCAGAGTCATGGTCAGATTTTGGTGCTGGAACAACGGTGAGCGTTTGTTAGAACTAAGTTGTGATGATAATCTAGTGCCTCACGACAAGAGATGCAAGGTAGACACAGACCTCCAGCCATGACTATTTTCACAAAGTAGCATAGTAATTAACCTGAATTTTGGATACAGAATTGTCATGAACTCGCTAGATCAAAACTAACCAATTCCCTTCGTCTTCAAAAATTATTTGAAGATCTACCCAGCATTGCATTTTAGTCGCATAGTACTTTATGCCCTGGACTCATACTTCATCTTCCGCAGCTCAGCCAATAATTCCTCTTTCGACCAACCGTTCTTGAGACCCCTGATCAACAATCCTTGTTCACTCTCTGGTGCCATACCTGCTGTCTCTGGTACTCTTCGATCCAGGTTCGTTGGGAATGGATATCCCTCAGCTACATTACCTACAAATGCTTTCACCTGAGCACTTAATCCTTCTCTTTCGTACTCTTCTGAAAGACGAGCCCATGTCCTTTCGACCAGTGGATATGTATCAATCATCTCCATCGGCTTTCCAAAGGCGGATGAGATCTGCAAAAGGTTTGCCGAACGCATGATGTCCGCGGAGTCATTTTGCCCCGCAGCATGAAATAGTGCAGGGTTGAAAAAGAGGCCGTCGCCTTTCGCTAAAGGAACCGACACGAATTTCTCTAGGAAGTAATCCTGGAACTCTGGGATCCTATAAGCCATGTAGCCTTCCTCGAACAATTGACTGAAGGGTAGTAACCGCGTCGGTCCACTTTCAATAGGCATATCTGAATGTGCTACGGCTCCTTGAAGGGTAAGAAATTGTGAAGCAATCTGCAAGGCCTTTGGAAAGCCTGCACAGGATGCATTGTCTTGGAATCCAATGTGGTAATCGCGATGCGAGATCTGCGCTTTTGCACCTGGCTTTACGATGTTGACTTGTGCAGTCAGGCGATGATGTGGGCCTAGCCATGCTGATGATATGTGAGGTAGCCATGGATTAGAGTAATATTCGAAGAATGACACTGGATCTTGTTCACAATGCTTGGAGAACGAGTTCCAGATTCGATCGTTTGCGCCCGACCCAGCGAAATGATCACCTCGTTTACCCGCCAAATTCTTCTCTTCAGCGACAATAGTAGCGTAAACATTACTAACCCTATCGATTAAGGATGTATCCTTGTACATTCGCTTCGTGGCGAACACACCGGGACCGCGGAGAAGTATGTCATACCATTCATCTTGAAGCGCGGAGAGCTTGGCAGGGTTGAGGGAAGAGTAGTCTGGCAATTCGTACACGGGTACATTGGCCACGACGTTACTGGCGAGTGGGTAGTGAGCTGCCACGGACTCGGTTGTGAGTTTCTTGAAGTCCGCCAGTGATGGTGGTTTGTTGACGGAGAACAAGCGAGATCCAACTGACGATGAGTTGTTGCTCTTGATGTCTCCGTCCGACTTAACATTTCTGTTTGTCAAAGAAGCCATTGTTTTGTTGTATATTGCGAGATGAGGTGTCTTGTGTTGAATGCAAAATGATCGAACACGAAGCCTTTATGTATCCAGGTGAGGGTAAAGGGGAAATTCTGCCCGATCCAAAGGTAGCGGCTGTTGTTGCCCGATTTGGAATTTGGTGCCACCCTCGCTTCGGGAATAAAGTCTCCACATCAAAACATCCAGACGCATGTTTAGCATAGCTGCACATGTCATCTACACCTCATGGCTCTATACTATTTGCTTAAGTTAAGATTCCACTCTGGCTAATTACAAGGTCGTCCGGAAATTGGTAAGGTTGCATGCGGATGTCGGATGAAGTGTTAGCAGGGTAGGAAGAGGAAAATGACATTCAGAGTGTATTCACGAACTTTTAAATCATCTACGTGACGCACAAATTTCACTAAGTTGTTATTTATTACCATTTAGGGGTCAGACTCTTTCAAGATCCACGTAAAGACCACCTGCCGCCCCTTGCCTTTGCCAAGAGACCACCCATTCCTCGAGTCTTCTTCTCTTCCCCGTCTGTGTCAATTTCGTTATTCACAGCCGACCTCTCAATCTTTTGAGTCTTTCCGTTCAGATTGGAAGGAAATGGACCTGCCATGAGAGTAGTTTTGATCGGTGATGAACGAGTAGCTGATAATTCGACCGTCTCGTCCCTGAATGTCTCCTTTCTGTGCTGTAAAGCATGAGTTGGTGGTTGAACTGGAATCCACTTTACCCTAATAGATTCATCCCGACTCAATTTCTGATCGTCAAACCAAAGCTCAAAGCGTATATCAGCTGGCCCTATCAACACTCGAATTGAATACTCGATGCGGAGGTAGTGCTTTTGTAGAGACCAGAAACGCTTGTTCTTCTCAATAAACTTCCTCTCGTCTGCGTCAGAGAGATCAGAGCTAATTTCGCATAGGATGCGAGTATCTTTCGAAGCGTCAGCTCTTTTCAGGTGTATACTATCGGTACAGTGGACCAAATTTACCTTTATTCATTTGATCGGGCAACATTCCCGCCTCCAAACTACATTCAATTACGGTTGTTGGGAAAGCCCTTCTTGGATCTCCAGGGTCGACCTTCTTCACAAAATTATGTTGTATTGGCCTGTCGACGCTCACTGGTTCTCCCTTTTTGACAAACCACGCTATAGAATGTGTGATGTATAACTTGCTATTCATCGGATCTCGAACGAGTTCCTTTCCTTGGTGATCTGGGTTCTTCTTGTCATATGCGATCTTACACACAGTCCCATAAGAAGCACGACAGCAACGCCATCCTAGGACTGACCGCGATGTGAGGATTTTTCGAAGTCGGTCGCTAACGAGGCCTTTGCAGACTGCGAGCTGAGGATCAGGTGCTATTCGAACTGCAATAGAACGGGCGTTCGGGATCAAAGTTTTTGAGTAATACTTCCGGAGTTGTGATTGGACATAAGCACTATTTCCCAACCCCCCGCTGAGAACGAGATGCGCCACTTTCTCTGCAGGAAACTTCTGGAACAGTGACTGCAGTTGAGCGTCGATGAGTTTAAAGAGCTTAGCGATCTGCTTATCAAAAAGACGCTGCAGGTCTTCCCGGTCGAAGGTCATCTCGCCGTTCCGTATTCGGACGTCAGGATCGGAGTTACTATACGTGTGAGGTACCTGTGGAATGCCTATACTGAATAATGGAGTATCATCAGGCGCACCATACTCACACTTAACAGCCTGGAAGTCCCGGCTCTTCATCATTGCCCACCCAGCATCCGCAGGATCAATTGGAAGGGGATTCGTGCTATGTGCCAACATCAATCGCTGCATGACTAACCTCTCGAACTCGTAGTCGATCGCTGCAGAACCAATAGTCTCCCCAAAAACCACATCCATCTGCTGAAGATCGATGGCTTGATTTACTGTTCCTGTGACCTTCAGCACACTGAGGTCTGTGGTGCCGCCTCCAGCATCGCAGACAAGTAGCACGTCATTCTCGCGAAAGATGCCCGGCGCTTCAGTTGAGACATGCACGGCAGCTGCTTCGGCTTCTGTAAGCCCTATTGTCACCTTGTGGTTAACTTGCGATCCAAATCCAGCTTTCTTCACAATTCTTCTGAAGTTTTCTACTGTTGGGACAGGAGCCCATGTCGTCGGTACACTGAAGATGAATTCAAGTCTTGCGTCTTCCCATACCGTTCCGGCTAATTCCCCCCCTAGTCGTGACGACAAATGGTCGTACATCTTTCGCATATAATCAGTATACCATTTCTCTACCTCTTGCAAGCTTTCCGGCGCCTCTTCAGGATCATCATATTGCTTCTGGCGCAATTTCTCAGGATCAAGGCAAGTCTTGAACCATTCTTTGTATTCTTTATCCTGAGCAGTGGTTTCTGAAACAGTCTCGGAAAGAAATCCCCATGATGAGGGTTCTTGGCTATCAAAAGGATAGACGATTACGGTAGGTACTTTGTTCTCGTTGGCTTGGAATCGACCGGGCCATTTCTGGACCCAACGAACAGTTTCGCTGCCGATCGATAGATTCACATATGCTACCCCGGTACCTATAAACAGGACATAGGGTCAGCATGACGATTCTTGGTGAACAGATCGACACGTGACCTTAACGCACTCGGCGCTAACTGAGATACATCGCTAGCGTAGAATAGGACCGTGCCTCTCAATCACCAGCCTAATACTCACAAGTCATACCCAAATCCACCCCAACAATCATATGCGGCCGGTTACCAATATTCATCTCGTATTTTTGTCGATGGCAACTGCAGTTCTGTCACTATTGATGCCCTCATTGACCTGAATGATTGAGTATCTATAAGACAAGCCAAGATGAGTTCATTTGCCCTTGGGCCGCCCCTTCCTGCAGCCTTGCGGCACAGCAGTACCAAATTGGCCACCATCAAACCGCCCTTGTAGCCCCCGCATGCTTGGACCTTACACTACGCCTAGTATGGATGCAGAGTGCACCTAAGACTGCAAGATTTGATTTAATAGGCTGTGACCAACGCACAAGGGCAGGCTCCACATTGATCCCAACACTGCTGGACATGGATGCGGGTTTTCACAGCCTCCTAGCGTGAAACTTTGAATCTGTGGAAACCTCTGATTTGTTGTGTACCGTTGCCCACGAGCTTCCACAGCGGGGCGATATTGCTGGGTGGACAGCCCAGCGCTTACATTGTATTTGGAATCTCACTTCATTACACAGTACAACAAAAGCTCCCTAACTCTGGAGCCATGAGCAGGTAAGAATGTATTTCCTTCTTGTCAGAAGCATACTCGTTCTGCCACTCTTCAACCCTTTACCCGGGATCCCCTCATGAGTGCAGGTATACAATAGACTCTGGGATATGAATTAACTCAAACTAACCAGAAAAAATCACTCTACCTCTGTGCAATCGGCTTGAATCAATAATGACAACCGTGCCACCTCCGTCGGCGTCGACCCCATGGGCCGTCGCCAATATAACTCAACCTACTACCATTGCTGCAACAGTTACAACATCCTACGATACTGTTTTGTATCTCAGCGATAAACCGGTCGTTACTATCCAAGTACTTCTTCCCATCGGAAGTGGCATCCAATATGCACCAACTGGGACACTACGGCCTGACAATGGGACAGTAACGGTCAGCGGCGTCATGATTGAAGTCAAAGCAACGCCAGCGCAAATTTTGTTTGAACGCGTTCCTTCGGCTACAACATCGCAACCGCAACCGCAATCCACAAGCCTAGCTACAATTATAGCTACATCTACAGCAATAACTTCGCAAGAGGTCCCCACGCCTGGAACAAGCGAAACCAACTCCACCCCAACAGCAAATCCCACTTCGACTTCACAGCCCGTAAGAAACAGCACCGGCGTGACTGGAGGTGCTGCAGCCGGCATTGCGATTGGATGTCTTGTCGCAGGCGTCTTGATTGCTGGCTCTATATTTTGGCTGTGTTGGAGAAAGCACAAAAGGGCGCGCTTTCAGAACTCGGAAACTAGTATACTCTCACTAGTTCCGTACAACAAAAAGCCTCCGGCCAACGTTCGTTCATTAGAAAGTGGAAGTCTGCTTGCACCAGCTCGGGATAGCGGTCTTCCTCAGCCGCTGGAAGACAAGGTCATATCTGGAGACATTTCCAAGATCAGCAACTCTATCAAAAATCATGTCCAAAGCTATTATCATACCGACAGATTCAGCTCAAATCTCATGGATCGTGAGGACTTTGCAGGCCTTGGCCTGAAAATTCCAGTCTCAAACAGAGATCTCATCACATTATTGGAGAATCCGGCCACCAGGGAGGTCGCTCTCAGATTTTCCATCGCTTGGGTCATTGTTTCAAACATACAGCCTCAAGATTCCGAGTCAAACGGTCTTCTACCGCCTGGAATTAGCCAATGTCTCCAAGAAATCGCGGGTGCAAATCGCGGCCCCAAATGTGAGTGTCTCTAGAACCTGTACCATGTTTTACTAACGTGTAGCATACAGCCCGTACCTTGTTGCAGGTGCAATGGCGCACAGTGACTGCAGAACTATTGAGTTCTGTTTACGCTCGTTATCCATTCACTGCGTCTGATCGTCGCAACACCAGCGTTCAAGCTATTGTGCATGCTCTTGATAAACTTCTTTATCAATACGCAGACTCGCGAATGGACAATGAACAACGTAAACGTAACCTGGAAGAAATCGTAAAGCGCTCGGCTATTTTCGCTTTCACCTTGTTCTCCCAGCGAAGTTCATGGCATTTCGATTGGAAGGAGGAACAATGCACAAAATCAGGCGAACTTTGCATCTTTCCCGCTCTTGTGCAAGTAGCAGACGAGTACAGTGAGCCCATCACGCCACCTCGACCTTTCAGTGAGGCTATATTACGTCGGCTAGACACTTAAGACACCCGGTTTGTGTATGGATGACTATTGGGTGTAAAGAATTGTGACGAACGTTTTATGTACAGCAGTGTAGCCTATCTTTTCGAATTGTCCGGTGCTCTAAGATTCGATTTCTCCAATTAACTGGGGGATACGGCAGTGAACACAGCCTGAGATAGCAAACGTCCATGCTTTGGATGGTGGCACAGTATGGCTTATGCAATACATTGACACTTGCTCGATTCTCCAAGCATTACTTGCTGGATAAAGAGGAAATGTTCACCAATAAACAGGAAAAGATTTCTTAATGAGGTATAACGTCATATTTGATATCTTCTCGCCCCCAACAAGGCAACGAGGCGTGGTTGAATTGTTTCACAAGGAGGGTAAGGAAATTCGTTTCAATAGAGAGCTTTGCACTGGCCCCCATTTTCGAACCTCCGATTGGAGTATTATAACCCGCTCGGTCGACTCGTATTTGAAGATTAACGAAAGACTACATGTGGCATGGGCGACGTTCCTTGCGGTATTGATTGAGTGCATCCGCGCCTCGTGCCATCCCCCGCCTCTCCAGCAACCTCACAAATTGTTCATGTCTGAGCCACGATCAGTGTTTCGATACCCAATGAATAGCCTTCGCCTTCGAACAAGCACCTAGGTTAAGACAGCACGAGCAGCAGCGTGCCACCAATTAGGTTTCTTTTTTGCAGCTAGCGGCTTTGTGAAAGGCTTTGTCATTGCAGGGCTTGTGAATCGCGTAGCTCGCAGTCGTTCACTGTATCATCTCAGAACTTTTCCGCGTCAGCTGAAACCAGCATCACTGCGGCAAAGTAGGCGTGCTACCCGGTTTCAGAGCCCAACTCATATCCACGTCAACATCAAGTAGAATGCTACCAACTGCTGGCTTATACCTGCCCGAGACCTTGCACAACAAGCATGATTCCTCTCTAACACGAAGCGAGGCTGAGAGAACGAGGCTCAGATACTTCCAACGGAAGAACGGACAACAGAAACAAAGAACTGAAGAAGTAGAAGAAGGAATCTCGACACTGACGCCGAAAGAACCCTCAGCAGATAATGTAAACGTGTTTGCATCACTGGCCACTGCATTCAACTTTGCAGATTTTGTAACTTCCTCTAGCAAAGTCTCATCAGAGACCGCGTCTTTCGCAAACCTAATTCAGGGCGTACGACAAGACATCGCTGAAGCATCGCGACTCTACTATTCCCCTACCGTCTCAACATTCTTGGACGCCTGGCCAGACAAAAGAACATGGGTCGAGCACACTCTACATAAAGTAAGACACACTCTGAATGATATAGGTATGGATATGGATGCGGCGCGTGTGACTGGAGATGACGACGGGCTAGTCGCAACGAAGCGCAAGTTTGAGTGGCTCTTAAGTCACCAAAGAAGACCCTTGAAGAAGCAAAATCAATTGAAAACTTGTCAAAGGGATCTCGCAGGAGCTATTCACGTTATGCAAACCGCGGAAATGTGTGGGCTTCCAGGTGGGATATTGGAAGATCCCATTTACGAAGCTCCGGTGCGACCTTGGGTCCCGGTCGATGATAGAAATGCTCGCCGTGGACCGTACTCGAGACAGAGACATCGTATAAGCCTAGCCAACCTTTCTGCGTCGAGTATGACTTCAGAAGAGGTCGGGGAAGACTATAACCCTTGTAAGCATTCAAGATAATGGACTGAAGATTAGACTGACGTGGGACTAGCCGACTCGATCGATCCGCCACCCGCGGAGTTGCCGGGCAGTAGTCCCGAAGATCTTGTGGATGCGAAAAATTGGAGTGTCTATACTCCATCTGATCATCGAATGCCGAGCAAAACAAGCCCCAGAAGGCCGATTACGCGGAGATTGTCCCCAGTACATGCAAAGTCTATCCAACCTCTCCCACCGCCAGACATAAAATCGCCCGGACAAATCGATATCAGTATGTCTCCATCTACGCTCACTGAGAAGATCATTGAGCGTAATGATTCTACAACATCCACGACAACTACCGTAACCGTACCTGTTGTAGCAAGGCGATATCGTGCACAGGCTGTCAATGTACAAACCCGGCCCCGGAAGCATAGGTCTCTACCTTCTGAACTTCCATTTCTCAAAAGCCAGTCTTCACTCATTGATGATTTGGTGGACTGGATCCTTCCTAGTGCAACGAGTGAGCGACTCGAGAGTAATGATTGGAAAGGTTCTTCAGTTTTGTCGTCGCCCACAACTTCAGTTGCATCCGGCTCCGCAATTGTTCCAATCCCGACTCGCGACTCGGGATTAATATCAACTATTAATGCAGGCATCACAGAATCGGCGCGCCAGTCACCTGGTGAACAACACGAAATTGAGATTCAGGAGTCAGCAGCCTCTCTGGATCATGATGACACTGCGCCAGCCCGGGACCACGATACCACTGGAAGCAATACTTCAACGGAAGGGCGTGGTTTCTCTGCTTTCACGGAGACAACTATTTACAGTCCCAATAGCACTGCATCAATTCAGTCCAGCCGATCTCCTTTACATCGCAAACCACTTCCAGGAAATGTCATTGACACCAGGAGCACAGCGAAGTTGACTGAAGCTGCTCTCAATCACTTCACATTGTCGGAAATGCAGGCCCCTAGATGCAGTAGCGAATGGTACCAAGGGTGCACTTCCTGCCAAGCGTCGCTCGTCCCAAATCACAAATCTCCGCCGTCGTCTTCTGTCGCTTCGAACTACGATGCTGAGCTGTCATTAATACAACAAAAAATGCTTAGTCAGACATATATTGAGCAACCAAGGTTGTCAATATCATCGCCAGGACCTCCAGAAGAGCGGGCAGCATCAAGGACACTGCGATCAATTCCCGAGCATTCAGCTCAGCGGCACAGCCAGACCGAAGAAATGACCTGCGCATACGTAGAATCTGTTATTTCACCTGAGGCTTCAAAACCATTGTCTGCGCAGGCGAAGCGGCAAGCTGCACATCGGCGACGAATGGAGAAGGCCTTCGGAGGGCCATGATGACAAATGCGATCAAGTTTTGTGAACAACCGGTCAACCAATACGTCATACCCACTGTATTATAAGTCTCATATCGATCGCTTGATATACCAGAACAACTCAGCTTACTGTTTGCTTTTCCTTTCCAAGCATATTACGCCCCACACCCTGCATGCAGCCTCAGCATCAGGCGCCCAGACCCGGAACACCCTCCGCCCCATTTCACCACCACGACCTTCCCAATACCTCGAGCAAAAAGATAAGACAGACGTTTTCTCCCCTCCAGGAGTCGAACCATGGGACCTTTCGAACACAATTTGATATTACAGTCGAACGTGATAACCACTTCACTAAGGGGAGGCACGTGGTGCGCTTGGCACCTGTCTGTTTTGCTATGAAATGAGATGAAATGAAGAACTATATATATCAAACCACAAGTAATCTCTTGATTATCGTCGTGAGGGCTTCATGGAAGCATTTGGGGGCTCGATGAGGTTGTTGTTGTGGAGAGCTGATGCTGAGATGCATATTCGCGTGTTTGACTAGATTAGGAATGAGGCGTTCAATGGCCAGCTGAAGATATGCATGTTGACAACCGGATTGATGAAGATATGCATGCACACTTGACAGCGAATGTCTAGACTTTGTCCTTCTCCACTAATTCATGCTCGGTTGCAAAGATGCGTTAATCCAATATTCCTTTCTCACACCTTTGGATCCCGTTCTTACGCATACCTAGATGAGTATAAGGGCTACGAAGAGGTTAGCGTGATACGCTCTCCAGGTCAACAGTACATCCATCTTGAATGGAACCATCGGCCACCCTTTTTATTGCCCAATCCACATTTTTTACAACCCACCGAGCTTATGATCAGCAACTATGCTCAGCCAAAAATAAACTGGAAGAGTTGCATGTTCTGACTACTGTTTTCCTAATGACCCCATCACTCTACGAGGGCACAACCGCAGCCTTTAACATCATCACCCATGTGATGCTCGCTCGCAGTGCGGCTCAAATGTACGGGTTTATCGCTGGAACGGCCACCGGTTAGTTAACAGGCGTGGAGACGTGGAGTTCATAGACTTTGGATGACTTGCCCCGGTCATTCCTGATGGAGATTATGATAGCACAGGGGTGCCATTGGCCGGGTCAACAATATATTGCATAATTTTTGTGCCTTTTGTAAGCATGTTAACTACCTCTTGAATAGTGTTTACTTTCCATGCCAATGTATAGATCTTGGGGGAGAAGAGCATTGGAGGGTGACCGACAATTACACAAGAAACATGCTAGGTGTTCAACGAACAGGTTCGATTAGTTTCGGATGCTAGGAGCTTCTCTTCACGAGCAACTGACAGATGTTTCGATTGATACACAGGGAAAGGAAAAAAGAATACTCTATCGCGCACCATAGGAACAATGGAGCTTTGAATGGTAATCTTCCTCTTAATTACATAGAATGATCACTTTATTGATTCTCTCAAGTTCTGATTTTGGATACAATCTGCCACGTGATTTTGATCACTCTCGCCTTGCGAGCCATGCAGCAGAGAAGCTTTTGGCCACATATGACAAGATGGTAATTTTTGTTGCATAGCTCAAAATATCAAAGTGCTGTCGTACACCCATATTTCATTCGATCCGTACCTAGATGACAAAATGGCTTGAGCATATGAATGTAGAAATAGTCCAACTAAAGGGTATAATATTCATGGTTCAAATTTGGTACTGCCCAAAGCCAAAGGGTTAGCTGGGATCATATGTGCTGCGAGAGTCTTGCAGACTTACTAGATGGCTACAGAGCCCTTTCCTCCACACTCAATCCCTCGAAGCGGGTAGTGCTTCTTTCTCGACTTTTCCAAGCCACAGGCAAATCGATGGCGAACATCGAATGCACTTGTATCCGTGATGCTGCGCGTATGGCTCACGCTGACACCTACGCCAAAAGATCGGCAACGTTCATGGGCATCTCATCAATCTGAGTAGAGTAATACACTTGATCTTGTCAGCGGTCTGGAGGAAATCTGCGGAAAGAATAACTTACGTTCGATGTCGCGGAGAATGCGTACATCATCCTGGGTGACAAAGTTGATGGCTACACCCTTGCGTCCGAATCGGCCACTTCGACCAATCCTGTGAATGTAGTTCTCACGATTCGAAGGAAGATCGTAGTTGATGACAAGCGATACTTGTTGCACATCAATACCACGTGCCCAGACATCAGTCGAGATCAACACGCGTGAGTTGGCTTGGCGGAAGTCCTGCATAATGCTATCACGTTCCCTTTGCGGCATATCGCCGTGCATTGAGGACACAGTAAAGTTCGCCTCGCGCATCTTGTCGGTAAGCCAGTCAACCTTGCGGCGGGTGTTGCAGAAGATGACAGCTTGTGTGATGGTGAGGGTATCGTAAAGATCGCATAGAGTATCAAACTTCCATTCCTCCTTCTCAATGGCGATGAAGTACTGCTTGAGGCCTTCGAGGGTCAACTCGTCACGCTTGACAAGGATGCGCACGGGATCCGTCATGAACTTGGTCGTCATCTCGAGGACATCGTATGGCAGAGTAGCTGAGACGACTACGACTTGGGTCGCGGGTGGCAGGTAGCGGTAGACGTCGTAGATCTGCTCTCGGAAGCCACGGTTGAGTAGCTCGTCAGCCTCGTCGAGGACTAGCATCTTGATGTTGCGTGTGCGGAGATTACGGCGGCGGATCATGTCAGCTACACGTCCTGGGGTTCCGGACACAACGTGCTGGCCGTAGTCGAGCTTGCGGATATCCTCGCCAACGTTGGTTCCTCCAATGCAGGCGTGGCACTGCACATTCATGTAGTCGCCGAGGCCCATGATGACGGATTGGATCTGGGTCGCAAGTTCGCGAGTAGGTGAGAGAACGAGTGCTGCATCTCGTTAGCTGTGCTGCCGCATATTGACCATGTGTTACTGACCTTGCGTCTCTCGTACAGCTGTGTCGATGACCTGGAGAATGGAGATGGAGAAGGTGGCCGTCTTTCCCGTTCCGGACTGGGCCTGGGCAATAGTATCGCGACCTTTGCAGACCTGCACAATAGCACGCGATTGGACAGCGGAAGGCGACTCGTAGCCGTACGCATAGATTCCACGCAGCAGGTTTTCCTTTAGATGCATGGCCTCGAAGGTCGGCGCCACCGTAACCTCCTTTGAGGTGGAGAACTCCATCTTGTCGTCCGCATTTCGATCGATTCCATCCGCCATGTTTGTTGTGGTTTCGTATTCTTCTTCTGGTAGGAGTGGTGGAGAGGCGAATAGTCGCAAAAGCGCCGCGCAAGAAAGTTTGGAGAGCTTTCACCACTAAGCTTTGCGGAGACGGATCTTCGGCGAAACTATTCGCCCTAGCGCCATATCGATTTATCTCGCGGCAACGAGGTCCACCTGCAGGCCGACAACGTCAACGCCGCAAAGGTCTGCATTTCAACTACCTGACTGCTACAATACCGAGGACTCATAGTTACTACAGGCGACTGCAAATATGCTTTTGGAAGACCAGCGCCAGTTCCACGAGGACTTGGAGCGCCTCGAAGACGCCATCGCGGAGCGCCTGCTCGAAGACCCTCCACACGTGCGCCTCTCCACTGCGCCTATTGCAAGTCTCTACTGACACGCGTACAGATTCGCGACCGCTTAGCACGTGATCACGACATTGCACAGTTCCTAGCGCAGATAGAAAGCCAGTCAAGTCGGCTGCTGACCATCTATCAAGATGTAGACGGCAACAAGGACGATGAGGTGCGCGGCCTCACCCATGGCGATCCGATGGAGTCGTTCATGAAGGAAATCGCATCAATCAAGGATTTCCACAGCCGCTACCCGAACGAGCCTGTCGAGAATCTCGAAAAGGCGTACAAGAAACGCTCACCCGAAGACCACGCGCAGTCCATCGCTGCTGTCGACACCATGTTCACTGGCGAGGAGGGGTTTGGGCGGTTCTTTGACCTAACCACACTGCACGAGCAGTACTTGAACCTTCCCGTTCACCAGCACGCGCGCCGCCTCACCTATCTGCAGTACCTCGATTTGTTCGACGTCTTCACCCCACCAGAATGCAACATTCGCCGCGACCAGAAGAAGTCGGAAGCTTATTTCCAATATTTGAAGGGCCTGCAAGACTATCTTGAGAGCTTCATGCGCCGGACAAAGCCACTGGAGAATCTTGACAAGCTCTTTGCTAATTTTGACAAAGAATTTGTCGAGCTGTGGGAAAAGGACGAGATGCCGGGCTGGGAGAAGAATGCCCCGACGTCTGCACCGACAAATGGCGAAGCACAAGGCGAGGGAATCTGGTGCTCCGCGTGCAAGAAGGGCTTCACGAAGGAAACGGTCTACGAAGCGCATTTGACGGGCAAGAAACATAAGAAGGCTTTACTGGAAAGTCAAAATAGTTCGGCAGACAAAGCACCTGCTATTTCCAATGGCGGTGCAACGGACATTCAGCGGTTTAAAGAGCGCGCTGTCGCTGAGCGAGAATTCCGGATAAAACGGCTTGCTGCAGCCATGCAGACAGAGCGAAGCGACACCAAGGTCAACGTTGAGCGAAAGCAGGGTATGACAGAGCGAGAGCGACAACAAGAGCTCGAGCAGCTGTACTCGGAAGCGCCAGACACCGGAGCGAAAGAAGAAGAGGATGACTCAGACGGCGAAGATAAGATTTACAATCCGCTCAAGCTTCCGCTTGCCTGGGATGGCAAGCCGATACCCTTTTGGCTGTATAAGCTACATGGCCTCGGCGTTGAATTCCCCTGCGAAGTCTGCGGCAATTTTGTTTACATGGGTAGACGCGCATTCGACAAGCATTTCAACGAGCCTCGTCATATTCATGGCTTGAAGTGTCTCGGCATTACCAACACCACCCTCTTCCGAGAGATCACCAGTATACAAGAAGCCGAGAACTTGTGGAGGAAGATCCAAAAGGACAAGAAGAAAGAGAAGACACTTGCTGAGAATGTTGTAGAGATGGAGGACTCCGAGGGCAATGTCATGCCAGAAAAGGTCTATAGGGATCTGGCTGCTGCAGGTATGCTCTGATAAAATCACCAGAGCTCGGCCATTGTCCAGTGGTCATTGAGCATGGCCCATCTTTCCAAATTCCTATTCGACTCAGGATCAACACAAAAATGCTATCCTGCCGTTACAAAGGCAGCCTAGCAAAGTTGGAAGGCTTGCATTCTTTCTAGGTAAGTCAAGTAGTGTAAGTTTTTTTCTACCAATGCTGCCACATCGTGCACCTGGCATTGAGTTTTCGTCATGAGTTGCCGACGAGGTAGCTCTTTCTGCATACCACTGGCGTCTGGTGTTGGTGGATGGCATGTTCCTACTTCGCCGTGTACAGAACGATCTTGTAAGATATATACCCCGAGATACAAGAATGACTGTTCTCGAATCAAAAACTATACTGTTCGTACGCAGTCACATTGTAGGTCTCCTGCACTTCATTATGCAGTACTTCTATATTTCCATACTAAACCCGCTCGGTAACAGTATCAGACACCAAACGATCCGCTAGTGGTTCTTCATCTCTTGATCTAGGTAACTGCTAACAACAAGTCCATCTCAAATCCCATACCTGTCTGGGCTAGTGCGCCAAATCATGCTCTAGATTTCGAGCCCGCCCTGGGTTTATGTGCTCCCAGAGAAATTCCTCTCCCACATCCTCTCTTGCGTCATCAGTTCAGCCTCAGGTCAGTTAGGAGCCCTGCGACCCCTCAATTCTGCTTCCCGCTCCATCCCCCGAGGTACCAGAATGATAGGGCATTTGCCTTCACCATGGAGCGGATGAGACGCGGTAACGCCAGGTGTCTGGCAACGACTGCATTTGGTTGTGGTTGTGGCTGCCCTCCAGCTGGGATATCTCTGTGAGTCAAAAGGATTGCGTGCATGACGATTGGGGAGCTCCCAGTCGTCATAATCATAATCCCAGTCGTCATTATCAGAATCCCAGTCGTCATTATCAGAATCCCAGTCTCCGGTCCGCCTCGCACCGGCCGAGTTTCGACGGTTTCGTTCGCGATCATCATATGTGGAATAGTAGGGCCGCGATGGAAAGCGGTCATAAGGATTGCGTGCATGACGATTGGGCAGCTCCCAGTCGTCATAATCCCAGTCTCCGGTTCGCCTCGCACCGGCCGAGTTTCGTCGGTTTCGTTCACGTTCATCATATGTGGAATAGTAGGGCCGCGATGGAAAGCGGTCATAAGGATCGCGTGCATGACGATTGGGTAGGTCCCAGCCGTCATAATACCAGTCTCCGGTCCGCCTCACACCGGCCGAGCTTCGTCGGTTTCGTTCACGTTCATCATATGTGGAATAGTAGGGCGGCGATGGGAAGCGGTCATAGTCGAATTGCCTTTGCCGACGGTGAAGGTTCGGACGGTGAGGACTCGTGCGTCTCCTGCGTTCTCGGATCCGTGAATTTGTTCGCTCCCGCGCAGTTCTGGGTTTGGAAGTCTCTTTGTAGTCTTGGATAGTTGCATCACTATAGAATCCTGAACTGCTCTCATGGGCTGAATCCGAAGTGCCGGGGGGAGGCGGGTTCTGCGGCAGTTTAGGCGCTCTGCTGGTGGGCGGTTTAGGGGGCTTGTCGCTTGGAACTCTTTGCTGCGCTTTAACTTTGTGGCCAGTTGTCGGGGAACTGGCCGAATTTGCGTTAGGCATCAGAATGGGAGTTCGGAGTGATGGGCGCTTGGTTTGCTCTAGCCATGAACGTCAATAACTTTTCTCTTACGAGAAGCTTATCAGCCCCTCACTGCTACTGTTTACTTACTAGAGCTGCAACAGTATCCGAAGAAGTCGCGTTCAGAGGCCCGCAAAGTCTGTAATACCTCGTCGATAGATGCACGATCCTTGGGATCTGCCGCCAGCATTCGTCGCACAAGACGCCCAAGGAGTGAACGTGCTTTCTCTTTCTTTGTTTTGAATGGCAGTAGCCAACTCTCTATAGAGGCCAAGTTGGCTTGAAATGACCATTGCGGCACAGATTTATTCTTTAGATGAGCCTCTGAAGTGTCGTTTATTACTCGGTACGCCATCTCAAGAAACGAACAGCCAAGGGTAAATATATCCTCAGAAAGTCCACAGGGTTTGCCGAGCGCCCTTTCTGGGGCGTGATACTTAGCAGTTATAATGTCATTACCGCTAGTGGTGTTGTTTGACGATTCTAATGCTACGTTCGACCAGCCAAAGTCAGTCACCCACGTTCCTTGGGCGGAAAGGAGTACCTGGGACGTCTTAAAATCTTTATGGCAAATGCCATTGCTGTGAAGATACGCAATTGCCTCAGCTACGCAACCAAATATCCTTTTCAAGCGTTGTACTGCAGTCCAATGTGCGTTGGCCCATTCGCTCCTGAAGCTAAACTTCCGGTGTTTCAATGACAGGAGAGTGGAAAGAGACTCTAGAGCAGAGATTTGCTCTTCGGTCGCAACCAGGGACTTCGTATTGTTCAATAGGCGATGCTGGTGGTAATAAGCCGAAAGAGCATCAATATCCATCAAGAATACCGCTAGATCACACTGAGCAGCCGGCCATATGAGTAAACCCAGCTCATACACGCTATTCTGCTGCTGATGGATGTACGAGCCAATCAACTCGGCTAGGTGTTTATGCCTGTGCTCTGAGATTTGGTTCAGAACCTTGACTTCATTCAAGAGCCGCTCCGTAAGCTGTTGTGCATGCGTCCGCTTCCATGCGACGGCAATCCCATCAATCTTTGTCTCGACGACAATTCCCAATCCGCCCCTTCCAAGAAACCGGCCAGCTTCGAAAGGTGATTTGTCATTAAGACCAAGTTCGACATGGCGAGAGCTGTATGTACGCTTCCAGGCGGCTAATGCTTCTACACTCGAAGAGGTCTTGTACACTGTTCCCTGCAGAGTCGATGGGGTCGGAGTTTTTACTATAGCCTGGCCGACGCCTGACTGTTGGATAAGATCACCAAAGGGTTTTAGATTGCCGTTGGCTTCTGTGCCATTACGAAATAGTGGCGGTAGTGGTAGAGGAGGGGGAGGGGGAGGGGGTGGAGGAGGACGGAAGGGTAGAGCATTGCTGAAGGGTAAATTGGTATTGGCTCGAGGCTGCATGCGCGAGAGACCCGTTGGCAGGGCATCGGCCCCTCTAACCTCTATAAGAGCCGTTAATTCAGTACCATACAGAAAATATTACAGTACGGATGAGAGACACCGCTCGCTGACGTACCATCGAGGTATGGAACGCTCGTCGGCAACTCTGGCATAGTTTGGGCAAACCCATCAGCCAGCCGCCTATGACCGCACTCTGACCTTGTCATTATGTCAAACTATTAACAAACAGCCACTGAAAAGTATTGAAGAGAATATTTTGTCCGCTTCTGGTTTCTAGGTCTCTGTGTCGGACGGCATCTGGAAGATTAACTTCGCAATGCTCAGCTGCGGGGATGATACCTTCGCCAAACCTGACACTGTCCAGGGCTTGGTACGCACCCAATAGGAATTACCTTCTGCCCTACAATAAGTCCTCCTATCTTGGCGATGTTTATGGTCCAATGAAGAGGGAGTGGCGTTCCAGCCTTGCGGGCGAGCTGACCATCAAGTGCAACACCGACGACTTTGCCCTAGCCTTCCCTTCCAAATGAGATTCTAATCTGAGGCCAAATTCCTCCTTAAGCTTAAGCTCAAGATATAAGCTCTTTCATAACTACAGCGACTTACATGTACGGATCACCACAACAAGTGGATCGATAGATAAATGGTGACACTGAGGCATTGTTCCCGCTCTGGTTACATGCAATTGTTTACTTTGAGTTGTGTATCGACTGCATTCTTGTTCCACGCAAAAGGGTCTCCCATAAGTGTCAGTGGGGTCAAGCAGTTGGTGTATGGATATACCAAAGCTTAGGATTCCACTGAATTTGAGAGGCAAAAATGTCTGCTTGCTAGGTTCTTGATCATATGGTTGTGATGTTATCATTGCTATATGCATGAATCATTCGGGTTATCCGTTCTACTTGCGGATTTTCTCCGTCAAAAGGTCTATGCCCCTTGCGAAGTCCTACTTGCTAGGTACTTTTCTCTCGATCCTTTTATTCAGCCTCTCCCGCCTCGAACACTTTCACCCAAGCGTGGAACCCAATACTACGGCAGAACCATGTGCCAAGCAACATTTTGCTTGAATACTCTTCGACTAAAAGCCAGACCCCAGCCGAAACAATCATGTAATAGCGGGTTCATGCTTTATTTCATTCAAGTTCCCGAACAACAATCTCTCTCCGATGTTGAGCTGTAGACATGTTTTGCAAATATCGCTTTCCAGCACCTCTAAGCGACTCTTCAGCTCCTTGAGGAAGAGTACATCGAGTTGACTTGGCCTTCAAGCTCAAAAAGAAACATTATGATTCGTACCCCGGATGGATAATAACCGTCGCAAAATGTGGCACGGAATAAGAACATTCCGACTAAAAGAGTGGCAGCGGTTTGGAGTGTTGAACACGCATACATATCGTGGCCAGAATGCCCTCCAGACATGGTCAGCGCGAAATAGATCCTGGGACCTTGGCGTTACCCGCCTTGATAGCAGCGCTTCATCGAGGAGAATACATACTAGCCGAGGGCCGCGGCTACGAAGTGACAACTCCTAGCCCTTTCGTCCTTGCTCTTTCATTCACCACGTGCAATGGTTACACATAATACGCTGGAGGTTTGTTCCTCACATTCGGCCCACGCATCGAATGTGAACCAGCTATCACAGAACTCGTACCGTACTATAGGCTGGCAGTCATTGATACCACCGCATATGCATCGTATGTCGTACAGAGCTCGAGATGACTTCCCATAACCTGGAGCAAATTCAATGGAACTTGTGCCGCTGTCGCAAACTGTTCACTAGACTTTCCTTTGCGTCCGCAATCAGCAACCTCTCTACGCGAGTCTTCACTTGACCGGATGATTCAACGATACTTACCTAGGGGCTTTAGCGGCCCACATCTCGTCCTGGCGGAGTAATTCTACCCTAGATCGTTTCTGTCGGCGTTTGGTTGGGACAGGAATTCCTTGATGAGCATCTTTGTAGTTGTCGGATTGTGTTGCATAGTGTGTATCAGCGTCTGGCATTCGTGCGTCGTTCAAGGGGTTGACGGCTTCCAACGCGTTGTGATTGGCGATTGTAATGTGGTTATGAGCCTGAGCACCGGACCCCTCAACCACAGCATCTAAACTCGCAGCGTGTAGTGTAGCATCGGATTCTGAAGCACCAATATTATGGAACCGTTGAGTCGTGAACCTTGGTGTGCAGCAGTCACCAAAGAACCTATAGGGATAGAAATTATCGTATCCTGGGAGCAGTGGAAATGATAGCCCGTTTACGACTTGATCGATTGTAGGCCGTTTCCTCGGGTCGAAAGAGAGCATGCGTATAATCAGTTGCCCCAGATGTCCCATACCGCGATCACCACGTTCATAAAATGGTGCTGTCCAGTTTACAAGTTTATGAAGGTTGGCATGGAAGGGACTTTTGGCCCAGGGTAGCGAGGAATCTCTGTGTTGCGGCTCAAGTCTAGTACAGCGATATCCCATCTCTAGGAAGATACAACCTAAAGCGAATATATCCTCTGATGTTCCACATAGTCCACCAGCGGCGCGTTCAGGAGCGTGATACTTCAGGGTGATTTGATGACCCCCGTTGGTAACGCTGTTCGTGAATTGGGAGATGTCTTTAGACCAGCCGAAGTCCGTTAGCCATAGCCCATCTGCTGCCAGCAGGATTTGAGCAGGCTTAAGATCCTTGTGGCGGATACCTTGATGATGAAGGTAGGCCACGGCCTCTCCTATGCATCCAAACTTTTGGGACAGATATTCCAGCGCTTCATCATAAAGCCGTTTTCGATACTTGATGTCGTTTGCTTGGCCCTCCTGAGGCATGCCACCTGAAATTAATGCAGAGAGATTCTCAATAACAGATTCTAGATCCTCAGCGGATGTATTGGTAGTCTCAGACTCTATGAACGAATCCCCCAAGTAGTCGATGTCTTGTAGAAAGTGTGCGAGATCACAATGAGCAACAGGCCAGATCAACATCCCAAGCTCAATGCCACCCTTGTATCGATGAATATAAGATCCGATCAGTTCAACAATGTGCTTGTGTCGTTTCTTGGAGATCTCCCCGAGGATTTTGACTTCATTCATCTCCTCGGTGGTGAGGCGACGGGCGCGGGTGGATATCCGTTTCCATGCAACGGTGACTCCACCAATCTTAGTTTCATCAACAGATCCGCCTCCGCCACGTCCCAGATGGCGAGTTGCGTGGAACGGCACCGCGTCGGAGTAACCAAGGCTAACTTGCCGTTCACTGAATATGCCATTCCATGCTGCCAGCGCTTCATCGCGCTCAAGATCCCTACGGCTTGGAGGCTCATCTTCTGCCTCGGCTGTCATACTCGAAGCATCCGTATATCTACCTATACGCAAAGGAACAGGTTGGGCCCTTGGTATTGATAGTGAGTATCGCGTCCCACCTGGAGAAAATGATACCCAAACATGTTGCAAAGCATCATAGGCGCAAAGCTTTGGTAGGCTCAGCAATGAAGAAGAGAACTTGTATTTCCGTCGCTTCACAATGTCTCTGTCGGTAGGTCGAACTTCTGTGCGTTCAATAGGAGGTCGCCGGGCCGTCGAAGCGGTGAGCGTAAGCAGCGGTACGGGCGTCTTATATGGATCACTATGTTCGGAGCGCGAAGCAGGCAGTTCCGATGGTTTGGCATAGAAGACGGCAGGGAGGGTACTGAAGTCAGTGTCGATCGAAAGCTGTGGCCTGCTCAACGTAGCAGAGGGCACGCCTCGCCTGCGGGGCACAGGAGGAGCCAACATAGACACTCTATCGATTCGTACTGAAATCTACCCAAGGGCCATTTAGCTAAACCTTGTATGCCTCCCCTACTCCGAGTCTGTGCTTACCCAAGGGAATGTATCGCAGCGTCATTCGGCGTCTCTCCATGGGGGTTGTCGGCCGTCGTGATTTTGTTGGAGCGCATCAGCTATGGCTATTACCACCAAGCAGCCCCAGAGTACGTATAATCGTTGGCCAAGGCCTTCATGATATTCAGAACCAAATCCAGGAAATGAGGGGGAAGATTCGCGATCGTGACGATGTGCCCGTGCGGCTGAGCGCGCTTGCGCCCTCTAGATAGGTAGCCCAATAGGCAGAGAGTGGCGTTTGAGCCTCAGGCAAGCGCGCAGCAACCTCGTCATGGATGAGAGGTATCAATATTTCCTATATCATGTTCTAGATTTATTGTAATCACTCATTCGGTGCTAAGTCTTGCGCATCACAGCGTTATCTCATTCTAGAAACAATATGCATTGACCCCCAAAACTCCAACCGCATGATTTAATTGCTAAATCTGAGAACTCTCTTGCTATGTTTTTGTAAATGCAGCAACTTCAAGAAACAATGAGTGCTTCGATACTGCACCTGAATCTATGAACGAGTAAATTCGAGAAAGCTGAACCATTCCATTTGTTTCGCATGTGGGCATGCCCCAGGCTGCGGTTCAATGTTTAACGTATTGAGATCATGACAATCAGCGACTGAAAGCTGCTTGCATGAAATCAAGTGAAAACATGCTGGGCCATTCCAAGTCAGAGATTCGATGAGCAGCAAGGGCCAAAGAAGGGACGAGTGCCTGAAAGTCCCGTCGTCAAAGTATTTACAACTTCGTGTATGAGTGGTCGAGAGCTCGGATTCTTTGCCATCATTTGCTTTATGAGCGTTGCAAGATTGCTAAGCTCAACATCTCCGCCATTGCGGCCTTGCAGTGGCTTGATCCAATCGTCGATTTGACCCAAGTTCGCTTGATACGACCAGCCCTCTGCCCGCTGGTTCAGGTGGTCCTCAACCAAATGCCCACTGATACGATACGCCATTTCGAGGTAAGTGCAACCGAGGGTGAAAATGTCTTCTGGCCGGCCGCAAAATTCTCGCCCCATTGAAGCTCTCTCTGGTGCATGAAACCTGACTGAGATTGTGTCGCCATTGTTGGTTGCGCTGTTGCTGAGGTCCGAGATGTCTGTTGACCAGCCAAAATCGGTTAACCAGAGCCCATCCGATGATAGGAGAACTTGGGAGGGCTTCAAGTCCTTGTGTCGAATTTTTTGGTCGTTGTGCAGATATGCAATGGCTTGGGCTAGACACCCGAATACAGTACATAATCGAAGTTTTGATGCATCGTACACATGCGTTACACACGAGTGTAAATCCGATCTTGACAGGTCCGTGACGTCTCGCCATGGTAACATCGTCAACTCCGAAGCCTCTTCGAGCGCATCTTGTTCTTCCAGCTTCAAGTTCCATGATCCATCTCCCTGCTCTGATTGATCGAGTCGTAGCTTGAGGGAGCGCAAGAGATCTACAGATCCAAGGAAGCGAGACAGATCGCATTGCGCAACCGGCCAGACAAGAATACCAAGCTGTGAAATGCTACCTCGTGGAAGCTCGTAACAACCGATTAACTCAACCACGTGTCGATGTCGTTTTCCAGACATTTTCTCCAACACATTCAACTCGTTCAGGTAACGAGGCCGCTCGCGAGCCGAGTTTCGAAAATATACTCTCTTGAGAGCAACCACCGTCCCATCTAGGTCGGTATCAAAAACATCGCTCCATCCCCCTCGGCCTAGCCACCGCCCTGGCTTGAATGGTTCTGGGTCACCACGAGTCAACGTGATCTTTCGAGTATTGTATTTACGGCTCCACGCCGCATGGGCAGCATCGCTCGTTCGCACAGGATCCTGAGTGCTGTACCCATTGTTCGAACCCGCCATTTGCTGCACAAGGTTGACCTGTCGGATTGATCCTGGTGTAAGCGACAACTGTCAAATTCTCGGAAGCCTTCAATGAGAGCAAATAGCAGCCTTGCCGAGTTGTGAATTATCGTAGATTCAGGTGGCGTGCGAAAAGGTAGGCAGCATGCTACGGGACAAATGGCTCCCGAACCTTTAAAATCCTGGAAGACAGCTACGAGGCGACAGCTGAGAGGGAAGAAACTCCGAACTGACGTCGGCTTCATGCACCTGCACGGCTGTGGCCCAATCCTAGTCCTGCATTACGCGCACAGCCGCATGCATGTTTGTCAACTCCAGCCCGATCGAACGAAGGTGGCGGTTCAGCCTCACCGGAAACCATCAACATTTCGGCTCCAAGAGAGACCCGAAGTTGCTGAAGCATGAGGATGATAGACCCTGTGTAATTGATTTTGTTTGTGAATTTTGAGTATTTTGGGCTGCGTCGAGGATTATGTATATAGGATATGGAGAGCACCGATCCGGTACTGAGTTAGATTAGCCTACCGTCATGCATGATAGGTCATATCCATTCTGGACAAATGCGCAGGTGAGAGATTTCTCTGTCAAATATGGAATTGACCATAGTCCACGTATGAGCCTCAACGACAAAAGCTAAGTCAAAAACTATGGCTCCACGATGTCTTCAGGAACTAGACGTACAGTAGCCTAGTTGGAAAAATCGTAAGGAGGAAAAATCGTAAGGAGGAAAAATCCAAAAAGTCGTCAATTTCATAAAATGTTTCCAAAGCGTCCTTTTGCATTTTAATGTTAAGCAACTTAATTTCCATACCACATCTCGTGAACGGTATACAAAGTACGTGTGAGAAGATTTTCTATCCTGTACGACGGTGGTACGTACAGATTATGAGCAGCTACTCAACCATACATTGCTAACAAGGTAATCAAGGTGCAGTACAATGGATTGAGAGCCATACTTTCAATCTATGATTTCGCCATTTCGTACATGCCCAAATATCCCATCAATCGCCCTCCACATTCACCCCCTTATTTCTCCAAGAAAGTCCACAGCCCATCCCCCTCGACATAATCTCCCCAGATAACATTAACTAGCCAAACATCCTTCCTCATACTGCCCAAAAGTTTCCCACTTGCACTCTTTGTTGGGTAAATGCGCTGCCACTCCCTCCAAATACTAAAGGCCTCTTCCAGCCAGCTCTTAAAGCTCACGCTCTCAATAATGGTTGGTGTGACAATTTCTTTGCCTGCAAACGTGCCCCACGTAACAGGATTCACGCCATCTTCCTGACTTGCTTCAAAATCACCGGCGGCGTTACCGGCAAAGTAGGTTACTTGCTCGTGGGCATCGAGGCGGGGCTTTAACTCAGCAAATTGGGCAGACGGGATGAAGAATTCGACAAATGGTTTTTGGAAGACGTAGCCATTTTTGGGACCCCATCCAAAGACTGGGTCAGTAGATCGCAGGCCATTGACCGCAGGTTGCGAGGCTACGGTCCACCAGCCTTTTGCGTTGAGGGCCAGTAACTGTTTACTGATAGTGCTTGTTTCTTCAGAGAGACCTTGTTCGCTCCAAGGTATGGCCTCGAGATCACCTTCAATGTGTCGTTTGAAGAGATTCGATATGTCTTGTTTCTCTACGGGATGACCCCATAACTTGAGCGCTTGTGACGATGAGACGTGCAGAGTTGGTCCATAGCCGTCTATTTCACCAAATGCCGGCGAACGGGCATCACCCCATCGTCCGTTAGGGAAATCATCCCACGTTGCTTCTCGACCCAATGAGCCTTCGCCTTCTGAGATGGCTAGGGTGTTTGCGCGGGTGTTGATCGGTCCTCGTGGGATACCAGCTTCGGTTTCTGGAGCTTCGTAGGAATGGTTGCTAGACTTGGTAGCGGAAGGTTGTGATATTATCACTCTGTTGCGAGGGCCCGAGTTGATGGACGATAGGCGCCGTCGTTCGCGTAGCAATGCGCCATTTGGCGGTGGCTCGAGGTTGATCGCTGGTGTTGTCTCGACAATGACTTCGTCGTCGTCATCCTCCGGTAATGATTGTGGTATGAGATGGGTGTCTTCTACGATATGCGACACTGCCTTTTCTAGGTTGAGCGTGTAGAAGTGGAACCCTCTCCTGGCAACATCAGGACGTGCTTTGATGTGCTCAACCAATTCATCCAATATCTTGACGCCTACTTGCTTGACAAGCTCGTCGTCACTCTTCACAGCATCCAGCCGTGCTAGTATATCTGCCGGCAACTTTGCATGTGACAGTTTCGTCGTTCGGAGCAAGATTTTGTAAGATTGAATCGGCATCAATCCTGGAATTATCGGTATTGTCTTGAACGCGCCACTCTTATGCTCCCGCAACGTCTTCTCAAACTTATCATACGCTTCGATATCGAAAAAGAGCTGCGTCATGATGAAATCAGCACCAGCCTTCGTCTTCTCAACCAGGTAGGGCAGATCGAACTGTAGGTCCTGATGCTCCGGATGGCTCTCGTCAGAATGCCCCTCTGGATACGCAGCAACTCCAATGCAGAAATAGTCTCCATACTGCTTCCGAATGTAGCGGACCAAGTCAATGGCCCACGTGAAGTCCTTATTCGAATCCTGCTCTGGCGACTGGTCCTCATCCCTGTACTCCTCACTCCTCGGCGCATCGCCACGCAGCGCCAGAATGTTCCGTATGCCCAGTACCTTGGCCTGTTCCAGCGCATCGTCAATCAGAGAGCGGTTCATGTTGGTGCAAGTCAGGTGCAGACATGTTGTGAGCCCCAATTGGCGCTGGCATATCTCAGCCAGCTCGAGGGACTTTGTGGCCGTCGAGCCGCCTGCGCCCCAGGTAACGGTTACGAAAAGCGGGCGAAGAGCTTGTGACATGCGCTCTAATCTCGTTTGTAGATTTGCGAAGCCCTTTGCTCTCGTCAGCTTTGCTTGGAGCTGAATGGCGTGGGGGTGGTGGGGCAACAAACCATGGCCGTCTTGGGCGGAAAGAACTCGAGTGAGAAGTAATTGGCGCCATCGGGCAGGGCATTGATCTTATCTGTAATCCTCTCCATCTTGTATTGGCGTTGAGGGAGTGAAAGGAAGTTGGTGGTGTGGAAGAATCAGAGTCATTGTGGAGGGTGATAAAATGGTCACAAGAAATCGCGGGCAAGCTCTGGGAAGGCGAGGGTGGGGCAAATGATCGCTGTCGGGATCCTATGCCCGATGTAGAGAAGGAACCACATTTTCGGTACTAGAAGACATCCACATCACCACCATGAAGTCTTTGTACGAGTGACAAAGCTTAATACAAACCTCGAGCACAATTGCAAATCCACGCCAGCAGCTTGGTGTCTAGGCTAAGCAGGGGCTTTACAGAAGCTGTTCATACGCCTATTGCCTCTTGAAGCTTTGCGTAATCACCGGAGCGGGGTGCCGAATGCAGCTGACAATGAACTGCATAAAGTTGCAGAGGAAGTGAAGAATGACTCTAACCGTGAGAATACGCTAAGAAGGTTGGGTCAAGGCTGCAGATCTCGAGTATATGAAGGCAAGCCTCGCCCAACACAAGCATCGATAAGATTGCCTACATGTATTCCTTCCACCTTTCTGCGACTTTACTCATAGCAAAGATAACAATAGTCGCATCTCAAAGTCCAAACAACATGGCAACTCCACAGCCCTTACCCCGGCGAATTGATGTCCACTCCCACTTCCTTCCTCCATTCTACCGCACTGCCTTGGCCGAAAACGGCCACAGCCATCCCGATGGCATGCCCGCAATTCCCGAATGGTCTATTGAAAGCCACCTTACCATGATGTCTACCGCCAACGTGTCAAGGTCTATCCTCTCAATCTCCTCACCAGGAACGCACATCGTGCCAGGAAACGACTCTCTAGGCCGATCGTTGACTCAACAGTGCAACTCCTACGCCGCAGATCTAAAAAGGCTGCATCCGGACAAGTTTGGATTCTGGGCCGCGCTCCCGTTACCGGATGTCAATGCTGCATTAGAAGAGATTGATAGAGCGAGTAAAGGAGATGCGGATGGGTTTGGACTGTTGACGAATTACCATGGAAATTACATTGGTGATCCAGCTCTGGATGTTGTATTTGACAAACTCAATGACATCGGCGCGACGGTGTTCATCCATCCCACGAAACCTTGCATAAAGCACGGTAATGAGACATCTTCAGCAAACACAACCGACGCTTTGCCTTTTGCATCACGGTATCCAGTTCCCACTTTCGAATTTTTCTTCGACACTGCAAGGGCCGTGATCAACCTCTTTAGTTCCGGCACGGTCGATCGTTGTCCACACATTCGCTTTATAATCCCGCACTCTGGCGGTGCTTTGCCGCCCTTGATGACGCGCTTCATCCAATTTTCCAGCGTAGTACCAGGGGGCGCTGTGCTAAATGCAACCACAGTGAGGAAACAGCTGGAAACGCAATTCTATTTCGATCTGGCTGGCTTCGTATTCGATGGCGAGAGTGGGGGCAGAGGACAGCTAAAAGCGTTTGTTGAGGGTTTCGAGATAAGCCACGAGCATCTGCTGTATGGCAGTGATTTTCCTTTTACGCAGACTCAATTTGTGAAGATATTTGCAGAGAGAATGAAGGATGGACTGGAGAGTTTGTTCAACAACGAAGAACGAGAGGGGATATATGAGAGCAATGCAGTGAAGTTGTTGGAACAAGGGAAGAGGAAAGCATAAAAGGTTCCGTGGGGATGCGAGGGGTTAAGAATAGTCTAATCATGATACAGGAGCGTTCATATATACTTGTAAGGGTTCATGATGCCGTTCTAGATCTAGGTCAGCGCGAATAATAGAAAAGGGCCGAGAAGCAATTTACCGGATCATACAGATTCTTGATCTGCTTCATCAACTTAATCATGGTCTCACTCTTGCTGTACCCAACGTACGGCTTCTTTGTTACGCCCAAGCCGTGCTCGGCGCTGATACTACCGTTGCGTTTCTGAACCCACTCATAGACATAGGGTTCCAGCTGCTTCTCTACAGTTTTGTCGAATCTTCGCACTGGGATGTTCAGGTGCAGGTTGGCGTCTCCCATATGGCCGTACCCAACAACATCAACTACGGGATAGGATTCATCGTTGCCGATAAGTCCAGCTGCTGTAAGGCGGTCTCGCGTTTCGTTGACCATGTCGTACAGCTCCGCGATAGGAATGGAGAGGTCATATTTATAGACGCCTCCATCGTGACCTAGGCACTCGGTGATACCCTCTCGCCATGACCAGAGTTCTTGAATCTGTGTCTGATCTTGCGCGAGGACACCGTCTGAGACAATTTCAGACTCCATGACGTGTTCCAAGAATGCTTGCAATTTCTGCGAGATGTCAGTCCTCATGTTCTGCACTATTTGAGACATTATATACCTCGCCATCATGATCGGTGTTTGAACCACTTGTCTCGATCAAGCAGTAGAAGGGGTGCTCGCCTTCCAATGGCATCTTCTTTCCAGTCACTCTGTTGACCAACTTCTGAGTCCGGCCATCCATGAGCTCAAAAGCGGACAGAATCTCAGACAAATGTCCTTTGGCCTCAATGAATGCCTGTTGGACCTTTTCGTAGCTTTCTAGACCAAAGTACGCAACATTGACCGCTGGCGATCTTCGAGGACAGATAATGGATACTTTAGTGATGATGCCGATGGTACCCTCACCACCAATGAAGAGTTGCTTCAAATCGTATCCGGTGTTATTTTTACGAAGCGTTGATAAGTCATCCACAATGGTACCATCTGGGAGAACAGCTTCGAGGCCCAGAACGTTGCCGTGGAAGCTTCCATACCTTAGCAAGCGAAGTCCACCAGCATTAGTCGCAACATTTCCGCCGATAAAACATGAGCCTTTGGCACCAAGATCCAAGGGGAAAATGTGATTCCTCTCGGCCAAGTAGTTGTCGGCATTCTCAAGAATTACGCCAGCGTCAGCGACGAGAATACCTGAAACCTCGTCGAATGATCTGATCTCGTTCATTTTCTGAAGGTTAATCACGATTTCGTCAAAGACAGGCACAGAGCCGCCAACAAGCCCAGTATTGCCACCCTGTGGGACAACAGCGAGTAAATTATCATTGCAATACTTGAGAATCTTGCTGACTTCTTCTGTCGTGCTCGGCTTCAAGACAAGTTTGGTGTGGCCACGGAACTTGCGCATCCAGTCGCTGTTGAAAGCCTCAATGTCTTCCGAAGCATCTTTCGTGATGCCGTCTATGACAGCAGATTCTGAGCCAAGGAGGTCCTGGAAAAACTTGACATGTTCCTCTGAAAGTTTGGTGAACTTGGAATCTCTTTGAAGTTGCGGATAACTGCTTGGCGTGAGATGCGAGTGGGATAAAAATTTTGACAATGAAAACATACGATTCCGAGGTGAACTTGATTGTTTTAGCAGGCGCTGGCGCACCCGTCACTTTACCCTTGTCATCTGGCTGGTGAGGTTCCGAAGTCGCTGACGTACTGCCAGTCCATCGAACTTGAGATGCAGGTCTCAAGCACCGAGTCCGTGGAGCAGCTCGAGCAGAGAGCGCAGTTCGTCGCAAAGACGAGACTAAACGCGCTGAAGTCGCCATGAGGGTCAATGGCAAAGCAATAGTAAAGAGTGGGGGAAGTTTTGAGTCGCCATCGTCCAAGATAGATGGATGACATAAGGAAGCAGCAGAGGCACGAGCCAGGCTTGGCGCTTTAGGCGGGAGCAACGACGCGGACAGCTCTCGAAGCTCCGGCGATCAACTTGAAGACTATATCGCCTCTGGAACCCCACCTCCTGCCTTCCTCCTTGCTTCACTGCATACAAACTGTCTAGATAGAGCTCAAGCAGTAATAAAGAAGAACCCAATATGGCATCCGGCTATGACAGAGCGCTTTCAGGTACAAACACACATATGTGGGCGTCCAAGTCCTAGCTAATCGTACTAGTCTTCAGTCCTGATGGACACGTTTTCCAGGTCGAGTATGCGCTGGAAGCTGTCAAGCGAGGTGAGCCTGCCGCCCGGAATGGCAGCCATGTTTGCATACTAATTTGCTGCAGGAACATGTGCGGTAGCCGTCAAGGGCGGCGACATTGTCGTTCTCGGCTGCGAAAAGCGATCAGCGATGAAGCTCCAGGATACCCGAATTACACCGTCCAAAATCTGTCTCGTCGATACACATGTGGCTCTTGCTTTTGCAGGATTGAACGCCGATGCCCGCATTCTCGTTGACAAGGCACGGCTCGAAGCGCAATCACATCGTCTCACAGTCGAAGACCCCGTATCGATAGAATACATCACCAAGTATGTAGCAGGCGTGCAGCAGAGGTACACGCAGAGTGGTGGTGTACGGCCGTTTGGCATCAGCACGCTGATTGTCGGATTTGACCCCAACGACAAGACCCCGCGGTTGTACCAGACTGAGCCTTCTGGTATCTACTCAGCCTGGTAAGAGCATGAGACTCATTTAGCAGCGACCCGTGCTGAAGAAATTTTAGGAAAGCAAATGCAATCGGCCGATCAAGCAAGACAGTCCGCGAGTTCCTCGAGCGTAACCACAAGGAGGGGATGGACCGAGAGGAGACGATCAAGCTGACGGTCAAGTCGCTTCTGGAGGTTGTGCAGACGGGTGCGAAGAACATTGAAATTGCCATCATGGCACCAGGCAAGCCCATTGAGATGTTGCCGGTAGAGAACATTGAGAAGTACGTGGAGAACATCAACACAGAGAAGCAGGAGGAGGCAGCCAACAAGAGGCCTGGGCGAACACCTGGCACAGGCACTGCAGCTATCCTCACACGCCCAGCCCCAGCTGAGGGTTCAGGGTCAGGTGCATAGAAAGGGATTTACGACTGATGGACCGGAATGAACAGCATTGGCGTCTCGGTGGTAGACCTCATGAATCTGTATATCACAGATATGACCGGCTAGAGCTTTTAATACAGCATATCTAGCAGACACCCCCCTTTCCCCTAAAATTCCATGCCGTGCACTCTGCGTGAATGCGTTCCGCCTTGGCGCTTTGACTTGGTCCTTTGGCCAGTGCTGGTGTGTTGGTTGTGCATGGTCTTGGGGACGTTTCAACCTAGCTTGTTCGGCGCTTCCTTCACATTGAAGATGGATCGTTGCTCTTCGCCCCTAGTGCGTTCGTCCTTGATCATCCTGGGCAGTGTTAGCAGGGTGGTTGAATTATTCAACTTCATGACATGCCTCGAGTCGATTCGGGCGTCTTCGCCCTCGACCTGCAGCGAGGCCTTTGGTGTGAGGGCGTCCAAGACGAAGTGGTTGTCGCAGTGCGGGCAGTACTCGTCACTATCTCCTCATTCAGCAGACGTACGACCATGCCGTGTTTTTGTGTATGGGGGGCGACGTACGCATCCTCGAACTCGCGTGCATCCTTCCTAAACGCCTTTTTGCACTTTTTGCATATAAAGGTCATGTCGAAGGTCTGCATGAGCGGGTGGTCGCTCTGCTCGACATGGCACTCGGCGCAGTCAAACCATTTCTTGCCTGGCCAGACTCAGCATTCATCCTACATTGGTGTCTTCGCGGCAGACGCACAGCACGGCGAGCGGATGGCGACTTGGGCATTCAGGACGTGTTTGCTGCAGGGGCGTCAGCCAGCCGCGGAGGTCATGGCGGGGTTCTCAGAGGGGCACGCGTTACTTACCACATGGCGACGGCGGCGGGCGGCGGGCGAGGTGTGTTCTCGGTAGTTGTGCACGTATAGACTGACTGCGGCAGAGGGCTAGTCGGGGTGTTTTTGGGCGCGCGAGTTGTAATTCGCCCGGTGCCTGATCGCTGCTAGCTGGCGGTGGAGGTGCAGGGTCTCTGGGGAAAACTTGCGGCGGCATGCGCAAGCCAAGAGGGCTGACGGCAGTGAGGGACATGTCAGGCACACATTCGGCGCAGCAGCACAGCCAGACACTCGACGCCCTCCGCTGCCCTCGTCGCCGAACATCGTTGCCATATCAGACCCTCCGGTGCACTCGGCCTGGTCCCTGCGCGCGCTGCATTCGCTGTCAGTTGCTGAAACAGACTCAGTCCAGGTCCCCCGCCAACGCCGGTGGTCCCTGCCCTTCAGTCGAGCATTCTTAGCATACTCGGTATACGCGTCTCCTTATAGGGAGCCCAGCAGTCACTTGACGCTCCCACCGCACTGCCAGATCGCCTTCCTCAGCACCATTCCGCCCAGCAGCCCAGCTCACATATGGGGCAGCGCTGCATGACCGCCCCACGGCCAAACTTTGTCTCACCACCACAAGCACCGCTCAATGGAAAGTGGCCCATGGTGGCCGATGAACAGCTATAGGAAACCACCCGGTGCCGGCTGACGAGGAAGTGTTTACCATGGAAACCCCCAAAGAGGAAATCACAGATGGCTCCTCCATCGTGAGTACCGAGACTGCGGAGAGAAGGCATACGACATACGCTGACAGCCCCATGTAGAAGCCCGTGTCTTCCCTCCGCGCCCAGTTCGAGAACATGCTCAATGTCAACAAGTCATCAGCCCCCGCCACGCCCCGGCAGCGCTCACCTGCCGCCGCCGACCGCCTTGCAATGCCCGAGGACAGCCGGAGGACGGACGGCCGCAAATCGCTTGACATACCACGGGAACAGATGAGCAAGACCTCGCCCACTCTCGCCGACTATGGGGGAGTGGGGTCAGTCACGCCGCGGGCAAGTACTGTTCGGATGCCCTGGAGCAATTCAAAACCCAGACCATCCTCTATGATGGCCTTTTCTCCCCCCAGATCGCCCACCAGGTCACCTCCCAAAGTCACAGTGCAGTCGCCAAAATCACCACCCAAATCGTTTGATTCCCCCATCCTCTCGCCACGCCCCTCGCGACCGACCTCACATTCAGTGCTAGATCCGCCCTCCCCGGCTCAGACATCCAACGGCGCAAAACCATTCAAGATTCCTAGTCGCAACCCCACGCCAGCTATAGATTCCAAACCTGTATTTCCTTCAAACGCCGCTGCAGCACCATCCGCAGATCCACGCAAAAGTGACCGTTCCGTTGCTTCAGCGCCCCCTGTGCCTCCACCAATCAACCGAGCCGGGAAGCCGAAGATGCAGGCCAAGGCGCATTCCTCTGATATAGCGACGCGAGCGTCCCTGGCTCCGGAAGCCTCATCAGAACCAGCAGATGTATCGCCATTCAGCACTCCCCCGAGCAGTAATGACGGCAGCGTCAAAGGCGACCTGTCTCCACCAGTTATTCCTGGCTTCTCAAAGCCGAAGATGACTCCTACAAAAGATGGCTATTTCCCGCCTCCCCCCATGCATCACTCAGTGGCCGAAAAATTACAGGCGTCAGATTCTAGAGCGACAGGGAGTCAGTCACAGAAAAAGATTGCACCGCTTCCTTCCCCGAGTGATATGCCAGAAGACCGACCCACACTACCAGTCCGGCGTGAGAAAGATAATTTCGACTTGCGAAGAAGCGTTCAATTACAAAGGGCAGCGCCTCCTGAATTGCCTGTGCGAAGATCTTTTGACCAATCTCGCCCTGCTGGTCCTGTAGCTGAAGCCAGTCATCAGTTTAATCTGCCACGGCGAACCAACACAACAAATGGCATTACTCTCAAGAGCCCAGCGAAATCTTTGGAGCCTCCAAAACCGCCACCACCCCGGAACTCCGGGGAAATGAAAAGACCGGCTCCGATACTACCAGCTCAGCTTTCACAGCCTTACACCTACGACTCAGATGAGGAGGATGCAACCGGCGAGAAGCAGCCAGCGACGGCTTTGACCGAATATCCCGACTCGTCACAAGCGAACAGGCGTCCACCAGTATTCCCCGAGAACACCACAGGCATTCCTACAGGTTACGAAACCAAGCTGTTTGCGATATGTGGGGACTACATATGCACAACAGGCTACGTGACAAATGTGTGGAATGTGCTGAACAAACGATTACTCATGAGTCTAAGCCACGGCGACACCGTCAAAGCTACAGCAGTTGCTTTCAGACCTGCCAAAGATGTTGAAGATGAGGGCAAGCGGCTATGGCTGGGAACAAACACTGGCGAAATGCATGAGATTGATATTCCCACCCAAAGTGTGGTACACGTCAAAAGTAATGCACACGCCAGGGCTGTAATTGTCAAGATCTTCAGATATGCGTCGGAAATGTGGTCTCTTGATGACGATGGAGTAATTCACATCTGGCCAGCAGATGACACAGGATCCCCGTCTGTTCAACAAACTCCACACACATTCCGCATCCCACGCGGACACACATTTTCCATCATCTCTGGATCACAGCTCTGGGTAGCTTCCACCAAGGATATTCGAGTCTACAATCGTACCGCGGACAGCAACCACTTCGTGCAGATGACACAGGGGCCATTGTCGCAGCTGAATGTAGGAGACGTAACATCTGGGGCTATTATTAGCAGCCAACCAGATCGCATATACTTTGGACATGCTGATGGCAAGGTCACAATATACGCTAAGAAGGGTTTCGAATGCCTGGGCATTGTCAATGTCAGTGTGTACAAGATCAGCTCGCTCGTCGGCGTCGGAGATTATTTGTGGGCAGGATACAGCACTGGAATGATATACGTTTACGATACAAAGAGTACGCCTTGGAAAGTGTTAAAGGACTGGAAAGCGCATGAAAAACCAATTGCAGGCATACTCGCAGACCGGACTAGTATATGGAAGCTCGACAGATTCCAGGTTGCGTCATTAGGCACAGACACAATGTTACGCATCTGGGATGGTATGCTGAAGAATGACTGGCTTGGTATGTTTTCTCCTTCAGTGATAGTATAATGACTGACTGTCCCCAGAAACCCTCATGCAGCAGCGCGATAACGAATACTGCGAGTTTAGAGAGCTGTCAGCAAGAGTAATGACATGGAATGCAGGCGCAACAAAACCTACAACATTAAGAAATCGTGAAGATGGAAACTTTTTCCGGGAACTTCTTGAGCCGGAGAATCCACCAGATATTCTCGTTTTCGGGTTCCAAGAGCTGGTTGACTTGGAAGACAAGAAGATTACTGCGAAGAGCATCTTTAAGAGGAAGAAACACAAGGAAACTTCAGAGCACGAGCATATGTCGCATCAATACCGAGCATGGCGAGACCACCTTGTCCGCGTCCTGGATGAAATAAGTCCCCGGCAAAATTATGTGCTACTACACACCGCCAACCTTGTCGGCCTCTTCACATGTGTCTTTGTCAAGGCCTCAGAACGCGGAAATATACGCGATGTGTGCGCAGCCGAGATCAAGCTCGGTTTCAGTGGCCGCGTGGGGAACAAAGGTGCTCTAATAGTCCGCTTCTTTATTGACGACTCATCACTTTGCTTCATCAACTGCCATCTCGCGGCCGGCCAAACCCAGACTGTACATCGGAACAACGATGCAGCATCCATTATGGAGAATGCGCCATTACCAGGGAATCGCTCACCTTCTGATTGCGCTAACTATTTTGTTGGCGGTGGTGACGGATCCATGATTCTCGATCATGAGATCTGTATTCTGAATGGCGACTTGAACTACCGCATCGATGCTATGCCTCGCAATACTGTAATTGCCGCTGTTCAGCAGGGCAATCTAACAAAGCTTCTTGAACGAGACCAACTTTTGCTTTCACGCAAGCGGAATCCGGGATTTCGCCTTCGCGCTTTCAACGAGGCGCCCATAAATTTTGCTCCGACCTACAAGTACAATGTTGGTACGGATGACTACGACACCTCTGAGAAGCAACGCTCGCCTGCGTGGTGTGATCGGTTGCTGTATCGTGGCTTGGGTAGGATTAAGCAACTCGATTACCGGAGACACGACGGAATCAAAGTCTCGGATCACCGCCCAGTCAGTGGAAGATTTAAGCTTCGCGTCAAGACAATCAATTCAAAGAAACAAGAAGCGACAAGAGACAAGGCAGAGGTGGAATTTGAAGCTGTGCGGAGAAGGATTGCAGGAGACATCAAGTAAGTCTTATTTTCAACAGAGTACAATGATCAGACCTAACGATATATGCAGACTCGACTACTTAATAAATGTCTTCGGTCTGACGACTAAGGAAGCTCAAAAGTTGTTAAAAGGAACTTGAAGCGATTGTAATACACTAATGATATCATGACGGATGGAGCGAGCACGAAAAGCGATGCATTCCAGGCGAATTTTGGGTTTACATTGAGCGATCTAGCTAAGAGGCGTATTACTTTCGATGATCAGTCCCCGCATGGGGGGGTCCGTGGAGGCAATTTATGCACGTGTTGTCGCGTAGTCGTGACGTCAGGAGCGCGTATGGTAAACGTTCGACGTCCACAATAAAACACCGATGATGAAGGCAGGCAATCAACGATTGCAAGCCTCATCATTTCTGCTCCTCATCTACAAGTTTCAACTTCATGTCATCAGCCTCAATTGCACTCCGCCGTCTACCACTACTAACAACTTCATCTGCACTACCTCGAGCGCAGTTATTGGCTTCACACCTCACGCGACACAGCCCCACCTTCACAGGTAGTTCTTCGAGAATGGACAAAGATCAGAGTCGCGGTCAGTCGACTACCGGTATCTCACAGTGGAAACAGCGTCCCCCTTACCGAGTCCATGAAAAGGCCGAGAACTTCGATGTCAAGTACGAAGCCAATTGCCATTGCGGAAAGGTCCAGTACCAGCTTAATAGAAGGGAGCCCTTAGATAGCAAGTTATGTCATTGTACAACGTGCCAGACGCAGCATGGTAAGTTTTATTTTTGATACTATCTGTCCATAGGGTAAAAGTCCCCCTAACTCACAATCCCCAGCTGCACCCTTCCAATGGGCCGCCATCTTCCACAAAGAAGACATCAACTTCACCAACGGCCACCACGACCTCGAATGGTACGACCCGTCCTCCAAATCCATCGAGCACAAGCTCCCCTGCAAAGTACGCTGCTCCTTCTGCCACTCCCCCATCATGGACGAGGGCCGCAACATGATCCTGCTCTTCCCCTCGCTCGTACACCTCAAGACCGACGAGGACAAAGCCTACTTCAAGCCCCGCTGCCACATGTTCTACGGCCAGCGCGTCATGGATATCCCGGACGGGCTGCCCAAGTGGAGTGGCCTCAGCGAAGAGAGCGACTTGATTGAGGATTCGCCGCCGAACTTGGTCCAGGAGCAGGAGCGGAACCGCGAAGGCGAGCGCAAGAAGAAGCTGGATGAGGGTGGGTCAGATGAGGTTACGAAGGAAGGGTCTAAGTCAGGGTTAGGGAGGAAAGAAGGCGCTGGGGCTAATACGTAGTGAATCCTGTGGTTGAACTGTTGTATAGTGTAGAAGAGCTAGGGTCGAGATGTTATGTGAAGCCCCTTTAACGTTTGTCTACTTAGACCACGCTCTTTTTAAATACCATAGAGAGCGGGGGTATGTAGCGCCCAGTCAAGGCATTCTCACACCAATAGATGGTTGATAAGGCACGCATAACTACGCTTCATCATACACATAACTAAGAAAAGTGGTGTATATATTTCAATAACCAAAAAAGAGTGATTTGATGTCAAGTACAGCAATTTCACAAAGTCTATTGGCACAAACGAGCCACAGAAATTCATCAAAGTCCATGTCGGTGGACAGCGATGAAGATATAGTTTCCTTGGATTTTAATAATCTCATAATAACGCATATGTGGTTGTACACTTGGTTTTGTGAATTTCCAACCTTTCACATGTACAAAGCTTTTTTGTTCTACTTTTGGAAATTACTATAAACTTCTAACATTCCCCCCCACTACGTAGCGAGAACCACACCGTAACGAGAGAAATTATAGGTACTTAGACTTCGCAAGAGAAGAAACCCTTCCTATACCTACTCACCCATATTCTACTATTTGCTATATATGCTAGGGGTCTTCCTTAATCTCCTAACTATCGCTACTAGGAAAATTACTAACCTTATCGTCGCCATCGCGGCCTAAAAAACAACAGCCTTATTTCGTAGTGAGGCAGGACACCGCTACCACAGCTCTAACACTAAGCATATATTACTCCTAAAAATTATAGTACGCAGTATCCCACTATCAGAGCCTTAGGATTACGCTGAGAAGTTATCATCAGCCCTGTGGCAGCTGTATGAGGGTGGTTTATGCAACGACGCTACGCTGATCGGTACCTCCCAATTTAAGCGAGACAACCCTGGTCGTTCTGAAATGCTGGCTGCACGTCCGGCAAAATCATTAGTGTAATTTAAGCCACAGAGATCAGCAAGCCAAGTCTGTGGCCGGGCCGCTAAAAACGCGTGATACTAAGTCACATGAATATTTTCGTCCGAGGTTCACCTGGGTGCGGTGTTGTATATTATTAGCCCGGCGCCAGGTATTATATGTTAATAGAACGCTACCCCATTATAAAACAAGACAACACTACTTATCTCGCCGCTAATTAACTTTAAACTGATCGTGTAAGACCTTAAATAGCTTGCAGCACAGTGCCTTAGTGAACTAAACGACATCAAGCGCCGCTTTGCATTAGGTCTGCCTCCGCCATGCAAGTAGCTAGCCAGCCTTGCGCCACGATGCAGCCTCGTGCGCCGCTAGCCTCGTAGGCAGCGGCTACGATGACCTTTGAAGTCTGCTTCCCTTCTGTAAACGTTCGAGTCGCAAACGTAGCGCCGATACGATGAAAGAATTATACGAAGTGCGTTCGTTGTGAGATCGCTAGCGAACCTCCAGAGACCCATGGCTCTCATACGCCTCCTGCAGCGCAGACCCGACGGCGAGATTGTCTTCCGCGAACCTACCAGCGGCAATGTCCCTGCCTACGCGACACTCTCTCATACCTGGGAAAAGGAGGAGGTCCTCTTTCAGGACATGGAAGCAGGCGCGGATATGAGCAAGACTATGAGCAAGGCTGGCTGGAGGAAGATAGAGTTCTGCGCAAAGCAGGCCGCAGCCGATGGACTGCAATACTTCTGGGTAGACACCTGCTGCATCGATAAGAAGAATGCGGTCGAGCTCGGCGCGGCGATCAATTCCATGTTTTGGTGGTATCAGAACGCTGCACGCTGCTACGTCTACCTTTCAGATGTGTCCAAACCCGACACCAGAGCGGATGACGAAAAATCATGGGAAGAGGCCTTTAGGGCGAGTAGATGGTTTACTCGAGGCTGGACGCTCCAAGAGCTCATTGCACCAAGGCTAGTTGACTTCTTCAGCTTGGAGGGTCAGCGACTTGGGAGCAAATGGACGCTTGAGACTGAGATACATGATATCACTGGCATCGCGAAGAATGCTCTCCGAGGCGATACTTTGTCAAATTTCAGCATTAAAGAGCGGAGGTCTTGGACAGAGCGCCGCAATACTACGATTGAAGAGGATGGAGCGTACTGCTTAATTGGGATCTTTGATGTCTCTATGGTGCCAAACTACGGTGAGAGAAGGGACCAGGCATTCCGGCGGCTAGAGGAAGAGATCCACAGGCTGTACAAGGGTAAGTTGTTTACATAGGTGTTCTGACTGAAATAATAAAAATGACTAGCACAGGTATCGAGTTCGAACAATTTGTCGTTGGGCTCAACCTCACGTCATTTCCTGAAGCTGCACAGTTGGTTGCTAGAGAGAAGGAGCTGTCAAAGATGCACGAGCTACTCTATAGTCACAGTGGTCGAGCTTGCATCGTCCTACATGGTCTTGGGGGCATGGGAAAGACTCAACTGGCGATCACATATGCCAAACGACATAAGGAGAAGCACACGGCGATCTTCTGGCTGAACGCGAATGACGAGGACTCTCTCAAGCTGGGTTTTCGGGACATTGCTCAGCAGGTGCTGAGGCATCATCGTTCAGCCAGTCTGCTTGCTAGTGTGAACATGGACGGGGACCTCGATCGAGTGGTCAATTCAGTCAAGGATTGGCTCGACCTTCCAATGAATTCACACTGGCTTATAATTTACGACAACTACGATAATCCCAAGATGTCTGGTAGTCTGGGCGACTCTGGTGTCAATTTGCATCGATTTCTTCCTCGATCGGACCACGGTTCAATCATTATCACAACGCGGTCGTCGCAAGTTAGCCTCGGTCATCGCATCCATGTTCAGAAACTACAGAATCTTCAGGATGGTCTGGAGATTCTGTCGAACACATCCGGACGGAAAGGTATTAAACACGACCCGGATGCTGTGAAGCTTGTCAAGGAGCTCGATGGCTTGCCTCTTGCCCTATCCACTGCTGGGGCGTATCTTGAGCACGTGACGACGAGCTTCTCGGAGTATCTTCGGCTCTACAATGCTTCGTGGCTGAAGCTTCAAACTACGAGTCCTCAGTTAAATTGTTATGAAGACCGCGCTCTATACTCTACCTGGCAGACTACTTTCGATCTAATCGAACAAAATAATGTAGCGTCAGCAAAATTACTAAAACTATGGGCATATTTTGATCGAGAGGATGTGTACTTTGACCTCCTTCGACATGCAAACTCCACCGACGATGAGTGGATCCGGAAGCTCACAGAGGACGAACTAAACTTTAACATGGCTGTTCGGCTGCTGTGCAGCTTTGGGCTGGTTGAGCCAGATCGGCCCCATCAGCTACAATTCGGATCTGGTGGCTACAGTGTTCATAGCTGCGTGCACTCTTGGGCGACATTTGTGCTGAACCAGGAGTGGGATGAGAGACTTGCACAAGCCGCCTTGACTTGCGTCGCGTCGGAGATTCCCATGAGAGATGCAAAAGACTCGTGGATGTTACAACAGCGGTTACTTCAACATGCCTTTAGGCAAGAGCGGTTGATACTGGGAGGTAAGGTGGATCTTGAGGGAATGGAATGGGCCCTGCATATGTTAGGTCTTCTCTACGCCGACCAAAGCAAGCTGGCGGAGGCAGAGGCCATGTACAGTCGGGCGCTGCAAGGCCGTGAGGAGGCACTTGGACCGAAGCACACATCGACACTCGATACAGTCAACAACCTAGGCTTGCTCTACGCCGACCAAGGCAAGCTGGCGGAGGCGGAGGCCATGTACAGTCGGGCGCTGCAAGGGTACGAGGAGGCACTTGGACCGAAGCACACATCGACACTCGATACAGTTAACAACCTAGGCAACCTCTACGCCGACCAAGGCAAGCTGGCGGAGGCGGAGGCCATGTACAGTCAGGCGCTGCAAGGCCGTGAGGAGGCACTTGGACCGAAGCACACATCAACACTCGATACAGTTAACAACCTAGGCGCCCTCTACGCCGACCAAGGCAAGCTGGCGGAGGCGGAGGCCATGTACAGTCGGGCGCTGCAAGGCAAGGAGGAGGCAATTGGACCGAAGCACACATCAACACTCGATACAGTCAACAACCTAGGCAACCTCTACGCCGACCAAGGCAAGCTGGCGGAGGCGGAGGCCATGTACAGTCAGGCGCTGCAAGGCCGTGAGGAGGCACTTGGACCGAAGCACACATCAACACTCGATACAGTCAACAACCTAGGCAACCTCTACGCCGACCAAGGCAAGCTGGCGGAGGCGGAGGCCATGTACAGTCAGGCGCTGCAAGGCCGTGAGGAGGCACTTGGACCGAAGCACACATCGACACTCTCAACAGTCAATAACCTAGGCTTGCTCTACGCCGACCAAGGCAAGCTGGCGGAGGCGGAGGCCATGTACAGTCGGGCGCTGCAAGGCAAGGAGGAGGCACTTGGACCGAAGCACACATCGACACTCTCAACAATCAACAACCTAGGCTTGCTCTACGCCGACCAAGGCAAGCTGGTAGAGGCGGAGGCTATGTACAGTCGGGCGCTGCAAGGGTACGAGGAGGCACTTGGACCGAAGCACACATCGACACTCGATACGGTCAACAACCTAGGCAACCTCTACAAAAACCAAGGCAAGCTAGCGGAGGCGGAGGCCATGTACAGTCGGGCGCTGCAAGGGTACGAGGAGGCACTTGGACCGAAGCACACATCGACACTCGATACGGTCAACAACCTAGGCAACCTCTACAAAAACCAAGGCAAGCTAGCGGAGGCGGAGGCCATGTACAGTCGGGCGCTGCAAGGGTACGAGGAGGCACTTGGACCGAAGCACACATCAACACTCGATACAGTCAACAACCTAGGCAACCTCTACAAAAACCAAGGCAAGCTGGCGGAGGCGGAGGCCATGTACAGTCGGGCGCTGCAAGGCAAGGAGGAGGCACTTGGACCGAAGCACACATCGACACTCAATACGGTCAACAACCTAGGCGCCCTCTACGCTGACCAAGGCAAGCTGGCGGAGGCGGAGGCCATGTACAATCGGGCGCTGCAAGGCAAGGAGGAGGCACTTGGACCGAAGCACACATCGACACTCGATACAGTCAACAACCTAGGCTTGCTCTACGCCGACCAAGGCAAGCTGGCGGAGGCGGAGGCCATGTACAGTCAGGCGCTGCAAGGGTACGAGGAGGCACTTGGACCGAAGCACACATCGACACTCAATACGGTCAACAACCTAGGCGCCCTCTACGCTGACCAAGGCAAGCTGGCGGAGGCGGAGGCCATGTACAATCGGGCGCTGCAAGGGTACGAGGAAGCTCTTGGTCCTCAACTACTTCCCTCATATTTACCAGCGTTGCATACTATGTTTGCCTTTGGCGACCTCTTCTCCCAGGTAGATCGGAAAGACTTGGCGAAGGTAATGTATAGCCGGGCATTGTCTGGATATACATCTGTCCAAGGACCTTCCTCGAAATGGAGCCGGCAGCTTGAAGATCGACTTCAAACGTTGCAAGTTGCTTCTGCCGAGTTGGAAACAAGTAAGGATAAATCTACATAGGTTGGAGCACACAAGTCGAGCACCCTCAAGCAGAAATTCCGCCAGTTAGGAAGGCGGTTGAATATTAGATAGGTCATACTGGATGGAAACATGTAACTATTAATCGTAATTAACTGTCGTATGTCGCTTCCTGCGCTGATATGGTGCTCGCTGCCGGCAATCTACCCGCCGTCGTGCTGGCTTGGTGTGCAGCGCCACGTAACTGATAGCAACAGACTTATCCTGTCACGTGCCTGCTTACTAGTGTAATTATTACGCATACGTAGAGGTGGCGTTTAGGATGGCCAGGGTTATGTCGCTTAAGTTGGGGAGGTACCGACCGGCGATGCATGAATCATCTTCCTTTAGCCGCCATAGAAAGACCCTAACTATATAAGCTAAGTAGCAAAACATAGATAGGTAAACGTGGGAAGAAGTTCTACTACTACAAAGTCTAAGTACCTATTGTTTTTCTCGCTACATAGTGGTTCTCGCTACGTAGTGAGGGATGTTAATACTTGAGATTTTGGCAACACCATAACTATTTGCTCTTGCCAGTCGGGACCTGGAATGCCACCACCGGCTCATTGTGCGCAAAGGCCTTGTCGATGCGGAAAAAGCCCTTGCGATCGAACTGAACAATGTCGTCCACTTTGAGCTCTGCAACATTGCAGTCCGCCAGCGCCTTGGTACGGATCTCTGTCTTTGAGTTGAGGAAGTCCTCCAGGGTGTCATCCGGCTCGAGCTTGTCTTTGGTGATGAGATAGTCGAAATCAACAAGCTCGACCGGAATCAAATTCTGATCAGTGCTCAACCACGTAACTTTTTTGGCCGTTTTCTTGACATCTCCTTGCAGGTGGAGCTCTAGTTCAAGACCTGTGACCGTTTTGAGGCCATCTTTGGCAAGTGGGTTGATTGAGTGACTGATTTTACGCACAATCGCATTGCCCCAATTCATGAGCGTTATCTCCTCATCTTGCGCAAAGGACTGCGCATCGGCTTGCTCCAGGAGTATCGATGAGCTAAAGACAATCTTCTTGTTACCGAGGTCGTATTTTGCGTGCTTGGGCTTATCCTCCGTGATGATACCCTCACGCGCTCCAATAATAGTGACAGGGACCTTGGCATCCTTGTCAATGGCCGTATAACGTGCGGCGGTGGGATCAATGTGTTTCTTGTTAGTTGCCCAGAAGCTGTACCAGTCGAGGTTGACAATGTTCTTTGAAGGACCTTGCTTCAAGATGAACTCGCGGAGAGCAGGGATGACAGCACCACGGCGACGCACACCACGGACGGTGGGCATACGTGGGTCGTCCCAGCCCCAGACGATGCCGGCGTCGACGATCTTGGTAAGTTTTCGCTTCGAGAGAACAGTTCGAACGAAGTTGAGGCGGGAAAATCCCCAGTTGTAGATTTTCCGGAGACCCAAGTTCTCAATGAACCACTGATATTGGGCGTCGCGGTCGTTGTACTCCGTAGTACGTAGTGCGTGTGTGACACCCTCTAGCGCATCTACGATAGGGCAGCAGAAGTCGTAGGTAGGGTAGATCTTCCACTTGTCTCCTGTGCGATGATGCGCCTGAGGATTGCAGCGGTAGATGACAGGGTCGCGCATAGCCTTGTTGGGGTTGTCGACTGACATCTTTGCGCGAATGCACCACCTTAGGCCCTCCTCATTGCCCTTTTTCATCTCCTCGAATCGTGACAAATTATCCTCGACGCTTGAGTCGCGACGGGCACTTGCAATGCCATCCATACGCTCAGCGCGCATCTTCTCTTGAAGCGTGTCGTCAGCGTAAGCCTGTCCATCCTTGAGCATCTTTACGCAGCGCTCGTATAGTTGATCAAACCAGTCGCTAGTGTAAGAGACCTGGTCAGGCTTGATGCCCAAAAGAGCGCAGTCCTCTACGATCGCGTCCTGGTACTCCTGTTTCTCCTTGGTGGGGTTGGTGTCATCGAATCGCAGAAGGAGCTTGCCCTTGTATTTCTCGTGTGCGAAGTAGTCATTGAGAAGGGCTGCCTTAGCATGTCCGATGTGAAGATAGCCTCTGTATTTGGGTTAGCAATTGATATCTCTCTCACGATAGCTCGAGGGCAGCTGGGTCGCCGCCTCCATATTTCGTCCATCAGCCCAGCCAATTTGGAGGCACAGACAAAAATGCTCATTCGTCTCGAAACTAAATTGTTCCTCACGAATCAACAAATGCAAAAATAAAAAAAACTTACGAAGGCTCAGGAGGAAACCTAGTAACGATCCCCGTTCCATCTCCCACATCTTGCAAGCCAATATCATAATTCGCGTCATCACTCTTCCCCTCCTTGCCCTTACCCTTCGCACCCTCTTTCCCTGTCTCCTCTTTTCCCTTACCCACAACAACAACACTCTGCGGATACGTTTCCTCGATATACCTGAACCACCGACCTAGGTTCTTCATCAAATCTTGCTTTACATATGCATGCGCAACCCTGTTCTCGCGTAGCGCCTTCCACACGATTGTATCCGCATCACTGAGCGTGTAGCCGACAATGTGCGATCGGAGTGTGAGGTGTGCGTCTAGTTCGAGGAGGGCGGGCTCGATGGCTTTGAGGTTGAGCGGCTTGAGGGCTTCGGCGCGAGTGGTCCACTCTTTGATTTGGGACTCCATTGTCGAGGGATGAGCAGTTATCGTTGCTGGCGATTTAAAGAATCTTTAGGTGACAAAAAGGTTGGTATGCCAAGGGCCGTGGAATATGTGGGTGGTTGTAGTCAAACGACGATCTGGTGGCGGCGTAAAAGTCGTGGTGGGATGAGTCGTTCGGCATAGAGGGGCAGCTTTTATCTTATCGGTCAACGCTTGGCAGGTGGGAGTCATAAGAAACTATCCTCACGGGGTCATGAGCTTCAGCATGGTCCATGCTCTCATGACTGACTTGCTCACAAAAGCATGTTTTGTAGAACTTCTGGTTGAGTATCGGCATTCACTAAAATCTCTATACGGAATAAATGCTGAATTACCAAATGCTCAGAGCAGTCTCCATTCACCTTGTATCTTACAGCAACGCCAGTAATGCTTGCCATTTTGCATAACTCCATGGCATTACAATTCGTAACATATGCTCCAATACCGAAACGAAAAGAAAATAACATAGAACAGATTTTGCTCAAAAAGCAACTCTTACATCCAGCTCTACAGAACTTTGACGAATTCAAGGAAGTTTAGACACACTCCCATTGGGCAAACACGCACCACCTCGCACTTCGGTCAGCAAGAACTAATCCACGCCAGGTGCCCTTCTCCCCTATTTTAATGACCGTCTCCCATGCAGTGCCATCGGCGTCGTTAGTACTGCTCATGTGCTCACTCTTCCTCGTCAGTCTAATGATCTTTCCTGATGGTGTTTGAATAGCTAGCTTCGCTGGTTTGGTGCTATTGCTACTGGACGACCCCGATGAGGCCTGAGACGGATTGGTATAATTTGAGCCGGTTGCTGATATGCTCTGCATGCTCATAGCAGAGGCAGGACGAGCAAATGGATTAGGTGAAGCACGGCCGTGAAGTGCGGGACTAGGTTCCGGAGATTTATTGAGTGATGATGGGTGCTGGCGAACACAGAACACGAAGGTATTGTTGAGGGCAAGATTGGCACACTGCGGCTGCGCGACATACAGATCATGTCGTTGGGCATGCGGCGTGGGATGCAATGTCAGGAATGCATACGGAGGGTTGGCACCGGTGTGGGTTATGGGAAGCCCAATAGCCAGCGTATGAGGGTTCATCTTGTTTGAGTGCTGCCATTAATTAGTAACCGGGTGCTTACGACGGAGAAGTTCGACCTACCATAAGCCCTCGCGGTCCAGCATAGATCTTCAGGACCCCATGACCCTCATCGCCAGGCAATAGTGCCTTTATTGTATATCGTTTTTGTCCACCGTACCATTCAGCTTGCGCGAGTGCTGGCTTCCGAACAAACTCTCCACTTTCAAAGCAGTCGCCATCCATATCTTGTGAGTAAGTACGTGCTTCTACTTCAGCGACACATTCAACGTCTTCGGGTACGTCAACTTGAACGTGCGCCATCTCCAGGTTATCCAGATTCAGTAGACTAGTGTCGAAATCGGCCACGTGAAGACCGTGCTTGAAGTATGTCGGTGTTGCGCATGGGAGGGCCATAAGCACATCGTGAGGCTGCGGCGGACAGATGTGCTGTTGTTCTGGAAGAAGTGGCACGTGAGAGTAGCAAATCTCCATGGGCCGAGCAAGGAAATACCAGCTTTCGGCAACCGAGGAACCAGCGTTCGAGTAATGTACGCGTTTCGGATTGGTAGGTCCAGCAAGTGAGCAATCCATTATGCGCCACTCACCCTCGACTATGACAGCATTCCAGAAATGGTTTGGTCGAGCGACGCTGTCGAGATCGAGCGGCTCGCCAGGTGTTTTCAGATAGCCTCGTACAACTTCAGCGTGAAGACCAACTGAAGCACACATCTCGGCGACCACCATGGCAATCTCTTCAGAGCATCCACGTTTACTTTGCAAGACATGGCGGGGATCCATTTCTCCTTCGAAATCCTCCTCCCAAGATATCCGCTCACTAACCCAGGTAAAGATTGCTCTCAGCCGTTGAACATCGCTCCTGTATGGCCTGCAAACATAGCTTTGGGCAAGTGTAGCAGGAGTGGTTCCAAGTGGAATGCTGTTGATGAATCGAGAGCTCTTGTCGACATGTGTAAGACTGCAGGCTGCAAAATCTGTAGGCTCTGTGATAGCAAGCCCGTCAAGGCCCTCATCACCCTCAGCAGATTCGTAGAGAATGTCGACTGGATTCAAGACAGGCAGGTCCATCATCTGGCACCGGTCTGAGCGCTCTGCTCTCTCGTTCTTACTTAACGAGTTGGAACGATTCACATCTCGACGAACTTGTACCCAATCAATAGAACCTAGACCCATCTCTCTTGCGGAGCCTGCCGATTGTGTTCCTGTACCTCCCTCGATACCGGTTGGGCCAGACATGTCCAGACGACTGGCAGCACGACTTGCTCCTCGACTAGCAGCACGGCTAGCTGCTCGAGATCCTGGCCTGCTGATTGATGAAGTAGCAATGGTGCTGCGGGCATTTGCTGCCTGTGTCTTTGCGGTATCAATCATCTTCCGGAAGAATCCACTGCGCTTTGCTTTGGGTTGCATCAAACCACCAAGCGGATCCGGGCCTTCTGATGCAGGCGTGCTAACTTCTTCTTGCCGCTGTTGAAAGCTCAAGTCTGCTTTGGAACGGGAAGCATGACTTGAATGGTAGGTCACGCCTGTGAAGGGTGTTTCTGGTCGCCCATCGTCGAATCCGTACCCTCGCCCTGCTGAATCTTTTGACTCCATTACACTCTTCGGTCGGTCTTTGCCAAACTTCTTACGATAATAGCTGCCGGCACTGGTAGCACTCATGTTGGTTGCAGAGTGACCAGACATCAAACTGCGGTGCGTGCTGTTACTGGTGTGGGTGGTGCTGGTGGAATTTGTCTTGCTTGTGAATGTGCGGCCTAATACATTGCGCCCGACATCATAAGCGGACTTGCGGTGACGAAGCAGTCGGGAGCCTTTGCGTTCGACCTCTGGTTCGGCATCAGCCTTGGATGATTCAGATCCCTGGTATAGAGAGTTTTTCAGAGGCACTGGAGGTGGTGGTCCGTTGGGATCTTTTGCCATAAACAGCTCTTCGTTTCTGTTCTTCTCTTGCTGTTGCATTCGTCTCAGACGACTCTCCATTCTCTGAACGTAGTTAGTCATATCGGGAGGACCATCTTCATCATCTTCATTGCCATATCCAACGTGACTGTCAAGTGCAAGCGCTGACTGCGCCCTGGCCTTTTTGGCTGAGGCTTGATACACTTGATCGAAGGCGTCTGGCGACCAAGGGTTCGATGGCGTTGCCGGCTCGACTAAAGATTCATCACTCGTAGATGTTGTCATGCCTTGCAAAGAGGACATGACATCGTTCATTGCAGTCGTTAGAGGGGAAGGAGTGAAGTGACCCCCACCATGAGCTCTTGGGTCAGGTGAAGGTGGTTCGGGTGTTTGATAGCCATTATGATGTGGCGGAGCTGGTGATGGGGCTCTGCTAGCGTTGTATGTTACGCGATGCGGAGGTGGCGGTGGGGGAGGTGAGTCGTGCGCAGACTCGAACTGATCGTGGTAAGGTGCAGGAGATGGACTTCGACTGGTGTCCAACTGGTGCTGATATGGAGATGGCGAAGGCCCTCTATCGTAAGCACGATATTGGAACGATGGAGCTGGTGAGGGTGCTCGCGAATATTGTTGAATTGGTGGAGCAGGCGATGGGCCTCTATCGTATGCACGATACTGAAACGATGGTGCTGGGGAAACTGCACGGGGCTGCTGTTGGTGATGTACTGGGGGCGGCGCTGGAGAGACTGCTCGATACGGATCGTGGTAGTGTGTGGGTGGTGCTGGAGAAACTGCACGCGAGTAATTCTGGCGCTGTTGGGGAGGTGCGGGCGAGACTGCTCGAGGGTGATGTTGGTAGTGTGTTGGAGGCGCTGGAGAGTGTGCGCGTATGTTTGAACCATGCCGTGAGGGTGGGCCTGGCGAGACAGCTCGAGATACAGGTGGTCTAGCTGAGGGTGGCCGGGGTGATACAGCGCGGAGATTCGAGGGTGCTCTTGATGCTGGTGCGGGTGATGGTGTTTCGCGACTCTCGGTCGACGATCTTTTCATTGACGAATAGGGAGTCTTGGTCTTGACGCTGCCGTTGGGTGAGGACAATCCGCCAGCTTTGATTCTCTCGCGGGCCGCTGCAGCAGGGTTCGGGGAGCCGGCACTTGCATAAGCTGTAAAGGGTTTCCTGAACATGCTCTTCGTCTTTTGCGGTGTTTGCTTGGCCTGCTCCTGCGCACTGTTTTGCCTTGATATGCTTCCTCCACCGGTCATGGGGCTGGCATTGCGACTCCATGGCTGAAAGTCCTCGCTAAGAAGTTCGACGAAATTCGACGGGAACAAGCCAACCATGCGTCGGTCGCGCTTCAATCGACCCATCCACCATGAGCCATCGCCGGCGTTGAGGACTTCAATGAGGTCCCCTTCTATGAAACCGAGATCGCGCTTTGTCTGTAGAAGCGGTCAGGATAGGCACAGCAGTAACAAGCGATGCTGTTTCAACTTACCTCTCCGCCCCATGAATACACGGCCTTACACCAGCATGGAAAGCGCGGCGGCAGTGCCTGTCCGGCGGCCATGCCCAAAATTATGGTTTAATGAATCGGTATAGTTGCCCTGACCTGCAACTCGTCCAGCGGTAGCCGAGCGACATGCGTTGTTTGGGGAGCGACAGGCGGGCCGATTGTGAAAACAGCACAGGAAATGCGCGAGTGACGGGCAATCTGGTGATAGCAATGGTGAAGAAGAAGTCCTGGAGTCACGCTCCGGGGATAGTGGGGAGTGGTATAGCTGACCAGGGCTTGCACGGTGTGACGTCTCGTCGTGGTCCCATTGTTTACGAGCCCGGTCGGCGCTTCCCCAGCAACGCCCGCCAACGCACGGACCCGTTACCACGTCACACCAATCCCGGACTCTGCCCACTACCCGATTGCAGTCTCGCACTGCCACAAGCGCCATGTCCTTGAGCCGCCTGGTGGGGCTTGCAGCTTTGCGCGCCGGCACGGCAGCGATGCGCAGGAACATATAGCGGCCGATCATGGTTCAGGTCACAATTTGGATCGTTCGCAGCACTACCGAACCGAGCACCCAAATTTGTTTTTACGAAAAGCAGAAATTCTTTCGCGACTGTGATGACTTGTTCACTATGTACTCTCTAGACCGCCCTTCAACACTGGAACCAGCGAAGCCTCCCAGATACTAGTACTAGCCCAGTACGTCACCAAACTACACCGCCCAGCACGTTGACCGCCACTCAGTTGCCATCCCATACGGCTGGGCCAGGCATCGTGTACGATTTGGGATTGTTCCATTTATTGAACGCAATGCCGGGATCGGTGCCTTTGTACACACCTGGAATCTTCACGGTCGGTCCGGGTTTGCCCGTGCCAGACGACTCAATCTTTAGCTGGTAGCATTCGATGTAGAACTGCGCCTTATTCTCATGTGCCTGGTGCAGACCAATGTGCTCAACGCGGACAAGATACTCGCCGGCAGGAATGTTCTTTTGGATCGTCCACTCTAGCCTGTCTTTCTGCCAGCTGTCCCAAGACGTGTCCTGGCCTGGAGAGCTGGGATTTTTGAGGCCGCTCGCCATGACCTTGACCCAGTCGCCAGAACCGTCATAGTCTTTCACCGCACCAGGTGCCTTGGAGATGTAAACGAATCCTGGTCCAGGATGCTCGACGAACTCGTTGTTGAAGATCTTGAAGCCGATCTTGTCGCCAGCCTTGACAGTATACGTGGCTGTGCTGCCCGCCGTTGCGCCTTTGTTGCATCGTAGGTCGTTGCTGTTCATCAACTCGTTGGTGAAGGCGGGGTTGTACGAGTTGCTGTTCTTGCGAGTGTATGCATACTCCCCGCCGATACTCGCACCGTTAACGATGAGACGATTGAAGATGTAATGCGCGTTGGCACCTAGGGGCGCAAGCAGCGCCAAAAGAGAAACAGCCTTCATAGCGGAAAGAGAGAAGAGAAATACTGAGCTGGTCTTGGATCGAACGCTTGCGACTCCGACTATCCTACTACAGTAGCACATGTTCGCATTTATACTGTCCTCAATCTTCAGCCCCCAACCAACATCATCGACACTATTGGAGCATTATTCCACCCTTTCATTCTATCTCCATTATCAAAATCGTCATATTCATCTATCACTGTCGCACACCACCACGCATCATCCCATCACAGTCCCAACATTTCTACTCGCTTACTTGTTTCCCTCGCCTTGGTTTCACTTTAACTTATTGCACAACAAGCACTGACTCCCGACTAAGCATTGAAACAGAATTAAGCGGTGGCCAAGCCTCGGTTATAATTGTGCCTCATGTCCTTTTCGCTGCGGCCAAGATCTGGGGACGTCACGCGTTTCATCTTTCCGAATCTATATCGTATTGGTAAAATCAGGGTGACAGTAACTACCGGCATTCGGTAATTATCCTATTCGCTACCAAATCTATCACCCATAGTGTCCACGATCGCTTCCACACCCATTGTGTAAGACCACACTCCGGCCTCACTGCAAAATTAATGTTATGTCCGGGCTCTTGGTCAAGTTGCATTGCACATTGACACAATCGATCGGTGGCTGCTGACTCGTCGTACGGCATCTAGAACAATATTGACAATACTCAAGACTTCAGATGAGAAGTGACGATGCGGGGTATGTTAGCGATGTTTCCTGTAGCAGTCACCCACTTCGCTGCAAAGAGGAACATGCCAATCCATGACTGCTACCGTTATATCATGTGGTGCACAAAAACTTAAATAATGAAGGTGCTCTTCTGCAGCGTTTGGCTTTCAAGGTCTATGGCCCATGCCATCAGATGCAGTTCTTGCACTCTGAATAGAGGAGAATCCAATATGCAATTCTGAGGGCTGATCACCGCACCTTTTTTTTTTGCAATATACCCTCGGACTACACTCCGTATCAGCGCGGGCAATTGGCCGATGTGTAGCATTGCGCAACAGCTTGGGCAGTTTGTCAACATTTTTTTTTCTGCCCGCTGTAGTGCATGTATTCGCGCTCCCTGAAAACCGTAGTTGAATATACACACAGGCGAAACGTTTCCTCTCTCTGTTTACAACGAGAGAGACTAAAAGACTCGGACAATGGAACTCTAGACATGGGAAATATCGTGATGAACACCAGATTGCATGATTTTCTTTTCCAATCATAAACCGCTTTCAGCAAATGCAAGTTGATGTTCATAGCTGTGATGCACACTGGCTCATGATTAAGTGACTGATGATTCCGTTTGAATGTCAAAGGTCATCGAGATCCACGAAATCATATTGAGTATGTAGTTTGTATTGATGTCAAGGTACGCAACCAAGTAGCAATCCTCGGTATGCCAATTCTCTTTTGTCGCAAATCCTTCTCCACAACCTACAGGACTCGTAATCATGATCAACCAACTTTTCAGAGTATTTCCTACGAACATGTAGATATTAAGACGAGCGACATGTAAGTTTTAGGTGTAGTTGTAGGAGCAAAAGGTAAACGTAATCAATGCCACTGCATAAAATGGGCGGATTGCCGAACGGATGCCCGAGGCTTCTCTTGAAGGACGACTGGACGCAAGTTTGAGAGTGCGAACAATCACGTAGGAGATGGTGACACGAAGTATGGCAGCACAAGGAAAAAAATGAGAAAACGAAGGAACCATTAGGCATATATGATAGCACATTATTTGCAAAGGATAAGTCTATCTATGTGAAGGAGACAACTTCCATTCAGTAGATGGCTGATTTGCTGGTAGTCAGTTCGCTATTATGTCCTCCTATTCCGCATATTCTTCTTCCCCCACCGGTAAATTATCGTTCTTCCTACACCTAAATTTCAATCTTACGCATCAAGAGTTTCTTCCTAAAGCACCTGTAGCAGGCCTTATAAGATAACATCGTGAAGACTACATGCGGGGATGGGGGTGCGTGCCAACCTGGACAGGGCTCTTGGCTTTGTGTATGGCGAGTAAGATGTGGTGGAATTGGACAATTGCGAGGTGCATAATGGAGAACAATTTTCTTGGTATAATGAACTTTTGGGGGCGAGATGGTAGACTCAGTTCGTCTGCACGTGGGACTGCTCTTTTACTTCCTAATCAAGTTAGTGTGTCCTTTGCAAGCGAGGATTACTCAGGTTGGTGGCTGTACGAGCTAATTTCGAATGTTCTATTGCACGCATACTTCATGGGAAAATCGATATTGAGTGGCTTCACGCTTGGAGAAACATGTTCTATGGCAGTCATAATATGCTCAGTGATGCTAAGGCAAGTTCAAAAGAACGAACGGTGACGGTTGTTAGCGCGTGAATAGTTCGCGCTCTGCCTCGGTTGGCGACGCCAAGCGATCATCTCCGATCCCACCCCTTCAGCTGAAGAACTCAGCGGCGCGATGATATGCCTTCTTTCGTACTCAGTCATCGCAGTCATTATTGGATCTAGGGTCGCGAACGGGTAGCCGAACTTTAGCCCCATGTAAGCCTGCGCCCCCTGTCACTTGCCAGTTTGGTGCTGACCGCCGGGCTGATTGGCCCCTCAGCCTGTCAGCCTTCATCATAAGGCGGCAGCGCAGCCGTCTACTTAAAGAACAATTTTTTCCGAATCACGTCTGCCTTATCTCCAGTAATCTTTTAATCATCGATTGAATTTTGCGGCCGTAGGAATATTCGTATCATCACAACCCATCATAACCTACCAGCTCCAGCGAATTATAGATCGCTGTCGGAACTTTTGCTCTTTCTACCTGCTTGACTTCCATTATGCGCTTCGCTGCATTTTCCGGTAAGCTCATCCGACTTTTCCAACCAATACACTCGTAACTAATGCGCGGTCAGCGGTTTTATACGGATTCGTAGCTTCAGGCTGGGCGCTCAGTGTTCCACCGCAAGAATTCATCGGCTTGAGTCCTCATGAAGTCTTGAAAGATGTTACAATAGACCCTTGTTCGCTAGCGGATTCGAGCAAAGTGAACGCAAGCGTGCAGCTCTCAAGTTGGTTAGAGTGCCAAATTAATGGTAACCTGAGGCCATGGCTTTTTTATGGAAGATGAATGCTGACGAAATTTCAGGTTTCTACCCATTCCCGGCAAATACTGACTGGCCCAAGGGCCATTCAACGGCATTTTCTAAAAACCTTAAATTCACTTTCAATGACACGCATTACGACTTTGACGGTTCATTAAGATTATACAAGAGTTTCAATGCGACACTGGGACATGCCTTTGCCCCCTTCAAACATGGATTCATCAACACTCTTGGAATACCCAACGCCAATGGTGACAAGGGGGGCTTTGTCTACATGATTGGCTGGGCCGGGGGCTTTCAGAGACGTGCAAAACGCGACATGTATTTCACTAATGCAGCGTTTGCGATGATCAGAGAAGAGGAGGGCCAAAGGAAGATCGTGGAATTTAGAGAAAGCAGCAACATCCCGAATACAGCGCACCTTCCGGAACCGCAAGAGTGGGGGTGCTCTTTCAAATGAATGGATCATGCTGGGCTGTATCCTTGAGCCGATGGTCTGTCACAAAAGTGTGACGGGGCTGGTATATCTTCCGCCGCAGGCCATATTCCTCGCCGGATCATTTATTAGCAGTGAGACCAATCGGCCTCGCCTCGACCGCTGCGACCAACCCAGACGTACATCACAAAGTGAATTCATGTTTGCCCCAACAGAACTTCCAGAATCCGTTGATTTTTCTCCAGCCTCTCTACATATTCTCGCCATTCCTCTCTTTTAGTGCTGCCGGCAGCGCCACCAACCCAAGCAGAGGCTGTTGCATTGGGTTTTAGTCCAGCGTTAAGCTTGATGACTTGGCTCGCCACCAGTTCACCAGCCTGGAAGCTACCGAGCTCAGCATATTGTTGATATTACCACCGCCACATACAATTACCTTTCTCGAGAGATTTTTGGGGCAGCAGAAGAACTGAAACAATTCGGTTACCCTGAAGATCAAGCTCTTCATGGCATGTTAGAGATTCTTAGGGATGTATTCGTAGGAGGAGGATTCTGATAAGCGCTTGGAAGATATTTTAGATCCATCAACCGAAAAGGAGGTAATGTGAGTTCAGGAGTAGTAAAGGCGTCCTGGGGTTTTGAAGTGCAGCTGTGGTAGACGGCTGTATGTCACAACAGCACCTCATCCTTACTCGCATTGGAAACATTCACATCCTAAGTAAAAATAGTAAAAGTTCAAAATGAGCACAATTTCATCACAGTCGTCCAATAGTTAAACCAATATAAAACCAGTAAGATCACTCATATAGTTATGTCGTAGTGTCAATAAATCAATTATTCGCCATCACCCGCGTTTCGGGTCAGTTACACCAAACAGATGTTTTCAGAGCCCACTTGTCTCTTATTACTTATCTGACAGACCGTACACGACTTCAGCCCTTACCTCCATAATTTTCTCCTCTTCCTGCTTAAGGCTACCCTCTAGATGCTCAAAATCGGCCTTCACTATCTGTAATGCCCGACGAGACGACCTCCCAGCAGTCACATTTCACGCTACCACATCCTTTATATCTATATCTTTCACAATGTCAGGGTAACTCTGTATATCATGCTGTAGCATATATAGCTCAGCCTTTAGCGAGTTCGTTGCGCCGTCGCGATCCGATGGCAGGAGATCAAACTATGCTTCATGGTACAAATGAGCAATTTTCACCCAACGAGCCGCTTTTTGTCGTAGTTTGAGGGAAGAACTTCCCAAAATGTAGCGTTAAGGAGGCTTATACGAGAAGGTGGGTAATCCGTACTCATTTTGTTCTATTAGTTTTGGTGTTCTGTACCCAGTGTTTAATATTACTCAGTATTATAGCAGTAAGGTACTACTAAAGGCTTGGAATTTTGTGGGCCATGGACCTTATGGTCATGAGGTTTCATTCATTTCAAAGATACTTTCACAACCATGACGTATTTCATGGCTGAGACGGTACAAAAACTGTTCTATATTTCAAGCATGTGATATGCTTTTGAATAACTGCTCTATAAGCGATGCGATATCTTGGGAATGATGAATGCTCGGGTTGACATATGAAACAAATGTCACAGAGCGTGAGTGACAAGGGTCGTGTCAAGGCTGACTGCTGACCCCTGCACTCTTCTCGCACATTCAAATGACCTGGAGCACAGACATGTTTATAGTATACCAAAACGACGAGTTAAGCTCAACCCAAGCCCAAAACCAAAAGCTTTTATTGCATATTTCAATCTGCCAACAGTATGTCGTCCGTACCAGAACCTCCCCTTATAAATATTAATGCGGACGCCGCCTCCGATTTCAAAGATCTTCTCGACTCCATCGCAATTCTGGACGCTACTACCACGCGCTTCCTCGCTCAATTACCCGCTCAGCAGAGTATAGTCACAGCAGCGACCTATCGTAAAGAACATCACGAAATAGCGAAACAGTTGGAGAATATCGGAAACCTGGAACGAGAGTATCAGGATATTGATACACACTATGGTTGGGTACTTGCTAGTGATCGTGCACTTGTTGCAAGGGTAGTCGGTCCGAGGGCTGGAGGAGAGGAGAAAGCACAGATGTGGATGAGAAGCATTTTGGAGAGACACATGAAGACGAAGGACGTATTGGTCGAGCTAAAAAAGGATTTGGGTGGTTCCGCACCTAGTTCAGAGACTATCTTGTGATGATGGGTATGGATGATGCTTTCGCTGAGGAACTTACTATGCATAGTAGCATATGAAGACACATGCAAGCAGCAAGCGGTCCGGGTTTCCATATGTTGAAACTCCTTACATCATCCCGTGCTCACGGAAATCAGTATTTTGAAAGAGCTTGTACGCGACGCACCAAGCAGTGGCGCGCTTCGTTTTTGATCTTGCCATTTCCTCTGCACGAACAAGCCTACAACGCCTATATTACTTGCACTAGTAGTTGACTCTTATAAACCACCCAGTGGGTACAACTACGAAGTCAGTAAATGCTGGAAAAGGTAGGTTTGCAGTGGAGAACACATTCACCGTCTTTCTTTTAGAGAGCCCAGCCAAACATGAAGCTTTCTTGGTCTTTTCCAAAAGCCTGTACCTACCTCAGCTCGGGATGCTTATTGCGAGGCAACTCTTTGAAACTGCATCAATCCTAGAAGAGATTCTCAAATCCATTAGCCAAAAATCTACTCGCTGTTTTTTCTCGGCGTAGGAATCCAGAAAACCACTATTATGTGTCTATAGCCATAATCTTAACTTGAGTCGGACACCAGTCTCTGCCATGAGTCCGGTGTTTGCAGATGTCTATAGCGTATAGCTATACACATAAATGTCATGAGAATGATTGGCAATATTCGTTTATTGATAACCGTACGTCCTTGGTTGTAGCCTAAGAAATTCGCGGTACAGTATGTCTTTTAAGATTGTTGCCTTGCGTTGTATTTTTGGTGAGATAAATCTACGCAATAAATGTGCTGAGGATTAAGAGTACATCGTGGAGACGGTGTATATGTTATTATTATATCAAATGCTGGCCTGGGTTTTGAGGCTTACTCTAGCCGCTTAAGGTCTTGCTGTAGGATGTAAGTTATCAAGTAAAACGCGGCACAGCACATTAGTCGACATTCGCATCATTTCCTTGAGTATTTAGTTGAAGAAAACATGACAAAAGTCCACCAAAGTTCTTCAAGCGACATGCGCATCACTCTAGGCTGTTTTTCCTTCACTTGCGGCGTCATCGCACTTCTGTACCGGCCTTCGCCTATATGTGCTCTCTCCCACTTAGATACTGTCTTCGCTCTCTCACACATTTATTACTGATAAATCACTAGTGCCCTATACAGGGTTCCGGTGCAGGACCTGTCTCAACCCCGCACCTCGTTTTCGCAAGGGGCGCCAGGCAACAACCAAGGCTGTGCAGGCGAGCCGTTGTTTGATGACAGCTTTGCGCACTTGGTTCCCAACACGATCCCGCTGTACAACAAATTGAATTTTATTCTTTCATTGCATCTCTGTAGGTGTTCTGGAGGAGCGCTTGGCCTGGAAGACGCAGTCATTTCAGCGCTGCTTATTGCGGACTCCATGCAATTGTTAGATTCTAGATATGGCTGCTACTCTAGTTTCGCTAGAGAAAGCTGTGACCCTTCGGGAATCCCGTAGTCGCACTTACTTATTCGACAAAAGTGCGCGCGAACAAGTGTACGATCGAACCCGGCCAGGTTTAATTGAAATAACTGGGATCGATGATCTGGGGGACAAGGATCCCATAGAGAGGGTGGCGAACGAAGACGAGGGAAACCGCAAGAAACACGATGGCGACAGTCTACCATATTTTATCCAGGGGCAGGTTAGCAAATTTGGGATTGTGGAGAAGACGCAACCTCTAGCACCATCGGGACGACATGACGCTCTTCGTGGGTCACAAAGCTGGACCTACGGCGCTGAAAGGCAAGATGGCCAACTAATAGCAACTCTCGCTGTCAAACCTCAGCAACAAATCTTTCTTATATCACACGCTACCACCAGGCTCAGAAGATTTGAAGATATACAAACAAGTGTGGCACGAACATTTGAACAGAAACCAGAGACTGCTCTCTCACCATCTGCACAATCCAAATTCGCTGAAGGGCCACAAACGCTCCAATTTTCACTACAGCATGATGCAATACGTGTGGCTCGGAGCTGGACGAGTGGCTACGATTCGATCTCATGGGCGCTCAACCATGATCCAGGCATTTTCAGCGGCCTGGGACGATCAACGTACACAAGCCTCCATGACACTTCCGACGACAGACTATGCTCCACTTGCCGCACTATAGACATCAAAGGCTTTGAAAAACTGGAAAGCTCAAATCTTCCTAACGAGGGGATTCCATTGTGCACTTTCACCGGACTCCACCAATCAATGCTATACTCGCTTTGCGCGGTATGTAGGGCTTTCGCTTCATTTCTCAGCTCGACATTAGGTCCGAATTCGATCCATAGACCGGTTTCCGGTAAGTTGATCGCCATGCCAGCAGCTAGTTTGTCTGGCATCCAAATCCATGATAGAGTGACACCTCTGCCTAAGATGCTGGGGATCTGCTTAGATATCAACCCTATTCGATGGGATGCTGTTGCTCGCTGTTCGACTGAGCTTCAGGGCCTCTTTCTACCTAGGAACAATAGTAAAGCTGCAGGCACTGATATATGCCACGGATTGGAGTTGGATGTGCATGTCAAATTCAGCAGGCTTCGAGACATGTTGTCAATTTGCGCAAAATCGCACAAGACATGTCAGCTACCCACTCAGGACTTCCCTGTTAAAGCTCGAGTCATCGACTGTAAGGCCCGTAAAGTAGTTGATTTACACCAAGGTCAACGATATGTAGCGCTTTCTTACGTTTGGGGAAGCAAAAGCCTGGCAAATGTCTCCAAAATAAACATCGAAGGACGCAGCGATATGTTGACCAAACCTCTTCCGCAGACTATTGAGGACGCTCTTACAGTAACGCAAAGGCTTGGGTTGAGATACCTTTGGTGCGATCGATATTGTATCGAGCAATTTCACTCTGTGGACAAAAGGCATCAAATTAGTCAGATGGCTAGGATATACAACTGTGCAATTGCGACGATATGCGCACTAGGACCTGACGATAATTCTGGGTTACCTGGCATCACACAAAAGCGAACATCGTTCCCGTCATTCAGTCTCAGAGGACTCTCTTTCACGGCCTCTCCTGCGCCTATATTGCTTCAGAAGCAAATCTCGGCATCGGTATGGTTGACGCGCGGATGGTATGAGGTTCCATGCACAACGAT